>OY856410.1:58954598-60154598 GCA_963693085.1 Alisma plantago-aquatica | reverse complement strand
ATTATTAAAATTATACTGAATAATAATACTTACTTGACGTTAAAAGGAATTAGGATAATTTCCTTCCCCACACTAGCAAAATATTTGAATGCAATACAGAAGTATTCATTCACATCCTCAATGTGTGTTCCACTTGACTAGTGATTGAAGGAACGAAGAATCCAACATTCCTTATATCAAAGTTTATCGTCTCTGTATATAAATGGATGTAAAACATTTGTAATCATTTCATATATTAGAAATAAGCTAAAAATGTATATTGGAGTTTTCTATATTGATGAATACTTACCTTATCCATACTTCTAATATCGAAGTATTTAGCGAATCATACTGGAACAAATATTGACAACATCAATTAGAGGTTGAAGGTAAACATCAATATCATTTCCAGGTTGCTTGGGCCCTGATATCAACATTGACAACATCACATACTTATTTTTCGTACACAACCAAAGAGGAAGATTGTATATAACAATCATAACATGCCACGTGCTATGTTGGCTTCTTAATGTACCATAGGGATTCATTCCATATGTACAAAGTCTAAGTCTTAAGTTTCTTGGTTCTTTACCAAATTGAGGGTATAATAAATCAATTTTCTTCCATTGTGGTGAATCAGATGCATGTCGTAGGATGCCATCATCATTGGCCTTTAACTCCTCATGCCAAGAAAAAAATTTGTGCATCTTCTGTATTAGCAAATAAGCATTGAAATTGTGGTATTATTGATAGATACTCACATATGTAACAAGAGAACAAATGAGAAAATACTACTAAAATTTTCTTCAAAACTAAACATACATTATAGGGTTACATCCTAAGTGAGATTAAATGTCCAAAATCAGTCCCAAACTGGGGACTATCCAAAATTTACTCCTAATGAGTAAATTTGAACGAGTTTATAAGTTGATACATAAATGTATTATTGTCATATATATATATATATACATATATATATATATATATATATATATATATATATATATATTAAGTTAAACATCATGCATCGATGATCTCATCTATAAACCCTAAAGTATCAATCTGAGACTACATAATGTCTACCCTCATATTTCTGGAATGTATATAATGATTACATATATGATTGATAACAAAATGTAGATATGAAAGAATACATATTTTTTTTATTGGTTGATTTACTAGTCAAATAAAATGGGACAATGGGAGAGTGAGAATATTATACCTCACTTGTAGGATGAAGAAGAAATATATGCAAGTCAACAACAAGTCAATAGCACCTGCAACAATACAAATGCACGATTCAATTCTGTTATATTGTATTAATTAGGGGTCAATATATATCAATTTTAGAGTAGTAAGAATTAACAAATGCAAAATTGATAAATTTTGAAGTTTCTACAACTCATACAGCACGACTGTGCTACCCAGTACGACCGTGCCATCACCATAACCGTGCAGCCCAGCACGACTGTGCTACCTGGTCAGTTGCATGACAATAAGAAAAAAATGGAGGAGTGAGGCAGAAGAGACAACCATGCTACATTGAGAAGAACCAGACGGTGGAGAGCTTGTGCAGGTGAAGAACTAGAGAAAGAAGGTACACGACCCTTACAATTCCCTAGGTGTCGTCACCATTCAAGGAATAAAGCGGTTGGACGTCATCATCCAAAGTGCATGGCACCGGAGATGGTGGTTGATACGGAGGTGTCAGCACCATCCAAAGAAGAAAACAACGACTAGGCATCGTCGTCCAAGATGGGGTGCCGATTTGCCTCTCTTCAGGAGTAGAGATGGTTGGGAAGGTGACCTTGGAAGCGATGATGATTTTCTTCTCTTCGGGCGCGGGAACAGCAATGGGGAGATGAAAAAAATGAACTAAAACACACCAAAACACGGCTCGACTTTGGTCTAATATCAGCCCAACCTCTAGGGTCGGTTATCTCAAAAAAATGACGCTATAGGTCGGGTCTGTAGGGTCAGTTATTTGAAAAAACTGACTCTAGATACTAAGTGGTGCCCGAAATTTTTGAGACCATCTATAGGGTCGATTATTTGAAAAAACTGACCCTAGAGGTCAGGGTCTACAGGGTCGGTTATTTGAAAAAACTGACCCTAGAGACTAAGTGGTGCCCGAAATTTTTTAGACCATCTATAAGGTCGGGTATTTGAAAAAACTGATCCTAGAAGTCAGGGTCTATCGGGTCAGTTATTTGAAAAAACTGACCCTAGAGTTCCAAAGCAGTGCCCGCGTTTTTTGTTGACCCTATAGCATCAGTTATTTAGAAAAACCAACCCTATAAATCGGGGCACGAAGCCAAAATCGTGTGAAATTTGACTGCGGGAAACCTGTAAGGTCGGTTTTTTTGATAAATCCGATGCAATAGTCTATTAGGTCGGTTATTCTAGTAAAAATGACACTATCGACAGCGAAGTTACTGGCTAAAAGTATAGTAGTGAGCTTTAAAAAAAATCATGTTGTAATTCATGAAAATTCTTTTTATGAATCTGGCAATGATTGTAGGAACACATCTCTAGCCAACTCATAGCCTAAGGGAATCCTAGTCTTGCTAAACATTACATATTCCCAATTAAGTACATGGGATGATACTAGTTAACCTTTAGCCATCTTACACGTAAACAACACCTTGGAGAAATTATAACATCTGAGGATTTGAGGCCTCAGATAAAATGATCTTAAAAGGAATGATTGGACTACCCATATAACCAAGTAGAACCTCCTTTTCAGGGATCCCATCACAAAAGAACTCCATACTTAAGTGTGCTCTGCTTGGAGTAGTACTAGGATGGGTCACCAGTTGGGAAGTTAATTCTGGCTTGCACATGAGTGGACAAAAGCATGCAGTTAAGGCTAGTGGTGTTCTGTGGGGCCAATCGTAATTCTTGAAACTCTGTTAGAGCCTTGGGCAGTAGGCCCGGGTGTTACATTAGTATAAGAGCCATGACCCCTCTAGTTGAAGGGCCCAATGGGAATGTGGCATGCTAGTCTTGAGCCATGCGGTCCAAGCAAGTTGGAAAAGGCTATCGATGGTGATGTAGCCACCCTTGCACTGGTATTCCGTGATTGGGAGTTGGGTGTCTATTGGATATTCCGGGTCGCACTGAAATGGGGCAATATTATGAGGTCATATAGTTGAGCCTTGACGAGGACGTCAAGAGTCTAAGTGGGCAAGATTGTAACATCTCAGAATTTGAGGCCTCAGATAAAATGATCTTAAAAGGAATGATTGGACTACCCATATCACCAAGGTGCACCTCTTTTTCAGGGAGCCCATCACTAAAGAACTTCATAGTTTAGCGTGCTCATCTTGGAGTAGTACTAGGATGGGTCACCAGTCGGGAAGTTAATCCTGGCTTGTGCATGAGTGGACAAAATCATGCAGTTAAGGCTAGTGGTGGTCTGCGGGGCGATTTGTCATTCCTAAAACTCTGTTAGAGCCTTGGGTAGTGGGGCCAGGTGTTACAAAAAACACATCTCTCTTGCCTTGCTTGTTCTTGTTACATGTTCCTAATGTGTATTATCATCTCCATAACATCCATATTCTCATGTTTATTCTAAAGCTCATAATCAATGGAACATAACATGAGTCACTTGATTTTCATGGATTCACCACGATGCTTCTTATGTGCTTACCTTCCTCCATAGGTGCATTAATAGTCGGTTAATTAGGTATAGGGTTGGTAAGGATATAAAGTTTATGCTCATGTGTGAAAACAATTCTCAACATCCTGAACCCATCATTTAAGTTATTCCCATTTAGTTTTGTATCTCAAGGAATGATCACAAGACATATGATTATTGTTTGTATTTTCCACGAGTCTACATAGAAGATAATTGCACAAGTCAAAACAATTGATTTGAAAATCAATTCTGATTTTGAAATTTTGATTTGATGGAATAAATTTGGCCTTTAATTAATTACACTCCATCCATGTTATTCAAATTAATAGTGATCATTATTAATTTGAAATATTACAATGAGCATTCTTTTAGTTATCCAAGATCCAGAATACATTAAGTCATAAGTCAACTATGGCTAATTGTTCGCAATGTAAGTATTTAGGTAAGTAACAATTACCAACTGCACACTATGCAATTCTTGGATGGATGGTTGCACAACTTCGTCATATGAAGTATTTTCCATATTTTAGACCTCTAGGTTCTTTTTCCTCTGACAATCACCTAGTCAAAACCAACCCAAGGCATTTACAATAAGATATGCGCCTTTCTAAATAGAACCACCTACTTACTATTACACATCTCTGAGGTATACTGTGCACCACGATGAGTGTGTCACACTTAGTTGAATAACATTTTCATGTGTAATTCACATGGAAGACATCTTCATCATTGATATTGTATCTAGGGATACATATATATATATATATATATATATATATATATATATATATATATATATATATATATATATATAATCTGTCTGTGTGAGTGTGTAACACCCCAACTTGTGATATATATTGCAACTGAGTAGAAGCTTTCATGTTGAAGGGGGATGTCACATTTATCTAATCATAACAAATAAACATACAATTCACAATTGGGATTCATACATTATTCTTTAAATATGAAACTTTAATTGAATTCTATGATATCTTTAAACATATCTAAACATGGAAAACTATTCATAAAGATAAATATGATTAGATCGCCTAGTATGGATGGCACCCACTAGTTATTTGTTGAAGGTCTTCTAATCATTGTTTTCTCCTCTTGAGTCCTTACTTGGTCTAATTCTTGGGGACATCACATCCCCAACCATGCAAAGGGGAAAAATCAACACATCAATATACGATATTGGCAATTTATAATATAAGCAAAGTAAATATATGATCATCCCAGAATTGAGTCAGAACTTTTAAATTTATAACCTGAATCCTTCTAGGATGCCCGCAACTTTTATTATGGGGTCAAAGTAGATATACGGGGTCGAACACAGGGACGTGGTGACATTTAGGATGTCAGAGATTTTGTTCTTGGGTTAGGTAAGCCAAAACTATAGTTGATGAAAATATGTGCTAGAACTAGTCTAGCGGGTTGTCACAAATTAAAACAAAACAAAGAACATAAAAGAAAAAAAAACAAAATGGAGTACACGAGATCTACTAATCAGAGAAAGAGAGTTCCTGGTTATGTAACCACAACCTGGACAGTCTTTTCACCCGTTCTCAGGCGTAGACGACCCTCGAACACCTAAGCAAGCATCTTAAAACCAAACACAGCATGCATTGTGGTATCTATTCACGTGGAGTCATCCCACTCTCTCTCGCGTAGCGTGACTAAAACCATCAACGATATGCCATCTAACCTCTCTCGAGGATGACAAATCAACACCCTAGAATACTCTAGATTCCCTCTCGGGTTTTAGAGTATTAGGAACAGAGGACCTTAAACCTTCCTACTCTTGGGTTCCGATCCAAACTATCTTCTCACGCCCTATTCCTACACAGATCTTTCGATACAAGTAAAAATAGCAGTTCAAACTAGAAAGAGATCAACCAAACTAGCAATCACAACTAGGAAGAGAAGATAGAACAAGCATCATACTATATATGGAACAAATCTACTTGCTTAAGAAAAAGGTACATAAACATGCCTAAAACGGGCTACATAGCCAAGAAGAAGCTCAACTAGCCATGGAAAAGCATAGTTGGCTCCGAACAAAGATGGAAAAATAGAATTGTACAAGAAACCAAGGAACACAATAGAAAAAAGGAGAAGAAGAAGATAAGATTAGCTCGTGGAGGAGAGGTGGCTGTCACTCCTTTGCCTCCGCAGAGGCTGGATCTTTGTCTTTTAGTCCTCCTCCTTGATCAAATTTAGACTCCTTGGTCCTCTCTCCCTCTAGATCTTCCCCGTCGGCGGGCGTGGATGAACGGGTGGATGAACCAGATCTACGGTTTTCACCTCAGACCTAGGTGGACATGGACAGATGGATGGATGGATGGAAGTAGATGGACGATGGCTGTCGGATCTAGGTTTCCACCTTAGATCCTAGACAAGGGGAGGGTAGATGTACGGACGTGGAGGATGGAGCCGCCCGATGGCTATAGAGAACCTACCACCACTAGGGGTGGAGTGCAAGAAGCACAACCTCCCAGCAGAGAGCAGAACTTTTGTCTAGGGCAGGCTAGATGGAGGCAGCCTACGGTGGTCGGGAACCCACCTCCTGGATTCTCCTAGACTCCCTGAGCTCTGACCTCCTGGACTCCTCCCCTGACTGGGCCTGGATTCTCCCCTGGACTCTCCTCTCGAACCCCACCCCCCCTTCTGTGGAGCGAGCGGTGGTCTTTATATACCTACTAGGGTTGTGTGATCACGTGGATGGCTGGAGGTTGCGGTCCTGCGTGAGGGAGGAGCATGTCGCGGTTGGTTGATCACGACCTGAAGGTGGTCACAGTTGTTGGGGGTCAAAGATCACATGTTGAAGAGGCAGTTGTGAGTTGTCGGTTAGGCCGCGGTCTGCTAGATGTTGAGGCGTTACGTGGTCATGGTTTCTAATCTACAGGTGGTCGTAGTTCATGTGGACAACTGTGATCTAGGTAGAGATGAGGAAGGGTGCGATCTGCAACTCGTGGTAGGGTTGTAGGAATTGGACGAGGTGGGCAGAGGTGTTATGAAGGAGATCGATCATGATCATGAGGGGCGATGGTGGAGGTATGCTTACGGTTAAGGCAGAACACCGCGATCGCAGTTGTTTACACCGCGGTCATGGTTTAGATGATCACAGCTTGGGGTTAACGGAGAGGTGGTGAATTGGTATCACAGAGATGCAAGAGTGGGTACTACGAGCTGAAGAAGTGGACACCGCAACTCCCGATGTTGGTCGCGGTGTCTTGCGTCGTGACTGCGGTTGGAGAGCATGCTCGATTGGGATCTAGAGGCAGGTGGTCGTGTAGGTTGCGGCGTTACACAGGGCACCACGAGTGCGGATGGTAGTAGATGTTGTCATGGCACGGGTAGGTGACGACGGCGGGAGGTGCATACGACTACTTTGGAGATGGTGGCATAGACCACGATGGCTGTGGATGAAGTCAGAGGAAGCCGATCGCAGAGGAGATGGTGATGGAAGGGATGAAGATCGCAGGCTGTTGTTGATGTTTGACTGTTGCTATCATTGTCTATTGATCACGACCGTGGTGAGGGTGTGGAGGTTAAGGGCGGTCAAGGTGTGGAAGGATCGTGACCGCGATGTAGGGTGTCACGGGTCGCGGTGCTGAAGATGGGAGATGATGTCACGATCCAGAGATGTAGAGGGTTGGAGTGATGGGGTCGCGGTTGTTTGCCATTTAGGAAAGGTCGCGGTCCTATTGCGATGGCATCCGTGATGGTCACGGTGGTGTTATCTTTGACACTTGGTCGCAGTGCGGAGAAGCAGGAACCATGGGTGTGGTGCAGATGGAGGAGTATCTGATTGCAGTTCCTTGACACCGCGGTCTCAATTCTGCAAATCGTGGGTCGTGATGTAGGGTTTAGAGTGAGGAGCCGACAAGAGAGGGTATTGTAGTATCATAAAATAAATAAAGGGCCAGCCCCACTAGCTGGGCCTTGGTGCTCGTGGGCCTATATGGGATGCATATGTGAAAATTTGATTCCATGGTGCCCTAATGACCTGCATAAAAGATGAATAAATCTCAATTAAAATGAAGATAAATAATTAAGCTAGGTAAAGATGTATACAAGGAGATTTAGGCAATAAAATCAAATAATGAGAGCCAAACTGGGCCCAGAGTAAAGAACAAGATTGTGATGACAATGTATTCATCATAAGGTTATATATTAAACAATACAATTCACTGGGCCTCAATTTAGCAGAGAGAGTAAGGATAAGAGGTTGTTCATCTATGTTCGGTGCATGTTATATAGTCCAACACTGGCCATTTAGCTACTTTATTGGCTACTTTATCTACTTTACCTATGAGAAGATAAAAGGTACCAAAACATGAGCGTTATTGGGCATATTAAGACTAAAGTGGCACAAAACTATAGATAAAATGCATAGATAATATGCGTAGATTTGGGTGTTATCAATATACTTCACATGTAAGAAAACTTGACAATTGACTATAAACATTCTTGAATCATTATTAACCTGAAGAATTGAATAGTAATTGTATGCATCCCTCTATGATGCCTCCTTGGGAGAATGTAATTTCTAGGAAAGCCCTTGACGACCCCTTGTGGTCCATGATTTGGGAGCATATAAAGACTATTTCAATTTCAATTAACTTGATCATTAACATGCCATTAACATTATCATTGACATGATTCTAAAACTTAACATGATGGGATTTCTCCTTGTTAACGTGATCTCTCAACATGATGGGATTTCTCCCTCTTGAGCATTAACATGAACTTCTTGAGTCATTAATCATAATTAATATTATCAATATCTACTACTTACCATACTAAACATGAGGACTCGTCTCCATCCTCTCTATTCCCTAACAATATGGGACTTTTACCTTTTCTGTTGGCCTTTCTTTCCTTCCCTGACTTGCACATAACTAGGTCTCCTGAACAGGTCAAACCCCAAAAATGCAATCATGTGCCTGCATCCCAATCCTCTTTCGTCTACCTCTATGTCTTCTAGAGAGAAACAACAAAGTTTTCGGCATATGAGGATTGAAAGTGATGGGTTAATCCATGGAGCCATAACAAAGCTGCCATCATATGCTTTTTGACTCCGGTTAGTTAATTACCCTAATTTTTGAAAACATGCCCCTTTATAAAGAATTCTGTATGCTAAGACCAATTATTGGAATCCCAAAGATGTGCATTATACCAAGTTTTTATACCACGTTATACAATGACTGTCACAGTCCACAAAATTTCCTAGTCAATTATCTACGAGATGCACATGTTATCATGATGATTTGAGAACTTACATGCACAAGTTATAAAAAAGCCTACTTTGTTTGATGACTACAACTAGTTACCGAATGCACAATACATCTCCAGTGGAATATCTATCATTTCACAATTGAGTGCTTGGATCTATTCTTACAACTTGGTAAAAGAAGCGAGCTCCTGATAAGGTAAATCTCCTCTTATTTATTCACTTCCAATCCAAGTGGAGTCTTCTTCTTTAACTATACGAGATAGAAATGACAATGAGAACTAGATAAGTTGACATTGTTGGTTCCATACTTTCTCTACTTCACACTATGTTCTTCTTGTTCTAGCTACTTCAGGCTATGACATTGTAAGTAGTTTTTCTTGCAAAAAAATAAATCACAAGTCTTTCATGTTTGAAGCACTCGCTAGTACATAAACGACCTTTAGTGTCGGTTATTTAAGGCCTTTAGTGTCGATTTTAATGCGACACCTATGTGGGCACCGCTAAAAGGCAAACCCTTAGGCGTCAGTTTTCAAATTGACGCCACAACCCTTCACGCGCCACCGAAAATGCGTCAGTAGGGGGTATAGGCGTCGGTTATTAGTTTTGAAACTGACGCCATAAACCTTCACGCCACAGAAAGGGTGCCATCTAGGGCACTATCAGCGTCAGTTTATTTGTGATAATGGACGCTACATCACATGCATTAGGCGTCAGTTATAATTATTTATCTGACGCTGAAATCATTTGTCGTCGGTTTTAAACAAATAACCGACGCCTACTGCATATTTTTTTTCTTATCAGTCTGTAGGCCTGATGTGGCTGGTCGCAGGATGAGAAACCTGCAGTTTAGTTATGAACTGCAGGTTTTACGACATTCATTGATATCAGCCAACAAACAAGCCACAAACCTGCAAAATTAACAACATTAATTTTCACACATTTAGCAACCTGCAGTTCCATTCGATTTTCATACATGTAGAAATATTCATGTAGAAATTTGCAGTTCCATTCATTTTCACATTCACACATGTAGAAACATTCATATAGCAACCAAGAGTTTCATACATTTTCACATTCACACATGTATAAACATTCAGACACAAGTAGAAACATTCAGACATGTAGAAACATTCACACATATTACAATTCAGAAATTCATTTACAAAATATCATTCTTTAGTCATTATTCGCTATCAACATCCCAATTATATTTAAAAAACCCCACTACTTGTATGACTTTTGCCCATTCTTCTCTTACATCATTTAATTCTTTTGTCGTATAGGGAGCATGTACATCTAGTAAGGCCTTTCCTATAGTGCGGTCAATTTTAAACACATGCAAAGAGAATGATGTATATATATAATTAATAATATATAAATAAGATTGATATATTTCATATTATCTAATGAGACTATATATAATACCTCTGGAATGGTATCGATGTCCACTACGACATATTTGATAATCATGTGCATAAATCACATCACATAGTATGCACATGCCCATCTGTTATCTTGTGTATCACACTATAAATTGAAACATATAAAATATTAAAAAATACAACTAATTAAGCACTGTTCACATAGATAATATATACATTGCTGTCGGGAACTTACTTCCACATTAATCCAAATTATTGGCTGGTTCTTTTTCCTGGGGACCTTTCCTCCAGCCTTTTTGAACTCATCTAAAGCCCTATATATTAGTGTAATATAGTACATTACATAATTAAATAGTAATGTAATAACATATGTTAACAGATATGAGAATGAAATATTTCTCACCGGAATAATGCCATTTTCATTGTGTGTCCATATTTTGAATTTACTTTAGTCCCCTTAGGAGCGCTCGATCAGTGAGCTATTACGCACTCTTTCAAGGGTGGCTGCTTCTAGGCGCATACCCCTGGTAAAAAAGTTAAAAATTAATAACTCAAAATCCACAATAAAAATGTAATTTTCTTAAGTCCAAATTATAAGCAAAGTAAACTTACTCCACATTGAATGGAGCTATTATCACCATGTTATTGTTTTGAGAAAAATTTGTAAAAGAATCACATCAATATTGTAGAACTGACGAAGGGTCTTTAGCTACTAGACTAATCAAAGATGGAATAAAAAACCCTACATGTTCGAATGGAAAACCTGCACATATCTTATCTAAGTAGCTGTAAAATATGTATTACGCATGCACTAATATATAAGAAACCAGATCACCAGATCCTACACAAGGTATATGGATGTATAAAGAAGATCTCACCTTATCCATAGCTCTATCACAGATGTATTCAACCAATCATATCGAAACAACTCCAAAATATCTTGTATAAAAAGTTTGCTTTCATATAATTGACCTACAACATCCACATCTATAGAAACTGTTATAGGGAAATTTATGTTGGGTTTTACGGGAGACAGAGAAGGCAGAGGAAACAAAAAAATTTCTCCCCAAACCCATACCAAGGAAACACATCAACGTCTATATAATAGGAAAGGATGGTTTGTGGAATCATACCTTGTCCTGAGGCTTGCTCGGCGACAATACCTCGCGTAATGCGCGGTCTTCAACTCCGGTCTTGGACGGCGTCTGTGCAGCTCCTGGTCGCACCGGGACTGACTCCTCCTCCTCCTACCGGACTGTCGGATGACAGTTGTCCTCCTGAGCGGCAGTGTCCTCCTGCCTCTGTAGTAGTCCACACGGACCACCTGGAACTGCACACTCCTTGTCCCACAAGGAAGTGGAAGGAGTCGCACCCTCTTGTTGACGTACTAGTCTCCAACACGCTCTCCTGCCTCCTGTTGCAACTGCAGTTGTCCTTCCCTTGCTGTACCTCCCTTTTGCGGGAAGCACTTGCTCGGGCTCTCTCACAGTTACCAAAACCAGAGAGAACGACAACTTGCAGAGCAACTGGTTACACTGAACTGTGTACTGAGAAGCCCCCAATACCCCTATATATATAGGAGGGTCATGGGACAGGGTTCTCTATCCCAGGCAATGCAGGACTAAACGCAGGAGTAGAAGGGTTCGTAATTTTCCACAAAAAGCAACTACCTTGCAACCTGAACCGATCGGATCACAAGTGAACCGGTCAGTTGGGGACCTGAACCGATCAGTTCACCACTAAACCGATCGTTTGGGACCCTTGAACCGATCGGTTCACTCATGAACCGGTCGGTTGGGGTTCCAGGTTGGTTCCCGATTGACTTTCCTTCTTTTGTTTCCAATCGGTATCGAATACCAATCCTATTTCCAATCAAATTGGATAATTGAAACGAAAGGAAAATTCTCACCAATCCTACTTTACTAAGTTGCTCAATTGCACCAGTTGAACCGATCGATTCAACTCTTGAACCGGTCGTTTCACTCTGTGCATGACCCGATCGGTTCAACAATTGAGCCGACCGGTTCAGCAACCTCAGCCGACTGGTTTATCACATGAACCGATCGGTTGGGAGTGCAGGTTGTGTAGAATCAGTCAAATGCGATTTCAATCAATCTGACACTCCAATCAATGCGTCCAACACCTTGAACCATATGATATTAAGCCATCGACTGATTGAGTGTTTAATTGAACTACTAAACTCTTTTAGTAATCAATCTAAACATTGCTTTGTGGACAAAACTCCTCTTCCAGGTTAAATCCTATGTGTGTGACCCTGCAAGTGCATTTCACGTTGGTAGTGAAAGTCCATAACACTTATGACTTCACAAGCAAAGAGCGATGCCTAGTCACACATCAGTGCTACCCAAGTGAAAGTAGAAAGTTGGAGAACAACTTTCATCCTACAATCCGTGAATGGTGTTACAACGAATGTATAATTCCTTTGTCACTGATATCTTGAATGAACTCGAGGCATGGAACAATCATCCTGTCAACTTTCATTCACTTTCTTGATCTCAGAGTAGACTAGAAGAGATATGTATGATATCAGTATCACATACTGATTCACACATGCGTGCACGCCTTTCTCAATCCTACTCATCAAGTGGCCATGGATATCAAACTCCCTCAGGAGGGACAAATCCCATATCTATCACTCACCCCTCAAAAGCCCCATGTGTCAAAGCCACCCAATCATCACCTTTATAACAACCCATGTTTCAGGACTGCGTTTGATGATGTCAAAGTGTTCCCAACGACATGTGTTGAGTGTAGTGATTTCAGGTCTAAGAATCACACTCACCACCATCACTGTGAGTACTGACTGTGACTACCATCTCATGGTTCCATGTGTCAAACTCACGGTGGGTCTGTCCGGTACACTTGTTCTTTAACAAGTACCTATGTGTTTGGGTTGATATCTCTATATCATGACTAATGAGATTCTGTCATCAACCAACACAACAATTTAGTCTTGTGTGTCATTGTTGTCTATCTACCTTCCACAATGACATCCGACTAGGGACATAACAAGAATGTACAAACTCTTAGCATCCGTATGATCTCATCGTTCAGGTCCTTAACCTGAAAGCATACGTCATTGAGTTATGTCATTCTTTAGACATTCAATCTGTTCTATCACTATCTCATATGATTGAACCAGAAAGAATTGGAAGCTCGGCTTTGATGTTTATCAAATCAATCTTAATGTATCCCACCAATCATCACATGATTGGCTCTCAGGGCATACATTCCAACAGACTCCCACTTGCACTGTGAGCCAATCACCCTTGAATCATATTCATAGTGTTCTCTAAACATGTCCCACATGTTGCTGTGCTCTTGTGCCATCATAGTGAGTAATGGAAACACCTTGCCAAAGTCTGTACAAATTGCATATCTCACATCTCTTCACTGTACGTCACACATATGAGATGGAGTTGTCGTAATATGTGATCTAGTATTCCTTTGCTAACCTTTAGCCACATTGCATGATCAAGGATTCCTGACTTGTCATCAATGAGTGGAATATAAGTTCATCTTATGAACTTCCAGATCCATATAGTATCCACTGTTGTTCACTAACACATATATACTCTGCATTTCCCTTTTAAATGGCTTTATTGGAACACTTCCAATTATCAACAAACTTTCACTTTTATACATCTTATGTATATTTTGCGATCAATTTTCTATCTTTTCGGAAGTTCGCATCAATGTAACTTTTTACATCAAACTCTTCCTTATCTCCATAGAACTAGTACTTTACAAGTACTTATCAAGTTCTCATGGTATACCAGTAACCCTTACTGGAAGCAGACAGACATCCACTCGTCATGTCCCACATACGAGTTATCAGGATGAGAACATCATATTGCCATGTCCTACATACAAGATGATGAATGCATTTTATTCTTTCCATGTCATACATGCAAGATAATAGGATGATTACATACATGATAGATCCATATCTATTCTTAGTGTTCATATTCTTCATAAGAATTGGACACTTGGCCTTGGGATACTAACTCCATGTAATCATGGACAAGTTTTCTCCCACTGAATCTGTGCATACTGAACCCTTCAGTACAGATTGCCAATGTATGCTTTCTCTTTCCAGGTCAAGAGATTTTTCTGAGAACTATCTCTATAGATCTCTATTCCTATCACATAGGAAACATCTCTATCTTCCTTAAAGATAATTTCCACTTTTGAATTTCCAATCTAGAATATTTCCATTTCACATCAATATGTGGGATGTGAATACGCTCCCACTAAATCACAGATCCCTTCTTTATCTTTGACATATCAGTCAAACCCTTTGACTATATCATCAAAGTAAAGATCCAATTTTGAGTTGCTTGTACTCAATCAATCACATTGATTAGTCCATTGTAACTTATAGACTTCATTTGCATTAGTGGATTCATAAACCTTATAGGCTGTGTCACGTACACATCTTGA
Source organism: Alisma plantago-aquatica (assembly GCA_963693085.1). NCBI lineage: Eukaryota > Viridiplantae > Streptophyta > Magnoliopsida > Alismatales > Alismataceae > Alisma > Alisma plantago-aquatica. The sequence continues at coordinate 60,139,894 of OY856410.1, read as the reverse complement.
TTTTATTCCTCATAGGAATGCGGTTTTAGTATCCATATGCCAAATGTCTTAGCCATTAAGTTGCAATCAACAAGCATCATCCTTCTCAAAATGTTATCCATGTGTCTTTAACACTTAAGACTCATTTGCACTTATGGATATGATCCAATGAGTGCTACCATCAAGGTCATACCTTATGGTTCACATGGATGTCATTTAGGATGTAATGGTCATAAACCATAACTCAAGATTCGGTTCCTCATATTCATCTTGATAGTTGACTCATCACATGAACAACTGACCACATAGATAATTGAGGTGTATCTGTTAAAGATATAAGAACTCACAACCCTTGTGATTCTTAATTTCTTTTATTAGTGTGGGGTATTCATTTATTAAGAAGAATTCAGTTATTTGATAATCATTCTCTAACTCCTTAGAGTATGATTCCTTCTTTTGATTCAGACATCACCATGCCTTAATCATGAGTTCACTATGATACACTATCATAATCACTCATAAGGATCTCAAACATTTGGTCCAAGTATTTCATTCTTTGATCTCATCAAGAATTAACACTTTACCAAATTTATACTTCATTTATGATAATTTTGAACACTTCAAGACATTCATATTGGTATTTCTCTAAACACCATTTGAAGTATTAACATTTGTTCCAATAGGTATGTAAATACATCACATGTATTATACCTAATAGGATAATCGCTCTCCCACTACCATTAGTGAAGATTGATTAATCATGTCCAAGATATTCATGTCTCTTACTGGTTCTCTAACCAAAAGAGTCTAGATTTATCCATCACATGGAAACTAGAAATGAATTTCTCATGATTAATGCTAATTAGATTGTTTGAGTTATCTATAACTTTTAGGTATCGTCTTATCTTATGCATATCAAATATCATAAGATAAATAAGGCATTGCCACAAAGATCACATCTTTATAAATTGAAACATCTCTTTATTAATTGCCATCATTGTCATACAATATGCAAAAAATAAAGTGTTTCTATCTATTGGCAAGTATGAAATAGCAGTTCATAACTGTATTACATGCCTTATTGGCTGAAAATAAACTAAAGTACTCCTATCTATGAAGGCAACACTTGCCCCAAATAAGAATGCTTTACACTTTACATCTTGATATCATATATCTCAAAAGTGTTACAAGTTTACTTTCATGACACCTTTAAGTAGAGGATTCAGTCGCTTCCTTCTTCTTTTGTTCTTCCAGGTAGAGAGGACAATTCCTTTTCCAATGTCCTAGCTTTTGACAATGGTGTTAATTTCCTTTCTTGGTCATGCCTCCCTTGGCCTTGAGAGCTGAAGATGGCTTGGACTCCTGGCTAGCTTCAGAACCTTTCTTAGCTTTGCCCTTGCCCTTGCGCTTGGACTTGCCTTTCTTTCTCGTGATCACCATCACAGACTTAGGCTTGTCCTTCTTCATCTGTAACTCGGCTGTCCTCAACATGCCCAACAACTCTGACAGTGGCCTATCAAAGTTGTTCATGTTGTAGTTCATCACAAACTGACTGTAAGATTCTGGCAACGATTGCAGTATCACGTCAGTAGCCAACTCTTGGCTCAGTGGAAATCCCAGTCTCTGCAGGTTCTCCACATACCCAATCATCTTGAGTGTGTGAGGACCAACTGGATCTCCTTCTGTCATGACGCACTTGAACAACACCCTAGAAACATTGTACCTCTCTTGCCGTGCCTAATCTTCATACATGTTCCTGAGATGCAGAATCATCTCTATGACACCCATGTTCTCATGTTGCCTCTACAACTCATGGTTCATTGAACATAGCATCAAGAACTTTGCATCAATGGCATCATCAGAATTCTTCTTGTAAGCATCCCTTTCTGTCTTTGGTGCATTAGGAGCGGGTTCCTCTGGAATTGGAGTATCCAGGACATAGAGCTTACGCTCTTGAGTGAGAACAATTCTCAATGTCCGATACCAGTCGTGGAAGTTTGTCCCATTTAGCTTGTCCTTGTCAAGGACCGATCGCAAAGAAAAGTTGTTGTTGTTTGTTGCCATTTGAACTACAAAAGGAAAATATGCAATGTTAGTCCAAAAACTTATTTTTGACTTATTTGATTGATTTGAAAGTTTGAAAATATAATTAGGCCTTTAATTAATTATCGATCCCACTATTTTACTTCAAATTGATAGCCCTCACCATCAATTCAGAAGATTGCAGCATACAACCTTCTAGTGGGCAAGATCCTGAAATCCTCTAAGTCATGAGTCAGCTAGGGCTGATCGCCCACAACTTAGATCTATCATGTAGGCAACTTTTTTCAATTGCATCATATGAAACTCTTGGTAAGATGTCATATACAACTCTTTGCAATGATCATCTCCATGCCTCAAGGTACTAGATCCCATCTAGATCACCTTGTTAAGTCTGACCCAAAGCAAACACGATGAACATGCACCCTGCTAGGGCAGACCCACACATTCATCTTTCACGCTTCCACGAGATAGACGGTGCACCACGCTAGGGCGTGCCCACACTTGGTCGGTCAAGCTTTTCACGTGTGTCGCATTTGGAAGGCATCTAAAACTTAATATTTTAATGAGGGATTTGGTTTTATATACATATACATATCCAATCACCACAATACATAGTACGTATCATATACATTCTATATCCCACAGAAAACATGCACAAACGATAAAAAGCGATGATTATGGCCATCCTAATGTGATTCCTCGAGCCAAGAGGAATCACGGTCATCTAGGTCTACATCACATGCAACCTGTACAAGATGAACTTCTGTGCCTTGCCATCTGAGTTGATCAATTCATCACATGAATGATCTGTACTCTCCAGCCGGTTGTCTGGGTGCCACCAGCCGATTGGTTGGCTCCTCCAACCGATCGGTTTGCCTGGACGTCGTGCATCTCGTCATGTCCGCCACCCGCTCATCTCGCTCCTCGAACCGGTCATCAACCGATCGGTTCACTCCTTGAACCGACCGTCTGGAAGGTCAACCGATCGGTTCATGCCTTGAACCGATCGTCTGAGCAGTCGTCTTGATGTCCGCCAGTCTTCGAAATAACAGGAAATAAAATCTATCCTAATTATTACATTACTTTAAAAAGGGAAACCCCGAGTTACATGGGGGGGGGAGAAAATGTAGGAAAGAATCTCGAATTATTTCGAGTTACATCAGGAATAAGAGAGGGAAGATTGGTGTGCAGACCGAGATGCAAGCAACCACACACAATCAATCACAGATAGGTGTTTATAGGCCATAATCACGCTACACACATCCACCACAAAACTCGTTTAAGGGCGACGCGTATCGAGTGCATTAATAATACATATCATATATGTAATTAGGGATTTGTGGATTTAGGATTGGACATGCATAAAGCCAATATTATTCGCATCATATGCAATAAATAAAGGCGACAAACCAAAATCGATCATATCGATATTCCTAAAATATAGAGCAGTTGACGTGGCTCTGATACCACTGTTGGGTTTTAGGGGAGACAGAGAAGGCAACGGAAACAAAAAAATTTCTCCCCAAACCCATACCGAGGAAACGCGTCAACGTCTATATAATAGGAAAGGATGGTTTGTGGAATCATACCTTGTCCCAAGGCTTTCTCGGCGACAATACCTCGTGCAATGCGCGGTCTTCAACTCTGGTCTTGGACGGCGTCTGTGCAGCTCCTGGTCGCACTGGGACTGAAGACTCCTCCTCCTACCGGACTGTCAGATGACAGTTGTCCTCCTGAGCGGCAGTGTCCTCTCGCCTCTGTAGTAATCCACACGGACCACCTGGAACTCCACACTCCTTGTCCCACAAGGAAGTGGAAGGAGTCGCACCCTCCTACTGACGTACTAGTCGCCAACACGCTCTCCTGCCTCCTGTTGCAACTGCAGTTGTCCTTCCCTTGCTGCACCTCCCTTTTGCGGGAAGCACTTGCTCGGGCTCTCTCACGGTTACCAAAACCAGAGAGAACAACAACTTGCAGAGCAACTGGTTGCACTGAACTGTGTACTGAGAAGCCCCCAATACCCCTATATATATAGGAGGGTCATGGGACAGGGTTCTCTATCCCGGGCAATGCGGGACTAAACACAAGAGTAGAAGGGTTCAGAATTTTCCACAAAAAGCAACCACCTCGCAACCTGAATCGATCGGTTCACAAGTGAACCGGTCAGTTGGGGACCTGAACCGATCGGTTCACCACTGAACTGATCGTTTGGGACCCTTGAACCGATCGGTTCACTCATGAACCGGTCGGTTGGGGTTCCAGGTTGGTTCCTGATTGACTTTCCATCTTTTGTTTCCAATCGGTATCGAATACCAATCCTATTTCCAATCAAATTGGATAATTGAAACGAAAGGAAAATTCTCACCAATCCTACTTTACCAAGTTGCTCGATTGCACCAATTGAACCGATCGGTTCAACTCTTGAACCGGTCATTTCACTCTGTGCATGAGCCGATCGGTTCAACAATTGAGCCGACCGGTTCAGCAACCTCAGCCGACCGGTTCATCACATGAATCGATCGGTTGGGATTGCAGGTTGTGCAGAATCAGTCAAATGCGATTTCAATCAATCTGACACTCCAATCAATGCGTCCAACACCTTGAACCATATGATATTAAGCCATCGACTGATTGCGTGTTTAATTGAACTACTAAACTCTTTTAGTAATCAATCTAAACATTGCTTTGTGGACAAAACTCCTCTTCTAGGTTAAATCCTATGTGTGTGACCCTGCAGGTCCATTTCACATTGGCAGTGAAAGTCCATAACACTTATGACTTCACAAGCAAAGAGCGGTGCCTAGTCACACATCAGTGCTACCCAAGTGAAAGTAGAAAGTTGGAGAACAACTTTCATCCTACAATCTGTGAATGGTGTTACAACGAATGTATAATTCCTTTGTCACTGATATCCCGAATGAACTCGAGGCATGGAACAATCATACTGTCAACGTTCATTCACTTTCTTGATCTCATAGTAGACTAGAAGAGATATGTATGACATCAGTATCACATACTGATTCACACACGCGTGCACGCCTTTCTCAATCCTACTCATCAAGTGGCCATGGATATCAAACTCCCTCAGGAGGGACAAATCCCATATCTATCACTCACCCCTCAAAAGCCCCATGTGTCAAAGCCACCCAATCATCACCTTTATAACAACCCATGTTTCAGGATTGCGTTTGATGATGTCAAAGTGTGCCCAACGACATTTGTTGAGTGTAGTGATTTTAGGTCTAAGAATCACACTCACCACCATCACTATGAGTACTGACTGTGACTACCATCTCATGGTTCCATGTGTCAAACTCACGGTGGGTCTGTCCGGTACACTTGTTCTCTAACAAGTACCTATGTGTTTGGTTTGATATCTCTATATCATGACTAATGAGATTCTGTCATCAACCAACACCACAATCTAGTCTTGTGTGTCATTGTTGTCTATCTACCTTCCACAATGACATCCGACTAGGGACATAACAAGAATGTAAAAACTCTTAGCATCCGTATGATCTCATCGTTCAGGTCCTTAACCTGAAAGCATACGTCATTGAGTTATGTCATTCTTTAGACATTCAATCTGTTCTATCACTATCTCATATGACTGAACCAGAAAGAATTGGAAGCTCGCCTTTGATGTTTATCAAATCAATCTTAATGTATCCCACCAATCATCACATGATTGGCTCTCAGGGCATACATTCCAACAATTTATACCATGTTCGCCTAACCATATTGCCATACCCCTACAATTAGGACCTAACGGGACAGGTAGGTCCTGTGGAACCTAACTTGGTAATGTAGGAGGTGGAGTTGGAGGCCTAGATGCTCTGGGTGTCTTCTTTTTAACCTGTATATATATATATATAATTTCAGATCAATTGACATCATATACACACACTAACAATTTAACGTAATGTAAATTTACCATACAGTTTCAGTATAGAGGACATCCACTTTTGGCCACAATATCACTCCGCCTTCTGCCTCACCAAGCGTTTCACAATCTGGGTGGGCATATGGAAATGGAAGATCCATCCAACTGGGGAATATACGTAGCAGGCTCACACGGACCCAACCATCTGGTAATGGAGACCCATGAAACATTTCCCCTGGTAGGGATGGGTAAGCCGATGCCTCTGCAATGACAAATTCTTTACTTTTTAGACGACATGGCTTCAACCCCTACAACTTTTTATATAAAGAATGTTATATACATATATACATATCATCTTGAAAGCATATCATCTTGAAAAGCCTAGTTACTATGTCATAAAAATACTTACAGCGGATGTGCTAGGTGGTGGGTCTACCGGATTACTCCCAACCCCTACAGTAGGAGTAGAGCGGGACGCCATATGTACTATCTGTTGAGTGGTAGTTGATGGAGTTTTGCAACGCCACTAAAAATCCTAGAGATGATGAATCTCTAAGTTTAGCCTTGCTTTTATTATGGTAAGATCTCCACCCGCGTGTGCTAACACACACGGAAGTCTTATCGTAATATAGTTTAAGGGTCGAATCCACGAGACAACGGTCTTGTTTAGAGTTAAACAAGATGGAAAACGTTTAGCCGTACTTAACTACTTAACGATTGATATTTAGATCGAAGGTTTGATTTGATTGTTTAAACAAGATGCAAGGAAAGTAAAAGCAAGAAAGTAGAAACTAAGATTAGCAAATGATGATGAATCACTGGGGTGATGCTGGTATTCACCACCACTACACATGAATTGTACTTGTACCAAATATAGCAAGACTTGTAAGCAAGATACATGGATGTTGTACAATACCGATGTCTTATAGGACAAGAGTAATGCACACATCCTTCATGGGTTGAGTAACTCTCATTCGGTACGTATCTACGTGTCAATGAAGATATGTAGTCTCCGAAGAGAAAATCTTACTCAACCTTGTGAAACGTGCATCGGAAAACTAACAAGCGAGCGATAATTACCAAATCGATTAGTATCCTTATAGACTATCCCTCTTTCGAGGATATAGCTACGAGAAACGTGAGAGTGTTGCAATGTCAGCCATTCCCGAACGAATGTTCATGTACTTTGCACCACTCTCTCCTCAGAGTGTGTTCCTCGACCTGTCAAGGTCGCACTTTTGCACGTCAACTGATTCCATTTCATAGTACAAAAGTATAACGATGGAGGTGAGTTTACTCCACTCCTTGGAAAGTGTTCCTAGATACCGAAACGGGTGCGCGGTGGATACACGCACTAGAAACCAAAACTAAATCGGTATTCGAGTCTCAAGAGCGGTCGTAGAAAAACCACAATGAAAGACAATAGATGCATACAAGAACGCGGCCAACATCCAAGCATGTATGAAACGATTTAGTATTGAAATGAAATGATAACATCTTTTTAGTACAAGATACAAAACACGGGTAGCGGGGCTAGTCCCCGCACCCCAGTGAATGGAACTACTCGCTCCTCATAGAGGGAGCAACAAAGGAGGAGGCGAGAAGATAGAGAAAGAATGACATCTCCATGGAGGAGGGAAGGTTGAACCCTTGGTGGAGAGAGCAACGATCTTCACACTCTGTGGCTTCTTGATGATGGATCTTCTCTTCCCACCTTCTTTGTTGATGAGAGAGAAGGTAGCTTGATGATGGGACGTGAACCTCAAACCGGCAGCCTTGGGGCGATGGATGAAGGATGGAATTGCTCTGGAACTGGAGAGGCAGCCTTTGGGCGTCTGAGATCTCCCCTTGTGAAGTGACCCTTGGGGTCTTATTTATAGGCTTAAGTTGAGCCCAAACGGTCTTGAGACCGCATGGGCTCATACGGTCTTGAGACCGCATAGGCTCATACGGTCTTGAGACCGCATGAGCTCATACGGTCTTGAGACCGCATGAGCTCAAACGGTCTTGAGACCGCATGGGCTCATACGGTCTTGAGACCGCATGAGCTCAAACGGTCTTGAGACTGCATGAGCTCATACGGTCTTGAGACCGTATGACCTTCATGCGGTCCTGGGACCGTATGACCTTCATGCAGTCTTGAGACCGTATGACACTCATGCGGTCTTAGGACCGTATGACCCTCATGCGGTCTTGGGACCATATGACCCTCATGCGGTCTTGGGTCTTGGGACCGTATGAACTTCATGCGGTCTTGGGACCGTATGGAGTCTTTGTAATTTTTTTGTGTGTTTTCCTGCAATAATAAAGAAGAGAAGTTTACTTTATTGGTATATCAACAATAAAGTAAAAAGTTAATGATTCTATCTAATTTATCTAAGAAAGAGTATGGAAAATTAAGGAGAACTAATAAGATAATGTCACAAAATGGGAGGTTATCACCCCCCCTAACTTAGAGTCTAGCTTGTCCTCAAGTTAGATAGAGCTAAGGCATGCACTGGTGAGGCGATTTTATTTAGTTAGGGTTTCCATACTCTTGCTTCAATTCTAGATCAGAGATCTACTGAGGTCTTGTTAGGGCTTCTGCTTACACTAACTCTTTTGGGTATCAAGAGTTGCATGGATCTCAGGTTCCTTTCATATCGCGAGTCTCGCATTGGGACCACCTTTTTTTATTATATGCATGTCATCGACTCTAATCAGTTTTATACTTCTTTTGAGAAACCTACCGGCAGCTAGAGTGGGTATGAGGGTTGGCTTAAAAGGCTTATTGTGTAATTCCCCCTTCAAGTGGGGGAGGTTTTGTCCTATGATTTTAGGGTCTCGCTACCGGGCACGACACATCTGCCTTCATGAGGGCAGCTGAATGTACCGGCCGGCCGAGTCCTTTATCATCCTTTTCATATATTAGGAGACCTTAGGATTTCACTACCGGGCACGACACATCTGCCTTCATTAGGGCAGTTGTATGTACCGTTTGGGTGAGATCTTTATTGGCTCTTCATATAGGTCCTTATGCGTGGCACAACTCTCATGTTTTTATTCAACACTCTGACTTTTATTCGAAACTCACAGGCTTAGGAAGTGGGTTTTTGTTAGGGTTTTTGATTGGGCGGCCAAGCCTCTTTTATTGAAAGAAGAAAACTGTTCTTAGGGTTCGTGACATGCACTTATTTTTGTTTGGTGGTCCGCTTGCGAGATTTCTTGATTTTGGATTTCCCCCTGATTTCCCTCTTGACCTTGAGAGTTTTCGGTTTGCTTTGGCCCTGAAGTTGACCTGTGAAGAGTCTGAGATAGAATTGAAGTAAAAGCATAAAAACCAATTGTGAATGTAATGTATAAATTCGCCATTCATGCCTATATGCTAATCTTGTTATTTATTCTTGAGGACTACTTTATCTCTAACTTAGCTAGGGGTGAATCTTTCCAGGATGAAAGTTATACTTAAGAGTTATTTTATTGAAGAAATTACTGGAAAAAGTATAAATATGAACAGAAAGTTTTGAAAATGATGTGCGGAAAAGTATGAGTTAAGGGAAAGGGTAGAGATAGAAGGGTTGAAGAAGAATGATACCTCGCCCTTGTCCAGTGCACTCCCCCCCTAACTTATCACTCACTCTGTCCACAGAGTGTCAAAGTGATAGGTTGAGAAGTGCATGGACAAGGGCATTAGGCTTCTGTTAATCCTTTATTTGCCCCATGAGTTCTGAGTAAGGTGGTTGCGAGCTTTCCACGTAGTGCATGGTAGTCCACTTCTGTCATGTCCTCTATAGGCTTGTGAAGGGCCAAAATTGTATACATCCAGAAGAGGACGTGGAAGCTGCAGTCTTTGGATTCTTTAATTTGCTGGGGGCACCTGTGGCAGAAGGCTGGTGGTTTGAAGTGATCTTTGTCATATGCCCGCGTGTGCTGACCCAAAAGATTGTGTAATTTGTCAGCACACTCCTTCACCACCTCCTCTGTTGGTGTCTTTGGAGTTGTAGTATATTCTTTCTGTTTCGGATCATACTGGTTGTCGGAACTGTTGTAGATTATTGTTGTTCCTTCATGAAGATTAGTTTCCAGTAACATCCAGTGCTCTTGATGAAGGAAAGGTAGCATGATGAACTTCAGAGTTGTATGATGAAGGTAAGAGATGAGTGGCTCCTTTGTTCCGAAGTTCTTCAGCCAGACATGGAACCTTTGATCTGTACAGTTTCACGGAGGATTCTGATGTGGATGCTTGGGCTTTTCTTTTCTCCTTAGACTTTGTAGTGGGTGATTATGCCTCGGGGGAAGGCTGATATTCCGAGTCCTCGTTGGATGAAATTGTCTCAACCTATTCTTCGGAGTGCACCTCACCTAAGCATCTGTTGAGGCGTTTGATCTCATGCATGACTTTGAGTAGGTTCACCTTTGCCGGGACCTTTCCAGTTGTTTCATAGTTATCTATGACTTGTTGTAATTTGGCACGCTCAGCTTCTAATGGTTCCCTTGTCCAGAAAGGGGCATCAACTGATCCTTGAGGTTGCTTGGAAGGTGATGTCATTCTAAAATTATTGACAAGAAAACAATAGTTAGAATGCTTAAATTTGAAATTATAACAAAGTAATGGTATTGGAGTTTGAGGTTTATTAGATTGGTTTTATTAAATTTGAAATTATAACAAAGTAATGGAAACCGAATGGTCCCAAACGGTTTGGAAACCGAAAGGTTCCATACGGTTTGGAGACCAAATGGTTCCATACGGTTTGGAGACCGAATGGTTCCAAACGGTTTGGAGACCGAATGGTTCCATACGGTTTGGAGACCGAATGGTTCCAAACGGTTTGGAGACCGAATGGTTCCATACGGTTTGGTGACCGAATGGTCCCAAACGGTTTGGAGACCGAATGGTCCCAAACGGTTTGGAGACCGAAATGGTCCCAAACGGTTTGGAGACCGAATGGTTCCATACAGTTTGGAGACCGAATGGTTCCAAACGGTTTGGAGACCGAATGGTTCCAAATGGTTTGGAGACCGAAAGGGAGATGAACCACATGGGAGACGAAATGCGCGGCCGTTCGTTGGTAGGGAACTGCGACGGCGACGAAGGGTAAGCACGCCGACGTTACCGACGATGATGGTGGCGATGACAGAGTTCGAAAAACCGTGACCGTCTGGCGGTGGTGAAAACCAACGAACTGCTGGGTGGTCTACTTGTAAAGAGGGCGGCAAGAATGCTGGGCGCGGCGAGCAGCAGAGCAGGAGCGCGGCAATGCGCGGGGACGACGAAGGAGCCGGAGATGACAGCGAAGAAGCTGAGTCGACGGCGAGGTGATGAAACGGTGGTGGAGACGACGGCAGCGTCAGAGGGGGAAACGAGCGTGAAAACGAAGCTCTGGAATGAAACAGGGAAGCCGAAAATTCGAGAAAGTAGAAGAAAGAACGGGGGCCGGGGGGGTATTAAGGGTTATGGGGTGCGCCCTAACAACAAAGGATTTTTTTCTAAGACCTTGTGTTTTATGTTTGTTTTTAGATTATGTGAATTTTTATGTATTTTTAGATTAATGATGAAAGAACTTAAAGAAAGTAAATAAAGTTTAAAAGAAAATAAAAGACTAGAAAATTAGAAAAGGTGATACTCAGATCTTGGGTTGCCTCCCAAGAAGCGCTTTGGTTTAACATCGCTGGCTCGACAAAATTCTGCTCCAGCTATGCTGATGTTATAGGATCTTGGATCTCTATAGTTTGTCTTGGTAATTTGTCTGCTGGAGTGTAGTATTTCTTTAATCTATGACCATTGACGGTTCTTTATCCCCCATTACCATCAAGGATAATGACTGCTCCTGTCGGGTAAATATGTTTGATTGTGAAAGGCCCCGACCATTTTGTACGTAGTTTTCCAGGAAACAATTTCAGTCTGGAATTGAATAGGAGAACCTTATCTCCGATGATTATATCCTTTCTTTTTATGTGGCCATCATGCCACATCTTGGTTTGTTCTTTGTAAATTCTGGCATTGTGGTATGCTGTCATTCGCAGTTCTTCCAATTCCTGTAATTGAAGTTGTCTAGATTCACCGACACTTTTGAGATCAAGGTTCAATTGCTTGATAGCCCACCAAGCGTTATGTTCTAATTCTACTGGTAGATGACACGACTTCCCATACACCAATCGAAACGGTGTTGTTCCAATTGGTGTTTTGAAAGCTGTGCGATAGGCCCATAAAGCGTCAGGAAGTTTGGTAGACCAGTCTGTGCGGTGCCTATTAATAGTTTTTTCCAAAATAGCTTTGAGTTGCCTGTTAGAGACTTCAAGCTGCCCACAAGTCTGTGGGTGATAAGGTGTGGAAACTTTGTGGTTGACACCATATTTTCTTAAAAGTTCTTCGAAACTCCGCTCTAGAAAATGAGATCCGCCATCGGATATTATTGTTGTTGGAACGCCAAATCTGGGGAATATTATTTCTTTAAACATTTTGATGACTGGTTTGGAATCAGAGGAAGTGGTCGGTAGAGCTTCCACCCATTTTGAGACGTAATCCACAACAACTAGAATGTACGTGAATCCGTAAGATGGGGGGAAGGGACCCATGTAATCTATTCCCCAAACATCAAAGAGTTCGACTTCTTGCCACATATTCAAAGGCATTTCGTTCTGTTTGGTTATTCCTCCGGAGAGTTGGCATTTGTCACATGATCGCACGTATTCATGTGCATCCTTTGCGATGGTTGGCCAGTAAAAACCGGATTGAAGAATTTTAAGAGCGGTTTTCTTAGAGCTCATGTCCCCCCCAGTAGGGCCTGAGTGACAGTGCTCTAAAACTGGGATGATTTCTGTTTCTGGAATGCATCGACGAAAGAGTCCATCACCGCATAAGTGGAATAGGTAGGGCTCATCCCAGAAATACTGCTTAGCGTCGTGAAGGAATTTCTTTTTGTCATGATATGATGCAGACGGATGGATGATTCCTGTTGCCAAATAATTCACAATGTCAGCATACCAAGGAAAACCAGTAGTAATCTTCATTAGTTGATCATCCGGTAAAGAGTCTTGGATGGGTAATTCATCAGTGTCATTAGCTTCAATGCGACTGAGGTGATCTGCGACGACATTTTCAACCCCTCTTTTGTCTTTAATCTCTAGATCAAATTCCTAAAGCATTAACACCCATCTGATAAGTCGGGGTTTAGCATCTTGTTTTTGGATCAAGTATCATATAGCAGAATGGTCAGTATATACTATGACTTTTGACCCTATTAGGTAAGACCGAAATTTTTCAAAAGCATAGATAACTGCCAGAAACTCTTTTTCGGTAGTAGTATGATTCTTTTGTGCCTCATCAAGCGTCTTGGAGGCATAATATATAACATGAGGCTTTTTGTCGATCCTTTGTCCAAGGACTGCCCCTATAGCATAATCGCTAGCGTCACACATAATTTCAAATGGTTGTGACCAGTCAGTAGCTCTTAGAATAGGGGCAGAGATAAGGGCATTCTTCAGAGTCGTGAAGCTATTAAGGCATTCTTGGTCAAAAATAAAAACCGCTTCTTTGGTCAACAAGTGAGTCATCGGCTTTGCTATCTTTGAGAAATCTTTTATAAATCTTCTGTAGAATCCTGCATGACCAAGGAATGCCCTGACTCCTCTGACGTCTTTAGGTGGAGTTAGCTTTGAGATGACATCGACCTTTTCTTTATCTACTTCAATCCCTTTTTCACTTACTCGATGTCCTAGGACCACACCTTCAGTCACCATAAAGTGACATTTTTCCCAATTCAAGATCAGGTTGGTGTATTCACATCTTTGTAAGACTTTTCCTAGATTGAGTAAACAGTTATCAAAAGAATCTCCGTATACAGAAAAATCATCCATGAAGACTTCCATGATAGATTATGTTAGTCCGGCGAAGATAGCAGTCATACATCTTTGGAAGGTTGCGGGTGTGTTGCATAACCCGAAAGGCATTCTTTGGAAGGCATATGTTCCAAAAGGACAAGTGAAGGTTGTTTTTTCTTGATCTTCAGGATGGATTGGAATTTGATAAAATCCTGAATATCCATCAAGGTAACAAAAAATTTTTTGGTGGGCGAGACGTTCGAGAACTTCATCCAAAAAGGGCAGGGGGAAATGATCTTTCCTTGTTGCTTTATTAAGTTTTCTGTAGTCTATGCACATTCTCCACCCATTTACTGTTCTAGTAGGTACCAGTTCATTCTTATCATTAAGAACAACAGTGGTCCCCCCTTTTTTAGGGACCACCTGCACGAGGCTTACCCATTGAGAATCCGAGATTGGGTAGATGATACCTGCCTTCAGAAGTTTGAGAACCTCGATGCGAACTACCTCCTTGAGATTAGGGTTCAACTTCCTTTGATGTTCCCTCGATGGTTTGAATTCTTCCACCATAGGCAATCTGTGCATGCATAAAGCTGGATTTATACCAGTTAAGTCAGTCATCTTATATCCGATAGCTTTCTTGTGTCTCTTTAGCTCATCAAGAAGTCTGTTTTCTTGGTCATCTTCCATAGTAGAGTTGATAATCACTGGACAAAGTTTCTCACTGTCAAGGAAGACATGTTTGAGTCCCTCGGGTAAGGCCTTCAATTCAGGGGCCTTAGGTGGCTCGGTTGCTTCTATAACGGTGACAACCTTGAGTTCTTCAAAGGTGGCTGTTGGGGCTTCTTCAGCTTTTTCTAAGTATTGAAGGCATTGTTGCACTAGTTCATTTGCCAAAAATTCTACTTCCGGATTTGTCAAGGCACTTTCCAACTCATCAGAGGGTTCGGACATTTCTAACTGGGACATTTGATATATAGCATCTAGGAGAAAAACTTCCTCTTGAATGCTTGGTCCTTTCATGCTATTAAGGACTCTGAATTGAAAAGATTCCTTCCCAAGTCTCAGGATAATCGTTCTCGCTTCTACATCGATGAGTGCTCGGGAGGTAGCTAGGAAGGGTCTTCTGAAGATTATTGGGTATCTTAGATCTTCTTGTATGTCCATTATAACGAAATTGCACAGAACATAAGAATTTGTTCCTATCCTGACGGGTATGTCTTCAATAATTCCAAGGGGAGCAGTTATGGTAGAGTCGGCTAACTGAATTGTCATTGTCGTAGGTAACAAATCAGTGAAGCCTAATCTTTTACACATAGAATAGGGCATAATGGATATACTCGCTCCTAAATCTACTAATCCCTTTTTGCTGGAGCCATTTCCAATCGAACACTGGATACCGAAGGAACCTGGGTCCTTCTTTTTCTTTGGCATTTTGTTAAGCAGAATATCTGAAGTGGTCTGAGCTAGTTTCACTGTTTCATGCTCTTCTGTCATATATTTTCTCGACAGCAGGGTTTTCAGGTATTTGGCCCAAGCGGGCACTTCAGAAAGAGCATCTAGAAATGGGATATCGATGTACAGTTTCTTCATAGCTTCTTTAAATTTCTGGAACCTAGTGTCCATTTTGGTTCCTTTCAGCCTGTCCGGATAAGGAATTCTGAGTGGAGCTTCTGGCATAGGCCCCTTTTCTTTTTCTCTTTCAGTAGTTTTAGTGGATTTTTCCTTTTCATGAGTTGAGCTTTCTGTTGGTGAAAGAATAGCTACATCATCATCATCATGGATGATTCTACTGGTATCAGGAAGGACACGACCAGACCTTGTGGTGACAACATTCAGTTGCTCAGGTCTATTTTGGTCATGCCTTGGGTTTGCCTCTGGTTGCCCAGTGAAGGTACCTGCTGGTGGTTTCAACTGAGCAGCAATCTGTGCTAATTGAGCCTCCACAACCTTTTGTTGAGCCTTCTGGTTCACAAGCATGGTTTGCTGGGATTGTAGCATTTGCCTAATCAAAGATATTTCATCAGATGGTTGGGGAGGAGCACTCCTCTGTTGATATTGAGTGACTTGTTGCCCCTGGGGTTGCTGTGGAGGTGCTATCAACTGCGGTTGTTGTGGCTGCTGCAACTGAGGTTGTTGCAGCTGTGGGTACAGTCCTGGGTATTGATAAGAGGGATTCCTAGGATAATTGGATCGTTGGAACCCATTTCTATAATTCCCTTGATTTTGGGCGAAGTTATTTTGAAATCCTAGTGGTTGTTTGCTGAAAGATCCACCTTGCGTCTGTTGTTGAGGATTGGCAGTTCCTGCAGGATTTCCATATTGGAAACCCAGGTGATTTCTTGGTTTGTCTGGATTGTAATACACTTGGCCAGGTATTGAGTGAATGGAGTTAACTTTCTCCGCCATTTGGTCTTCGGGGTGTTCAATAATGAGTTCATATTGCGGCACTGGTGGTTGTAAATCCATCATAACATTGGATAACATGCCACATGATAATGTGGGATGATCAGATGCATGACAGGCTTCAAAAGTTCCGGTAGCAGCTTTCACTTGTTGAACCTGAGAGCTTTTCTTCTTGTTGTACTCTCCAAAAGAAGTTTCGAGAGCTTGTTGCTTGTTAGCAATAGTCTTCAGGGCCTCTGCAATAGCGTTGAGTTCCATGGATTCTTCAGCTTTGTAAACTTTAAGAACTCCCTTGGTTTGATTAGATGACCTTCCCCAATTAGATTGGTTCTCAGCCCCTATCGTAACTATATTCCAAGCATCTTCATAGTTCTTTCTCATAAAGTTTCCTCCATATGAGGAATCTAAAAATTGTTTTATATCATCACTTACTCCTCTATAGAATGTTTCTATCAGTTGATTTTGAGACATGCCATGGTGAGGGCACTTCCTCAGGAGTTCCTTGAATCTTTCCCAAGATTCCGCAAGTGTTTCTCCAGGTAGTTGGGTAAAGTGATTAATTTGTCCCCTGATCTCATAGCTTAGTGAAGGTGGAAAGAATTTCTCAAGAAATTTTTCTTCTAAAGGAGTCCAAGTAGTGATGATAGGATGCCTATCTAAAGCATTGTACCAGCTTAGAGCTCTCCCAGATAAGGTGAAGTGGAAGAGGTGTAACATTATAGCTTCAAGAGAAACTCCTGCTTGAGGTACAAGTCGGAAGAGTGACTTGAATCTATTAAGATGATCCATGCAATCGTCTCCCGGTCCTCCAGAGAAAGAAATGCCTTGCATGATCTTGATCCATTGCGTCCGGATTTCGAAGTTTGGAATGTTGATAATTGGTGGTCGGACTGGGTGATCATCTTCATAATTCTTTGGGACTGCATAATCCCGAAGTTGCTTACTTCTTAATGCTAATTGAGCAGCAACATTCTCGGCTTGGATGCGAGCTTGTTCCTCAGCTCGAATATCGTCTTGCACTTGAGCACGAGTGTCGGCGATGAGTTGTGCTCTTTGTGCCGCTATGGCGGCGTTAACTCTCTCTTCAACGAGGCGTTGCTCGTCAGCCATTTGTCTGGCTCTTTGGCGATTAAGTTTGATCCTTCGGTGGAAACTTCTTTCTACCTCAGAGTCGTACTCTGGTTTAGGGGAGAATCCGATGCGATGCGGGGTTTGCATACACGTTTTCTACCTGAGTAGAAAGAAAATCACACGTTAAGATGATGGAAGAAAATGAAGAAATCAAGAAGATTTGGAGTAGTTATCAAGAAAAAGTGTAAAATCCTAATCAACCAAGAAGTTGTTAAGTAAAAGCTAAAACGTTCCGTTGTCCCCGGCAACGACGCCAATTTTTGATGGAGTTTTGCAACACCACTAAAAATCCTAGAGATGATGAATCTCTAAGTTTATCCTTGCTTGTATTATGGTAAGATCTCCACCCGCGTGTGCTAAGACACGCGGAAGTCTTCTCGTAATATAGTTTAAGGGTCGAATCTACGAGACAACAGTCTTGTTTAGAGTTAAATAAGATGGAAAACGTTTAGCCGTACTTAACTACTTAACGATTGATATTTAGATCGAAGGTTTGATTTGATTGTTTAAACTAGATGCAAGGAAAGTAAAAGCAAGAAAGTAGAAACTAAGATTAGCAAATGATGATGAATCACTGGGGTGATGCTGGTATTCACCACCACTACACATGAATTGTACTTGTACCAAATATAGCAAGACTTGTAAGCAAGATACATGGATGTTGTACAATATCGATGTCTTATAGGACAAGAGTAATGCACACATCCTTCATGGGTTGAGTAACTCTCATTTAGTATGTATCTACGTGTCAATGAAGATATGTAGTCTCCGAAGAGAAAATCTTACTCAACCTTGTGAAACGTGCATCGAAAAACTAACAAGCGAGTGATAATTACCAAATCGATTAGTATCCTTATAGACTATCCCTCTTTCGAGGATATAACTACGAGAAACGTGAGGGTGTTGCAACGTCAGCCATTCCCAAACGAATGGTCATGTACTTTGCACCACTCTCTCCTCATAGTGTGTTCCTTGACCTGTCAAGGTCGCACTTTTGCACGTCAACTGATTCCATTTCATAGTACAAAAGTACAACGATGGAGGTGAGTTTACTCCACTCCTTGGAAAGCGTTCCTAGATACCGAAACGGGTGCGCGGTGGATACACGCACCAGAAACCAAAACTAAATCGGTATTCGAGTCTCAAGAGCGGTCGTAGACAAACCACAACAAAAGACAATAGATGCATACAAGAACGCGGCCAACATCCAAGCATGTATGAAACGATTTAGTATTGAAACGAAATGATAACATCTTTTTAGTACAGGATACAAAACACGGGAAGCGGGGCTAGTCCCCGCACCCCAGTGAATGGAACTACTTGCTCCTCATAGAGGGAGCAACAAAGGAGGAGGCGAGAAGAGAGAGAAAGAATGACATCTCCACAGAGGAGGGAAGGTTGAACCCTTGGTGGAGAGAGCAAAGATCTTCACACTCTGTGGCTGCTTGATGATGGATCTTCTCTTCCCACCTTCTTTGTTGATGAGAGAGAAGGTAGCTTGATGATGGGACGTGAACCTCAAACCGGAAGCCTTGGGGCGATGGATGAAGGATGGAATTGCTCTGGAACTGGAGAGGCAGCCTTTGGGCATCTGAGATCTCCCCTTTGTGAAGTGACCCTTGGGGTCTTATTTATAGGCTTAAGTTGAGCCCAAACGGTCTTGAGACCGCATGGGCTCATACGGTCTTGAGACCGCATGAGCTCAAACGGTCTTGAGACCGCATGGGCTCATACGGTCTTGAGACCGCATGGGCTCATACGGTCTTGAGACCGTATGACCTTCATGCGGTCTTGGGACCGTGTGACCTTCGTGCGGTCTTGAGACCGTATGACACTCATGCGGTCTTGGGACCGTATGACCCTCATGCGGTCTTGGGACCGTATGACCCTCATGCGTTCTTGGGACCGTATGACCTTCATGCGGTCTTGGGACCGTATGGAGTCTTTGTAATTTTTTTTGTGTTTTCCTGCAATAATAAAGAAGAGAAGTTTAGTTTATTGGTATATCAACAATAAAGTAAAAAGTTAATGACTCTATCTAATTTATCTAAGAAAGAGTATGGAAAATTAAGGAGAACTAATAAGATAACGTCACAAAATGGGAGGTTATCAGCAGTCAGAGATGTCTATCACTTGCTTATTGCTTCATGGAGTGTCTTATCAACTGCTTCCTTGATTCTCTTATCAACTACTTCATCGACTCTCTTATCAACTATCTTATCTACCTATACATGGATAAAAGAAGCGTTAGCTTCTGATTATTGAATTCTCTTTTATAGCAACATTCTAAAGAAAGAATAGGTTACCTCTTCTTGTGAAATTCCCTCTTTTGGGTGGATCTCTTGGTTGTGTCTTAAATTGCTTCCCCTATGCTCAAACTTTCTACATATATATAGTTGTATATCTTGTTTGGATACAACCTTGAGGTTCTTAGTGGTGATCATCTTTTGGTAATGATGCATGCTTGTTAGTGAGTTATATCCTTTAATGTTTCTAAAATTGCATATCTCTTTGTTTGGATATATCTCTACATCTACTCGTAGCTTGCTTTATCTTATGTATCTTTAGGTATCTCTTGATTTGATCTAGATCCTACTAGTAGTCCTAACTTGTGATATCAACTAATAGTAGTCCATATACATGACGTTTTAGCCTTGTTCATCAAGTGATATTTAACTATATGCTATGGTTGCATCTTGTTTCATACTTGCTCAAACTTATTTCTTATATTGCATATCTATTATCTGGAGCTACTTACATAACTTTGTGATACAAGATACATAGAGCTACATTGTATGTTGAAATTGGAGCATCTTTGTATTTCATGCCGATTGTGCTCCAGTTTCAGTTTTTTATGCAAGACTAGTGATTTTTATATAGAAATGACCTTCTGAGTAAGACTAATTGCTATGCCATGATCCCTAACACTTTTTGGGTGAATTCCATCATCTTGTGGGTCAAAATTATGATTTATTATTTTTCTACAACGCTTTATCTTGCATTTTGGGTTGTGTAAGTGCTTACTTTAACTTGTTTTTATTTCTATGCTTGGACAAGACCCTATTTGTTCTCTTATACTCTCCTTATATAACTTTCCGTTATCTCCTTTCTTTTAACAATTGGTGTTTCTCATTTCTTCATACCCCCACTTTTTGAAAAGACAAAGGGGGGAGAAAGGTATGTCTTGTTATGTCTTATTTTGAACAAAAAAGGGATAATGCATGTCTTACATGAAGAGGAAAAGCATGTCCATGTAAAGGGGAGAAGTTAAAGGGGAGAAGACACATGGGTAGAACATATATGAGTAGAAGACATAGTATTCTTTAAAAGTTATGAAAGCTAATTATGCAGGAGAAATATCATCCATTTAGGGGGAGTATGAGAACTCCACTAAAATCAATTGGGGGGTATACGAACTCAATTCTAATAAAACTCCAAGGTTTTTCCAAATGTATGACTTTCTCAAATGCTTTCAATACATTTATGGAATGGTTTGCCATCTTCAAAAAGAGGGAGAATGTTGACTCAATGTCTAAATTCACTAAACCCTTGTTTTCATGATGACTAAACCATTTTACTTATTTGTGTCTAATGCTTGTACTTGAGTGATTTAAGATTAGGTATATACACAATTCAAATTCCCTAACTTGCGCATCTCAACTTGGAGAAAAGAAAAGTCAAAGTCAATACAAGTGCACATTTTTGGAATATGATATAAATCCATTAGAACCATGTTGTAAATCACTTGTAATGATTGTATGCCTTGTAATTAAACTTAAAAAATTTGGATCACTTAGATCGAATATTTAAGCACTCAAAAGCCATTTTCTAAAATTTACATCAGGTTGTTTATCGGTCGAGTAGCAAGGTTAAGCATTCAATGCAAAACTCTATATGAGGTTCCTATTTTATAGTTCAGTGCCTCCTACAGCCTCCTCTCTCTCTATAATCTTAATCACTTGCAACATCCATTAGAGTGAGTAGGAGATTTGTAAGAGAGCTAGTCCTACATGTATATCTTGTGAGGGTCTCACTTCTACCACCTCCCTATCTCTCTTTTCAACCATGAAGATGAAGGTTCTCTCTCTTGGCTAAGAGAGGTGAATAAGAACAAGGGAAATAGTCCCTTAGTGAAGAATAAGGCTGGAGACTTGGAACAAGAGTGGGTAAGGCCTTGGTGAAGGAAGAAGACTCCTTGCTCAAGTGGGTAAGTCCTTGGTGAGAGCTTCTCCGAGTGAAGGTGAATTCAAAGGCTGAAGATCAAAGAAGAGTGGGTAATTTCTAGAAGGCTGAAGACTTGTGCAAGAGTGGGTAAGTCCTTAGAGAAGGCATAAGAGTTGTTGCAAAGTGGGTAAGTCCTTGGTAATATTGAAGACACTATGTATTAGTTATATAAGTCCTTTGGTGGGTCATGTATTCTAAGTCTTATGAATAAATATAAGAGTGCAATGGTTAAGAAATCCTAGAGGTTGACCACTCTAGGTAGTGGACTGACATACTCCTAATTTGGAGTGTGGAACCACTCTATATAGCTTGTCACTTAGTACTTGTTCAATCTGTCTCTCCCTTACTATGCATGTTTTAGTTGCACTCACATTTCCTATTTAGCAATCTTATCTTGTGATATTACTTTAAGGTCTAATGAATTTTTTTAAGTGCATTCAGTTTTATTCACCCCCCCACTCTAGAGCATCCAATAACCCATCTAGGATCCAACAATTGGTATCAGAGCGGATTTCTCCAAGCATACTTCAACAAGTAGGAGAAGATGGGTGACTAACAAGGTGGGAGATATTTCATCAACCTTCCAATCTTTGATGGGAGTAACTTCCTCTATTGGAAAAGAAGGCTATAATTCTACATCCAAGGATCAAGTCTTGAGCTATGGCAAATGGCAGACCATCCATACAAGCTACTAGTGACAAAGATAGAAGAATGGGATGAAGCTATCATACAGAAAGCCACCTTGAATGCTTCTACTTGAGTGATTTCAGAATAGGTACACACTTCAAATGCCCTAACTTGGTCGTCTCAACTTGGAGAAAAGACCAGTCAAAGTCAATACAAGTGCATGTTTTTGGAATATGATGTAAGTCCATTAGAATCATGTTGTAAATCACTTGTAATGATTTTATGACTTGTAAATAAGCTTAGGAAAAATCAGGAGCACTTAGATCGAATATTTAAGCACTCAAAAGCCATTTTCCAAAATTTACATCAGGTTGTTCATTGGTCGAGTTGCAAACTTGACCGATCATGATTGGATTTTGAAAATAACTTTTGATTGGTTGAGTTTTCATTTCACAGAACTCGACTGATTCCTCTATAGACCAAAACTGATTTAAATAAACCAGTCAAGTTACCCCAGGACAAACTCTACCGATGGCCTGAATTGGTCTTGTCTCTTAATAGGATCCATCGAGTTACCTTTATAGAAATCAACCGATAGAAATGTACAAAAAAGTGAAGAAAAGTGTTTTTAGCCATTGTGGAATTGCAACAAGAGAAAATATATCCATTGCAAGCCACAAAATAGCTAGTTTTCATTCTTAAGTCTTCCCACAGGCTAAGAGGCATTCCCATCTATAAATAGGATCCCTTGGGCTTCATTCCAAGGTTGAGCATTCAATGCAAAACTCTATATGAGGTTCCTAGTCTATAGTTGAGAGCCTCCTACATCCTCCTCTATCTATCTAAGCTTTATCACTTACTACATCTATTAGAGTGAGTAGGATATTTGTAAGAGAGCTAGTACTACATGTATATCTTGTGAGGATCTCACTTTCACCACCTCCCTATCTCTCTTTTCAACCATAAAGATGAAGGTTCTCTCTCTTGGATAAGAGTGGTGTAGAACAAAAAGGGAAGGAGTCCCTTGGTGAAGATCAAGGCTGAAGACTTGGAGTAAGAGTGGGTAAGCCCTTCCTGAAGGTAGTAGACTCCTTTCTCAAGTAGGTAAGTCCTTGGTAAAAGCTTCTCTGAGTGAAGGTGAAGTCAAAGGATGAAGATCCAAGAAGAGTGCGTAATTTTTAGAAGGCTAAAGACTTGTGCAAGAGTGGGTAAGTCCTTCGAGAAGGCTGAAGACTCATTGCAAAGTGGGTAAGTCCTCGATAAGGTTGAAGACTCTTTGTATTGGATAGGTAAGTCCTTCGGTAAGTCTTTTGAATGAATATACAATTGCAATAGTTAAGAAATTCTAGAGGTTGACCTCTCTAGTTAGTGGACTGACATACTCCTAGTTTGGAATGTGAAACCACTCTACATATCTTGTTACTTGGTGCTTGTTCAATCTCTCTCTCCCTTATTATGCATGTTTTAGTTTCACTCAAATTTCCTTTTTAGCAACCTTATCTTGTGATATAACTTGAAGGTCTAATGAATTTTATTTAAATGTATTCATCCCTATTCACCCCCCTCTAGAACACCCAAGCACCCATCTAGGATCCAACACTTAGGTGCGTAGTAATTCATTGTGGCTCCAAAGAATTGCATTAGTGTGTCCATATACATCGCTTTTATATTTGTAATTATATGTTTTCATTTGTGGATATAGTATGTAATGGTACTTATTATAAGTTAGTGGTGAGATGACATGTATATGTATTTATAACTAAAATCCATCAATCAATATTAAGTCTAAGATGCTTTCCGTATGAAACACATGTGAAAAGCTTGATCGACCAAGTACAACCATGCCCTAGTATAGTGTGTCGTCTATTTTGTGTATAAGAGTGATGCTAGTTATGTGAGTCTACCTTAGCACGGTGCAATTCTATTGTGTTGGCTTTTGGGTGAGGATTAACTAGGTGACCTTAACAGGATTAAGTACCTAAAAGTGTATAGATAGGTTATGACATGGAGTTTGTGTGTATCATCTAACCAGAAATTGCACGAGATGCAATAGGAAAATGTTATCTATCTTAATTATTTATTGTGAGCACCTACATTGTTGGGTAATAACTTAATTATTTTGGATCTTATCGAACTAGAATATTTTAAGTTGAAATCTTCCGAATTGATAGTGAGTGATATCAATTTAAATAAAATAGTGGGAACGATAAATTAATTAAAGGCCCAACTAGTATCGTCAATATTGTCAAATCAAATCAAAAGTGTTTTAACAAAGTGTACAGTTAGATTTTGTAGAAATAAATGGAAAATACATTCTCATTGTGATTCGTCCTTAAGAAGATCAAATTAAACATGACTAACTTTCATGACTGTTTAGGACATCTAGAAATGTTCTCACTCATGAGGGCAACCTCTATGTCCTTAGAACACTACTGCCAGAGGATCTCGCTCCAGATGTGCCTAAGGATAAAATGGATTATTACTTGATGCATGCCAAAGATGATGTAGACATCAAACACCTTATGCTACGTTTCATAAACTATAGATGCGTAAAAATATCAAAACCTAGACATTCTCTAAATAGTAACACATCATAAGAATCATGCAAAGCAAGAAAGGAATAATGTTTTCAATATGCTATTTTATTGCAAATTGACAGAGGGAGATCCAATAGATCCCCATGTGCTCAATATGATTGGGCATGTGGCAGATATAGAGATATTGTTATCTCCTTTAGTCCAAGATCTGGCCAAAAATATGATTCTACTATCATTGCATAAATTATATCGCTAATTTATCGAGTGCAATTACATGGGTAACTTGGCAAAACTATTATCTAAATTTATTGGCATGTTGATAAATGCCAAAGCACGAATGGTGAAGGACAAACCCATGATGGTGATCAGTGAAAGGAGGTCCAAGGGCAAAGGAAAGGACAAAAATAGTTCTTGCTGAAGTCCAAGTCTTTTGTAGACAAAATAAGGAGAAGGGTGAATGCAAAAGGTATCTATTCTTATCAGTTAAAGTAATTAAGGAAAATAAAGTAAGGGATAGACATCTCTACTTCATATGTATATGTTATCGAGATTAACTTTGCTACTTCTTCATGTTGGGTACTGATACCAAATGTGGATCACATATTTGATCAAATGTACATGATCAAAAGAGAAGTAGACCGCTAAGGATTGACGAGGTTGAACTGTGTGTTGCTAATGGATCTAGAGCCATTTCCATTGTAGTTGGAACCTGTGAATTATCTCTTCTATATGGGCTTATAATCGAGTTAGATAACTGTTATTAGGTACATGTCATTAATAGAAACATCATATATGTTTCTTGTTTGGAAAATAATGGATTTGAATATTTTATAAAGAATGGTTAATGTTCTATTAGTAAAAATGAGATCTTTTATGTAAATTTCCCTATGTCCAATGGTCTATACTTATTATATATGAAGACAAACGTGTATAATGTTAATACCTAAAGGATAAAACTTGATATCTCCACAAAGATACATTGGCATTGTCGTCTGGGGTATATAAATGAGAAACACATTTCTAGACTCTATAATTATAGCTATTTGGACTCTTTTTATTTTAATTGACTAGAGACATGTGTGTCTTGTTTTTGGAGAAAGATGATAAAAGCTCCTTTTATTGGTAAATGTGAGAGAGCAATTGATCTATCATGACTCATACATATTGACGTATGTGTCCCTTTTAGAACAAAAGCTAGAGGTGGGTTACCAATACTTTATTACCTTTACTGATGACATTATTAGGTATGTCTTTGCGTACTTGATTAAACATAAGGTAAAAACTATTGAAAAGCTTAAGAATTTCATGAATGAAGTACAAAATCAACATGATAAAAATATTAGAGAATTTCATTCTGATCGAGGCGGTAAATACTTAAGCCAAGAGTTAGAGGACCTTTTATAAGATTGTTGTATTGTATCACAGTAGAATCTGCCTGGAATGCTAGAGTATAATTGTATATCAGAAAGAAGGAATTACATATTACTAGATAAGATGTGTCAATGATGAATTTTGTCGATCTTCTGACTTCCTTATGGGGGATATGCTTTATAAACTGTCACTTTTGCACTAAGCTATGTGCCATCTAAATTGGTTCAAAAGAAGCCATATAAAGATATGGTATGAAAAATATCCCGATGTATCCGAAGATTGGGGGATGTGAAGCTGATGTCAGCAAAATATTTCCTAAAAATCTTGGACTCAAATCAGTTAAGTGTTACTTTGTTGTATATCCCAAAGAAATGAGGACATACTACTTTTAAACTCCATCTAACAATAAAGTGTTTGTTCACAAAACTGGTATATTCTTTGAAAAGAAATTTGTTTCCAAAAGAATCAATGGGAGAAAAGTAGAACTCAAAGAGGTCAAGACCAACAAGAAAATATTGAACCCTAAAAAATTATCATAGAATCTTAATTTCCTCATATAACACAAGAACTTCGTATATATAGTAGGACACATCTTGACCTGAACGATTTGGTTATCTTATGAATAAAAAAAGAGATGATTTGGTCATAGATGATGAGTAAAAAATGTACCTAAAATCTATTGAAGGACCAGAGTCTGAGAAATGACTTGAGGCCATGAGTTCTGAGTTGGAATTCATATACACCAACAAAGTATGGACTTTGGTGGGTCTACCTGAGGTAAAATCCATATATTGCAAGTGGATCTTCAAGAAGAATACCAACATAGATGGCAATATACAACCCTATAAGGACAAATTGGTTACAAAGGATTTGAGACAAGTTTAAGGTGTTGACTATGGTGAAACCTTTTACTAGTTGTCATTGTTAAATCCATCATCATCATGCTTTCTATTACAACTTATTATGACTATGAGATTTTGTAGATGCATGTTAAAACCGCTTTCCTTAATAGTAATCTTCTTGAGGATATGTATATCAAACAAACTAAAGATTTTATGAATCTAAAAGATGCAAATAAAATTTGTAATCTCAAAGGTCAATCTATAAATTTAAACAAATATCTCACAAGTAAAATCTTCAATTTGACGAGACAATCAAAGAGTTTGACTCTAGTCAAATGAAGATAAACTTTGTGTTTACACGAAGGTTAGTGGGACCATTGTGATATTCCTCATATTATACGTAAACGACATATTATTGACGGAGAATGGCATTCATATCACATGTTGCCATGTTGCTTTATTTAATTATATATATATGTGTGTGGTTCGGTGCTTTTTGAATCGTAAAGCATTAGCTTAAACCTAATCCCGCCCCTATCTTCGATCAGTACAGTTGCATGGGGTAATGGTGATTGGTGTTGCGCAGCGTACTATGGAGGAAGCTGCTTGATGTGTTGCCATAGGTCATAGATGACTGATGCAATGCATGAGCATAGCTTGGCCAACAATTGAGCAGCTGGAGCTCTTCGTGGTTGTCGCCCAACCACGGTTTCGACCTAGTGAGGGCTGGTATTGGATAATCATTACTGTTTGTCAGATGTAATTAGATAAATAGTTGGTTACACATACCGACCTAATGTGGCACAAACCACATATGTTTTGATAAAGGAAATACAATAATCTATTTGCGGATGTTGTAATGAGCTCTCTGGTTGGCATGTTTAACTGATATATCTTATTCTGATACTGAAGATCAAAATCGATGAATTATATATGTACTAGAATAATTTAATATAATAGGTCAACTTACAGCAACGTATAGCTTTTAATTTTAAGAAAAAGGTAGTAAATTGAAACGCAAGTGGGGATTACTTTTATGAAAAATGCTATATAGACACAATTTTGAGACTCAAAATGTGTCACATTTTGCCCTTTTCACACAACGTAATATGTAAAATATATTATTTTATTAATTTGTCTCTTATCTTGTAGAGAATAAAGGACATATGAGACCAATTCTAAATCTAAAAATAAGTCCGTTTAGCAGCACTCATTTATATATTCATATTTTCCGTCCAATTGCAACAGTTGCTATTCTGTTTCACATTAGCCTGTAAGTACCCCCGCTTCATGTCAAAGACAATAAGTAGGATTTTCATGTGAGACTGTAAGTGCCCACCTTCATGTCAAAGATAATAAGTAGGATTTTAATAATGAAATGGTAGTGAATTGGGTTGTCTTTAGGCAATTTCATATATAGGGAAAATTTAGTTAGTATTTGTTGTTAGTTTGGTTGTAAGCACGAATGGACCAAATGGGCATGGTAGTCCATGATCGTTACCACAAGCATGCTTATATCTAGGGTGTTGTTTGGTTCGAGATATGATCAACATCTGTTTTTCTGAGTCATGTCAGCACTAATTCCGACTAACCTAGTCAGGATCCAGTCTTATTTTGTTTGGTAAAAGTTGGACTGACGGGTCCGTTTTGGATTCCGTAATTTTCTAATCCGGACCAACTCAGTCCTACTATGGGCATGATTCCAGAATCCCAGTCTAGATTTGACTCTGCCTTTTGTGTTATATTTTTATATATGTCAGACTGAAAAATACAAGTTATGAGGTCAGTCCAGTTTAATGAGTGCTTGCAATGGGTTTGGGTTGCCAAAAAAAAATAGGATCCTCTCCAGATATACTAATCCGGATATATGGACTAACCCGGTCCGGATTTCGTAATCTCCATCTCGAACCAAACCGGCAAATCACACCTCCATCAGTCCCCCCTCCCTTGGTTTCGTCAGAACAATTCTCAAATATCCCCCCCCCTTATGTACCAAGTTATTGTGTCCCATGGCATCCTCTCTAAACCATTCTCAAAAATTTCCTTATTTTTGACTCTACAATAACACTATACCTAGCAGAATTTTTCTCTGAGGCCATTGGGCTATTTATCTTATACATAAAGAACAATGTTCAAGAAATAAGTCCTAAAATGCTTCAACATTAAACTTTTTTACATATGTTATATTGTGATATCTCCTGTAATTGTAGTAGGATAATAGTGTGTGATAAAGTGGCCTAATAGGAAAAACGTCAACCGTATGGATGCAATGATGTGCATAACACACTATATCCCTAAACAGTCGTACAATTTTTTCGACCAAATAGTTGTACCAGGTGATACAAGGATGGATATGATTGTCATTTTTTTCGAATAAGCCAGAAGGCTACCTATTCATCCCGTCCTTCTCGTGAGAGCATAATTGAAAATTTACTACAACTGGTAGTTTGAATGTGGGAAAGAAAATGTGGTAGTAATACTACCATTACAGCCTGAGGCTTCAAATCTTCATGGTGGTTTTTTTTTATAACTAATCGGTCCCTTCTTGAGCCTGAGAATGTCGTTGGACACCCAATTAGCTGCTTTGTTTCTCTCCTGGTTTACAAACAATATCTTCCAATCACCCGAAGCATGCATTGTACTCTTCGGACCCACTGCCATATTTTGGGTAGGCTTTATAGTTCTCAGGAATTAGTTTGACGACAATTTAGCTATCTGAGGCTATTATGATCTCCGGAGAGTTGCATTCACTGGCCACTGAGCAACGTAACATTATTGCATCAAGTTCTACTTCCAGAGCATTATTAGCCGTAATAGTGTCACTGATCCCTCCCAGCCAGTTCCCCATGGTGTCTCTGGCTAGTGCCCCATCGCTCCCTTCCTACTATTCAAAGCTACATCAGTGTTAAACAAGATGGCGCCACCTCGTAGTTGTAGCTCTGGCACTTGTGCGGGGGGCACCTGGATAGGTTGCTAATGTCTTGTAGCTTCGTTCATCTGTACCTCGTGCATGATATTCTGGTCTCGATTGACTATTGCCCTTTCCTTTCCCACAAACACGAAGCTATTTCCGCTCCTCCATACATGCCAACATGCAATACTGAACATCACCGCATGGTTCTCCTCAAGCCGTAGGTTCCATTTTAGCCACTAACTCTAGTCTTTCTCGGACATAAAGTCATTTAAGCTGCCATCATTAAAGACTCGGGCCCTCAGGGCATGTTACCCAATCTCCTCGAGTGCCTTACAACGACTACAACTTCCATCATGCGTCGTTTTCCTTCTCATCCTCCTTTGGTTCGTTAAGATTGAGATGTGACTCAAAAGTCACATAGATGCCTTTTTTTTGTTGCTACTTGTAAGTTCCAGATAGCCTCCCATTCTCCTTGTGTACACTTTCCTTGGGCCATGAATTATCGAGTAAGCTGATTTCGTGGAGTATGTTCCATTGCATGTATGTAGCCAAACTACCATGTCTGACTCGGTGCAATGTACATGGATTCATATGGATGTAATCCTCTTTCTGATCACATATGAGAACCAATCCCTCAAGAAGTCAACATCCCACCTTTCGTCACTCCTGACCATGCTACTAACCCTAGGAATGTTGATCTCTTCAGGTATAGGTTTAATGGTGTGTCCTCTTACCGTGACGCTATCCGCCACCAACCTATCTTCCCACACATTAGTGGAATCTCCGCTATTAAGAACTTAGAGAGAATTTTGATTGATATATTCCTTACCATGCATAGCAGCTCTTCCCAACCTAGATAGGTGAGCTGTGGATTTCTCAGTATACCCTTCATAACTTTACTTCATATCCTAACACCAGAGTGTTTTCCTTCGACTATAATATCCCAAGCGTTTTTCAAAACCAGTGCATGTCCCTCATAGATTTTATACCCATTCCATTGTTTTTCTACATGCCCGTCACCTTCTCCCAGCTACACACAGGCACAAAAGCGGAACTCACTCTTATTGTCAAGCGAGAGGAGGATTGGAAACCCAAAAGGCCATGTGAGCTGGCTTAAGACGGTGATATTAATGCGATATTCTTCCTTTGTCATTTAATCGTTGAATAGTTATGGTTCCCGGAAGATAATAATTTTCAAATACAATACAATGTTATTAGTTCAGTTAATTATGTGGCATTGTAAATATAAATTATTGTAAGCCCAATTATATTTTGACATGTTTTTCATACTCATAGTTTTTTAATATTTGCTATAGTTGATTGTATTAATTAATAGTTTGTTTTTTTTACAACAATTGTTGAAAAGTGATTTTTTGTTACATTATTATGCTTAGAACACATTGTTTCTGACATGGGTCGGTGCGATTAACCGGTATTTCTTTATAGTACAAATGCGGTTATAATTATTAAATCGTTGTGGATATGGTGAAATTCTAGTGTTCATATTTTACTGTGGCACGAATATGATTTTAACCGTAATTACACCAAATCCAAATTGCTTCCATCAATATTAATTGTTCACGGTGCAGATGATCGAAACAAAATCTGAATGGCAATATACTACTAAGATGTAATAATAAAATTTAAGTGTATCAATCTAGGATTGGTCATCCAGATGGTTAGATCCTTTGTTTATTACCAAGATGTCTCAGATTCATGCCTTGGAGACAACATGAATGTAATCACCATTTTTTTTTACAAAAAGTAAGAGTAATGATATTGCCATCTCATTTTTTAAAATGTTAGGAAAGGGAATGATTTCATAACATGTGATACTAATAATACAAAATTGAAATGGGGTTCATCACACAAAATTGCAAAAACTAAGTGAGTGCAATAATAAATTAATTTTAGAATGCATCTCATTTTTTAGGACCCTATAAAGATTCAATAAATAATTAGAAAAATAAATTTTAGATTTATATTCCTTATTTTTTTCCACAAATTTAATCCTTTTAGTGATTTACAGTAGTAATTATTATTTTCTATAAATTATATCCTTTCCTATGACCTCCCCTAAAATGAAAAAAGGGAAACTCAACACCCAATCATCTTCATGGTATAGTCATATAAGAAAGTTTTAAATCCTTGATTGCAAAATTTAATTAGTAGAACCTAAACTGAAATTCAATTCATACATATTTAACATCATTCAATTCTATGGATATTTTATACTTTGTTTTCTCTAAGTTTTAGATGTATCTTAGACAAAAAATTTATATATTCACCCTTGTCAAGCCAAGTTTGTTGAATACCCTTCTAATTAATCAATCCTTGATATTTCAGGAAAATGGACTACAAGGGATCTAGATTGACATTTATATAAACTTCTATCAAATCAAGGATTACTCAATCAAGTTAAATTGATCAATCCCTAGACCACAGATGTTCATCAATGGATCAATACTAATCATTTACTATTGATCAAGGTCTATTTTTGATTAACATCAAGCAAAAACAGAGGCATAGCTAGACATTCTAGGAAGATGGGGCACTCTAATGGAAAACATTTTGAGCAAATAATAGGTGGGGCACAAAGTGTATTTTTCTATTGAACTACAACCATCTTTGTATAAGATTAATACAAAATTATCAAGGCTGGGTAGGGCATGTTCCCACCGAGGCCAAAATGTGGCCCTGCCACAAAGCATGTACATTGATTAATATTTCCAATCTACATATCATGATTGAGAAAAACTATCACCTAAAATGTCAATATGATCAACGACTCAGGAACTTGTGTCATAGCCACTAATCGTACATCAAGTCAGTGACCCCACCAGTTGGCCCTTCAATCACACAAGGATCAATCTAATATCCTTCTTGACATGCGTTACTTGAAGTCTAATAATTTTATAAGTGCCCTCATTCATTTCAAAGACAATAAGTAGGATTTTCATGTGACTTTGCAAGTTCCCACATGCATGTTAAATACAATAAGTAGGATTTTCTTACTCAATTTCATGTATAGGAAAAGTTTAATTAGTATTTTTTGTTAGTTTGGTTGTAAGAAAAATGGACCAAATTAGCATTGCAGTCCAGAATGGTTACCTCAACCACGCTTGGATTTAAAGGCACTGGATGATCACTCCTACATCACACCCTCTCCATTTTTCTATCAGATATATTCATGAATATTTCCCCCTTGGCTTTATGTACCAAGTTGTTGTGTCTAATAGCATCCTCCCAAAATTGTTCTCACAATTTGTACTAGTTCTCACTCGAGAATTATGGTAATCTTAAAAAAAGTTCTTCTTTGCGGCCAATGGGCTATTTATCTCACACATATAATACATCGTGGATATGTGCAATTCTAGTGTTTATATTTTATTGTTGCATGGCTATGATATTAACCATAATTACACCATATATGTATTGTGTCATCTATGCTTAACCATTCAAAATGCATGATTAATGAGATTAAATTATGTCTGACAGTTAACCAATAAAATGTAATACTACAATTTAAGTATGTTACCCTAAGATTGGACACCTAGATGGTTAGATATTTATTATCAAAAGGTCTCATATTCAGGCCATGAAGACAACATGAATATAATCACCAATTCTTTTTCAAAAAATTAGGTTCATTGCAATTGCCATCTTATGTGGTGGAATGTTAGGAAAGGAGAACATTTTGTTTCTTAGTATCTGACTCCTATAATATAAAATCAAAACGGGTGCATCATACTCAATTGTAAAAATGAATTGCGTGTAATAATAAGTTAGAATGCATTTTTTATGGTACACTATAAAAATTAAATTAATTATTTTATAAATTACATTTAAGATCTTATATCCCCTACTCTTTAATGAAGTTAGCTTGATCTAATTTTTTAATTGTGTATAGGGAATAAAGGGTGCAAGTACTCTAAATCGTTAATGACGGCCACTCTAAAAAGATTAGGTCATCACTTTAGCTAGTTCTCACCACGAGTCTAGAAATGATGTTGTCAGTGATGCACATCCTCTCATCCAAAATGGGACCAATCATTTTTGTTTGATATCCTTTTGTGTTTGATAATGTGTCAATCAATACACTTGAGCATTGTGCATACCAAATTCTTCTACATGCTTTTGTACATATGAAGGATATCATGCAAGATTCTATTAAGGAGGCTTCATTGATGCAGGATACTACATGAGGTGGTGCCCTATATAAGTGCATATATGATCATAGTTTGATCCTATGTTAACTATTATGCTCCCCAAAACTGTGTCTCTATCATTGTTTACCCTCCCAATATCTACTATTTCAAGAGAACACTTCTCTCTGACGCCTGAATTAGTGTAAGTGTTTGCCCACTAGTGAGGATAGAAGCACAAGTTCCCACCTTAGATCACCTTAGTCAGACATAATAATTACAATTTGTTCACATCTAATAATATATATGATTGGTTATTCATAACTATGTTGGATCACATGGACTCTAGAGGGGGGTGAATGGATCTAAATACACTTGCACAAAATTCATTAGACCTCCAAGTTACTTAACTAGGAACGATTGCTAATAATGACTTTGATGGCAATCTAAACATGCATAGAAAGGATGAGAGAAATTGAAACAAGCACTAGAACAATGTGTTTAGAGTGGCTCCACTCTCCAAACTAGGAGACAGTCAGTCGACTACCTAGCGAGGTCAATTTCTAGGGTTTTGCAACCTATGTATACTTATGTTCCATTATAAGACATACAATAGACCTTCTTTTTCTAAGACAAGGATACCTAGATTCCCTTTGAGGTCAAGGGATCCAACAACCTTACATCCAAGGCCTTTCCTATCCAAGAGCTAGAGTAATCTACCTAACTAAGATCTTACCTACTCTTGCAAGAAGTTGGACACCTTCACCAAGGATATCCCCTCATTGCACTAAGCCTTCTGCCTTGAAGGATTTACTCACTGCACTCTTGGATCTTCAACCTTATACTCCTCCTTCACTCAGAAAATTTTTTGCACCTTCTTCTATAACTTGAAGAAGCTTGCACCTTCTCCTTCACTTGGAGAAGCTTTCAACAAAAAAGCACACTACTACAGAACATGTCTTTGGTGTCAGTTGTTTAACCCCTTTTAGCGACGGTTCTTGAGCGATGCCTATGTGGGTGACGCTAAAGGTTGAACTCTTCGGCGTCGGCTTTATAACCGACGCCAAATGGGTTCACGCCATAAAAAGGGCACCATCTAAGACACTTTCTGCGTCGGTTTGCAACTAAATAACTGACACCATATTTCCAGACACCACAGTCGTGCTTCCTTGCACGGCCGCGATTAGTACTATAGGCATCAGTTTTATACTAATCCGTGACACTTTTCCCACCATGGCCGTGCTTTCTTGTACGGTCGGGTTATTTGTCATATCAGGCAGCAGTTTTTATTCAATAACTGACGCTGTAAGCCTTTGATGACAGTGTTCTATAAATAGCCGACGCCTATGTTTTTATTTTTTTTTCTTATCAGTTTGCAGGCCTGCTGTGTCTGGTCAGCATGATGAGAACCTACAGTTCATTTTTCTGAACTGCAGGTTTACGAAATCCATTGATATCAGCCTACAAACATGCCACAAACCTGCATAATCAACATATATACTTTTCACACAAGTAGATACATTCAGACATTAATTCAATTCTCACATTCACACATGTAGAAATATTCAAATACATGTAGAAACACTCAGACATGTATAAACATTCAGAAATATTCATTTACAAAATATCATTCAACATCGCTATCAACATCCCAATTATATTTTACAATCACCATTGTTTTTATGGCTCTTGCCCATTCTTCCCTTACTTCATTAAATACTTCCATCTTTTATGGAGCATGTACATATTTTAAGCATTTACCTATAGTGTGGTCAATTTTAAACACCTGCAAAGAGAATGATGTATACATATAAGAAATAATATAAAAATAAGATTGATATATTTCATACTAACTAATGAGACTACATATAATACCTCATGTATGGTATTGATGTCCAATGCGGCATATTGGATAATCATCTGCATAAATCGCATCACATAGTATGTGCATGCCCATCCGTTATCTTGTGTAGCGCACTATAAATTGAAACATAAAAAATATTAAAAAATACAACTAAGCACAGTTCACATAAATAATATATACATTGGAGTCAGAAACTTACTTTTACGTTCTCCCAAATTATTGGCTGGTTCTTTCTCCTTGGGACCTTTCCTCCAGCATTTTTGAATGCATCTAAACCCCTACATGTTAATGTAACACAGTAAATTGCATAATTAAATAGTAATGTAATTACAGATGTTAACGAATATAAAAATGAAATATTTCTCACCAGAATAATGGCATTCTCATTACGTATCCAATTTTAGTATTCAATGTACTCCCCGCAGGATCTAGATAATAAACATTGAACGTCCTGAGGAGAATAACTAGTAACTCCCAATGCCTTCCGCTAGAGGTAAAAAAGTTAAAAATTAATAACTCAAAATCCACAATAAAAATGTAATTTTCTTAAGTCCAAATTATAAATAAAGTAAACTTACTTGACATTGAATGGAGCTATTATTATCGTCTTCTTTTGCTGACCGAAAATTGTAAAATCATCTATACAGTATTGTTGAACACTATCAGGGTCTTTAGCTAGCATACTAATCATTGATAAAATAAAAAATCCCACATGATCACATGCAAATTGTTTGCATTGATTTTCGACGAAGTAGCTGTAAAACATGTATTACATATGCATTAATGTATAAGAAACCAGATCATCGAATCTTACACAAGGTATATGGATGTATAAACAAGATCTCACCTTATCCATGTCTCTATCATTGATGTATTCATCCAATCATACATAAACAGCTCAATAATATCTTGTATAAATAAAGAGTTTTCATATGATTGATCTGCATAATTCGCTTCTAAAGAAACAATTATAGGGCAATGTATATTATGTGCCCATAGCCAACATGCCATTCCCCTACAAGCAGGACCTAACGGGTATTTTAGGTCAGTTGGAACCCAACTTGGTAATGCAGGAAGTGGAGGTGGAGGCCTAGGTGCTCCGGGTGTCTTCTTTTTAACATGTATATAAAATTTTAGATCAGTTGACCTCATATATACACATTAATAGTCTACAGTAATGTAAATTTATCTTACAATTTCAGTATTGTAGACGACATTTGCTTTGGGCCACAATATCACCCCTCCTTCTGCCTCAGCAAGTGTATCAATATCCAGGTGGGGATATGGCAATGTAGCTTCCCTCCAATCGGATAATACATGTATCGGGCTCCCACAAACGTAGCCCTGTGGCATTGGAGTCCCGTGAAACGTTACCCCAGGAAGGGACGGGTAAGCCCGCACCTCTGCAACAACATAGTCTTGTATTCTTATGCGACATTGCTTCAATGCCTACAAATTTACGTAAAGAATATTATACATATATACATATCATCTTGAAAACATATCATCTTGAAAAGACTAGCTACAATGTCATAAGCAATACTTACAGTAGACGTGTTAGGCGGTGGGTCTACAGGATTACTCTCAGTCTGTGTATCAGGAGAAGAGTGGGTCACCATAGGCTGATTGGAAGCCTGAGATGCCTGCCACCACACTATTTCTTCCTTGACCTAATCAGCAACTATATCATTGACCTTCTTAGAAACTATATCCTCGACTCTCTTATTCTCCTACATGGATGAAAGAAACATTAGCTTCTTATTATTGAATTTCCTTTTGCGGTAACATTCTAAATAAAAGAATAGGTTACCTCTTCTTATGAAAGTCCCGCTTTGGGTTTGCGCTGGGATGGCCCAAAGAATGCTTTGATGCCCACACCATTGCCTGCACCCCTAACACATCCAGGATGCTCTGGGTTACCCAGAGAAACTGTCAATTCATCCCTTGTGCCCTGAGGGATGAACGTGCCTTGTTTCCTCTGCTCGTGCAGCTCTCGCGAATCACCATAAATAGAAATTGGTAAGTTAGCACCACAAATAATCAATATTCAAACGATTGCTCTAAGAGTTGTATTTTATCATTTTTGCAGTCGCCTCAGGAGTTGTGGGCTTCCTTATTTCTCCCTTCTTATTTTGCCTCCCAACTATCCAAACATCATGGCGACGCAGAGGTGTGCTACCTATAATAGAGGACTCCTGAGTAGCAGCAGACTCTGCCTATAGTCTTTGGCAAACGCTTGCAGAGCCCTTTGGACCCATAGTGTGGTCATGCACATTCACTGCACACCTTGCTTTTTGCACCTCACTGAGGGCCTAGTTAGTATGCACATTAATGATCTGGTTAGTATCACTAAATGTTAATCTTGAATAGGTGAATACAACGTATATTAATTAAATTGGGAGTGACGCCTAATACCTTGAATTATTCAAATTTTCTTGAAGCAACAAATGTATCCCAATCTTCTTTGTCCAAAAAGTTCCACTGTTCAAGGGCTGACTTCTTCTTCTTATCACCATCTTTTATGTATTCTCTGTTGAGATTTTTCCTATAGTTCCTTAGCATCTTTCCAACACGTTGCATCACGCTTTTACGATGCAACTTCTCATCCAATGCAAACAGATTCTGTAAAATAGAATTCTTATTAACTAGTATCCAAAAACAGAATTGCAAATAAAATAATTTGTAACCTACAAAATAGAATTGCAAATAATAATAACTCATGCATAAATCCTTCAATAACAAGTCTTTCTTCGCCTGAGGAACTTTATGCCAATTATCATACTTAACACCACAATGCCTTCGAGTGACAATCCCAAGATAGTTTACAAAATTATGGTGGTTCACTCCAATTGCATTTCCTCCATTATAAAACTCCACAACCAATCTGGATCCACTGCCACTTAGTGCTATTAACTTCTTCAACAGAGTGATGCCCCTTTTCTTGTTAAGTGTTTGGTGATGCGTCAAGTTCCTCCAGTGCTTCAGTGGGTACATGTGCATCATCAACCAAAAATTTGACAAAAATAAACACACTGAATTAGCCCAATATAGAAATATAGTATATATGACATAACTAGAAGATAATGAATTTTAGAAATAAATGATATGTTTTTACAACTTACATTGGTATCCTGACCATGCTCATCATGGACAGCATGCTCATCATTGACTTCATGCTCATCATGGACATCATGCTCATCATGGTCAGCCATCTGAAAATCTCATTAAAAAGGCAAACATTTAGCATTTGTATTAACTAGAAGATAATGAAACATCAGGACATAAACACAATAATAGATAGGTACATGCTAGGGTTTCATCACAACTAATGTTAGGGTTTCATCAAAATTGATGTTAGGTTTTCATCAATGTTAGGGTTTAATCAAACCAAGTTAGGATGATCGAATGGACAAGTTTAAATCTTATTTCGACATGCATCAAAATTTACTGAATTAGGTCAAACACTAGGATTAGAAACACAAATATAATGTCCCCAAGCAAAGACATCAAAAAATGACGAAGATTGAAGTGTAATTAAGTGAGGCCAACCTCACCACGGCCGTGGGCACTATGCCACAGTCGTGCTTTTTTTTAGCAATATGACACCAAGCTCAACAAGGAAATCCTACATAATCCCACAGCCGTGGCCACCTACCACGACCGTGGCCATTGAAGACACCATGGCCGTGGCCATCAGCACGGTCGTGGTCAGTAGAAGAGAAAACGGCCATGGCACCCTGCCACGGTCGTGTGAATTAATTGCCAAAGTTCAACTTGCAACAGAGTTTTTCCCCAGAATGCCACGACCGTGGTCACCTACCACGACCGTGGCCGAAGAAGCTCAAGACGACTGTGGTGATTCCCCACGATCACCTTCTCCTCCAAAATGGCCGTGTAACCCAACACGGCCGTATTGCCCCTAACCCACAACACAGCCACGACCGTGCTTGCTGTTGGTAAGGAGCTACGGAGAAGGAAAGTTATGGAGAAGGAAGCAAAGAGGCTAGGGCTACCTGGAGCTAGCGTGGAGAAGAGTTGCGGAGACCGGCAGCAGCAGTGGCGACGAGCAGGCGAGCAGCAGCAGACCGACGGCGACAGCAGAGCAGACCGGCAGTGGTGAGCAGCAGCAGACCGGCGGCGGCAGCAGAACAGAGCAGCGCGGCGGCGGCAGTGATCGTCAGGCGATTTTAGGTGAGCGGCGATCACAGCAAACAATCACAATGAAATAGGAAGGAAGGGGAAGAGACGGGTGATACAGGTCTATTAAGTTTGCCATCAGTGTCGGTTATCTGTGTAACCGACACATTTTACCTTTAAGCGTCAATTGTTATTTCAAGACCGACGTCCAATTAGACAATCTTTGCCCTAAATTATTTGGTGGGAACCATTATCAACATCAGTTTTCAAGAGGATAACCGACGCCTATATTGGATGTTTTCGCGCAAATTTCCATCTTATATCGGCGTCGGTTATTAGTTAAAAAACCGACGTTGTATGTGCTACTTTGGATCAAAAAA
The DNA here is from genome assembly GCA_963693085.1 of Alisma plantago-aquatica. Lineage (NCBI taxonomy): Eukaryota > Viridiplantae > Streptophyta > Magnoliopsida > Alismatales > Alismataceae > Alisma > Alisma plantago-aquatica. The sequence goes on along the minus strand of OY856410.1, from coordinate 60,099,611 downwards.
AAAATCGCTCAAAATTTGGATTTCGCGGGCGATTTTAGGCGTCGGTTTGGTTTTCCCAGTCGACGCTGAATACAAAGCGGTACCCGTGTCTGGCTGGTCTTCGAATATACACGTCGGGGTTCCTAAATATTCGACGTTGAATATTATAGGCGTCGGTTTTGGTAAATAACCGACGCCCAGTAAAGCGACACTGAATGTTATTTCTGTAGTAGTGGCACTTGAACAAAGGGGTTTGGGAAAGGGAGATTTGAAAGATTTACACAAGAACAATGGAGTAACTCTCTCACATACAACCTATCTCACTCATATGGAATTTTTCCTTTGTAAACAAGAGAGAGAAAAGAGCTCACGTGGATTGGATGCACTCAACTATAGCTAGGAGCTTGAGTATCATAAAGGAGCAACCTTGGAATAAACTCCAAGAGGTCCTATTTATAGTTTGGGGTGTACACTAGAGGGTATGATCACTAAGGAATCATTTCTAGCTATTTTAAGAATTGCAACATATATAATTTTGACTTTTACAACACTCTAGTGACTAAAATCACTTTTTTTGCATTTTTTGAATAGTGCAGTCGATCGAGTTTTAATAAAGTTAACTCAATCAATTGCACAATGCAACAAAGCCAATTTTAATCATCAGTCAAGTTTATCCTGGATGAAACTTAACATATCGATAAAATTAGTTTTGCATAGAGAAGGGATCAATCAAGTTCTGTGAACGTGCAACTCGACCAAACCTAAATTTTCTCAAAATCCAGTAAGGGGATCAATCAAGTTTTGTGAGTGAGAAACTTAACCAAAAATCTCTCAATAATGAATTTTGGAAAATTTCATTAAATTGGTTAAACGTTTGAATTAAGGGCTCCTGATTTTTTCTCATATTAGTTACAAGTCATTATATCAATACAGATGATTACAAAAATCATCCTAATCGTTTTAGGGTGTTTTCTAGAAAAGTGTGTTTGCATGACTTTGACTTGAACTCGAATCAAGCTAAGGCTTAATGAATTTTATCCTTTTCATGTACCTAGTGCCTGAAATCAATCACAAACGAACATATTAGACACACATGAATGGACGAATGAGTCATTATCAAAATATGCATGATGTATAAATCTCAGGTCAACATTCTCCCCCTTTTTGACAATGAGAAACAATTCCTCAACATATTGAAAAGGATATGAAATTTAAACCTTTACCTTTGAGAAAGGATGTGAAAGTTAAACTTTTACCTTGTGAATTGCAAGGGATTCATGGATTATCAATGTTAATTACTCCCCCTCATTTCATGCTTACCTATGCCTGCATGGTTTGCCTTTCCACAAATACCACAACAAATATAAACATTATATGGTTCATTAGCAAGTCACATGATATTTCAGATAATTAACAAGAAAAGGATCACATAAGCAATAAAAACAATATGTTTGAGGTCAGATCTCCCCCTTTTGTCATTATGAAAAAAGTAGGGGGCTGTAGAGCTAAAGGCACATATCTTCACCACAAGCATAAACTAAATAAGAAACCACATATAGCACACTCCAAACAAAGACAAAAAAGAGAGAAAAAAGCAATCCAAAGTCATAATCAAAATATAGGATAACATATCAAGAACTCACAAGATAGACACAACCAAAGAGTTATCATACATGAGATTAAGATCACAATCACGAATCATGACATCTCAAAATAAAAAACTACAAATTGACAAGAAATGACGAGGTAATAAAATAGTATGTCTTAGATACACAGTGCCCAAATGTCTAATTCACGATATTCTAGAAATATATATATATATATATATATATATATATATGAGCACTCTCATAGAATATAGAACAAAGCATCTACAACATGTACTATGTCAACTATGCCCTCATTATCCTCGTAATTAGGTTGACAATACTCATCATCATCAGATGGTGCATTAGTGGTAGTAGTGCTAGCCTCACTGTCATCACCAGAAGAACCAACAATGCCAACATCAGAAGCATCATCTGAACCATCAACATCACTAGATTATTCCTCAACAACCTAGTCAGGCATCTTCTCATCGATAGGAGGTCTAAAATCATAATCATGCGGTCTGGCATTCTGCTCAGCCCAAGACATGCCACATGCATGGAGTGCATTTTCTTACAGAAAGGTAGGAGGGGAGACTCCATCGTAGCCACCAAGCAGAGTGGCATCAAGGCCAATAGGCATAGCTAAAAGAGGATACTCACCAGGGGCACGAGCCAAGTCCACCATCAACAACATCATGGGTGCAGTAGAAGCAACATGAGGTGGAGGGTTAGGGTAGAACTGACTGTATGCATAGGAGGCATAGCCATCTCTAAGGTATGCCTAGTAGGGTGGGTAGGGATGGGTGTAGGACATGTTCATGTGAGATATGATCTAGAAAATGTCTTGGTGGAGATGATCCTGAACTTGAAGATTGAACACTTGTTGATGCATCATGTAATCCATGAGGGCTTCATTTGACACAGAAAATGAGGCACAACTAGGTTTAGGTGGTGGTGGATGTGGAGGGGCTTGGTTGGAGGAAAAATAATATGTGTGGTGGAATAGGTAGGAAGAAATGTCTTGTTGATGGTTGTCTCACTAATGGAAACTCCTCTGTGACTTGTCTTGTATGCAAGATCTTGAAAGACAATTTTTTCATAATTGTGAGAAAACACACCACATATCAGTTTTGGGTATGGGAGATGGGTGCCTAAGGTGCTCTTCATAGAGTCCAAGCAGGTCATATGATATAGAATGTAATGAGACCACTTAATCCCAAAACCTTTCACGAGATAAAATAAGATCGTTGCAGTATTCTCTGCAATTTTAGTTTGATTCCTCTAGGGATGAACATTGCACTTGACTACTAAGGCAATCAATCTGGTCTTGAGACCAAGGGAAGAGGAGGATAGGGTTTACTCCTTCCTATATGGGATGTAATGTTTCTTCAAGAACTTTTGGATACAAAGAAGAGTAGGCTCGGCTTCAAAATTCTTATACAAATCATTAGGGTCCAGAAAGTACGGTTGTCAGGGTAAGAAGCCACCCAAGAACCAACGATGTCAAAATAAGAGAAAGAGATATTCAAAGAATACTCGGAAATAGTTATCTTGGTTCTGGTGATCATGGAATTCAAGATGACCTAGGTATTTGGTGGTGGGACATGGGTGGTGTAGTTCCTAGTGAAATTGGCATTGAATTCTTGGACAACCTTCGTGCTTGACATGGAATTTGTGAAGTACAAACGCTCTACACACAAAGCACTCAAATGATGTACTTTGAACACCCTATCTACCTCTTTGATTACCTCATCTGTAGTGAGACGAGGCTTAAATAGAGCTCAGAAAGGAAAGGGGGTCGTATGGAGGAGTTCCTTATACCTATTCACTTCTTGTGTGGATATGAAAGAGGTACTATCAAAGGAGATATGGAAAGTAGTTGAGGAGGAGGACGCAGCTCTAGTTGAAGAGGACCATTTTCGTCAGTTAGAGGTTGTCTAGTTTGAGAGGAGAAGAAGAGATCGCCAAAGGAGATGGAAAACACAAGACAAAGTCTGCCAAACCACTTAGGTCATGGATGGATTGGGCAAAGAGGGATGGATAGAGGCTACAAATGTGTTAGAGGGGATATTTTAGGTTTACGGTTCGAGGAGGAACATTGGAGGTGGAAAACTAGTCGACTTTGTGTAGTTGAAAGGGAGAAAAGTCGGTTTATTCCAATTTTAACTTTGGTCCAGTTCCACCAGCGATCATGTTTTGTATCAGACAAACTCAACCGATCGTGTGAATTAGTTCAGTACTCAACCAAGGGATTGGTCGAGTTTTATCAAGAGAAATTGGACCGATAAGATGCCTATCCTAAAACATAATATATTTAATTCTATACCTTTAGAGTGCTACATAAATTTATTTTTCTATCCTATCATGTGTTTTAAAACATATTTAGGCATATCTCACTCAGCATTGGCTACAATTTTGCAGTAAAAGATTGTCTGCAAAAAATACCCAAAAACAAGTGAAATAAGGCATGGAAATATGTCAAGTATAGCACTTTCAGTCAAGAGATGACCAATTTTAAGTAAGAAACATATATGTATAATGAAATATAGCTAGATTGCATGTCAATTTTATCAAGAGTAGTTAGAAAAAGTTTTGATCTAATGAAAGGAAATTTCTCTGTAGCTAGAGGTTTAGTGAAAATGTCCACAAGATTATTCTTTGTGTCCACATGAGTGATATAAATATCCTTCTTCGAGATTTGATCAAGAAAAAAGTGATGACATACCTCTATATGTTTAGATCTTCTATGCAATATATGATTGTATGACAAATTAATTGGACTAATATTTTCACAATAGAAAGGAAAAGTATCAAAATGAATGTTGAAGTCTTGAAGCGTTTGCTTCATCTGTAGGACTTAGGCACAACAATTCCTTTCTGCAATGCATTCAGTCACGGTAGTTGAAAGAGCCATAGTGCTTTATTCCTTAGAAAACCAAGAAATAAGACATGGTCCTAAGAAGAAGCAAGTTCCATTTGTGCACTTTCTATCAATCAAACAACCTCCATAATCAACATCACTATAGGCAGTAAGAGTAAAGTCCCTTGACTAGCGATACCATAGTCTAAAATCTTGAGTTTTGGCTCGATACCTGAAAATCCTCTTAACTTCTATGATATGTGATTTTCTTGGAATTTATTGAAAGCGATCACTCAAGCCAACACTAAACATTATAGTAGGTCTAGTGGTAGTTAAATAAAGAATCTTCCAATCATACCTCTATAGAGCTTCTCATCTACCTTTTTCCTTGCTCATCTCTGTCACGCTTGGCAGTGTTTGACATGGGAGTGTCCATCAGCTTGATGTTCTCCATCCCAAAGTGCTTAAGTAGTTCAATGGTGTACTTGTCTTGGTTAATGGAGTTTCCGTCATTCATTTGTTTGATTTGAAAGCCAAGGAAGAATGCAATCTCCCCCATCATTCACATCTTGAACTCACTCTACATAAGAGAACCAAATTCATTTCAAAGATCATGATCAGTCCCGCCAAAAAATATCATCAACATAAATTTCAGTAATCAAGAAATTCCTAGAAGTGTATTTTAGAAACAAGGTATAATAGAAATTTCCCATGATATAACATTTTCTAGAAAAAAGTTATTTAGTTTCTCATACCAAGCTCTAGGAGATTGTGTTGGGTTTTTATCGGTCGAAGTAGACAATGAAAAAAAAAAATTGACCATAAACCCATAACTAGAAGATCGCATCAACATCTATGTAATGAGAAGGATGATTTTAGTGAGATATACCTAGTCCTGAGGCTTGCTCAGTGACAATACTTCATTGTTAGTGTGGTCTTCAACCACCTATCTTCGACGACATTTGTACAGCTCTTGGTCTTGTCCCGGACTGTGGTTGACTATCGTCCTCCTGAGTGGAAGAAGTCTTCCGCCTCTATAGATAGTCCACACGGACTACTGTGAACTCTAGTCATCCTGAAGAATGGACTAAAAGGAGTTGTCCCCTTCTATTGATATACTAGTGTCTGACATAATCTCCCACAACCAATTGCTTTTCTTCAGTTTTCGTTCGCTCGTTGTTCCTCCTTGGATGGGTCGAACTTGCTTGGACTCTCTCAGTTACCATAATCAGAGAGGACAACAACTTTGCAGAGCAACTGATGAAATAGAACTGTGTCTCTGGAGAAGACCATGTACTCCTGTATTTATAGTAGAGGGTAGGGATCCCAGTCTGTGAGGGAGTAGAAGGGTTCAAAATTTCCATAAATTATTTGCACTGCGTCAGGAGAACTGATCGTTTCATAAATGAAATTGTCATTTGGCAAGGTGAGCCGATCGGTTCACCAGTGAACTGATCCGTTAGGAGTGTGAAATGATTTGTTCACTTAGTGAACTGGTCGTTTCACTGCCCAGACTTGCCCACAATTGACTTTCATTATTCATTTCTAATAATGCAATGATTAGTCCTTGTCCCAATCGAATTGAACAAGTGAAATGAAAAACCTTTTTCTCACAAACTGGAAAAATCCAACATTGATCGTTTGGACATGAACTGATCAGTTCACCAGAGTGAACTGGTCATCTCACTGACCATTAGTCGATCAGTTCACCCCAGTGAACCGGTCGGTAGGTGGTCCAGGTTGTAGAAAACACTGTCAATTTAGTTCTCAATCAATCTGACACTTAAATCAGTTGGTTTAACACTTGAACTTGATGATTCTGAGTCAAGTCTATTAATTGAATGTTTGATTGAGTACCTAAACACTTTAGTAATCAATCCAAACATCATTCATGGATAAACTCCTCTTCCAGGGTAATCCTTTTTGTGTGACCCTGTAGGTCCCATTTCACATTCGTAGTGAATGTCCATAACTAACTTATGACATCACAAGCAAAGAGTGGTGCCTAGTCACACATCAGTGCTACCCAGGTAAAAAGGAAAGTTGTAGAACTACTTACAATCCTACAATCTATGATTGGTGTTTCAGTGAATGTATAATTTTTTTGTCTCTGATATCCTGACTGAACTCAAGGCATGGAGTTGCCATCCTTTCAATGTTCATTCATGGTCATTCATGACATCAATATCATATATTGATTCACATGTGCATGTGCATGCCTTTCTCAGTCTCACTTATCAAGTGGCCTGGACACCATACTCCCTTAGGAGGAACAAATCCCATATCTATCACTCCCAATCTATCTCACGCGTCAAAGCCACCCAATCATCATCTTTATAACAACCCATGTTTTGGGACTGTGTTTGATGATGTCAAAGTGTACCCAATCACATTCGAAGAGTGCAGTGATTTTAGGTCTAAGAATCACAATCACCACCATCACTATGAGAGATGACATTCACTACCATGTCATGGTTCCATGTGTCACTCTCATGGTGGGTCTGTTTGATACACTGTTCTCTAACATGTATCTATGTGCTTGGTTTGATATCATATATCATGACTAATGAGACACTGTCATCAACCAAGACACACTTTAGTCTTGATGTGTCATTATTATCTATCAACCTTCCATATAACATCCGACTAGGGACATAACAAGAATGTGCATACTCTTAGCATCCATATGATCCCATTGTTCAGGTCCTCAACCTGAAGACATACGACATTGTGTATTGTCATTCTTTAGACATTTATTCTGCTCCATCATTTATCTCATAATCGATTGATCTAGAATAAATTGGAAGCTTTCCTTTGATTTTATCAAATCAATCAGAACATATGCCAATCCAATCATCATATGATTGGCTCTCTGGGCATACATACCAATAGACTCCCACTTGCACTTAGAGGCAATCACCTTTGAATCATATTCTTAGTGATCTCTAAACATGTCCCACATGTTTCTGCTGTGCTAGTGCTAATATAATGAGTTTGCAACACTTTGCTTTAGTCGGTATATTGCAAGTTTCACATCTCCTCAGTTTACAACATCTCATGTGAGATGGAATTGCCGTATTATGTTATATGATATTCCTTGCTTAACATTTGCCTCCATTGTTTGACTTAGTATTTCTACTTTGTCATCAATGGTTGGAATATCTATAAGTTTATTTGTATGAACTTCTAGATCCATATAGTATTCTCTGTTGTTCATAACACAAGGATACTCAACATTCCCTTTTAGAATTAAATGGCCTTTTAATTTTACTCGAAACATATCCTTTTAAAAACTCTTATTCACTTATCATTTTTTGTCATTTCGGAAGCTTGCATCAGTGTAACTCATTTATACTCAACTCTTCCTTTTATTACCATAGAACTAATCCTTTAATAATTTACAAGTACTTAAATAAGTTCTTTATGGTATTCCAATGACTCACACTAGAAGTAGACAAACATCCACTCATCATGTCCAATACATACAATATAACTGGATGAGCATATCATATTGTCATGTCTAATACATACAAGATGATGAATGCATAAATATATTTTCTTGTCATGTCCAGTACATACAAGATAATGGGATGATTACATACATGATAGATCCAATTGTGAATGCAAAAGGCATCTACCTTTGTGTTCCTATTCTTCAAAATAATTTGAGACACTAGGCATCTGAGAGACTAACTCCATGTAATATGGAAAAATTTTCTCCCACTAAATCTTTGCATATTGAACCCTTAAGTATAGATTGCCAATGTATGCTCTTTCTTTATCAGGTCAAGAAATTTTTGAGAACTATCTATATATATCTCTATTCCTATCACATAGGACATTTCTATTTAAGGTATTTCCACACCAGTTTCATTTTATTCCTCACCATCATGTGGAATATGAATGCACTCCCATGAAATCTTTGTAATCATAGATCCCTTCTTTCTTTTGATATATCGGTCAAACCTTTTTGACTATATAATCAAAGTAAAGACTCCAGTTCTAAGGTTCTTGTATATAATCAATAATACTAATTAAACTCTTTTAACTTATGGACTACATTTGCATTAACAGAATTATAAAACCCTTCAGGTTGTGTCACGTACACAACCTCATGTTATTCCTTCAAGGAATGCAATTTTAATATCCATATGGAAAATTTCATAGTCTTCAAGTTCCAATAGAAAGCATGATCCTTTATGGCCTATACCCACTGCAATTGGTTAAATAAAATCATTAGGTTCAACACCTTGAACTCACTTGAATTTATCTCAACCAATCAGTGCTTCAAATGTCATCCATGTCAATCTTAACTCTTAAGACCCAATTGCACTTATCAGTCTTATCCCTATAAGTGCTACCATTAAGGTCATACCTTATTTGGTTCACATGGAAGTCATTTTGGATCTAATGGCATCAAACCATAACTCAAGATTTGGTTCCTCAACATTTAGATTATTGACTCATCATCATATGACCAATTCATCACCTTTGAGTTTGTAGGATACCATTATCCATCAAGCTCAAGGTGTTTTCTACTAGATATGAGGATATCTGTTACATAAGGAATTTGAGAATCCACAACACTTGTGATTCTTAATCTCCTTTTGTACCTTTATTTAGTGTAAAGCATGCTCTTTAGAATAATTCTAGAAGATTAGTTATTTGTTTGATGATCATGCTCTTCCTATTTAGAGTATGATTCCTTCTTCCATTTAGACATCATTATGACTTAATCATGAGTTCTCTATGATACACTATCATACTTACTCACATGGTCCTCAAACATTTGGTTTAAGTATCTCGTTCATTGATCATATCAAAGAATTAATACTTTTACCAAGTTTGTTCTTCATTTATGATATTCTTGAACGCTTCAAGATATTCATATTGGTATTTCATTAAACACCATATCTGAAGTATTATAATTTATTCAAATAGGTATGTAAATACATCAATATGTATTATAACTAAGAATAGTCATTCTCCCACTACATCTAGTGAAGATTGACTTGTCATCATGCCCAATAAACCAGACATTCATATCTCTTAATGGTTCATTAACCAAGAGAGTATACTTTATCCATCAACATGTAACCTAGAGATGAATTTATCATTCATTTATTTAAATGCTAATTTATTGTTTGAGTCATCTATAACTTTTCATGCATACTAAGAACCACAAGATAAGTAAGGCATTGTCATAAAAGATCATATCTTTGAAATTGAAACATGAAATTTATTGATAGACATCCTTGTCATTGCAAGATGGAGAAATAAATGTTTCTATTTATTGGAAAAATGAAATAGCAGTTCATAACTATATTACATGCCCTTTGGGCTGAAATAAACTAAAAAGGTACTACTATCTATGGCAGCAACACTTGCTACAATGTTGGTAAGTGTTCCTTCTTTGTCCTTTCATAATGACCATAACTTCTTTTCAAATCTTGCACATCATATATGTCAGATCTATATCTTGGTATCATATACCTATGATAAAAAACCATTTTAAGTTTATTTCATAATATCTGAGGTGGAGACTTCCATCCCCTCCTTCTTCTTTAGTTCATCTATGTAGAGAGGGCAATTTCTCTTCCAATGTCCTGGCTCATGACAATGGTGACATTTACCTCCCTTGTTCACCCCTCCTTTGGATTTGAGAGTTGAAGATGACTTGGACTGTTGGCTAGCATCATAACCTTTCTTTGCTTTGCCCTTGCCTTTAGTCTTTCCCTTCTTTCTTCTGATCATAATCACATATATGGGTTTCTCTTTCTTCATCTGTGCCTTGGCTTTCCTCAACATGCCCAACTCTATCAGTGACCTATCAAAGTTGTTCATATTGTAGTTCATCACAAATTGACTGTAGGATTTTGGCAACGATTGCAGCATCACATCAGTAGCCCACTCTTGGCTCATACGGAATCCCCGTCGAGTTAGGTTCTCCACATACCCAATCATCCTGAGTGTGTGAGGGCCTACTGGATCTCCTTTTGTCATGACGCACTTGAACAGTGCCTTGGAGACATCATATCTCTCTTGTCGTGCTTGATCTTTATACATGTTCTTGAGATGTTGAACCATCTCAATAACGTTCATGTTCTCATGTTATCTCTACAACTCATAGTTCATTGAGCACAACATCAAGACATTTACATCAATGGCATCCTCAGTATGCTTCTTATAAACATCCCTTTCAGCCTTTGGTGCGGTGGGAGCGGGTTCATCTGGCTCTGGTGTATCTAGGACATAAAGCTTTCTCTCTTGAGTGAGAACAATTCTCAATGTCCTAAACTAGTCGTGAAAGTTGTTCCCATTTAGCTTGTCTTTCTTAAGGACCGATCACAACAAAAGTGATTTTTGTTGGTAGCCATTTATTCTACAAAAAGGAAATTTACAATTTTAATCCAAAACTCTTTTTGATTTGATTTGATTTGAAAATTGACGACATTAATTAGGTCTTTAACTAATTATTGCTCCCACTATTTTGATCAAACTGATAGCCTACACCATTAATTTGGAAGATTGCAACATACAACCTTCTAGTGAGCTAAGATCCAAAATAATTGAGTTTTTACCCAGCCAACGCCAACGTCCATAGTCAATTATTATGGTAGGTAACATTTACCAATTGCATCATATGCAATTCTTGGATTGATGTTATGCACAACTCTTTGTCATGAACATCTGTATGCCTCAAGGTGCTTGATCCGATCAAGGTAACCTTTTTATGTCCGAACCAAATGCCAACACAATGAATATGCACCTTGCTAGGGTAGACCCACATATTCACCATCACACTTTCACAAGATAGACGGTGCACCACGCTAGGGCGTGCCCACACTTAGTCGATCAAGCTTTTCATGTGTGCTTCTTTTAGAAGGAATCTTCAACTTAATATGTTTGTTGAGGGGTTTTATTATGTTTATATATGCAGATATGTATCTAATCACCACATATATAGTACATATCATATACATGCTATATCCCACAAATATAAAAATGCAATAATGACAAAGTGATGATTATGACCATCCTATTGTAGTTCCTTGGAGCTACAAGGAACTACGGTCATATAAGGTCTACATCACATGCATCCTGTTATTCATGAAGATCTGTGCTTGCCAATCCAGGTATGATCAGCTCATCCTATGACTGATCGGCTCACCTCCTGGCCAGTTGGTTGATTGTCACCAACTGATCAACTGGCTCCTCCAGACGATCGGTTCGCTGAGTTGTCGGGCTCCTCATCAGGCCACCAACTGCTCCTCAGTCGGTCATCTCGATCCATCAAGCGATTATCTTCAATCTTTGTCATAACAAGAAATAAAGCTAATCATATTTTACATAATCTTTGTGAAACCTCAAGTTACATTTAAAGGGAGAAAAGGTAGATAATCTTGAGTTATCTCAAGTTTCATTCAAAATAGAAGAAGATGGCTTAATGTGAAGACCGAGATGCAAACAACCATAACCAACCACACACATGCACATAGGGTTTATAGGCCATAACCATGCAACGGATCCACCATCAAAACCATTTTCAGGTGACAAGTATCGATTGCATATGTACCATATCATATATGTATATATTAGTTTGGGATCATGTGGTATCAATTGAATATTCATATTAGTCATTTAAATATTTACATCGTATGCAATAAATAAAGGATGATAAAACCAAAATTCGATCATATCGATTATCCCAAAATATAGGGTATTGATGTAGCTCTGATACCACTGTTGGGTTTTTCTTGGTCAGAGTAGGCAGCGGAAATAAAACTTTGATTGACCATAAACCCATAACCAGAAGATTGCATCAACATCTATGTAATGGGAAGGATGGTTTTAGAGAGATATACCTTGTCCTGAGGCTTGCTCAGTGACAATACCTTACAGCTAGTGTGATCTTCAACCACCTATCTTTGACGGCTCCTGGTCTTGACCTAGACTGTGTATGACTGTCATCCTCCTGAGCGGCAGAAGTCTCCCTCCTCTATAGATAGTCCACACAAACTACCGAGAACTCTAGTCATCTTGAATAATGGACTAGAAGGTGTTGTCCCCTTCTTTCAGTGTACTAGTCACTGACACACTCTCCCACAACCATTTGTTTTTCTACAATTGTCTTTCCCTTACAGTTCCTCCCTAGACAGGTAGAACTTGCTTGGGCTCTCTCAGTTACCACAACCAGAGAGGACAACAACTTTGCAGAGCAACTGATGTTCTGAGTTGTATCTCTGGAGAAGCCCCCTGTACCCCTCTATTTATAGTAGAGGGCAGGGTCAGGTTTCCCAGTCTGTGCGGGAGTAGAAGGGTATGGAATTTCCATTAATAATTTGCATTGCGGAAGGTGGACCGGTCATTTCATAATTGAAATGATCATTTGGCAAGGTAAGCCGATTGGTTCACTAGTGAATTAGTCAATTGAGAGTGTGAACTAGTCAGTTCACTTAGTGAACCAATCATTTCACTTCCCAGACTTGCCCACAGTTGACTTTCCTTATTCATTTCTAATTAATGAAAAAGTTATTTCTTGTGCCATTCGGATTGAACAAGTGAAACAAAAAACCTTTTACTCACAAACCAGAAAAATCCAACAATGCTCATTTGGACAAATGAACCGATCAGTTCACCAGAATGAACCGGTCATCTCACTGACCAAGAGCCAATCGATTCACCCAGTGAATCGGTCGGTTGGTGTCCAGGTTGTACATAACACAGTCAATTCAGTTCTCAATCAATCTTAGACTCAAATCAGTTGGTTCAACACTTGAACTTGATGATTCTGAGTCAAGTCAATTGATTGAATGTTTGATTGAGTACCAAAAACTTTAGTAATCAATCTAAACATCATTCATGGATAAACTCCTCTTCCAGGGTAATCCTTTTTGTGTGACCATGTAGGTCCCATTTCACATTTGCAGTGAATGTCCATAACTAACTTATGACATCAAAAGCAAAGAGTGGTTCCTAGTCGCACATCAGTTCTACCCAAGTGAAAAGGAAAGTTGTAGAACTACTTTCAATCCTATAGTTTGTGATTAGTGTTTCAGTGAGTGTATAATTCTTTTATCCTTGATATCCTGAATGAACTCATGGCATGGAGTTGTCATCCTTTCAATGTTCATTCATGTTTCGTGAACTAGAGCAGAATGTCTGAGATATGTGTGGCATTAATATCATATATTGATTCACATGTGCATGCACATGCCTTTCTCAGTCTCACTAATCAAGTAGCTTGTACATCATAATCCCATAAGAGGGACAAATCCCATATATATCACTCATATTCTATCTCATGTGTCAAAGCCACCCAATCATCACCTTTATAACAACCCATGTTTCAGGACTACATTTGATGATGCCAAAGTGTACCCAATCACATTTGATGGGTGCCATGATTTCAGGTCTAAGAATCACAATCACCACCATCACTATGAGAGATGACCCTAACTACCATGCCACAGCTCCACGTGTCACTATCATGGTGTGTCTGATTGATACACTATTCTCTAACATGTATCTATGTGTTTGGTTTGATGCCATATATCATGACTAATGAGACACTGTCATCAACTAACACACACTCTAATCTTGATGTATCATTGCTGTCTATCAGCCTTCCACAATGGCCTTAAGCCAGATAGTCTCAGTCCTCTCTCTAGAAATCGCTCCTGCTTCTCTCTAGGTTTTCTCCCCCACTGGGGGGAGCGATGCTGCTCCTCTGTGCAAGCCCTCCCCTTGGCCTCTCCTACCCTGATCCCCCTCCCCACTCTACCTCCCTCACCTATGCATCCCCCCATCGGCTCCTCTGCTTCCCCTGGTGGCCTTCATGGTGGTCTGGCCTCCGCCTTGCGGCTGGTTCGTGACCTAGGCCACGCTTTCCCCTATCCTGCTCCACCCCCTAGTGGTTCTGCTGTGGTCCTGGTGACCTTGGCCCTTCAGCACTGTGATCTCCCTACTTCACACTGGTGGGTGCTTCCTGGCGTTGTGGTTGGCTCCTCGGTGCTGCTGCTTGGGCTCGCCTCATGTTCACTTTGCGGTGGATGCTCCGCGGGGTCCCGCTCTTCTTCGAGCGAGCCACCCTCCCTCTGGTACTTCCCCGGTTCCATCTGCCTTCTTCACCGGATGCAGACTTTTCTCTGGCCCTTTCACCTGGGCTCGGCCCTGGACGGTGGTCTGAGGTCTGCTTCCTCGACTGGTGGCCGTCTCCCTCGTGCGGTGGTTCCGCCCCGCTCGGGTGCCTCCGGGGCACTCTGGGGGGGTCTTTCTGGCCCTACGCGGCTTGGGTCTTGTCGCGGTGCCGATCGTGGTGACTCCTCCACGTGAGCCCACCCGCTCATCTGCGACCCGCCCCTCTTCTCTGCCCATGGTCCCTCCTATTGGCTGCTTCGGGGCTCCTCCCTTGGCGCGTCGTGTCTCCCTGGGTCTACTCCTTTGCAAATAGAAGCCTCGGAGCTTGTTCCTTTACAGGACAACAACAAGGGGCCCTAGTCAGTTGATGTGCGGTAAACCCACTGCTCGTGACGATGGCTGTCGGGCAAATCATGGCCTGGGAGAGAAGGAGACGTGATGTGTAGCTTGAAGCCAGGTCCTGGTTCATTGGAGGTAACATCGACTTTGCTCGACTCCAATCCATTAAGAGGGATGGATGGAGAGGAGTTGCACCATGCTAGACCAGGTTTCCTCACTCGGCCGCTCTGGCATCACATCTGTCTTCTGTCTCATTTCCCTTCTTCCCCAAGCCTCAACATGGCCTCGTCCAGTGCCCCGTCCAGCGCATCCTCGTCCAGTGCCTTGTTTCCCTTCTTTGCTGGTGCTTCCTCCGCTGGCTGATCGGTGGGTGAGGAGTTCCGTCACTCCCTGGCTGGTGAAAATGTGGGATGGAGCACCCCCAAAGTGTTTGGTGATATGCCTATGTGCAAACAGAGGCATCGGGTCAAAGGATGGAGGCTACCCTCCCATCCTCTCGCTCTGGCGTTCCTTTACATGACAACAATAGAGAAAGTCACCATGGGAGAAGAAGAAAGGAGGCTAGATTCCCCTTCACCTTCTGCACGATTGTTTATCTTCTACCTATCTACCTCATCAAGATGCCTAGATTCTTATCGATGTGTTCAACCGTAGAATATCTGCCTCTGTTCTTCTTTCCACTAATTTCAGGGTATGGTTTTATTGCTATGTGTGAAGGAGGAATGGTTGGCAGGTGTTTTGCTTTTGTTTCATCCTGGTCAGTTGACTTTGGCTTTCTTCATTAATAGATGGCTTGGCAGAGTGAAAGCCGGTTACAACTGGGTTTTTACCCTTCGGATGATTGTTGTAACATACTGAAATCTGTACATTTTGCCTTTTGGTCCTCTTTTCCATCTTTTCCTTTCATTTCTATCCTCTATGTACTTCTTTGTACTCTATTCTATATGTTTTGTCCTTCATTTTTGTTACATATGTCTTTGGACTTGATTTAGTGAAATTATGAAGGTTATTGGATAAATGTTTCCCATATATTCTTAATATAGGGTTGTATGCACAAATACCTCAGTTAGATTTTAGATAATGGGTCTAAAGTGCTAATTATACACTAAGCAATAAAAGGAATAAAATATTTCATCCTAGAACTTTGTAGAACTTCCTAGAATAAGAGAAATATGAGCAAATCCGAATTTTATATAAGTGAAAAGATAAATGCAATAATTAAAGGTAATATGGGAAGTAATGGGTAAAGAAGATAATTAGAAAGATAGTGCACCAAAATTATAATTGGAAACCCATCTGGATAATTTGACACTCAAATTCGTTTCCTTGATCAAAAAGTAACTTAAGGGCCAAGTATCATTTAAAGTGGAACATAAATATAAATATTAATGACATTATCAAAAGAAAATAGGAAATATGCCAATAAAGTGAAATAAAATACTTAATGTTCTAAAATCAGAAAAATAACTCCAAATTCGTATTCTAAACATAAAAATTAGCCTCTGGGCAAATTTGCAACTAATTTGGATAATGTGTGAATAATGAGTAAAATAGGAGAGAGAAAGTGTGTAGAATCTTCTATTTATTTAATAAATAAATAAATAATTTCAACTTGTAAAGATAATTGCAAAATCGTGTTCCAATCCCTTAGGGAGACTTATGGGTGAAGTTACACAAAATTTAGATAATGTTATCACCTCTTTTGAAGGAGGAAAGAGAAAATAGAATTTTAATTATTTAATATATCACACTTTCTCAAAAGGCAAAAATAGCTCCATATTTGGATTCTATGCATCAAAATAAGTCAGAATATAAAATTTGGTAATTTTTGGACAACGTTTGAGCCTCCAAATGAAGAGAGAGAAAAACATTTAGGAATTAATTGAATTTTGGTGGAATTTTATTAGGAATCAACTCGTTGTGTCATCCACGAGATCGGACGGTCCAGGGTTCTTCGTGGAACTGGGTCCACTGATCCGACGACTCACAGTCGTCTTCTACCTCTAGTCGTAAAAGGCAACATGCCTTGTTTCTCTGATTTTTCAAATCAAATTATCCAGAGTTTTACTCGACGGTTTTTGCTAAAACTTGCTTCGTTAGATTCCTTGTGCGTTTCTGTACAGGTTTATCCCAAAAGCATTGGGATTTGACAAGTATTGGAGAAACTCCCAACTGGGGCGTCGACCCTCTCTACCTTCCCCTACCTAAACCCTAGTATAGGGTACCTTGCTTATAAATATACCAACCCCAATGACCGCCATCGCCTTAGCAACTCGCTCGTGCTCTGAATTTGGCGTTTCGTGGACGTTCTGATCCCCAACTAGCCGTCGAAGACCCCAGGCTTGCGGCGCCTCTCATGCTCTGTTCTGTTGGCCTCGTTTCAAATCCAAGGTATGGTCGAGTTTGTTGGTTGCTTGGCTTTCCATCACATGTCTTTGCCTCGTGTTTGGTGTTCTAGGGCAAAATCGCCCAAATTCCCGCATGAAGAAACTTACAGCTTGCTTCGGCCGTCGGGGCGGGCTGGAGAATATGACCCATGTTTTTTTTAATTTTGATTTTACTCCTTTGCCCATGGTTCCTCCTTCCTCTTTCTCTATTCCGTTCGGAGGGCACCATGGTCCTTTGACCTTCCCTTGACCCTGCTCTGACCGTGGCCCATGCAACAGCAGCAGTGGGTCCCCGCCACAGAGACGCGGGTCCCTCCTCTGCCAATCGGTCTCTCACGCTAGCCCTCTCTCTCATGTTGTGCCTGCGTGGCACTTGCTGATTGGTCAGAATGAAATATTTCTATAAATTATTCCATTGGTCAAAAATAGAAAATAAATTGTGTTTTGAAACCAGGAAGACGAGATCTATCCATTAAAAATAATTTTGAGTTTTGATTTTGATGTTTGCGAAAACGTATTTTTAGAGTCGATTTAATTAACTAAAAATCACCAAAATTAACCTTAAAAGTCCATATTTTCAAAATATACAATATTATATGTTATCTTGATTAGAAAACCCTAACTAAGATGATGGTGAGGTTTTTGGAGTCTAATTCGATGGTTTGCACAAAAAGCTAGTAATATTAGGGTTTTCAATCTTTAATGAGTATATTTAATTCTAATTCATAGATCTAATGATGAATTAGGGAAAGTGGGTTCTGATTTCGTGTGAAGGGTTGGAAAGACGGTTCTAGAACACCTGAGGCTAAGGTATGTGCATCTACTCTTCAATTGGGAAAACCTTATGCCATAACCTATAATTCCTTATGAGGCTTAATCTGACCTAACTCCTTGATTGTTGAAACCTAAATTGTTTATTGCCTCAAAATTAGTTGTAATATTATCTTGTTTGGGTTTTTATACCCCACTGCCATGTTACATAATATTTTTCTTAATCTTTCCATAACTCTTTTGCTAGCATGTAACTAAATGTTCTATTTAATTATAAAATAGTGGTATTATGTACAACCACCCATAGAGGGCATGTATATAATCGCCCTAGGGGAATGTTTATAATTCTGCCCATTATATTATAGGTGACTGGGAATGTCTTATTCTCCCCTCACCTAAGGTTAGAGGTCCGGTAGGTGCCTCAAACCTACTTAGTTAGGTAGACATATTAATTTACATGCAAAAACCCTTATTTATTTTGTTATTGGCAAGTTTCATCATATAAAGCCTCATACTCTTTGATGTCTCACTTTTCAATAAATCTCTAGCCCATTTTACTTGTTACAACTTTCTTGCCACTTTTAGAATAATCTTGTAACACATACTTTTCTCTCTTTTCCTCTTGCTGGGTGTCTTCCCAACCACCCAGGTGTCGGTGTTGTGCAAGGTGAAGGACAAGCTTGAAGGAAGTTTCCCTCCGGAGTTGATCTTTAGCTTTTGGAAAGGATGGCTAGGTTGCAATAGCTAGATCCTATTTATCTTATCTTTTCTTTTAGAAACCACTCTTATAATAAATGATAAAGCCATGCAAATGCTTATTATTTCTTTATTTCCGCTGCTATTGACATTTTATTATGTATCTGGAATCATGCTTATTTACTTGGAATATTATGCAATCATTCTCAAAGTCTCTAAATTTTGTTAAAATTGTGAATGTTTGTATTTCCTTTAGATTTTAGTAAAGAGGTAATCTCGCCTCTTTACAGCATGGTATCAGAGCCTTTAGGCAACTATTAGGGCATGCAGTTGATACAAGGGTGTCTAGAAAGGATCAGGGTTTTGGGGGCTGGCAAAATTTTCCTCCGTACCACTAGCTTGGTATACGAGGACTCCCGTGCCCATATGATCCGGCCTAGCCTGCACTGATATGAATTTCCCGAAATAGTATGATTTTAGGTAATAGCATTCTAGTTATCCTTTTCTCATCTCTATTTCTATTCTCTTCTCATATATGATTATGTAATCCTGAGATCCTAATATGATAACCTTTGACTTGTTTGAGGATATATACCCTATATAGGTCCTTATGTCCCTTAGGACTATCTGCTTGAATAGTTTATGCGTAGAATCTAGACCTTGGAGTTTGGGTGTTTGGGAAGATATCAGAGCGCACAGTTGAAGCATGATGGATCTTGAGTATGGTTTAGTTAGACTTATCCTTTAACCCTAGTGCAGTAGGTCAAACTCTTTAAGGGGTGGAGTATGGTTAGTTGATGATGTTTGAGTGGTTAGATTTCGAGGACAAAATCCTATTTCGGGGGGGATGGAACCCTATAACATCTTCAAGTCTATCTAATCTATCTTTAAAAACCCTAACCTCATACTTAGGTGGTTAGTGTGCTTGAATCCTTACTTTTGACCAAACATGTAATAGTGGTAACCCTAACATGCTTGTTAATATGTAATGAACATATAATTATCATCTAAGAAATATTTCATGTGATTGAACCCTAATGTACATCCGAGGCACATAATATGAATATCAATGATAATTGTCAATAAGTAAGCTGTTAATAATGTTATGAACCAATAAACCCTAATGATATGGTGAGTAATGTTTTAATTCGTAATTAATGCATGATAAGGATGGATAAGTGAAATAAAATGGTCATGTTGACGTAAACCCTAAGTTGCAATCACCTAACCCTAATGAATGTATCCTGAATGCCTTTCATTATACATTAATGATGATTAAGTGCCATAATCAGTTAACATACATAGATACACATAAATGATATATATATAATCATCAAATCCCATATTAATCAAGTCATCAATATAAAATGCAAGTTACCTTGTTATCTAATACACATGTGACTAGTCACTTAATATGAAGCAATTCATTAATTTGTAATATGTCCCACCTTGATCATTTAAAATACATGTAAAGGATTCAATGTGAATATGAAGTAATTGGATTCACATAAGTGTGCAAAATCAATAATATAAAGGAATAAATATGAATAATGATTAATGATGACATTAATGTGAGAAATAATGATAATTTGACATTGTGACAACGTTAATATGAATATACGTAACTAATGTGACATTAATTGAAATAATTGTATGCTTAACGACAAATTGGATAGAATGTCTTATATTCATGTAAAATAATTTGTTATAATTAATATAATAGTAATATGAGGATAATGAAGTATAAATCCAAATTATTAAGGACAATGATCAAATATAATAATGAATGTTGAAATAGTTGAGTAACACCTAATTGTGATAAAATCCTTAATAAGATAAATGAGAAATATAGATATATAAATAAATTAATGGATAATAATGAAATATAACCCTTTTGACAATAAAATGTATATGACATGACGTAATTAAATATAATGATGATAATGTGATATCATAAAGAGTATAATGTTAATAAGACAAAAATGTTAATAATGTTAAAACCCGTAAAAAGAATATCTTAATAGTGGAACCCTAGGTTATAGTTGACAACCCAACATATGTTGAGCTTATGTGAAGTTTCTGAACCCTTAGGTGTAGTTGAATTATAAGTTTTGATGGAAGTGGTATGGTTGGAGAAACAACCTAAAGTTTTGGTGATGTGAGGTTGCACACACACCCTTCCCTAATTGCTAGTGATTTTGGGGATGAAATCCTCTTCAAGGGGTGGAGTGTTGTAACATACCAAAATCTGGGCATTTTGCATTTTGGTCCTCTTTTCCATCTTTTCCTTTCATTTCTATCCTCTATGTACCTCTTTGTACCCTTTTCTATAAGTTTTGTCCTTCATTTTTGTTCCATAAGTCTTTAGACTTGATTTAGTGAAATTATGAAGGTTATTGGATAAATGTTTCCCATATATTCTTAATATAGGGTTGTATGCACAAATACCTCAATTAGATTTTAGATAATGGGTCTAAAGTGCAAATTATACACTAAGCAATAAAAGGAATAAAATATTTCGTCCTAGAACTTTCTAGCACTTCCTAGAATAAGAGAAATAAGAGAAAATCCGAATTTTATATAAGGGAAAAGATAAATGCAATAATTAAAGGTAATATGGGAATTAATGGGTAAAGAAGATAATTAGAAAGATATTTCACCAAAATTGTAATTGGAAACCCATCATGATAACTTGACACTCAAATTCGTTTCCTTGATCAAAAAGTAACTTAAAGGACAAGTATCATTTAAAGTGGAACATAAATATAAATATTAATGACGTTATCAAAAGAAAATAGGAAATATGCCAATAAAGTGAAATAAAATACTTAATGTTCTAAAATCAGAAAAGAACTCCAAATTCGTATTCTAAACATAAAAATAAGCCTCTGGGAAAATTTGCAACTAATTTGGATAATGTGTGAATAATGAGTAAAATAGGAGAGAGAAAGTGTGCAGAATCTTCTATTTATTTAATAAATAAATAAATAATCTCAACTTGTAAAGATAATTGTAAAATCGTGTTCCAATCCCTTAGGGAGACTTATGGCTGAAGTTACACAAAATTTAGATAATGTTATCACCTCTTTTGAAGGAGGAAAGAAAAAATGACATTTTAATTAATTAATACATCCAACTTTCTCAAAAGGCAAAACTAACTCCATATTTGAATTCTATGCGTCAAAATAAGTCATAATATAAAATTTGGTAATTTTTGGACAATGTTTGAGCCTCCAAATGAAGAGAGAGAAACCATTTATGAATTAATTGAATTTTGGTCGAATTTTATTAGGAATCAACTCCTTGTCTCATTCGCGAGCTCGGATAGCCCATGGTTCTTCGTGGACCTGGGTCCACTGATCTGACGACTCACAGTCATCTTCTACCTCTAGTCGTAAAAGGCAACATGGCTTGTTTCTCCGAATTTTCAAATTGAATTATGCAGAGTTTTACTCGACGGTTTTTGCTAAAACTTGGTTCGTTGGATTCCTTATGCGTTTCCACACAGGTTTTTCCCAAAAACTTTGGGATTTGATTAGTATTGGAGAAACTCCCAACTAGGGCACCGACCCTCTCTACCTTCCCCTACCTAAACCCTAGTATAGGGTACCTTGCCTATATATATACCAACCCCAATGGCCGCCATCGCCTTAGAAACTCGCTCGTGCTCTCAATTTGGCGTTTCATGGACGTTCTGACCCCCAACTAGACGCCGAAGACCCCATGCTTGTGGTGCCTCTCATGCTCTGTTATGTTGGCCTCGTTTCAAATCCAAGGTATGGTCGAGTTCGTTGGTTGCTTGTCTTTCCATCACATGTCTTCTCGTCGTTTTTTGTGTTCTAGGGCAAAATCGCCCAAATTCCCACATGAAGTAGCTTACAGCTTGCTTCGGGCGTCAGGGCGGGCTGGAGAAGATGACCCATGTTTTTTTTTATGCCTTTGCCCTTGGTTCCTCCTTCCTCTTTCTCTGTTCCACGCGGAGGGCACCATGGTCCTTTGACCCGCCCTTGACCCTGCTCTGACCGCGGCCTGTGCAATAGCAGCAGTGGGTCCCTGCCACAGGGACACGGGCCCCTCCTCTGCCAATCAGTCTCTCACGCTAGCTCTCTCTCTCATGCTGTGCCTACGTGGCACTTACTGATTGGTCAGAATGAAATATTTTCTATAAATTATTCCATTGGTCAAAAATAGAAAATAAATAGTGTTTTGAAATCAGGAAGACGAGATCTATCCATTAATACTAATTTAGATTTTTTATTTTGATGTTTGCAAAAACGTATTTTGAGTCAATTTAATTAACTAAAAATCACCAAAAGTAACCCTAATAGTCTATATTTTCAAAATATACAATATTATATGTTATCTTGATCAGAAAACCCTAACTAAGATGATGGTGAGGTTTTTGGAGTATAATTCGATGGTTTTCACAAAAAGTTAGTAATATTAGGGTTTTCAATCTTTAATGAGTATATTTAATTCTAATTCATAGATCTAATGATGAATTAGGGAAAGTGGGTTCTGATTTCGTGTGAAGGGTTGGAAAGAGGGTTATAGAACACCTGAGGCTAAGGTATGTATATCTACTCTTCAGTTGGGAAAACTTTATGCCATTACCTATAATTCCTTATGAGGCTTATTCTGACCTAACTCCTTGATTCTTGAAACCTAAATTGTTTATTGCCTCAAAATTAGTTGTAGTATTATCTTGTTTGGGTTTTTATACCCCACTTCCATGTTACATAATCTTTTGCTTAATCTTGCCATCACTCTTTTGCTAGCATGTAATTAAATGTTCTATTTAATTATAAAGTAGTGGTACTTATGTACAACCACCCATAGAGGGCATGTATATAATCGCCCTAGGGGAATGTTTATAATTCTCCCCATTATATTATAGGTGACTGGGAATGTCTTATTCTCCCCTCACCTAAGGTTAGAGGTCTGGTAGGTGCCTCAACCCTACTTAGTTAGGTAGACATATTAATTTACATGCAAAAACCCTTATTTATTTTTTTATTGGCAAGTTTCATCATATAAAGCCTCATACTCTTTGATGTCTCACTTTTCAATAAATCTCTAGCCTATTTTACTTGTTACAACTTTCTTGCCACTTTTAGAATAATCTTGTAACACATACTTTTCTCTCTTTTCCTCTTGCTGGCTGTCTTCCCAACCACCTAGGTGTCGGTGTTGTGCAAGGTCAAGGACAAGCTTGAAGGAAGTTTCCCTCCGGAGTTGATCTTTAGCTTTTGGTAAGGATGGCTAGGTTGCTATAGCTAGATCATGTTTATCTTATATTTTCTTTTAGAAATCATTCTTATAATAAATGATAAAGCCATGCAAAGTCTTATTATTTCTTTATTTCTGCTGCTATTGACATTTTATTATGTATCTGGAATCATGCTTATTTACTTAGAATATTATGCAATCATCCTCAAAGTCTCTAAATTTTGTTAAAATTGTGGATGTTTGTATTTCCTTTAAATTTTAGTAAAGAGGTGATCTCATCTCTTTACAACTGTGGTGGTGTTGCTGTGCAAACAACAACAATCTGTGTAGCATGTGCTCGCACATCCAACTGATGACTTGGACCTAGTCTGAGTCCTGTTTATCTTAGAAGCCTTGTATTTGTGTGTAGGTGATGAGATCCTAGATTTTTGGGTCTATTGGGGTGAGGTCCGTCTGCACTGTCCTTGTTCTCATACTTTATGGGTGGTTTTATGATATTGAGTTCTTGGCTTTGCTAAAGGCTTCAAGTCATTAGGTCGATTTGTTTAGGATCTAAGCCTTATGTACAGTTTAATGGTTTTTTTGTTCTCTTGCCCTTGATTACTAGCTTGTTGGTATCAAGGTTTTTTTCTTGCTGTAATGGGGTACTTGGTGCCCAAAGTTTTGGTAATATAGTAACACGCTTTTTGGACCGACCAAAAAAAAACCTTCCACAATGGCATCCGACCAGGGACATAACAAGAATGTACATACTCTTAGCATCTACACGATCTCGTTGTTCAAGTCCTCAACCTAAGGACATATGTCATTGAGTATTGTCATTATTTAGACATTCATTTTGATCCATCATATATTTCATAATTGATTGAGCTAGAATAAATTGGAAGCTTGCCTTTCATGTTTATCAAATCAACCAGAACATATGCCAATCCAATCATCATATGATTGGCTCTCTGGGCATGCATACTTATAGATTGTTTGAGTCCATATAAAGTAGTTTGTAGCAAATAAACATGGTTAGGAAATATATCATATTCATAACTGGGAGGTTGAGCAATATATACTTACTCAATTGTACCATTCAAAATAGCACTTTTAACATCCATTCAGTAAAAAAAGAAATTCTTATGACTATCAAAATCAAGTAGCATACTAATAGATTCAAGTCTAGCAATAGGAACATATATTTCATCAAAATCAATACCTTCTTGTTGTTTGTAACCTTGAACTACTAACCTTGCTTTGTTCCTTACCACTTTCCCAATTTCATCAAACTTGTTGTGGTAGACCCATTTGGTGCCAATGTATTTTCTATTACTTGGTCTTGGCACTAAGTTCCACACTTTGTTCTTTTGGAATTGCTCTAGCTCTTCTTGCATGGCTAGGATTCATTCATCATCCTTGAGAGATTCTTTGACATCTTTTGGCTCAAGTTGTGAGATTAAGGCGTTTTCAGCTTGTTCTTTGTTGAATGTAGCCAATATCTTCACCCTTTTAAAGGGATCACCTATGATGAGCTCTCTATGATGATGCTTTGGGTATTGGGGAGTTGAATACTTCTTTTCTTCTTCTTTTTCTTCTTATTCTAAGGCTACCTATTTTCCCTTATCAACAATGTTGAGATCTTTCAAGTGAGGGATCACCTCATCTACAACATAAGCATTAACAATATTCTTGGAAATAGAGGGGTTAGTCTCAATAAACTTAAAATTGATAGATTCTTCTACTTTAGACAATTCAATGTTAAATACTATATAAGCCTTGATAGTAATGTTATATCCAAGAAAGAAAGCATTGTAAGACTTTGAATCAAACTTGTTGAGGGAATACTTGTTGTTCAAAACAAAAAAAGGACAACCAAAAAACATGAAATAAATCAATGGATGGTTTTCTACCACAAAATAGCTCATAGGGGGTTTTCTACAAAGATGTATGAGTGAAAACCCAATTTTGCACAAAACATGAAGTTCTAACAGCTTCAGCTCAAAAATTCTTTTGAGTATCATAATCAAGAAGCATAGTCCTAGCTATTTCCTATACTAATCTATTCTTTCTCTCTATAGTGCCATTTTTTGAGGTGTTCGAGATGAAGAACAATTATGTGCCTACTCGGATTCTTCACAAAACCATTTAAATAAATCATTTTTAAATTCTCCCTGATGGTCATTGTAGATAGAAACGATCTGGAAAGAAGCTTCATTTTCAACTCATTTGTAAAAGGATGAGAAAACATCAAGAGTATCACTTTTTTAAATAGGAAAGGAAGTCCAAGTATAGAGTGAAAAGACATCGACAATCACAAGGAAATATTTGCTACCACGAAGTGATTGTGTACGCATTGGTCCAAAAAGATCAATGTGAAGATGTTAAGATCTCTTTTGGTACTAAGGACTCCTTTGGATTTGAGGAGGACTTGTTTTGCTTTCCTTGGGCACAAGGTTGGAATTTATCATTCGTTTCAAAATCCAATTTAGGAAGTCCCTTCACCAAATTCCTTTTTCCTCAACTTCTTCAATTAATGTATATTTTCATGACCAAGACTATAGTGCCACAAAGAAATATCATTCAAATTGGCAACAAGACATCTACCAACAATAGGCTTACTAGAGTCAAGAACAATAACATAGAGATTACCATTTCTAGTTCCCTTACATATAACATTGAAGGAGAAAGCATTCATGTAAGGTAAAAGAACAAGATAGCCATTATCACAAAGTTCGCTAACACTAAATAAATTGTGATATAGGCCATACACAAGGAGAACATTATTGATGGATTGTGATTCACCTATATCACCCTCACCTATCACCTTACCTTTGTTGTTGTCACTGAATGTCACCGATCCTCCTTTCTTCTTTGTAAATTGGTTAAAGTGGATGATTTCACCTATAATATGGTTTGAGCAACCACTACCAACAATCCATTTTCCATTTACCTACAAATAAGGAAGACATCAGTGCCCAATTCAAACTTTGAAATCCAATGATAGCTTGGGGACCCATTTAAAATTTAGGTTGGTCCCCTTCTCTCTATGAGGATAATAAGTAGAGTAATGGTCATCACTCTTTCAATGCACACAAACCATAGGGTTCTTAATGTCAGATGACTCTCCATGTAACATATGAGTCCCTTACTCTTTTTCTTACCATTTCCCTTACTCTTGCTCTTTGGAGTTCCTCTACATATCCCAAACCACTAGTACCAACTTGTTTAGTGAAGTGATCTAGAAATTCATTGAGGTACTTTTTCTCTTTAAGAACTTTTCATAAGGAAGATTTTATTTTGTGATTATCATCACTCAGAGTAATGATGTCACAAGATAAACTAGAAATATCTTCTTGTGCATGAAGTAAGGCAACCTCCAAATAGAGGGATTTAGTAAGATAAGAATCATTTTCTAAATTAAGACTAGCAACTTAATTACTTGTCAAGAAAGGTCTAGATGAAAGATCATTTACTTGATCAAGAAGTCTAGTATTTTTAGATCTAAGCATCATAAGATAATCAAGATAAATTCTATTCGCATCCTTAATATCATCACAAGTAAGCTTAAGATCATAATCTTCGATTTTAAGTAAAGCAATTTCATCTACTCAGGCTTGTTTTTCTTCCTTAAAACTTTTGATGTTGTTAAGGTAGATATCATTCTCTACTTCAGATCCATTGTATTGGAATGTCAAGATAAAGAAATTACCCTTGCAAGGAATCAATGCTATCAAGCTGCAACTTCTCATTTTGATCAAGGATATCAATTTTACCATACGAATCATCTATGATATTTCCTAACCTTTTCTTCTTAGATTTACATATGGATTAAGATGAATGCGAAGAATTTAACATATCAATAAGAGTTCCGTGGATAACTCATGCAATCTTACCTCTCTTACCTCACCAATATCTTCACTTGTAGAGACCATGAGTTGTAGATGTCATTCACCTTCATTTGAGCTGCAATCATTAAAGGAGGATTCCTCCCAAGCCGCATGAGTTGCATCATTGCTCCTTCTACTCTTTCTTATCCTTCTTCTTATACTTCCCATCCTTCTTGTACATATCCCTCTTCTTGTGGCTGCTCTTTTAGTATGCCTTCATTTCCTTGGGGAAATTATTGTTGTAATTCCCTTTTTGCCCACATTCATAGCACCAAGGAGTAAAAGAGGAGGATGGCTTTCTTTATATGTTCTCCCCCTTGGAGTAGTTGGCTTCATGGTCACTAGGGGATTCATCTTCACTCGAGGAAGGAGGGGAGGATCAACAAGCAAGTTGATGTTGGAGAAGCATTGCCTCCACTTTGGCTTTGAAGGCATTGTCTTTGATCTTCTTAGATTCCTTCTCTTCTTCTTCTTTCTTATCAAGTCTTGGCTCATGAGCTTGAAGGTTGCCAATGAGCTTTTCAGTGGCTATATCACCAAGGCTTGCAACTTCTTTAATGGAGGTAACCTTGGATTCCCATCTCTTAGGGAGAGACCTTAAGATCTTGGAGTTTATGGTCCCTCTATCCATGGTATATCCCTATTGACCAAGTCCATTGATGATGGTATTGAGCCTTGTGTACATCTCCCCCATTCTTTCCTTCTTGCCCATATTGAAGATTTTAAGTAGATCTTGGATCCTTAATTTACTTTTTGCCTTCATAGATGATGCACAACTTGTTCAAAACATCATGGGTTGTGTCCCAAAATGAGATTTGGTAACTCAGAGGGGGTGAGGGATTCATAGATGATGCTTATAACCTTTGCATTCAATTGTGCCTTCTTGACTGCAACTTCATCCCCAATGGATATTTCACCCTCTGACTCCATGTATGGAAGAATCACCACCTTGCACATGTGTTAGTTCATCCCTTGAAGGTATAATTGCATCTTCCATTTCCAACAAAGGAAATTGGTGCCATCAAAGACTGGGGGTCTCATGGAGAAGCCTCCCTTTAGGTTGAGGGACCCAAGTAGGTTGTCGCCCATCTTCTCATCTCGTATGAGATCTTGTTAGAGAAGATCATGGTTCTGATACCACTTATTGTATCAAGTGTGATCTGGGGGCGGTGTGAATAGAGATAAAACACTTGCAAAAAATTTGTTAAGACCTTCAAGTTACTTAAATAGGCACAATTGCAAGTATAACTTTAATGGCAATATAAATATGCATATCAAGGATGAGAGAGATTGAAAGAAGCAATAGAACAAGCCTACCCTAGAAAAGGAAGGTCAATTGTATGTCTTATAATGGAACATAAGTATACATTGGTTGAAAAAACTAGGAGAGAGTTAGTCCACTACCTTTATAGGTCAAGGTCTAGGATTTTCCAGCCAATGTATACTTATGTTCCATTATAAGACATGCAATTGACCTTCCTTTTCTAGGGTAGGGATATATAGCTTCCCTTTGAGGGGATCCAACAACCTTACAACCAAGGTCTTAACTATGCAAGATCTAGATTCTTCTACCTCACCAAGGTCTAACGCACTCTTGCAAGTATTTGGAAACCTTTCTCAAGTGATGTGGAATATTGTCTCACTGCATATTCACTTGGAATGCAATTCCCAAAGTTTACCAAAACCAAGGTGCAATAATGTCACCTGCAAGCAGACAAATCTTATTGTAGTATAGTTTAGGATTGAATCCTAAGGGACAATGGTTTTAAGAATTATCTAATCTAAGTAACTAGGAAAAAATTAGTATTTATCACAACAGTTCAGTTGAGTTGATTAATCTAAGATTGCAAGAATGAAAAGATCTAGATTAAGGTTCTAGTTATCAATGGATGGGAACACTAGGGTGGAACTGGGTTTCACCGCCACTTAGAATATTGTAATAAATTACGTAAAGCGGGCGATCAATCCACAAAACATGCCATGAACGTTTGGGTATGAATTATATGGGTTCATACAAGAATTAAAACATGAATAAAATTGCAATAAACGGGTAGTGGGGCTATTCCCCACACCCCAATGAAAAGACTACTCCCTCGACATGGTGAGATTAATATTACACGAATAGGAGGAGGACACGAGCATGGTCATGATGGAAACAAAAGAAGCTCGATGTGATGTGCAAAGGAGGGCTTCCTTCCTTCTTTCTCCTACAGGTATTAACCCTGACTTGTAGTAGAAGCAGGTGGAGGAATAACAACTTGGGGAAGAGATCAATCACCCAAGGATGTAGATCAATGGATTTGGAGTTACAAATGAAGGATATTTTTGGATTTGTGCTTGCGGTCGATAGGTGTCGACTAGCTAGGTCTACAAACTAGCTAGATCAATCAGTTTCTTGCTTTCTCTAGATCTCAGTGACAACGTTTTGGTGTTTCAGTCTCTATAAAATGTGAGATGAGTTGTACAGCTGCATTGGGGGCCTATTAATAGGGATGAAGTTGTCGGCCTCTTATGTTTCCTATCAGTGTTGACCACTTTCCTTCGACGTCAATTGATGGGTCCATCGATCTACTGGACTATCAACCAACATGTGTTGATGCTTGGACTTCTATCGTTAGTCTTGGAGTTTGATAGGATTGTCGATCGTGAGGATCGACAAGAGTGATAGTTGCTTGGTTGTCGATAAGCGTGTCAAAAAGATTGTCGACCGATTGACAGATTTCTTGTAGGTAGTTGGCCGATGATGTTGCTGAGATGGAGGGTTGACAAAGGTGTCAACCTTCATCATCATTGAGTTCTATGTCAACCTTCTCAATGTTCATCTGGTAGATCGATGGATCTGTCAAGTATTGAGTATCGGCCAAAGTGTCGAGCAGGGAGGTTGACAAGGTTGTCGACCTCTTGATTGCTGGTCGATTTTGATGTCGATTGGCTTGTCGACCGATAGGTTGATTTTGGTCATGGGCATAATTTTTGTGCATCAATCTGCCTTTCGAAAGTGCTTAAAACAAATCTAGGCAAACTTGCAGTAGAGTGATAAAATATAAAACCTACAAGGGGAGTCAACAAAAGTATCAAATTCCTGCAAATTAACATAAAAACCTAAGTAGATCAAAACAAATCTATTCTAATAAAAACAAAGCTATATGAATACTAAACTAGATTAATAATGCAACTAAAACTACGATGAATATGCATTCATCACCAAGGAGATCCCCTCTTTGTAATAAGTGTTCTACCTTGAAGGATTTACCCACTCCACTCTTGGATTTTCATCCTTGTCCCCCTCCTTCACTCGAAGAAGCTTTTTGCACCTTCTTCTATAGCTCAAATAAGCTTTCACCTTTTCCTTCACTGGAAGAAGCTTTCACCAACAAAGCACTTGAATAAAGGGCTTGGGGAAAGGGAGCTTTGAGAGATTTACACAACAACAATGGAGTAGGTCTCTCTCATACATCCTATGTCACTCATATGGAAGTTTTTCTTTATCAAAAAGAGAGAAAGGGGCTCAAGTGGACAAGATGCAATCAACTATAGCTAGGATCATGAATAGCATGAAGGAGAAATCTTGGAATGAACTCTAAGAGGTCCTATTTATAGTTGGGGTTGTCCACTAGAGGGTAGGAGCACTAAGGAATGATTTCTAGATATTTTGAGGGTTGCAACGAATATAAATTTGACTTTTGCAACACTCTAATAACTAGAATCACATTTTCTGCATTTTCCATACAGTGCAGTCAGTCGAGTTTTAATAAAGTTAACTTGACCAATTGTAGTATGAGACAAAGCCAATTCGAAGTATTGGTCGAGTTTATCTCAGATGAAACTTGACCGATCGATTAAACCAATTTTGCTAGTGTAGGGACCACTCGAGTTCTGTGAATGTTCAACTCGACCAGACCTAAATTTTGTCAAAACCCAATATGGGGATTGGTCAAGTTTTGTGTTTGAGAAACTTGACCAAAAATCTCCCTGTAATGAATTTTAGAAATTTTCATTAAAGTGATTAATCTTTTGAATTAAGGGCTCCTTATTTTTTTCATCTTAGTTACAAGTCATTACATCAATACAAATTATTACAATAATCATCCTAAGGATTTTAGGGTGTTTTCTAAAAAATTGTATTTGCATGACTTTGACTTGAACTCAAATCAAGTTGGGGATTGATTAACTTAATCCTTTTCATGCAGCTAATTCCCAAAATTAATATAAAACAAACATTTTAGATACATATCAATGGAATGGTTGAGTCATTATCAAAATATGGACAATGTATAACTCTCAAGTCAGCAAACTACACAATATAATATTACAACCATCGTTTTGATGAGGTACGGTGGAACTATAACATTATTATGGATTAGTTTAGGAGATGACTTGTCGACATGTCTAACTGATGCATTTTATTATCTTGACATGACCAAAGAGGCTATTTTTCTCCTAAGAAAATTGAAAACATGACTTACTATATAGGTGAGTACGTTGTTACACAAAAATTTTGAAATGAAATTGAATATGATTTTTTTCTTTTTGATGATTGGAGAACCCCTCCGCATGGCTAGTCACATTTGTGACCAGTCCTAACAAGGTAAATCCCAGGAGACATTGTTTGTTCCACAAGAACAATGACCCATTAAGTCACATCATAGGTCGGCTGACATAATGAAAATTCATTACCGAGAAGAGCACTCAATGGGAGTCAAAATTCAATATCACATAGAGAATATTGAATATTATTAGTCAAACTTGTAGCAATTTATCTTTGATGTTCAAAAAGGGTTTTTGAATTGCTATCCATTTCTATTTGTTTACTTGACTTGGTAAGCACTCTAGTCCTTGCCTTATACAATCATTATGATTTTTTGAAATCAATATTTTATCAATTGAATTGGATACAACCAATGTTTGTGGGTAGAAAAAATGGAATGTATGTTATGTTGACGTCTAGTTTTATGAATAAAATAATAAAGTGAGTATCACTACAAGATATTTATAATGTATGATGGGTATAACTGTTATATTTACACAAGTGCATAACAGTGAAACAACTGTCAAGTAAGGGTCGATTAGAGAAATCGAATCAATAATTTTCGAGTCTCTCGACCCGTGTGTGATTATCATTATCATCACACATTGATACTATTTTTTTACAACCATCAATATTTTTTATATAAAAAATTAACATACATTTCCAACATGACATAAATCATCAATAATAAACTCTTTAATTGGTGTCATTTTATCGTAACCATTTGACATAAAATACATGATATATAGACTTTTAAAATAAATTTGATGACAAAAAATTGCCTCACATTCATGTTTTCTTCATTGATATTATCTACCAATCACTATATAAAATGTTACAAAATGAATTATAAGATTGTGGTCATGGAACAAACTTAGAGAATATATATATATCTTAAAAAAATTCAATCATAACTTGGGTAAACCTTAGTATTTAAAAATACTAATAATATGGCATCCATGGTTGCATAAAATATGCGAAACTACATGAACCATGTTTCTTTACAATATTATAATTATGAAAAAATTTAAAATACGCAATAGCACTTTTGACAACATTCCCAGATTCTTCTGTGATGACTAGAGTGCACCACACATGATAATTGATTCCATCATACTATCGATGTTTTTTACATGAGAATCTAGTCAAACAAAGTTTTTCTATTGAAAGTGCTAAGTTTGTAACTTGAAAGAGTAAGTGTTACATTAACATGATCTAGGACAAATGTAATAGGATTTCTATTAAAGTATTTTAATGGTAAATAACCACTTGGATGATCCATGTCATCATTGCCACATTTTTAGAAATTGAGGTGGCCATCATTCGAGGGGATATCCTTTTTCACATAAAATGTTTTCTAGTTTTAATGTGTAGGGAAAGTACCAAATTAGTTAGTAGGTACAATCTGTAATCTCCACCATATTTTTCTTCTAAACTTTTTATATATAGAATACCCAGAAATGGAGGCATGCATTAAAATTTTCATAGTTATTGTCAAATGGAACATAATCATTTTGACAATCATGATATTTTTCATTGGATAACCATAAATATGACTTCTTTGAGTATGAACTACATGATATTTTATAATCCTTGAGAAAAAAGTCAATTGGCATCAAGTTGGGCTGAAAATGCATTGTTAATCACTACTGGTTGCATTTATATTCAAACATCTTAATAATTCAAGACAGTCTGGAATATTCTAGGAATCCATGTTATATACATTGACTAGAATAATTTATAATTTCATGAAATTCATAACTGACTTATTTAAGATTTTGACTAGAACTACATTTCTCGTGATCAAGTTCTAGATATTTAATTTTTCCATGACATTGAAATCATAGACCAAACATCTCATTGATATTTTTCTATTGTAGAGAACTTCTCATATTCTTAGGTACATCTATATATCACAAAAAAGATGAATATGAAGTGGTCATTTTTCATTCACAATGTGGATTAAAATGGATTTACCAACTATCATTGTAGGGGAAACTTAGAAAATTATGAGGGAACATTGAGAAATCAATGACATAAAATCAAACCATAACTAAAAAACTATTTAAGGTATTATATTGTGTATTGAGAAGGTCTTTAAGCACACTAATACACCTAAAAATGCAATATTACAAGCCCAAAGGGAAACTGAGAAAAAAGAAAACAAATAGAATGTTACAAGAGATACTAAATAATGAGAAGTGTTAGTAAAATATAGAGAAGAAATACAAACATGATCATAATACCTTAAGAGGAGTAACCTAGTACTCATAAAATTAATGCTCATGTCTCAAATCTAAAGTAATGTAAAAGGAAACTACATTATATTGGCTTGTTGCATCTAACTTTCTTGAAGTGGGACCTAACATATGTTTGGATATCAATGTCCTCATCTTCCTTGAAGTTGAGCATGTGCCAGGTCATCTCGATATAACAACATTGGTTGGGTTATGCACAATGGGATTGGTTGTCACTGGACGTAGGAGAAATGGATCTAATTTGATCTCCTTATGTCTCCATAAACTCGTGCTCAAGGGTGGAATGTCAATGGAAACAAAAAAATCCATCCCAAAAACTTCTCTAGGTATGAAATGGGATCATATTTATTAGAAAGCGTTTGTAGGATAGTGTTTGGATTCTCCATTTAGGGTATTGAATGAGTCTTAGATGAGATAATTGGAGTTGATTAAAAATAATAACAACCCATAACTAATAGAGGTGCACAAATTATGTGTTCTAAAGCTTGAAAAAGGAGCAAGAGAGACCCAATCAAGGATATTATGGGAAGATAATTAAAAATGGTTGTATAGGCATAAGTCAGATATGATCCTATAGTGATCTCTTATAATCTTATGAGATTTATAAGCTTTTAGTGGGGGATGATTTTAAAACAAGTTTAAATGTTTTCATAGGTGCATATTGTTATGTTCATGTGTAAATGAATAATTGGTTGTTGAAATTGTGATTGTTTTAGGGTGGTTGTTACAACCCACTTTCAACATTTCTTTCTAAAGGAAATTGAAACCCTAGATCTATTTTTGGATTTACAATTTGCCCTTCTATAATATCTGCATTAATAGTTAATATCTTGAAATTCATTGTACCTAAGTTAAAAGTTTTTTTTTTATTTATTAAAATCAAACTTAAAAGAATATAGGAATGATATAGTATAGGTTTCCACATGCAAGTATTAAGAGTGTTACTAACTTTGAAAAATTCATAGTAATGGTCAATGTGAGGGTCACATTAATCGGGGGATCCATCATATCAACCATAGTGGTCTATAATAACCATCTTCTACACAAATTCGGCTGCCTTGTGTGCCTACTTTGATCGAAGTTGGGTTTCTTTGATTGAGCCATATCAAGTGCTACTTGTACACAATGACTTGCTGCTTTGACCCATTCTAGTGTTATCGACCCATTATATAATTTTAAGAGGGCCTAAATGCAACATTTTAACACACTTTTCTCATCCCTTCATACTGACACATTAACAAGCATGGATGTAGTTGTAGCAATGCCGCTAGTACACCCAACCTCTAAAGTTACAATATCTCGAGATTTTCTCAAAAGCATTTGATGAAATTTTAAATGTATCTTTCAATATGAATAACCTCCCAACCAAACCCCTAAAATTGATTTCAAGCAATCAAAGTGGTGTTGTTCTTGTGGTAGAATGTGAGAAATATGAAGAAATGACATAGACAAAAATTCCTTGGACAAATCCTTCAAGGTAAATCAATTTTAGATGTTAATTCTTCACTTTTGACCCTAACTCTTGGAAAATCTGATAGGGGAAAACAAGGTATAGGAAGTGTAATTGGTTCCCAAAGAGTTGTCAAATGTGGGTATTTTATTCTAGATTTGTGTGTAGTACCATAGATGCAAAAAGTACCAAAAATATTTAAGCCTAAAGGGATCGACTTACCATAAGTTAATAGAAAAAGGATTTATGTTGTTTCAATGAATAAAATAGCTAATTTATGATGCATAATATTTGTTCTCATCTTGACAATACTTTCATGCAACTTTCATAACGTTATCATACAATAAAATTTTGAGGCATAGATATATCTAGGTTTCACCTTTTTATAACATAACCTAATAAATAGAATAAAAGTATATATAATTTCTTTATTTCTTCTAAATTTATAAATACAAGTTTTAAAATGCATAAATCTCTTTAATATTATCATATATGTTCAATTTATTCAACTCAAGAAATATACTATACATATGAAAGTCAATATTTCTATCAGAGTGAATATTATGTAAATGACATTGGTTGTGTTAAATGTAGAACTGATCTAAGACCTTGTTCTATAGAATATCTATAAGTGACATTACGAGATTCCCTCCCATAGGATCATGTTCATTTAATGGTACTATGATTTCTATTATGATCCCTTAATTCCTTTTTTGGTCAATATACATTCTAAATAATTCATACTCTCCATGGATAGAGAAAAATTTGGAGGGTTGGCACGGAAAAACACTTATTTACCTCTTGCATTTGCTTTATGAACCATGTATCCTTGTTATATAATCCACCATTGAGGTCTATTTTTGAAGAGGTAAACATGCACACCAAGGGGAAGAGTTTGGAATTATGTATCCAAAGTGTACCAATAGGGCACAAGTGATTTATATTGGAAAGAAAGTGATCTATTTATTATAATTAGTTTCAAAACATTGATTGATAATTGTAGTGGTACGCAACTTAGAAACATCTTAGTTAGTTTAGTTACTATTCACAAGTTAGCCCTTGTTGCAAGTTCAACTACTACTCACAAGTTAACCATTTTGGAACCATTGTTGTAGATATTAAGTCATTTGCTTTGATTCCCACACAAGTACTCTTGTATATGTAGGAGGAGTGCACTTTATCTATATAGATGATATAGCCGTAGAAGCTAGACATGGAGAAATAATTTAGTAGACTGAGAGTCATGAGTTTGTAAGTCTTTCATGGTGAGATTTGAGGTTGTTGTGATACTTCCGCATATTTCAGATCACTCTATGTGGGTCCAAGTCTTAATAAAATGAATTAGATAATAATATGCTAGTTTTAGTTATTTGTTACATGTATTACTATTAGTACACCTTTGATGTGGGATAATTGAAAGTATTCAATTTCCAAATCAGTGTTCCATGCATGTAAATAGATAGTTAATGAGAGCTAGATCATCATGTCTAGTTTGTCTTTCCTCACATTGATCTAGTAGGCCACACTCTATTAGAAAAAATAATTAGGTAAAAGTTCAACTTAACTGGAACATGTAGAGACAAGATATCAATATAAGTATATTTGTTAAATTGTACATTCTTTTATCCTCTATTTTGATGAAGACAAACATTCCATTCTTGTGGAACTAACTTGCTACATGAGTATTTCAAGGTTCAAGAAGATGAGGAGATCATACCATGTGGATAAATTGAAAGATCAATGTGCTTAAATGTTCAATATTTTCATGATTGTACTCAATGCAAAAACTTGTACAAGTAAATAATGTACACATACTTAGATTTCATGTAAATCAATACCTAGATCTTCTCTATCCACTCATAACCCTTAGTTAGGATCCCCCTAGAGATTAGAGTCATTATCCTTCATCAGAACAAACATTTGATAGGTGATGCAGCCCTATTTTAGGGCTTATCATCACATCTAATCATTGTAGATTGCAAGCTATTTCCTCTAATGTGCTCTATTATGTCAAATACACTTAAGCCTCCTTTAGCGTATTTCCCAGGGTACTTATGCATGTATTGATGCAAGGAGGGAGATAAAGAATGTTTTGTTGGCTAAATGGACATCTATAGATCCCTTTGTTTTGATTATGACAAACATTTCATTCTTATTGATCTAACGAGCTACTTGAGTGTTGCAGGATTAAGGTGGATGACAAAGCAACTAGGGAAATCCATATGCTTACATGAAATGTAATCACCTTGTAAAAACTTGTACAAATATATAATGTACAAGTACTTAGATTTCATGTAAATCAAGCGTTAGATTCTCCCTAGCTAAACACCACATTTAGACAAGTCATCCCCTTCAAATAGGATCACATATGCACACTCATACATATAATTAGTGCCTAAATTGAAACATTGATACAGAGTCAATCTCGGTCGACTAACTCCTCGACCGAGACACTCTCGGTCGACAATCTTCTCG
The DNA here is from genome assembly GCA_963693085.1 of Alisma plantago-aquatica. Classification (NCBI taxonomy): domain Eukaryota; kingdom Viridiplantae; phylum Streptophyta; class Magnoliopsida; order Alismatales; family Alismataceae; genus Alisma; species Alisma plantago-aquatica. The sequence continues at coordinate 60,061,038 of OY856410.1, read as the reverse complement.
ACCGAGAAAGACTCAGAGTAGCCGTTAGACACAACTGACAAGGTAGTTGGCAGTTGGAGATAAACGTTGCAATACACATGATCCAGAGAGCCTGTCGGTCGACAAACCTTCGACCGAGTAGGTGTCTCGGTCGACCATTCCTCGACCGAGATGATCTCTGACAGCAACTGCAGAGTAAATTAATTAGCTGTTGCTAAAGCAACAAACTTGTACCTAACGGCTAGTTAAGCACTTAGAAACCCCTAGAAGTTGTCTAGAACGTCCTTAAGCATCCTTAGGCCATTCCTATAAATAGGACAAGCCATAGGACACTCAAATACATCTTTTACACACTTGAGTACTCTTTGAGCAAGAAATTACATTTGCAATCTGTTTGTGAGCAATAGAGCAATTCCTACATTGGCTATTCATTTCCATTGCTCCCATTTCGTGTCCTCTAGGCTAGCATCTCCTTACCACAGCACTTATACTTCTACACTCATTGGTTAGGAGATCAATATGCTTTATATAGGCAAATCAAGCCTTGTGCTTAAAAGGATAAGTTGTAATTTCTATTTTTCCTTCTTGTTCCTTTTTATTCTTTGTATTCTCCTTGCTACTCCTAGGGTTGGAGGCTGCGGATTTGAGAAGGTTCTTCTCGGAGGAGAAGGTGGACTTCAAGGTACTTCAAGAAGGCTATCGCAAGGGAAGCTACTTCAAGAAGGTTATTGCAACGGGAAGCTACTTCAAGAGGAAGGCTGCTTCAAGGTTGGTGCAATTACTTCTAGGTGAAGGCTGCTTCAAGGTTGGGCGAGTACTTCTTGGTGAAGGCTGCTTGAAGGGTTTAGGGAGAGAATTGTAATTTTATGTAAATTCCTTGCGAGGTAATAAAATTAAATTCTTTCCAAATCCCGGTTGGGTAAGCAACCGGGTAGTGGACTGACAACTTTAGTATTTGCTAAAGTTGGAACCACTCTAAATCTTTGTCCCCTTGTCCAATATTCTTGTGGTTGATTGTTTGAGTTCAATAATTGTTAAAATTATCCATAAAAATCTATTCACCCCCCCTCTAGTGTTTTTCAATTGGTATCAGAGCAGGCTTCAAGGAACCCTAACCAGGTCTTGAAGAATGGAGAGAAATGTTGATTACAACCGCAACAAAAGGTGCAGCTTGGACAAATCTACAACATGTTGCAATTGGTGCTTAGGAACAAGCCACACAACAACTAGCTGCCCATGGAGATCAAAGAAGGAAGAAGAACATAAGGAGTGTCTTATTGCTACAACTAGTGAAGAAGAAGAAGAGGTAAGTCTTTTTGTTTTATCTAAAGAAGAACTAGTTGCTAGTCTTGAAGAGACACACAATAAATATGTTGAATGCAAGAAGAAGCTAAAGAAGTCTAATAAAGCAAATGATGAATTACATGCTAAGCTTCTTGCTATTACATCTGAAAATGAAAATCTTAGAAAGATCATTGAAGATCATGATTGTAAGATAAAATCTATAGAGGCAAATTGCAATCTACTTTCTTTAGAAAAGATTAATATGCAGACTCAAGTGAACGATCTTAAAAAACAACCCATATTGTGCACTCATATAGATTATGACACTATTGTCAAAGAAAGAAATTCATTGTCATCTAATCTAGACCAAGCAAAACTAGATATCAAGAAGCGAATGGATGAGATTGCCAAGTTACAACAACAAGTTCGTAGTTTAAATAACAATGACATTCTTGATCAAATCCTAGATAATCTCTATCAACAAATTGGGAGAAGAGGACTAGGTTACAAGCCTAAAGGGAAATCCTATCAACAACCTAGTTGGAGAAAGTCACAAACCCATCAATCTATATATGTACCTAAAGGAACATCTTCACCCAAGGACAACACAGAACACAACCATAGAAAAAGATATGAGGTTGACTCAATATGTTGTCATTATTGTTTGCGCCTTGGTCACTATTCTTTTTCATGCCCTTACAAGAGAAAAGATGTCGAGTTAGTTTGGGTTCCAAAACCTCCAAACTAAATGAATAGAATTAAGTTGAGATATGACCAAGGACCTTAGTTGCATATCTTTATGTCTATCTCAACTCAACATAATGAGATAACAAATACACTTAAGTATCTAAATATTTGACTTGCATAATTATGTTTTATTTGGAAGCAATTAACAGTTTTAGAAATCTTGTCGGTCGAGAGACTGTCGATCGAGAGCCCATCGGTCGAGAAATTGTCGACCGAGCATGTCACTGATCTCCAGTCCTGCAAAATTGCTGAATTCCTTTTAAATTGATGAAATTGCTATCTATTTGTGATTGATGACTGGATATATTTTGGAAATAATCCCTACAAATTTAAATGAGATTAATATTAGTTTATTCCCTAAATGATTTAAGTTTAAACTGAAATTCTGCTTAGTTCAATGCAAAGAAAATTTCTATTTTCACATGACTTTTCCTAAAAGTATTTTCTGGTCTATCCATATACAAATCATGTGATGGCATTATCATTATATGTTGTTATTTCATTACATCATGGATATGCTTTCACTATTTGGTACACATAGATAATGATAATTGTATGCATGGATCTGTGATGATATATATCTGCAAGCAAAATGATTTATTGGTTATATATTATTGCTTGCAACACATAAGATAAAATCTCTAAATTAGTATCTTTGAAGACTTGAGATATTAATTGTGCCTTCATTTAAGAATCATATTAAGTAGTATGCTTCAACTTGGTACTTAATCAAATTTTATGCAGATATTATACTCGATATATTCAATTTGAAAATCTGCAAATTTGCCTCTTGGTTAAAATGAAATTTGACCAAGGGGCGCTATGGTCGTAGTCAAATTTGACCTAAAATAAGTTTGACACAATAACTATTTGAATACCATTTTTAAAAAGCACAATTGATTTATGATCACAAAATTGTCCCAATATTGTCAATAATAAAATAAAATATTACTCCCTTAGAAAATATATATATATGCTCTACAAATTTAGTCTATCATTTACATTAAAAATCAGCTTAAAAATTCGTACCCAGTAAGTCTGTCGGTCGACGAATTCTTCGACCGAAAACCTCTCGGTCAGCCCACCTCTCTCGACCGAAAGAATCTAGACAGACCTAACATCGGACACACTTCCGGTCGACAATTGTTCGACCGAGACAGTGTCGGTCGACAATTGCTCGACCGAGAATGAGCCGTTGGGATATGACCGTTGCAATCCGACCGTTACCGTTAACGGCCGACCGTTGCAAGTCGACCGTTGGACGGACGAGTGGCACGTCTGGAATATGACCGTTGCGGATACTCGGTCGAAAAATTGTCGACCGACCCAGTCACTGGATTGCTATAAAAGGACCAAAAACGGGTCACTTCTTCACACTTTCATATTCTTGCTTCCATCGGTTCTCTCTAGTGCATTCTTGTGCAAATCTTTAGCATCCTCATCCCCAAGACTTCCTTGCTTCTTCTCCACCTTCAAGCAAAACATTGGCCTCATCATCTGCTCGTGGGAAGAAGAAGGTCGCCGGGAGGAAAGGAAGGGAAGCTACTCCACCATTGACGATCATCAACGACATTGCCTTCGTCGACGGAGATGTTGGTGATCGCTATCTACGACTCTCCTCCAAAGCTCCTCTCCCACGACGACCAGTTGAAGTTCTGGACTTCCTCAACATCGTCAACTTGGAGGATCTTTTTCAGGTGCAAAAGTTGAAAGAATTCATCAACCCTTCTTTCCCTTCCTATTCCAGCAAGGTAGTGAATGAATTCTATGCTAACCTCATCTTCCATTCTGAAAATGAAACCACCTTCTTCTATACTATGGTCAATGGGCATAGCTTTCGATTTACTGAAGAGGATATTCTTGACATGCTAAATATTGACATAGATGAATATCAAGACACCCTTGACCTTACCACTGGAAACCCACTTAATCAATTTTCCCAAGGAGACCATACCGTTAGTCTTAGTGACATCAAAAGAGCCATTTTTCAATCAAATACTACTTGTGACGAAGATAGGGGAACCTACTACGCCATAAATCTCAAACCTGCATGTAGGATTGTCAATCTTATTGTTTCTACAAATATACATCCTAGAGCCAATAAGTCTGAAGTTCTAATATTCCGTATGAGCCTAATCTATGCCATCATAAACCGTATTCCCACAAATTTTATCCGCATAATTCTTAAGAACATGCTTGAGTTTTCTGGCAATCCACCATATGCTGATTTTGTATGCCAAATCACTCAACATTGTCTTAAGTTACAAATTGAGGATATGGGATATACATGGGAGCGTAGACTACAAAAAATAAGTAAGAATACCGTAGAAAAAATGGGAATTGATTTTGGTCATAAAAGGGCTAGAGTAGAAGGAGAAACATCTCGTCAAGACATACCACCACCTCCTCCTCCTACTAACCCATCCTATGATCCCATTCAAAACACCCTTACTTATATTGCGGGCTCCCAATATCATCTTAGTAGACAACTAGATTATAACCATCATGCCATGACTTATATAAACCAAAGAATGCAAACCCTTTCTCCAAACCAACCTGACGAATATCCGTATTCTTTAAATCCTGGCATGCTCAATCCATATAATCCTTCTTACAACTATTATCAAACTCCACCTCCACCATCTATGGATCTTGTGCACACTCATTTTTCATCCATGCAACTGCAAGATATTGCCGCTCACTTCCGATTTGATCGAGTTCTACCTTCTTGGAAGCGTATGCTTAACCAAGACAGGTGCTCTGGATTGGCAAACTTTGGTTAGATATTATGGAGCTGAGCCGTTTCTTGGGAAAGACCCTGATATTGATGTAATTCTTAAGTCTTTCCAGTGAGTGTTGGAGTTGTATTAGTTGTAATGACATCTTTGAATGATTGTAATAAATGGGTCATCTCTATATGATTTGATTATCTTTCCATACTTGTAATACATTCCATGTTTTTAATGAAATTGGTTATCTTCACTTGTTACAATGGATATTCTTCTAAAAGCATATGAGACATCTTATAAATATGGATTATAAGACTATCATAGTAGAGCATACAAAATAAGGGGAGTAATAAATAAAAATAAATCAAAAAGAATGCAATCCTTAAAACTGTGGCTAAATTGACTATCTATTGCAAAGAATTCAAACTTTTATTTGGGATATCTATCTAAGGGGGAGCATAGTATAAAATTAAGGGGGAGAAATACTATAAAATATTCAACTTGGATGTCTTTTTGAAATGACAATGGGGGAGAAAAGAATATAAAATAAAATCAAAAATATAAATGAGTTTCATAACATCTTGGCCAGCACTCACTTGCAAAAACAAAAATGGCTACAAAAGGAAATCTTCAGGTATGAAACTCATATGTTTTATATTTCCTTTATTTATATTTTGGAAATGTTTGTCATCTTCAAAAAGGGGGAGATTGTTGGCTAAATGGACATCTATAGATCCCTTTGTTTTGATTATGACAAACATTTCATTCTTATTGATCTAACGAGCTACTTGAGTGTTGTAGGATTAAGGTGGATGACAAAGCAACTAGGGAAATCCATATGCTTACATGATATTTATCACCTTGTAAAAACTTGTACAAATATGTAATGTACAAGTACTTAGATTTCATGTAAATCAAGCGTTAGATTCTCCCTAGCTAAACACCACATTTAGACAAGTCATCCCCTTCAAATAGGATCACATATGCACACTCATACATATAATTAGTGCCTAAATTGAAACATTGATACAGAGTCAATCTCGGTCGACTAACTCCTCGACCGAGGCACTCTCGGTCGACAATCTTCTCAACCGAGAAAGACTCAGAGTAGCCGTTAGACACAACTGACAAGGTAGTTGGAAGTTGGAGATAAACGTTGCAATACACATGATCCAGAGAGCCTGTCGGTCGACAAACCTTCGACCGAGTAGGTGTCTCGGTCGACCATTCCTCGACCGAGATGATCTCTGACAGCAACTGCAGAGTAAATTAATTAGCCGTTGCTAAAGCAACAAACTTGTACCTAACGGCTAGTTAAGCACTTAGAAACCCCTAGAAGTTGTCTAGAACGTCCTTAAGCATCCTTAGGCCATTCTTATAAATAGGACAAGCCATAGGACACTCAAATACATCTTTTACACACTCGCGTACTCTTTGAGCAAGCAATTACATTTGCAATCTATTTGTGAGCAATAGAGCAATTCCTACATTGGCTATTCATTTCCATTGCTCCCATTTCGTGTCCTATAGGCTAGCATCTCCTTACCACAGCACTTATACTTCGACACTCATTGGTTAGGAGATCAATACGCTTGATATAGGCAAATCAAGCCTTGTGCTTAAAAGGATAAGTTGTAATTTCTATTTTTCCTTCTTGTTCCTTTTTATTCTTTGTATTCTCCTTGCTACTCCTAGGGTTGGAGGCTGCGGATTGGAGAAGGTTCTTCTCGGAGGAGAAGGTGGACTTCAAGCTACTTCAAGAAGGCTATCACAAGGGAAGCTATTTCAAGAAGGTTATTGCAACGGGAAGCTACTTCAGGAGGAAGGCTGCTTCAAGGTTGGTGCAATTACTTCTTGGTGAAGGCTGCTTCAAGGTTGGGCGATTACTTCTTGGTGAAGGCTGCTTGAAGGGTTTAGGGAGAGAATTGTAATTTTATGTAAAGTCCTTGCGAGGTAATAAAATTAAATTCTTTCCAAATCCCGGTTGGGTAAGCAACCGGGTAGTGGACTGACAACTTTAGTATTTGCTAAAGTTGGAACCACTCTAAATCCTTGTCCCCTTGTCCAATATTCTTGTGGTTGATTGTTTGAGTTCAATAATTGTTAAAATTATCCATAAAACTCTATTCACCCCCCTCTAGTGTTTTTCACGTTTTTGGTCCTAGCACCCCAAGATTGGACCTACCTCTTCCCCGAGCTCTATTTGGATGCACAAGAATCAATTCAATGTAAAATGAGGCCAAATGAAGACATTAAAGTGGAGATCAACAAAAAAAGCCCCCAAATGGTCGTGGTGAACTACCATGATTGTGGGGAATTAATCTCCACAAGTTATAGTTGCATCGCCAAGATTGTACATGAATGACCACAGTTGTGGCCAACAAAATAATTGTGGTCACTGAAGACATCATGTCTATGGTCATCTGTGACTTAGCTCATTTAAGACGTAAATGACCACGGTCATGGCCTCCGACACGACTGTGGCCACTGAAGCCCACCTCAACTATGGCGAGCCGACACGACCGTGGTGAGATGAAGAAAAAACAACCTCAGAGCAACCTCGCCTGTGGCCACCTCCTCAAACACAGTCGTGGCCGTGCTACTCAACATGACCGTGGTACCCACTACCGAACATGACCATGGCCACCATACATACTTACACCTCACATGCACCTTCCACCTCGGCCATTCCATTGCTCACGATCGTACCATGTAACCCCCACCATGGTTGTGCAACCTCTCCACGATTGTGGTGATCACCTAAACCTACACTTTTTCTCCATTATTTTTCCCATTTTGCCCCCACTTACCCTAGTTCCTCCCCACCACCTATATATACATATGTGGGGGCCATCACATGAAGTTTAGTTTCCCTAGCACCTCTCTAGCTACTCCTTAGCCATTTCCTTGCGTTCCAACCTTTCACCTACCTCCCACTCCATTTCCACCATGCAAAACTAGTTTTCTAGGTTCCCTACCATAATCTCCCATATCTTCATGCTATTATACCACTTTAGAGGAGGAGCCACATTCTACAATAGCTAGGAGGTGAAGGATAAGAAGCTTCCATGAGATCCATGGATTCCTACCCCTTTCTTCTCCTTTCTTTTCTCTTTTGTCTGATCATGTCTAGCTAAGCCCCTACTGGTGGGGTGTTTGGGGTTAAAATATTACTTTGATACCATGTTGGGGGAAACTAACTTGTATTGAACATATTTCCATTCTATAATGATTTCCTCTTTCTTATATCTCATTTTCCATTATCTTGCATTGGTTTGTGGTTTTAAACATGGATTTCTTGTTTTATGATGCTTGATGACACTTGGCTTCTAGGGAAAAATGGAATGTATGTGGCTATCTTAGGAATTGTTCCTAGGTCCAAATAGTGGATCCCTAGCTAGCAACCTTTGTTCCCACATACAACTCCCTTCTCCTACAAGTAGGTGTGAGATCTAAGTAGCTAGTATAAGTGTGATTAGTGCAATTTCCTAGAGTTTCCTAAAGGCTAGATGGCAAGTAACATGAGGTGAAACATCCTCATCTCTACTCCCATTCATACCCTTGGCACTCCCGAATACCACTTACCCTTGAAACCTAGACTTGCCAAGTCCTATTAAAATTACACCTAGCCTTAATTCTCCAACTAGTTGTATAGGGTATATTCTAATAGCACTTTCCTTATTGTTTGGTTTGGTGATCTAGATTGAAGATATACAACTTGCTTGTTATGTAACCTCCCCCAACTAATATCAAAGTCTCATTCCCAAAAGGGCCACCTATCAATCTTATTTCTTAAAACCCACCTTGTCATCTTTTCTTGTTAATTCTAGTTTAGTTAACTATCTTTGTTACTTCTTAGCTAATTGGTTAGTTCTTGATAGTTAGTTCTTCCTTAGGTAGTTAGGGCTCTTTTGAACTTATTTGTTTTAGTCTTGTTATCTAGTGATAACTTAGGCTCTCTCTTGCTTTAGTGATTAGCTTGTCTCTTAGTTGATAATATGAATTGCTAGTGTAGTGTAACTCCTTGCTCTTGCTCTTTTTCTTGCCTTGCCTAGTTTCTTAGTCTTAACTTTCTTAGGGTAATATAGGGTTGTTGGTAATCTAGTTTCTTACTTGCTATTAAATTTCTTGCAATCCGATTTTAATCAACCAAAACCAAATTTTAAACTCTCAAACCCTACACTCCGCTTTAGGAACGTAGATCACATTAATTTAGCTCTAGTGACCCCTCTCTCTCTGAAGATTGACCCTACTCTTTCCACTTTCCTATACCACCGCTCGACCCTATGGACTTGTGGGTACATGTGATTAGTTAATCCATTGTGTTGTGCTAGGTCCCATTATAAATTTTAAGAGATTTGTTTGTTTTCCTTTAGGGTTGCATCTAGTCACCATCTTTTTGATTAATGTGTGGCCTTGAGAAGATCACACTAATAGGTGGTTCAATAACTTGCACCAGTGACACTCTTAGTCAAGAAACTGGTAGACCAAGACACCCTTGGTTAAATTTATTATCGACCGATAACCACCTCGTTCGAGCATTTTGAGCGTCGACCGAAAACTTATACATATTGTTCTCTAAGGAATTTGCGGTTGACAATATGTTTGACTGACACATCTTTGGTCCAAATGATATGACCATCAGATCCAGTGGTTGGGAGTTAAGGATAGTTGTTGTAATACACTTGCATACAACTCAAGCTCGGTCAAAGAAATTTTTGACCTAGACATGGTCGGTCGAAAAACTTGTCGGTTGAACTGGGTTCTTGATTGTTCATCTAAACTCGACAATTTTAGCCATTGAAACCCAACCCAAATGCTTTCTACTTAAAGCCTAGTTAAGCACTAAAAACACTCTAGAGACTCCCTTCAATGTCCCTAATCACTTGCAAACCTTTTTAATAAATAGAAGAGGACTTAGGAGACACAAGCTATGCTTGAGCATCCATTCCAGACATCAACTAAAATGAGAATCACTTGCAAGCTTCTTCCTTGAGCTCCAAAGTTGTGACCTATAGCTACAATCTCTTTTCCATCACATAGCAACGTCCATCTTAAGTGGATAGGAGATGTATATGCTTGATATAGAAATCAAGACATTGTACTTCATTGGTTACAGTTTTTTTCTTCCAATCTATTTCCTTTGTATTATATTTTGTACTCCTTAACTACTCCAAGGGATGGAGTCTGTTTTGAAGGAGGTGATTAGAGCTACTTCCTATCGGAGAAGTTTTCTCCAAGGAGTTCTTGAGGTTACTTCAAGAAGGTTTCTTCAAGGAGGTTGAAGCTACTTTAAGGTGAAGGTTACTTCAAGGCGGTGGAGCTACTATAATGTTGTCAAGGGTGCTGCAAGGGATTGAGGTTACTTCAAGAAGGCCTCTTATGGAGGTTGAGGGTACTTCAAGGAAGTGGAATATGATTGTATTTTGCTGTAACATCCTTGTGAGGTAAATAAAATATATCACTTTCAAAATCCCAATTGGAGAAAATTGGGTAGTAGACTGACAACCTTTGATTCAAAGGTTGGAACCACTCTAAATCAAAGTGTCTACCTTCTTTCCACCTCCTTCTTTACTTTATGTTTTCTGTGAAATATTTAAAGTATCAAAAGCTCTACTCACCTCCCCTCTAGGTATTTAAATTGGTATCAAAGAAGGTATTCACATATCCTTATCCGATCTTCAATGGGGGATGCTGTTCTAAACAACCTCAACCTTAAAGGAACTCAAGTGATTCAACCACCACCCTTTGATGGAAGCAACTACACTTATTTGAAAAGAAGGATGCAATTTTACTTCCAAGGGATTAGTATGGAGCTTTGAAGAATGGTTTCCTTTCCCTATGCACTTCCTTATATGGAGTATACAACATGGAATCCCAATACGGTAAAGCAAGATCAATTTAATGAAAAAGTAGTAAGTATCTTATATTGTTTTATTTAGTCAATGAGTTTAATAGAATATCATCATGTGAAACAAATTATGAAATATGGTATAATCGTTCAATTTCACATGAAGGTACAACTCAAGTTAAGAATACCAAGATTAACATTCTTTAACAAAAGTTTGAACAATTCCACATGCAAACTAATGAGACTATTCATGAAATGTATGCAAGGTTTTCTTTTATTGTTAACATTTTGATGCCTTGGTAAGTATACAAGTGAGGGGATGTGCCCAAGATTCTAGATCCTTGCCTCTAAAGTATGATCCAAAAGTAATGGTCATTGAAGAATCCAATGACATTACCGTATTGTAGATTGAGTAACTCATCAGCAACCTTGAGACACATGAGGTCACCCTTGAAGAAAACGAAAGACTAGAGGCCTAACTTCAAAAGGGGAAAAGGAAGGACATTGTGTTAAAAGCAACATCCAAGGGACAATAAAAGGTCATCACTCAAGAAAGTGATGGGACAAGTGAAGGAGATGATGAAGAAGATGCACTCATTGTAAATTGTAAAAAATATAGAAGGTATAAATCTAACAAAAATTCTAGTGCTTCTTCCTCTTCTTCCCTTAGGTGATTTGAATGAGGCAGGAAGGGACATGTAAAGAATGAATCTCCTAGAACCAAGAAAGGAAAGAAATCTTCTTTCAAGAAGAAAGATAAGGGAGATAAAGCCTACAAAGCCACTTGGGATAAATCAAGCAATGATAGAAGAAGTGGTGAAGAAGTGGAGTGTCTCATGGCTAAGGAAGATGAAAATGAAGGCTCAAATGAGGCAAACATTTTTTGACTATCCAAATATGATTCAATTAGTAGTCTTGAATATACTCATGTTAAATATGTTGATTGTAAAAGAAAACTGAAAAAGATTTGAAAAATAAATGATGAATTGCATGATATAGTAGATGATCTTACTTCTAAAAATGAAATACTTATTTGTAAAAATAATACTTTGAAAGCTTCTATTGATTATTATAATGCTAAGTTGCTTGTCTTAGAAAATAAGAATGATCTTCTTTCTCAAGAAAAGGTTGAATTGGTTGCAAAGATAAATGTTTATCAAATTCAACCTATTTTATGCTCTCATTTCGATTATGATATCATTTTAATAGAAAGAGATAACTTGATTTCTAGTCAGATCAAGCAAAATTAGATATTACTAAGAAGATGTTTGAAATTGTTAAGTTACAAAAGCATGTTGATGGTTTGAAAAATAATGATATTCTTGATAAAATTTTGGAAAATTGTTCTGGACAAGTTGGTAGAAGAGGACTAGGATATGTACCCAAAGAGAGTAATTATCAAAAGACTAGAGCTAGAAAAACACAAGTCCCTAGAACCAAGACTATCTATGTACTGAAAACAATATGTCACATACCCAAAATGTTAAGAAAAGAAACCAAATTGAATTTATTTCTTTCTTCTACTGCCAATGTCTTGGACATTATTCATTCTCTTATGAATACAAGAAGAAGAAGGACATCAGTTGGGTTCCAAGACCTCAAACATAGAATTCAAGACACTTTGTTGAGATTTGACCTAAACTTCATAATGAAATGCATATATGTCATATATCAACTATGCTAAGATTTAACTTTGTATATCGTTGTATATTTTGATTGCATATTTGTGTTATCCAAAATAAAACAAGTGAAAATAGTATGGCTTGATTATATTAGAAATGTTGCATTCACTGAAAAAAATATTGAACTCCATACCGGTCGACAAAGAGCTTGACCGAGCGGTCTTCCTTTCTAAGAAAAATTCGACTGAAAGTAGTTCTGTCTGAACTATTTATTGAAAATTTAAGTCATTCACTTGCAACCAACATTGGTCACTCAAATTTGTAATGGGCTATTGATACTAAATTATTATAAATACTTGAAGTGATAAAACATTGAAAGAAATGCTCCTAACCAAAAGGACCACCACAAGGGTACCAAAATCTTCATGTTTTATAGGATTGGGTGGTTGATAGTGGTTGTTCAAAACATATGACCAGAAACAAGGAGTCTTTCCATACACTTAATGATAAGAAGAGTGGATCAATCACATTTTGAGATAATGCCAAAGGTAAAATCATTCAGATAGGTAATGTTGGTATAAATCTTCAAATAAAAAATTAGCCACCTGTGGATGGATTGCATCACAACCTAATAGTGTTAGTCAATTATGTGACAATGCCTATTATGTTCTTTATTATAAAACTTGTTGCAAATTTCTCATAAAAAAACACTACTTATGTTATTTATGAAGGAAAGAGAGTAGGAAATCTTTACATACTTAGACCTAATTTGATGCAAGCTATTATTGGAAAATGCCTTCTTACAAATGATGAATCTTTACAATTACGACATAAAAAGCTAGGACTTGCAAGCTCACATGTTTTAAAAGCTTGCTTAAATATGATCTTGTTCATGGTTTACCTAAGCTTGCTTTTGATAAACCTGAAAATTGTGTACCACATACTCTTGGGAAACAAATTAAAACTTCTTTCAAATCTAAAGCTTTGCTTAGTAGTACTAGATCCTTGGAATTTATTCACATGAATTTATTTGGACCTATGAGGACTCAATCTATTGGTGGTATAAAGTATTGTTTTTTCGTTGTTGATGATTATAGTAGATATACTTGGGTGAATTTTCTTTCAACTAAAGATGATACTATTAGAATAATCATTCAATTTTTCTCTAAGATTGAAAATCAACTACAAAACAAAATATGCAACATTAGGAGTTATCATGGGGGAGAATTTGAAAACCATATATTCGAGGAATTCTGCACATCTCACGGATATATATATATATATATGTATATATATATATATATATATATATGTATATATATATATATATATTCAACTCCACGCACCAAACAACAAAATGGGATTGTTAAATGAAAAAACTAGTCCTTAGAAGAAATGGCTAGAACAATGCTACTAGAATATAGTAAACCTAAAACCTTTTTGGCCGAAGCAGTAAATACAACATGTGATGTAGTAAACTGTGTTTCAATTCAGTCAAACCTGAAGAAAACTCCATACAGACTCATTTTAAACAAGAAACCTAGAGTTGACTACTTTCATACCTTTGGTACACCTTGTGATATATTGAACACAAAGGATGATAGAGAAAAATTCGACAATAAATCACAAAAAGGATTTTTCTTAGGATATTCAACATCTAGTAAGACATTTAGAATCTATAAAACTATTTCCAAGAAAGTTGAGGAATCAATTCACATCACATTTAATGAAACTACATCAGAAAGTGTTGAAAATGAAATAGGAAATGAAAATTTCAATGATATTACACACCAAATTGAGAATCTAACCATGTCAACAAACGATGATAAAAATTATGAAATTGAACAAAATCATAATCAATATAATGAGTCACAACATTATATCCCTAGAATAATCAAGATCATCCTCAAGACCTAATCATAGGGGATCCTTTTGATAAAGTAAAAACTTGATCATCATTTAGAGATGTTCCAAACACGGCCTTTGTATCAGTTGTTGAACCTAAAAAGATAAATGAAGCCCTAAATGATGATATTGGATAATTTCTATGCAAGAAGAGTTAAATCAATTCAATAATAATGTGCGGTATTTAGTTCCTATACCTCAAGGCAAAACCATTATTAGAACTAAATGGGTTTTTCAAAATAAACTAAATGAAGTCAGGGAAGTAGTAAGAAACAAAGATAAGTCAGTTTCTCAAGGATACAATAAACAAGAAGGGTTAGACTATAATGAGACTTATGCACTTGTAGATAAAATTGAGGCCATTCAAATGTTATTAGCTCTAGCTGCCCATAAAGACATCAAACTTTTTCCAATGGATGTAAAAAGTTCTTTCTTAAATGGAATTATAGAAGAAGAATTTTATGTCACTCAACCACCTAGTTTTGGAATTCCAAACATTCTTGGTCATGTCTATAAGCTTAAGAAAGATGTTTACGGTTTAAAACAAGCACCCCAAAATTGGTATGAAACACTTAAAAATATCTTTTTGATAATGGCTTCACTATTGGAAAGTCAGATTCTATATTATTTTTCAAATAATATGATTTAGATTTTTAATTATTCAAATATATTTTGATGACAATATCTTTGGTTCTTCAAATGATTCTTTGTGTACTAAATTTAGTAATATCATCCAAAAATAATTTGAAATGAGTCTCATGGGTAAATTGACTTTTTTTCTTGGTTTTAAATAAAAGAAATTCCCACTAGAATATTTCTAGGACCAGACAAATATACTAAGGAAATCTTAAAATGGTTTAATATGGAAAATTACAAACATACTACTACTCCTATGGATACTTCTGTAAAAAAATTTAAGGATGAAGATGGTGAAACCATTGACGATTCCTTATATAGATCCATGATTGGTATCTTTCTATACTTCACCATATCTAGATAAGATATTATGGTTTTCGTTAGACTTTGCGCTAGATTTCAATTGAATCGTAAGTATTCTCAATTTAAATATATTAAAAGAATTTATAGATATCTTGTTGGGACTATAAATTTTGGCTAATGATATCCAAAGGGTCAATCATTTGATTTGAAAGATTATACTAATGATGATTACACGGGTTGTCATTTTGATTGAAAAATCACAAGTGGTGGTCATTTCTTGCTAGGAAAAGCCATGGTTTCTTTGTTTAGCAAGAAAATAATATGGTTGTCTTATATACCACTAAAGTTGAATACGTGGCTGCAGGATCATGTTAGGCTCAAGTGGTTTTTATGCACCAAGTCTTGAATGATTACAATTTTGTATTTTCTCTTCGCCAATTTTTTGCAATAATACCAGTACTATAAACTTGGATCATAATATTGTTTTACATAGTCTTGCCAAGCCCATTGAGATTGGACATCACTAGTAGAGATATCATACGAACAAGTATAACATCTCTCTTCATCATGTTTATATGGAGGAACAATTGGCTGATATTTTTGCTAAACCGCTTCCTTTGGATCAATTTCGATATATTAGAAGGAAGTTACTTGTTACTTTGCTATAAGATGTTTTCTTTGATATATTGGCTTAGAATACTTGATCATATTTTTTATTTCTAGCATGAATTTTGCCATCGATATATATTAATAAGAGAAAAGTTAAGCATTGTTACTCTTGAGATGTATATTTTGACCTCTTACTCAATAATTTTATTGCATACACTAATAGAATTATCTTTTTAAATATTTATCTACAATTATTTCATATAATGAGAAAAAGTACTTAGTCAAGATCAATCTATGCCCATTATAAAATATTACTCAATGTGTTTTTCAGTCGACAAAACATTGGACTGAACACATCCTTAGTTGAAAAAATTCTCGACCAATTTTCTCTCAGTGCGACCCTCGGTCGACTATGCACATCCTATCTAAGAATCTTCTATACATTCCTTAAGTCAAATTGTTTTTTGAACCTCAGGTCCCTCGATCAAAAAAATTCTCGACTGAGTCCTCAACCGTTGCAAAAAATAACTCACATTAAAGTTCAACTGATTAGCCATTATATTGATGTTGGAAAAGAGTCATTGAGGGCTCGATCGTCGAGTACAAGTTTTTTTTGCTATAAATACCTCCTCACTCTGCCATTCTTCTGACGCTCTCCTCACAACCATTATCTAGCATTCTTTGAGCACTTCTTAGAGTTATCCATCAGATTTCTTCATAAACTACTCCTTCCACATCTTCTTCCACTACTTTGGGGATAATGACATCTTCCTCAAGTCTTGGTGGAAAGAAATAAGCTCCAAAGAAGGATTGGACAACAACTCTAGCATTGATCATCATCAACAGCATCCTCTTCAATGACACAGTTGCTGAAGAAAGATAACTGAAGCTCACATCCAGGTCTCCTCTTCCTCATCGTCTGGTGGAACTGAATGACTTTATCAACCTTCTTGATCTCTCTCAACTTTTCAAAGTGAAACAGTTGAAGGTGTTTCTTATCCCCTCCTTTCGTTTTTGGTCTACCAAAGCTATAAACTAATTCTACACCAACCTAACTAGATATTTCAATGACCCCTACTCTTTAAATTCTATGGTTAATGGTCTATCATTCCATTTATCTAAGAATAATATCCTAGAAATGTTAAATGTAGATGCTAAGGAGTATGTTGATTTTGTAGACCTAACCACTATCAACCCTATCTCCAAGTTTTCCATCGAAGAAGAAACCATTAGTCTTAGTGAATTAAAAAGGCCATCTTTGCTCCTAACACTTCAGTACAAGAATATAGGGGAACCTATTATTCCACTTCTTTAACCCCTGAGGCAAGGACAATAAATTTTATTATCACCCATAATATCTATCACAGAGCCAATTAAACCAAAATTCCCCAATTTAGGATGTGCCTTATTTAGTCCATTATTGAAAGAATTCCCATAAACTTCGTTCGCATCATCCTTTCCAACATGGTTGATTTTTTTAGGAACCCACCTTGTGCCGATTTAGTTTGCCAAATAATCCAATATTCCCTTGGAAAAAAATTAGATGACTTAGGTTACCATTGTGATAGACATCCTCAAAGAATCACATAAAATATCATTGATAAGATAGGGATTGACATTGGGCATAAAAGAGCAAGGACTGAAGGAGAAACATCCACTGAAGAAAATCCTCCACCTCCTACTCCTCCTATTTATTCCATAGAAAATCCTATTAATGATGTATCCTATGTCAAAGGAGACACATACCAAATCTAGATGCATCTAGATTACCATCACAACGCTATGACCTACCTAAATCAAAGGATGCAAGCCTTAACTCCTAATATTCCCGACACCTATCCTTATGCACACATTCCCGAGAGAATTAATCCATTCAATCCTTACATCCAATATTCTCAAGTTCCCCACCATCAAATGATCTTACCCATACCCAATATTCACCAATGCAACTACAAAACATAGCTGCTCATTTTTGGTTGATCATGGACCTACATTTTTGGAAGCATATGCTCTCATAAAGATAGGTGCACTTGATTGGGAGACACCTGTAAATTATAACTGTGATACTCCATTTTATGGGAAAGATTGTGAAGTTGATGTAATTTTTAAATTCATTCAAGAAATACTTCTCTTATTACTCTTATGTCATGAGAAGTATGATCTACTTAATGACTTCATTATTAATGAAATAGAGCTTTCTTGAGTTTACTTGTTCATGAAAACAAACTCTTTTGTCTTATCTTCCCTTAAAATGGTTAAGAAATTAATATTGGTTTTGAATTGTGGCTTTTATTGGAGATTTTATTCTTACTTTAATTTTAAAACATGGGTATTCTATTGATGTGGAGTATCCCATTTAGGGGGAGCTTGTTGAATAGGGCTATCTTTTTGAGATGACAAAGAGGGAAATGTAAAATATAAAGCAAAATAATCATTGGGTTTCACAATAATCAATGGGTTTCATGATAGTTTCACGTTTTACTCTTGGAAAAATAAATTTGATTCTAAAATGCTTTACGAGATGGATATAATTTCCATATCTCTCTAAGCATATTAGCACACATTTTATACCACTCAAGGATATGTTCTTCGCAAGTATGAAATTCATCTTTATAATATTTTATTTATATTTTAGAAATGTTTGCCATCTTCAAAAAGGGGAAGATTGTTGGCTAAATTGAACATTATCTTATCCTCTATTTTAATGATAACAAATATTTCATTCTTGTTGATCTAACTTGCTACTTGAGTATTTAAAGATCAAGAAGATGAGGAGATCATACCATCTGTATAAATTAAAAGATCAATGCATTTAAATGCTTAGTATTTTAATGATTGTACTCAATGTAAAACTTGTACAAGTATATAATGTACAAGTACTTAGATATCATGTAAACCAAGCATTAGATCTTCTCTATCCACTCATAACCCTTAGTTAGGATCCTCCTAGATATTAGAGTCATTATCCTTCATTAGAACAAACATTTGATAGGTGGTTCAATAACTTGCACCAGTGACATCCTCGGTCGAGAAACTAGTTGACTGAGACACCCTTGATTGAACTTATTTTTGATCGAGAACCACCTCGGTGGAGCATTTATAGCACCGGTAGAAAACTTACACAAATTGTGCTCTAAGTCATTTACGGTCGCAAAAATGGTCGACCGACACATCTTCGGTCCAAATCACATTGCCATTAGATCGAGTGCTTCTGAGTTGAGGATAGCTGTTGGAATACACTTACATTCAACTCAGGCTAGGTCGAAGAAATTCTTGACTTAGACATGGTTGGTCCAAAAACCTCTCGACCGAACTGGGTTTTGGATTGTTCTTCTAAACTCAAATATTTTAGCCATTGCAACCCAACTAAATTCTATTTAATGAATAGTCAAGCACTAATAACACTCTAGAGACTTCCCACAACATTCCTAGTCACTTGCAAACCATTCCCATAAATATGAGAGGTCTTAGGACAGACAAGACACACAAGGTAGACTTGAAAATCCATTCTAGAGAGCAAAAAAGTTGAGAATCAGTTGCTAGCTTCTTCCTTGAGCTCTAAAGTTGTATCTTATCGATACAATATCCTTGCCATCACATAGCAACATCTATCTTCAGTGGATAGGAGATCTATAAGTTTGATATAGAAATCAAGATGGTGTACTTCATTGGCTAAAGTTTTTCTTTCCTCCAATCTATTTCGTTTGTATTGCATTTTGTACTCCTTAACTACTCCAAGGGTTGGAGGCTGTTTTGAAGGAGGTGATCAGAGCTACTTCTTGTTGGAGAAGGCTGCTCCAAGGAGTGCTTTAGGTTACTTCAAGAAGGTTGCTTCAAGGAGGTTGAAGCTACTTCAAGGTGATGTTTACTTCAAGGCGGTGGAGCTACTTCAAGGTAGTGAAGGTTACTCTAAGGGATTGCGGTTACTGAAAGAAGGATGCTTCAAGGAGGTTGAGGCTACTGTAAGATGAAGGCTACTTCAAGGAAGTGGAAAGTGATTGCATTTTGTTGTAACATCCTTGTGAGTTATAAAAAAATCCTTTCTAAATCCCAATTGGAGACAATTGGGTAGTGGACTGACAACCTTTGATTCAAAGGTTGGAACCACTCTAAATCAAAGTGTCTTCCTCATTTCCTCTTCCTTCATTTCTTTATGTTTTCAATTAAATCTTTTAAGTACTCAAAAGCTCTATTCAGCCCCCCTCTAGATCTTTCAAGGTAGTCAAATACAATGTTTCTAGAGAGTAGTTAGACATGAGATGGTCTCTAATTCTTCCTATGATTGTGTAGATATAAGAGTGAGAATATATATATATGTTTTATATAATTTTCTACATCATGTATAATAAATGACACAAATAGTTCTTTGCATGTTAATTATATTGTAACAATGATACTCATATCTGAACATTTACCTACATGTATCAATATATTTCATATAATTAGATTTTATGATGTTTTCATTAGTTTCATCTATTGATTGAAAATGAAAAATAAAGGCTGATTTTCAATTTGTAATTGATGGAAATTTGATTGTAATATCACTCTTAGAGTTGGTCAAGACTAATTAGTGAGCTTGGATCATGTCTGTTATGATACTCAAAGCTTAGATTTGGGTTCGACGTGGTAAGAAGAAACTAGCTACAACTATGATGTTTTCCTCTTATGACTATGATTATATTACACACATGTTTTTGTTATGTATATGCTATGGAAGACAGAGGACATGGATAGTGTGAAGATCGGGCCGAGAGCCATTATGTTCTTTTACCTAATTTAGTGTCTCGAGGTGTATGCAAAGATAGGTATGAATCAGTGAATAGGTATCTTGTCTTTGCGAAGGCCAAGAAGAAATGCACAATGGAAAATAATTCTAGTGAGATTTTATGAATGGGTGAATGCACTTAATGGGATTGAGTTTCATAGCATAACAATCCTAGATATTGTGCATGAGTGTATTCGACAACTGGACAAGGTCTTCTTCCTCATTAAGTTGTGAAAGAGAAGTAGATTACTCATCCTAACTATAACCTTAAAGGACACACCATTTGTGGTGTAATATACTCAGCTTTAGTACTAGTTTTGATATTGAGCTATTATACATATTCCTCTACAGTTGAAAATCTAGCTCGCCAAACTTGCATTCACATTTGTGCTATACTAAATTATCATGTAATTTGATCACCACACTTCAATTTTTCTTCATTTTAATCTAATTATGTCATTTGGATCTAACATTTGAGAAATTAAACTCGATAATATATTTTTGGCATTGAAATCAAATAAAAATAGAATATTGAGCTCTAGATGTCCATGTTTACATTAATTAAGAGAGAAATTTAATTAGCCATATGATAACCATAAATAGTGGTGACATTATTTTTGTAGTATTGAATAATATAAATGACAGTCATGCTTAACTTTTTAGAATAATTAGATCTACCCTTTATGAGTTAAAAAAATAATTAATTAGAAATGTAAGGATTTATGATAATTTATTGACTATATATTAGTTTGATTAAGACTAGGACTCTCGCATGCTCTAGTCTCCTATAACGCGAAGGAACCGGTCGCTATAGTGGATTGTGGCAACATTCCTTCTCAACCACAGTGACTTCATACATGATTCTCCACCAAGGGACGCATTCATGACAAACTAGAAACTCCTCACCACCATTACACCAACCAAAATTACCTCCTTATTCATCAACCTAAATGATGGGTGCTTTCATGAAGACTAGAACTCATCACACCATTTGTGGGAGCTTGGGATTCCCTCTCCTCTTCTGCCCCACTACTGACGCCAATATAGAATCCCTAATCCTTGACAACTTGCAATTGTGTAGGAAAACCATCCTTCATCAAGGAATGATTCATATTCCCACACAGTGCTTGACTCCTCGCTTCCTCTTTAATACCCCATTGCACCTTCACCAGTGCTGGGTAAGGGGACAATTTCCCCCCTTCCACCATGAGTGTTGTGATCATGGCCATAGCCTGATACACTAGCATATGTCGATCACTGCCCTTGATCTCAAAAGCCCCTTTACATCTGACCTTGCAACCAATGCAACATGGCCACACCCTCTCCATCAACTTAGTCTCTACTGACTCCATGCTCTACAACACTAGAACCATCCATAGATCCCAGTCGCTCCCACGCCTGCTTCCTCCACTAGACATGCTGCCCCATCTGCCCAGAACTTGGCCTCACCCGACACCATCACCACGGTTCCACATGCATACTACAACACCTACCCTATACTACACTACTGCCAACCTAACTACAACCTGGTCGGCCCCTCGCTAGTAACAACCTACTACAACCACCTCGCAGCCACAAAGTCAAATCTAATCCCAGCACCTCTAGATCCACAACCAACGCCTACATGTAATGGTATCTGAGATAGATAGAACAACCCAAAAAACTAGATAGCCATCTCTGTAACACTGCGATGACATCATGATGGTCAAATCTCCTTTTTCTCAATCCCTCTCACCATGTATTATCTAACACCTGAGGAAGAGGGCGTCTGTAAAGTTTAACCCAACCAACTGATCTTGGATTGGAGCTAGACCAAAGGAAGTCAAAGAATGTATCACATCTTCTACTAGTGTCTTGTCGAGGGAGACACCACCTAAAGATTTAAAGGACTAGCCTTGGCATGAATCATACATATATGAATGAACTCATCATCACAGATTCATTGATTTTTGGTTACCTAAGGTTAGCAACCCTCATCTCTATACTCATATTTATTGTACTTTCAGATTTACAACCCAATGACTAGAACTAATAAATGTACTACCCTAGCTTGAGGTAATAATCCAGTTCAAAAAACTAATCTTGTAGGCTATCTAAACTATATTTTACCATCCATATCATATGATCAAGTACTAGTATATAGATAGACTTAGTCCTCTAAATAGGTATTCAAGTTTCAACAAATAATTAATTTTAGAAATATTATTGGCATTAATATTAACTCAAATAATCATCCCTAACATCACCCTATTGTTATATGTACTCACATACTTGCTCAAAAAATATATCAATCTTAGAAATACATGTATGCATGTACTAATGTCGATTAGTAATAAGTCAACATTTTATTAGCTCGTAGTAATTCATAATGATAATGTATATATACATAAAGATACTAATGGAAAAAATAAGGGATCCAAGTTAACTTGGTCGATTCATCACATATAATGTAACATATAGACATATTACTTTAGTTCTATGAAATATCAAGAATTGTGTTAATAATATTTCCAACTAAATCCTAGACATAATGTTCATATTCATATTTGGACATAGGATTCAACAAATAAATATAGTCGCATTCTCTTAGTTATAAATAAATTCTTAATTATCAAATTATTCAAGAGTAATATGGGATTATATAATACACAATATTTCTTACCACTCTTATAGGATTAACATATTTGAACTTAATGACAACCATTGGGTAGTGTGACAACCTAAGATACAAATAGAGGGGAAACTGATAATTAAAATTTATCTAATGATATCTGACTTGTTATTCCAAGACAATATTAATCCTTTATACTCTTGACAATAGATTCCTTGTGATTGATTCTTGGAACCCCATACATATAATACTTGGACTTGAGAAACGATACTAAATTCTCTATTCTATTATTGAACTGTTTAGCTCCCTCATGCATGTCATTTGTATAATATTTGCAAAATTGGTGAACCAATTTTGTTAGCCTTTCCCTTTTGTTGAAGTTTACCACAACTAAATTGGATGTCGAATATTGTTGAGAAAATTGAAATATTTTTAGATTTTGATATTGGCACAAAAATTTGTAATATTTGTTATGAGATTTGACTCACTAGATTCGGAGGGTCATGACCGCTAACCCTTTGTAGTGGATAATGGACAATTAGAGGTATCCCGGTATTGGTTACCCCCATAGGTGAAAGTGATGTTCTCTCATAGAGGGGAGAACTCTAGGCACCTAGCCACTGGCGAAGAAAAAATATTAGATTTATTGTGTGAGTGAATCAATCTTGTCATTTTGAGTAATTGGATATCATGATATTAGTTTGAAGAAAAAAATTTACATTTTGAAATCCTGATATTGGTATCTCGTTATTGGTTGCTAGTTTCAACTATGAATTGTTGTATCTTTATAAACTAGAATGGTAACTACACTATATTTTGTTATCCCCATAGCCCACTAAGCAATCTTAACTATATTTAATATCATAACTCTTTACTTTTAGAAATAGCTCAATAATAGATTTAGTACCAGCTTAGCTAACCTTTATTTTCCCTTCAATGGGGTCCATGTGTGGTTTTGTTCCTTCGGCAACTCATGGATAGGTGATGCAAAGAAAGACTAGAAGAGACGTGCATGAGTTGTCCCTTTTTGAAAATGAGATAGGATTCGATTCTTATTTTCAATCTTATAGTCGTATGATTAAAGCTTCCACAACTCTAATGTAAAAGCCTAATTGTAATAAAAAAATTATACTTTTGATATTACTTTGTAAATATTTGACCGTAAAGATCGAGTCTTTACAACATAATATTAGAGACACAAATAGTAGACACTCTTGCGCGTCTCATGGAAATTAGGGTTAGATTGTTGGATCCTAGATGGGTGATTAGATGCTCTAGAGGGGGGTGAAAGAGTTGAAAGCACTTAAACAAAATTCATTAAACCTTCAAGATATATCACAAGATAAGGTTGCTAAATAGAAAATTCGTGTGCAACTAAAACATACATAGAAAGGGAGAGAGAGATTGAACAAGTACCAATTAGACAAGCTATTTAGAGTGGTTACACACTTCAAACTAAAAGTGTGTCAGTCCACTTTCCTAGAGAGGTCAACCTCTAGGACTTCAAAACTATTGCACCCTTATATTCATTTATAAGACTTACAATACATGACCAACCAAAGGACTTACCTATCCAATACAAAGAGTCTTCAACATTACCAAGGACTTACCCACTTTGCAAGAGTCATCGGCCTTCTCCAAGGACTTACCCACTCTAGCACAAGTCTTCAGCCTTGTAGGAATTACCCACTTTTCTTAGATCTTCTGCCTTTGACTTCACCTTCACTCGGAGAAGCTTCCACCAAGGTCTTACCTACTTGAGCTTGAGTATTTTTCCTTCTCCAAGGGCTTACCCACTCTAGCTCCATGTCTTCTACCTTGATCTTCACAAAGGGACTCCTTCCCTTGTTCTTCTTCACCTCTCTTGGACAAGAGAGAGAACCTTCATCTTCATGATTGCAAATGAGAGAAGTGGAGGCGGTGGAAGTGAGAGCCTCACAAGATATACATATAGGACTAGCTCTCTTACAGATTTTCCTACTCAATCTAATGGATGTAGCAAGTGATTAAGCTTAGAGAGAGAGAGGAGGCTGTAGGAAGCACTCAACTATAGAATAGGAACCTCACAAAGAGTATGCAATGAATGCTCAACCTTGGAATGAAGCCCAAGGGGTCCTATTTATAGCTGGGGATGCCTCTTAGCCTTTGGGAACACTTGTGAACGAAAAATAGCCGTTTTGTGGATTTCAACGGATCTATTTTCACTTGTTGCAACTCCACAACGGCTACTAGCACTTTTCTGCACCTTTCCGTACAATGCAATCGTTCGAGTTTCTATAAATGTAACTCGACCGATCAGGTAGAAGGCAAACCGATGTTCAAAGGATCGGTCGAGTTTTTCCTGAGGAAACTCGACCGACCATTTCAACTGGAAATGGCCTACTACCCAATCGGTCGACATCTGTGAGTGCACAACTCGACCGATGCAATCTTCAGAAAATCGACCAAGGTGGATCGGTCGAGTTTCAGGCTGGGAAACTCGACCGACCAAATGCCTGTAATTGATTTTCAAAGTTGCATGTAAAGTGTTCTAATATTTGATCTAAGTGTTCCTGATATTTTTCTAAGCTTAATTACAAGTCATACAATCATTACAAGTGATTTACAACATAATTCTATTGGATATACATCATATTACACAAACGTGCACTTGTATGACTTTGACTTGTCTTTTCTCCAATTTGATATGCGCAAGTTATGGCATTTGGAGTGTGTCTATACCTAATCTGAAATCACTCAAGTAGAGACATTAGACACCAATATGTGGAATGGTTAGTCATCATCAAAACACATGTTTAGTCAATTTAGACGTGAGTCAACATTGACCTAATTGACCTTGAGTCAACATTCTCCCCCTTTTTAAAGATGACAAACCATTCCATAAATGTATTGAAAGCATTTAAGTAAATTCATACCTTTGGAGAAACCTAGGGGTTTCAATAGAATGGAGTTCATATGCTCCCCCTCAATTGATGCGCATGGAGTTTTCATACTCCTCCTCAATTGATGCTATTTGTCCTGCATGGTTATCTTTCATAACATTTATAGAATACTATGTCTTATACTCATATATGTTTGACACATATATGTCTTCTCCCCTTTACCTTCTCCCTTTACATGAACATACTCTTCTTCATGTAAGACATGCCTTCTTCCTCTTCTAAAAGAAGACATACCTTTCTCCCCCTTTGTCATTTCAAAAAGGTGGGGTAATGAAGAAATAAGAAACATCACTTGTTAAAGAGAAAGGAGATAACACAAATATATAGGGAGAGTAGAAGAGCACACATAGGGTCTTGTCCAAGCATAGAAAGATAAGCAAGTTAAAGCATATACTTGAACAACCCACAAAAACTGAAACTGGAGCAAAACCTGCATAAAGTCCAAAAATACTCCAATTTCTACATATAATGTAGCACTATGTGCCCTGCATCACATTGTTATGCAAGCAACTCAAGATAGTAGATATGCAATTCAAGGAACAATCTTGAGTATGTATGAGATAAGATACAAGCATAACATATAGATGATCAAAGATAGCAATTTTAAAACAAGGCTAGAACTTACATGTATATGAACTACTAGTAGATGATATCACAAGTTAGGACTACTAGTAGGATCTAGATCATATTAAGAGATACCAAAAGATACACAAGTCAAAGAGCAAGCTATGAGTAGATTTAGAGATATATCCAAACAAAGAGATATGAAAATTTAGAAGCATGAGAGGATATAACTCACTAGATATGCATCCTTACCATAAGATGACTACCCCTAAGAACCTCAAAGTTGTATCAAAACAAGATATACACCTAGATAGATGTAGCAAGTTAGAGCACAATGGAAGTAATTTAAGACACAACAAGAGATCCAAAGAGATCATCATCAAAACCTGCAAAACAACTCAAAGCAAGTAATTGCAAGATATAGATATACCAATTTAGAGCGATTAGAGAGATAGAATTGTAAGCAAGATAGGCAATTTAGAACACGACAATATGCATATATAAAGGTACCAAAAGAGAGTGCCAAAGAATAAGGCTATTGGTTGAGAAAATCTAGTTTAGAGAGAAATTCTCATCCAATAAGCCAATTGTGTATTCTGTGCACAGTGTTATCGGTCGAGTGTTGTGCATGGACAACTCGACCGATGACAGTTGTTGGCAACACTCTTGGTGCCTATCGGTGGAGTTTCTATCAAGATAACTTGACCGACAGACCAGATGTCAAAAAAGCACATATATATCATAAAAGCTTAATTAAAGGCATGCTAAAAATAAAAACCATATCCAAACATGTCTGAGCAAGTTAGTAATGCACTATAGAAGCATTAGAAATAGTTTTTGAGAAAGAGTGTGAAGAGAGTCACAAAATACCACTTTGGACTCAAAATCCATATGTATAGTGCACACTAACTTGACAAAAACAAGTTAGGATAGGTTATAAGCAAGAAAACATTACCTTTGTGCTTACCATTCCTTTTCCATTTTTTGTCACTCTCTACACATCTCACCTTTCTTCTTTCATGTGGATTGAGAAGTCAATTTGCAATTCAATAGCTCAAGTCAATCCATTTGCAAGTACCTACAAGAAGAAAGATGAAATGGTCCCCAATCATGTTATTGGGTCCGGAGGGGTTAGTTTAGCAACCCAAGTCCTATTTCTCTTGAGTGCTTTCCTAAGAGGACAGCAATTAGAATAATGACCAAATTCATTGCAATAGTTGCATGTGCCCATAGTCTTGGAACTAGAGGATTCTCCATGGTATATTGGAGGTCCTTTATCTTTGTTGTTCCCTTGACTACTATCATACCCTAAACCATGTCTACCAATTTGTTTAGTAGTATGGTGTAGGATATCATTAAGATTCTTTTTACCAACTAAGAATCTTTGCAAAGAAGATCTCAAACTGTCATTATCATGCTTAAGAGAAGCAATAGTAGAAGATAAATTATTGATATTATCTCTAGCATGCAAATGATCATTTTCTAAGCAAAGAGATTTAGTTAAATGAGAATCTCTATCAATATGAAGAGAAGCAACATCATTCTCTCTACTAGTAGAACTAGAACAAGATTCATGCCCATTGATTTTAGCAAGCAAGGAGGTATTTTCTATTTCTAATTCATGCAAAACAAAATCTTTGTCCTTGTTTTCAGATTTAAGAACATCAATATCATGCATGAGAGAATCAACAATTAAAGTATGTTCTTCATTATAACTAGGCATGAGAGGTTGAGCTTCTAGAAATCTAATATTATCAAGCAAACTAGCATTTTCAAGTTTAAGAGACTCTACTTGGCTAAGACAATCATTTTTATCATTAAGCAAGCAAGAATTAGCATATTCAAGATCATCTAGTTCTATATGCAAATTATCAAAAATTCTAGCAAGCTTTTTCTTTTTCTTTTTAGAAGACTTATAAGAGGCACAAATATCATGAATAATAGCAATTAAAGATTCTTTATCTAAAGAGTCTAGATTTACCCCACTTGAGTCTTCACTTGTTGACACTATAAGGGAAAAATGGCATTCTCCTTCATCACTAGAGCTTGAGCTTGATCCTTCACATGAATCTTCACTTGAGCTTGAGTTGGAGGAGCCACTTGAGCTTGAGTGCCATTTCTCCTTCTTGTGAAGATGGGTCTTTTTGCCTTGTGGACAATCTTCCTTGTAGTGACCCTTCTTTCCACATGTGAAGCACCGGATGGAGGAGGACTTGCCTTTGTGGAGTCTACCCTTGGAGTACATGACATCCTGTTCAACTTGAGAGGATGGAGAATCTTGACCAACAATAGCCTTGATTTGAGCTTTGATTTCATCCTTCTTCATTCTCTTGAGTTCATTCTCCTCTTGTCTTTCTACTTCCTCCCTCTTGTCAAGTGTGGCTTCATGTGCTTGTAGATTTCCAATGAGCTCTTCAATAGGAATATCCCTAAGAGACCTTGCTTCTTCAATAGAAGTCACCTTGGGTTCCCATCTCTTGGGGAGACTTCTAAGGATCTTTGAGTTGATCTCTCCACTGAAAAACACTAGAGGGGGGGTGAATAGAGTTTTAAAGTAATTTTAACAATTTATTGAACTCAAACAACCACAACTGAAATTGGAAGAAGGAGACAGGTGTTTAGAGTGGTTCCAACTTTAGCAAACACTAAATTTGTCAGTCCACTACCCGGTTTCTTACCCAAAGGGGATTTTGAAAGTATTTATTTTATTACCTTCTCAAGGATTTATACAAAATACAATACTTTCCTTACACCCCTTGAACAACCTTCACTTGAAGTAGGTGCACCAACTTGAGGTAGCCTTCTTGAAGTAACTCCAAGCTCCCCCTTGAAGTAGCCTTCCTCTCTAGAAGTAACCTCCCGTTGCACCAGCCTTCTTAAAGTAGCTCAAGGTCTCCTTCTTCACCATGAAGATCTTCAGCCTCTCCAATCCGCAGCCTCCAACCTAGGAGTAGCAAGGAGAGTACAAACAATAATAGAGAACAAGAAAGAAAAAGGAAATTACAACTTATCCTTTTGTAGCACAAGGCTTGATTTGCCTAGATCAAGCGTATAGATCTCCTAACCAAAGTGTATGGACTTGTGATTGCAGTGGATAGGAGATGCTAGCCTATAGGACACAAATTTTGAGCTAAGGAAGGAAGTAGCCAATTGTCACAATGCTCAAATTACTCACAAATAGATTGCTCAAAGTATGCTCAAGGATTTCTCAAGTGTAACAAGTGAGTTTGAGTGTCCTATGGCTTGTCCTATTTATAGGAATGGCCTATGGATGCTTAAGGACGTTCTAGACACCTTCTAGGGGTTTCTAAGTGCTTAACTAGCTGTTAGGTACAAGTTTGTTGCTTTAGCAACGGCTAATTAATTTACTCTGCAGTTGCTGTCAGAGTTCATCTCGGTCGAGGAATGGTCGACCGAGATACCTACTCGGTCGAAGTTTTGTCGATCGACAGGCTCTCTGGATCAAGTGATTTGCAACGTCTATCTCCAACTGCCAACTACCTTGTCAGTTGTGTCTAACGGCTACTTGGGTCTTTCTCGGTCGAGAAGATTGTCGACCGAGAGTGTCTTGGTCGAGGAGTTTGGTTGACCGAGATTGACCTTGTTTCAATCTTTCAATTTAGGCACTAAGTATATGTATGAGTGTGCATATGTGATCGTATTTGAAGGGGATGACTTATCTAAATGTGGTGTTTAGCTAGGGAGAATCTAACGCTTGATTTACATGAAATCTAAGTACTTGTACATTATATATTTGTACAAGTTTTTACAAAGTGATTACATTTCATGAAAATATAAATATGTAAGCATATGGATTTCCCTAGTACTTTGTCATCCACCTTGTTCCTTCACACTCAAGTAGCACGTTAGATCAATAAGAATGAAATGTTTGTCATTATCAAAACAAAGGGATTTACATATGTCCATTTATCCAACAATCTCCCCCTTTTTGAAGATGACAAACATTTCCAAAATATAAATGAAGGAAATATAAAACATATGAGTTTCATACCTTAAGATTACCTTTTGTAGCTTTTCCTCTTGTTTATAAAATGTGTGCTTATTATTCCCCATGAATTATGGAACATGAAATCCAATTCTCTAGGGAATATAGCAACTTTCAATGTAAAGCCAAGAGTTTGTTTATGAAACTCATTGATTGAGTTTTTATAATTACTAAGTTTTAGTTTTATATTTATTTCTCCCCCTTTGTCATTTCAAAAAGATATCCGTTTAAGAATAAAAACTCCCCCTTAATTATATGTCCCATCAAATCTAATGAAAAGGATGTCCATTAAAAGCCAAAATGATGCAAGTAAAAGTTTTTGTTAAGAAGCACAAATATCAAAGAAAACATCTTCCAAAGGAGGGATAAGCAGTTGCTTCCTAATTTTGTTAAATTGATCTAGTGGAAGCGGTTTTGTAAAAATATCAGCCAATTGATCTTCCGTATCAACATGATGAAGGGAAACATGATTCTTGGAGATATGATTCCTTAAAAAGGGATGACGGATTTCAATATGTTTAGCTCGGCTGTGTAAAATAGGATTGTGTGCTAAGTTTATAGCGCTCGTGTTGTCACAAAAGATAGGCGTAGATGAAAGAGTAAAACCATAATCGTTTAACACTTGTTTCATATAAAGTACTTGATCACAACAAGACCCGGCTGCCATATATTCAGCTTCAGTTGTAGATAGGGCAACCGTATTTTGTTTCTTGCTAAACCAAGATACTAAAGCTCTCCCTAACAAGAAACATACACCACTAGTACTCTTGCGATCAAGTCGACAACCAGCATAATCCGCATCAGTATAAGCTTTAAAATCCAAGGATTGTCCTTTTGGATACCATAAACCAAAACAGGTAGTGCCGGCTAAGTAACGAAGAATTCGTTTAACTGCTAGAAAATGAGAGTGCATAGGTTGTGATTGAAATCGAGCACAAAGACCAACGGAAAACATAATGTCCAGTCTAGAAGCAGTTAAGTAAAGCAAACTACCAATCATGGCTCTATATAAGGAATCATCAATAGGTTCCCCATTTTCATCCTTATCAATTTTAATAGAAGTAGCCATAGGAGTTGTAGCATGTTTGCACTGATCCATCCAAAAACGTTTTAAGAGTTCTTTAATATATTTTTCTTGGCTTATAAAGATTCCGGCAGGTGTTTGCTTAATTTGGAAACCAAGAAAGAAAGTTAGTTCACCCATGAGGCTCAATTCAAATTCTTTTTGCATAATGTCATTGAATTGTGTGCACAATGAATCATTAGAAGCTCCAAAAATAATATCATCAACATATATTTGCACAACTAGGAAATCAGATGTATATGTTTTGAAAAATATAGTAGAATCTGAATTTCCAATAGAAAAACCATTATAAAAAAGAAATGTCTTGAGCCTTTCATACCAATTCCTAGGTGCTTGTTTTAAACCATAAAGTGCTTTCTTAAGTTTATAAACATAGTCACCTTTTTCCGGTATTTCAAATCCGGGTGGTTGGGCAACATATACTTCTTCTTGAATGATGCCATTTAGAAATGCACTTTTTACATCCATTTGGTAGAGTTTGATGTTTTTATGTGCAGCAATAGCTAGTAACATTCTAATAGCTTCAAGTCTAGCTACCGGTGCATACGTTTCATCAAAATCTATTCCTTCTTGTTGATTATATCCTTGTGCTACTAACCGAGCTTTATTCCTTATTACTTCTCCTGCTTCATTTAGCTTATTCCTAAAAACCCATTTAGTTCCTATGATGGTTTTATCTTGTAGTTTAGGAACTAAATCCCATACATCATTTTTAGTGAATTGATTCAATTCTTCTTGCATGGCTATTATCCAATAATCATCTTTAAGAGCTTCAGATATCTTCTTAGGTTCAATGATAGAAATAAAGGCCATGTTTGCAACATCTTTGAAGGAGGACCGAGTTTTGATTTTATCATTAGGATCTCCAATAATTAGTTCTTGAGGATGATCCTTAATAAGCCTAGGTGTGGGTTGTGGTTCAGCTTGGTGATTGTTTGTAGTAACTGTCTCACTATCATTTGGTATGTTTAAATTTTCGAATTGATTTGTGAGATCTATGATTTCTAGATTTTCATATTTGGACTCTTCATGAAAAGAAACATGAATAGATTCCTCAACTTTTCTAGAGATAGTGTTATATACTCTAAATGCTTTGCTAGAAGTGGAATATCCCAAAAAGAATGCTTTGTGTGATTTAGAGTCAAACTTATCTCTATCATCTTTGGTATTTAAGATATAGAATGTGGATCCAAAGGTATGAAAATAGTCAACTCTAGGTTTCTTAGAATGTATTATTTCATATGGAGTTTTCTTCAAATGAGAGTGAACGGTGACTCTATTTAACACATAGCATGCAGTGTTTACAGCTTCAGCCCAAAAGGTTTTGGGTGTGTTGTGTTCGAGCATCATAGTTCTAGCCATTTCTTGTAGTGATCGATTTTTCCTTTCAACTATACCATTTTGTTGTGGGGTGCGTGGCGCAGAAAAATTATGAGTGTACCCTTGAGATGTACAAAATTCCTCAAATATATGATTTTCAAATTCTCCACCATGATCACTTCTAATGGTACATATTTTGCTTTGTAAGAGATTTTCAATCTTGGAACAAAATTGTATAAAAACATGAATAGTATCATCTTTGGTTGCAATAAAATGTACCCATGTATATCTACTATAATCATCAACAATAACAAAACAATATCTTTTGCCACCAATAGATTGTGTCCTCATGGGTCCAAATAAATCCATATGAATTAATTCTAAGGATCTACTGGTGCTAAGTACATGTTTAGGTTTAAAAGAGGTTTTTGTTTGCTTTCCCATTGTACATGGTTCACAGTTTTCAACTTGATCAAAAGATAAAGTAGGCAATCCACGAACAAGATCATATTTCGCTAACTTTTTAATAACATGTGAACTAGCATGTCCTAGCTTTTTATGCCATAGTTGTAAGGTATTTTCATTTGCAAGCAAGCATTTTTCCACTACAGATTTCATAGAGTTAGGTTTAAGGATATAAAGATTTCCAACTCTATTTCCTTCATAAACAACATTTGTAGTGTTTTCTATTAATAACTTGCAACAGGTTTTGTTAAATAACACATCATAGCCACTATCACATAATTGACTAACACTTATCAAATTATGGTGCAAACCATCAACAAGTAGAACATTCTTTATTTCGAGGTTTGGACCAACATTACCTATTCCAACGATTTTGCCTTTACCATTGTCTCCAAAGGTGATTGTTCCACTTTTCTTTTCTTCAAAGGTTTGAAATGCATCCTTGTTCCCGGTCATATGTTTGGAACATCCACTGTCAACCACCCATTCCTGCATTAAAATGTAGATTTTGGTACCCATGTGATGGTCTGATATGGTTAGAATCATTTAAGTACAGACTTGTATAAAAATTCTGATTCAGAAATCCAGTCGGTCGACAATTGTTCGACCGACATCTGTCTCGGTCGACTAATTTTCGATTGAGAAGGTTACTGTATTACAAACAAAGAAACACAGAAATTTAGCTCGGTTGACCAATTTTCGACCGAAATAGTTGCTGTTTAGTTGATGTAGATTTTGATTTGTTACAGACATCCGGTCGGTCGACAAAAGTTCGACCGATTAAATGTTCGGTCGACAATACTTCGACCGACTAAGTTTCTGTTTCGGTACAACAGTTCAGAAAATTAACAATATGCATGAAACCTTTTGTTGAGTTGAGATAAGACAATATAAATTGCAAAATGGAGCGTTTGGCCATATCTCAACTAAATTCCATTTGACTCTACTAAGTTTGGGGTTTTGGGACCCAAACTAAGTCGGAATCCTTAGTCTTATAAGGGCATGAAAATGAATAGTGTCCAAGACGTAGACAAAAATGACAAGTAATAGAATCGACTTCATTTCTCTTTCTAGCTATTGTGTTCTTAGGTACAAACATAGTCTGAGTTCTTTTGGGTTGATTTTTATTTGGAGCATATCCCAAACCTTTTCTTCCATTGAAAATAGTACCAACACTTAGAATGTTGTCAAGGATATCTTTTCTTCTTAACTCATAAAGTTCTCTTTGTAACTTAGCAATGTCATTCATCTTCGTGTGTAAATCTTTTCTTGCTTGATCTAAATCAGATAATAATGAATCTCTTTCTTTTACAACACTGTCATAGTCCAGATGGTTACACATAATAGGTTGAGTCTAAAAATCTTTTAGTTTAGCTAACAATTCAGTCTTTTCTTTTGAAATAAGATCAACATTTGTTTCTAAAGTGAGTAGCTTTCTAGTGCAATCATCTAAAGATGTTTTTAAAGACAAATTCTCAAGATCAATGTTGTTCTTTTCAGAATAAAGATTATCTAATTTAGCAATTAGCTCATCATTTGATTTGATAACCTTCTTTAGTTTCTTCTTGACATCAACATACTTATCATGAGTTTCTTATAGACTAGTAATCAACTCTTCTTTAGGAAGATCAAGTAGGCTTACCTCTTGAGAGTCTTCATCATCTTCTCTTGCCATTAGACATTCCACCTTTTCGTCTCTGCTTTCATTGTCACTTGACTCGTCCCATGCAGCTTTATAGGCTTTTTCTCCCTTCTTCTTGTGTGAGCTTTTCTTTCCTTTCTTTGCTGTAGGACATTCATTTTTGAGATGCCCTTTCTTCCCACATTCAAAGCACCTAGGAGGAGAAGAAGAAGAACTAGAAATTTTGTTTGATTTAAATCTTTTGTATTTCTTACCGTTGACGATCAAGGCTTCTTCTCCTTCTTCTTCACTTGACTCCTCACTTTCTTGTGTGACGATCTTTGAAGCTTTTACAGCCACATCCTTCTTCTTTCCTTGCTGAAGTTCACGTGCTCTTCTTTCTTCCTCTTCTAGGGTTGCTTCATGAGCTTCTAGGTTGCCAATAAGTTGCTCCATTTTCAGTCGAGTGAGGTCATTTGCTTCTTCAATGGCTGTCACCTTTGGCTTATATTTAGGAGGAAGTGATCGAAGGATTTTTGATACCTGATCTTCTTCAAGAACAGGTTTTCCTAGGGCATTTAAACCATTAACAATAGAAGAGAATTTTGCAAACATTTCACTAATAGATTCATCAGGATCCATATGGAAGTGTTCAAACTTTTGTTTAAACATGCTAATTTTGGAATTTTTGACTTGGACTGTACCTTCATAGGTTATGGACAGTCTATGCCAAATATCATAGGCTGTGTCACAGTTAGATATCCTATTAAATTCTCCTACTGAAATTGAACAATATAAAATGCTTACAACTTTTGCATTCATTTGAGCCAGCTTTACCGTATTTGCATCCCATTCTGCAAATTGAGTTTGAGGAAGCTCATATGGGGTTGACACCATCCTCCATAAGTCCCAATTGATGCCTTGGAAGTAGAACTGCATCCTTCTCTTCCAATATTGGTAGTTTGTTCCATCGAACGCTGGAGGTCTAGCAACAAGTGTCCCTTCAAGGTTAAGGTTGTTGAGCACTCCGTCACCCATTTCTTCAAGACCTTGTTAGGGTTCCTTGAAGCCTGCTCTGATACCAATTGAAAAACACTAGAGGGGGGTGAATAGAGTTTTAAAGTAATTTTAACAATTTATTGAACTCAAACAATCACAATTGAAATTGGAAGAAGGA
Source organism: Alisma plantago-aquatica (assembly GCA_963693085.1). Lineage (NCBI taxonomy): Eukaryota > Viridiplantae > Streptophyta > Magnoliopsida > Alismatales > Alismataceae > Alisma > Alisma plantago-aquatica. Next base: position 60,024,818 of record OY856410.1, on the reverse strand, counting down.
GACAGGTGTTTAGAGTGTTTCCAACTTTAGTAAATACTAAAGTTGTCAGTCCACTACCCGGTTGCTTACCCAACCGGGATTTTGAAAGTATTTATTTTATTACCTTATCAAGGATTTATACAAAATACAATACTTTCCTTACACCCCTTGAACAGCCTTCACTTGAAGTAGGTGCACCAACTTGAGGTAGCCTTCTTGAAGTAACTCCAAGCTCCCCCTTGAAGTAGCCTTCCTCTCTAGAAGTAACCTCCCGTTGCACCAGCCTTCTTGAAGTAGCTGAAGGTCTCCTTCTTCACCAAGAAGATCTCCACCCTCTCCAATCCGCAGCCTCCAACCTAGGAGTAGCAAGGAGAGTACAAACAATAATAGAGAACAAGAAAGAAAAAGGAAATTACAACTTATCCTTTTGTAGCACAAGGCTTGATTTGCCTAGATCAAGAGTATAGATCTCCTAACCAAAGTGTATGGACTTGTGATTGCAGTGGATAGGATATGCTAGCCTATAGGACACAAATTTTGAGCTAAGGAAGGAAGTAGCCAATTGTCACAATGCTCAAATTACTCACAAACAGATTGCTCAAAGTATGCTCAAGGATTTCTCAAGTGTAACAAGTGAGTTTGAGTGTCCTATGGCTTGTCCTATTTATAGGAATGGCCTATGGATGCTTAAGGACGTTCTAGACACCTTCTAGGGGTTTCTAAGTGCTTAACTAGCCGCTAGGTACAAGTTTGTTGCTTTAGCAATGGCTAATTAATTTACTCTGCAGTTGCTGTCAGAGTTCATCTCGGTCGAGGAATGGTCGACCGAGATACCTACTCGGTCGAAGTTTTGTCGACCGACAGGCTCTCTGGATCAAGTGATTTGCAACGTCTATCTCCAACTGCCAACTACCTTGTCAGTTGTGTCTAACGGCTACTTGGGTCTTTCTCGGTCGAGAAGATTGTCGACCGAGAGTGTCTCGGTCGAGGAGTTTGGTCGACCGAGATTGACCCTGTTTCAATCTTTCAATTTAGGCACTAAGTATATGTATGAGTGTGCATATGTGATCCTATTTGAAGGGGATGACTTATCTAAATGTGGTGTTTAGCTAAGGAGAATCTAACGCTTGATTTACATGAAATCTAATTACTTGTACATTATATATTTGTACAAGTTTTTACAAAGTGATTACATTTCATGAAAATATAAATATGTAAGCATATGGATTTCCCTAGTACTTTGTCATCCACCTTGTTCCTGCACACTCAAGTAGCACGTTAGATCAATAAGAATGAAATGTTTGTCATTATCAAAACAAACGGATTTACAGATGTCCATTTAGCCAACATCCACTAGACATAGCATGTCCTAGAACAGCAAGACCATTCAAAATGGTGTTGAGCCTTGAGTACATGTTGGCTATGCTCTCCTCCTTTCCCATCTTAAAGTTCTCAAGCATCCCTTTGAGCATGTAGACTTTGCTTTCCTTCACTTGATCTGTCCCTTCATAAGTGATGCAAAGCTTTCTCCATACCTCATAGGCTGTCTCACAAGAGGAAATCCGATTGAACTCGGTGGGGGTCATGGAGGCATATAGGATGTGCATGGCTCTAGCATTTAAGGTTGCTTTCATCAAGGTGGCTTCATCCCATTCTTCAATATTTGTCTTTAGTAGAATGTATGGGATGTTCACCATTTGCCACATCTCAAGACTTGATCCTTGAATGTAGAATTGAAGTCTTCTTCTCCAGTAGAGGAAATTGCTCCCATCAAAGATTGGAAGGCTGGTCGAGAGTCTCCCTCCTAGGTAGTTACCCATCTTCTCCTACTTGTTGAAGTATGCTTGGAGAAGACCAGCTCTGATACCAATTGTTGGATCCTAGATGGGTGATTAGATGCTCTAGAGGGGGGGTGAAAGAGCTGAAAGCACTTAAACAAAATTCATTAATCCTTCAAGATATATCACAAGATAAGGTTTCTTAATAGGAAATTTGTGTGCAACTAAAACATACATAGCAAGGAAGAGAGATATTGAACAAGTACTAATTAGACAAGCTATTTAGAGTGGCTCCACACTTCAAACTAGAATTGTGTCAGTCCACTTGCCTAGAGAGGTCAACCTCTAGGACTTCCAAACTATTGGACTCTTATATTCATTTGTAAGACTTACAATACATGACCAACCAAAGGACTTACCTATCCAATACAAAGAGTCTTCAACCTTACCAAGGACTTACCCACTTTGCAAGAGTCTTCGGCCTTCTCCAAGGACTTACCCACTCTAGAACAAGTCTTCAGCCTTGTAGGAATTACCCACTCTTCTTGGATCTTCCGCCTTTGACTTCACTTTTACTCGGAGAAGCTTCCACCAAGGTCTTACCTACTTGAGCTTGAGTCTTTTGCCTTCTCCAAGGGCTTACCCACTCTAGCTCCAAGTCTTCTGCCTTGATCTTCACCAAGGGACTCCTTCCCTTGTTCTTCTTCACCTCTCTTGGACAAGAGAGAGAACCTTCATCTTCATTATTGCAAATGAGAGAAGTGGAGGTGGTGGAAGTGAGAGCCTCACAAGATATACATATAGGACTAGCTCTCTTACAGATTTCCTACTCACTCTAATGGATGTAGCAAGTGATTAAGCTTAGAGAGAGAGAGAGAGGAGGCTGTAGGAAGCACTCAACTATAGAATAGGAACCTCACAAAGAGTTTGCAATGAATGCTCAACCTTGGAATGAAGCCCAAGGGGTCCTATTTATAGCTGGGGATGCCTCTGAGCCTTTGGGAACACTTGTGAACGAAAACTAGCCATTTTGTGGCTTGCAACAGATCTATTTTCACTTGTTGCAACTCCACAACGGCTAGTAGCACTTTTCTGTACTTTTTCGTATAGTGCAATCGTTCGAGTTTCTATAAGGGTAACTCGACCGATCAGGTAGAAGGCAAACCGATGTTCAAAGGATCAATCCAGTTTGTCCTGAGGAAACTCGACCGACCATTTCAACTGGAAATGGCCTACTACCCAATCGATCGAGTTTTGTGAGTGTACAACTCGACCGATGCAATCTTTATATAATTGACCAAGGTGGATCGGTCGAGTTTCAGGCTGGGGAAACTCGACCGACCAAGTGCCTGTAATTAATTTTCAAAGTTCCATCTAAAGTGCTCTAATATTCGATCTAAGTGTTCCTGATATTTTTCTAAGCTTAATTACAAGTCATACAATCATTACAAGTGATTTACAACATGATTCTAATGGATATACATCATATTACAAAAACGTGCACTTGTATGACTTTGACTTGTCTTTTCTCCTATTTGATATGAGCAAGTTAGGGCATTTGGAGTGTGTCTATACCTAATCTGAAATCACTCAAGTAGAGACATTAGACACCAATATGTGGAATGGTTAGTCATCATCAAAACACGGGTTTAGTCAATTTAGACGTGAGTCAACATTGACCTAATTGACCTTGAGTCAACATAAATAACTAGCATACCTAGAACTTTGTCAATTAGACTATAATCAACCCTAGTCTTACTAGCCATACATAGTAAAATAGAAACAATAACTTAGATGGAGTTAATTTTCACAAAGTTGTATGATTCACCAATTAGTGATGTTGAAACATCACCATATTAGTGAAGATGAGACGAGATGTTAGAAAATAAGAACAACCTAGCAATTACAAGGTGAACGGGGAAGCCCAAGTTCAAATTTGTAATGACGTCCTTATTCCCAATACTGTAAGTGAACAATTGAGTCAAATAGGTAGTGTGGTGAATGTTGGTCAGAGATGATTGTGACTTAGTCATTCCATTGATTTTGGCCATTTTCAGTTTTGCATTGGAATGTCTTTTCATCAGAAAAGTTATTTTTTGTTTAACATTATATGTAAAAGAAAAAAATAATTTCATGGAGTTTTGTCGATAATTTCTCGAGCTAAGTCACAATAAAAAAAAGTATGAAGAAAAACAAACCTAATAGAGAGTCACATAAAATCCTTAAAACCTAAAATTAGGTACAAGGTAAGGTTTATACTACTACATTGTAGAGTAGTACCTGACTAGACCATGGTCATGTCGATTTTGAGGATGAATCATTTTAAGGGGTGTAGACTTGTAACATACTCTATTTTAGTACTAATTTTAATATTGAGCTATTATACATATTCATCTCAAGTTGAAAATCTCCCTCACCAAGCTTGCATTCATATTTGTGCTTCACTGAATTATCTTGTAATTTCATTACCACAATCCAATTTGTCTTCATTTTGATCGAATAATGTCATTTTGATCCAACAATTGAGAAACTGAATTCGATAACATATTTTTGGCATTGGAATCACATAAAAAGTCAATATTGATATTTAGATATCCATATCTATCATTAATTGTGAGAGAAAATTAATCATCAATATCATAACCATAAATAGTGGTGACATTACTTTTATATTATAGAATAATAGAAATTATAGTCATGCTTAAATTTTTAGAACAATTAGATCTACACTTTATTAGTTAAAAAAAGGAATTAATTAGAAAGGTAGGGATTTATAATAATTTATTGACTATTTCTTAATTTTATTAAGACTAGGACTCAAGCATGCCCTAGTCTCCTGTAACGCGGAGGAACAGGCCGTTACATTAGATTGTGGCAGCGTTCCTTTTCAACCTTAATGACTTCATACATGATTCTCCACCAAGGGACATGTTCATGACAAACTAGAAACTCCTAGCCACCATTACACCTACCAGAGTTGCTCCCTTGTTTGTCAACCTGAACGGCAGGCTCTTTCATGAAACATACAACTCGTCACGCCGTTCATGGGAACTTGTGTTTCCCTCTCCTTTTCTGCCCCACTCCCGACGCCTATATAGACTCCCTAATCCCCGACCACCTGCAATGGTGCAGGAAAACCTTCCTTCAGCAGGGAACGATTCATCACACCGCACGACGCTAGACTCCTGGCTTCCTCTTCAATCCCCCGATGCACCTTCGACAGTGCTGGGCAAGGGGACGGTTTCCCTCCTGCCACGAGCGTTGTGATCGTCCCCATAACCTGATGCACCAACATCCACTGATCACTACCCTAGATCTCGAAATCCCCCTCTCATCTGACCTTCTGACCTGATGCGACAGGGTCGCACCCCTCTAGTCTCCTCCGACTCCATGCTCTACAAAACTAGCACCGCCCACAGATCCCAATCTCCCCCATGCCTGCCTCCATCCCTGGACCTGCTTCCCCAACCGACCAACATTCGGCCTCGCCAGCCACCACCAGCACGGTGCCACATGCTACAAGTACTACACTTTTGCCGACCTACCTGCAACCTGGTCGCCCCCTCGCTAGCAGCAACCTGCTACAACCACCTTGGGACCACCAACTTGAATCCGATCCGAACACCTCGCCCCTGTTGGAAACGGACAAGGATGAGATTGGGTTTTGTCTTATGAGGTCACGTCTGCATCACGTCTGCGCCACAGCAGCAAATCCAGTCCTGATCCAGTCCAGTTCTGCACTTACGCGTTTGGCTAGAATCTCCGTTTCGAGATTCCGTAATCCCAAAAGTTGGATTATCTCAGTCCTGCCAGCAGCAGGATTAGAAATCCCAGTCCGGATTAGGCTCTGTCTTTTGTGTATTTTGTTTTATATAGCAGACTGAAAAACACAAGTTACGAGGTCAGTCGGATTGGTTTGCCAAACAGGGCCAAGTGGGGAACCCCAATCCCAATCCGGATGATGACTGGAGTAATCCCAGTCCGGATTTCATAATCTCAATAATCCCAGTCCATTCCCAAATAGGGGCCTCTAGATCCACAACCAACGCATACGCCCCTGTTTGGGAACGGACTGGGCTTGGATTAGCGCTCGTCGTTTAGCGCGACGAGAGCCTGCGCCGGTCCGGTTTGGTCGAAAAAGGTGTTTGGAAGCCAACCCAGTTCGATCCCCATTTTGGGATAACGGAATCCCATAATCCGCATAATCCCAGTCCCGGTCGAGGCAGGATCGCGAATCTCAGTCTGGTTTACAACCCCCCCGACCCCGATCTCTCGCGCCCCCTCCCTGTCGCCCCTCCCTCTCGCCCTAGCCTTCTCCCTCTCGGCGGTCTGCCTCCCGACGCTTCACATCTGTTCTCTACGGGCAATATTGTTGGTCCGTGTGTGAGAGAAGTAAAAGCGATGTCTGCGACCTCGACGAAATTGCAGATGGAGGCCATAGGTCATAGTCGGGCGAAGCGCCCGCGTGGAGAATTTATTCAGCCGTCTGCAACCGCCGGTCTACTGGGGCGGCTACATCCCTCAAAATCAAGGTAACCCATACCCTGCCCTGGTCTTCGACTATCTCAATCTGACATTGTCCCATCTTGTCGATGCACAGGAGAAGGAGAAACCCTAGCTCCAAGCCAAAGCCCCCGTCTGCCTTCATATTCGCCTTGTGCTGCGAGGTTATTCACTTCCACTTACGCCTGTTGGAGCAGCTGTTCGCGGAAGCTGATCGTCCGTGGCTGAAATCCGGCGGTTCTCCTCCCTGGTGCTCCGACGGCGCTACACACAGCCAGGATTCCGCAGTGCTTCTTTTTTCTCGCCCCTTGCTGCTAAGGTTGGTTACGAAATAGGGTAACCGACGCTTTGTTTGTGATGTCGATTAGGGCAGACTTTTCTGAGGTGGATTGCTCATCAATTTGTGTATTTATTCACCCGAATTGGTTCCAAACAAGTTATCATTGTGTATGACAATCACATTTTATCAGTCCATGGCATAGTTTAAGCAATGTTTGTCGTTGTTATGCTTTTTCCACAATATATCCATCTCTGTAGTATTATTGTTAATCATTGTGTATGACAGTCAGAATCTGTAGTATTATTGTTAATCGTTGTGTTTGAATACGGCCAGGGAATAATACAACCTTTTTGGTTGATATCTACCCCAAAGTTCCTTCTTTCTAATAATGAGCTTTACCCTGGTTGTAAGAAATTGTCAACACTGTCATTTCTTCTACGACTATTTAATTTAAAATGTATGCTTCACTGGACAAACACATCTTTAGTCAACTATTGAAACTTCTATTGGATGCCTTTCCACATTTGGTCACATTCCCATCTTCTTATCATGAAGCTAAGAAATTGATTCATGAGTTAGGCCTTGGATATCAAATTTTCTAGGTCTGTAAAAACTAGTGTTTCTGTATAGAATACCTAGGCCTGTAAAATAAATGATTTTCTTGACCCAACTTCCTCTGTTTCAACTCATATAACAAATATGTTTGTATTGCTATAATACAACCTTTTTGGTTGATATCTACCCCAAAGTTCCTTCTTTCTCTCCCTTTTTGGTTGATATTATTGTCGAAAAAATAATTGTACTAACTGATTATGTGCATCTATGGAATAATAAAATGATAAACAGTACTTATAAATGGAATTAGTTTCGATTTAGTAGTGTTTTTGTTATAGAATACCTAGGTCTGTAAAAAATGGAATCAGTTTCGACTATGAAGAGATAATCTGTAAAATAAAATGATTATTGTTTTGGATTCTACACAATGGTTGAATTACATTGAGTCTATTTGATCACCATAACATTGAAATGATATCATTATATCATTATATAACATTGAAATGTATTACAGGTCTTCATTGTTGTAATAAGGGGGAACAATTTAATCTACTGATTTAATCTATGATAATACCTAGCATGTGTCATGATTTATAACATTGAAATGATATCATAGTCAAAACTGAAGATGTACATTACACTGAAATAGAACTGTTTTATACATACATGTGCAATTTATCAGTGTTGTTGTTGTACATACATGTGCAATTACACATCATTTTGTCGACCTATTTTATTATTATAGCTAGTAATATTATTCAGTGACCCAACTTCGTTTGTTTCAACAGCTAAAATAGAACAATTTTATACCGACATGTGCAATGTAGCAATGATTGTGTTACAGAATCAATTTTGTTGTATAGAGTAAGTTTAGTTACAATCACTGGTCTTTTTTAACTATAACTAATATTTTATCTTTTTTACATTTATTTGTCTAGAAAAAAAAGCATAGTCATTGATAATAATTAATTAGAGATTTTATTTTTCCCTTTTCACAACTATGAGGAGTTCACATTTGGTCACATTCCCATCTTCTTATCATGAAGCTAAGAAATTGATTCAGGAGTTAGACCTTGGATATCAAATTTTCTAGGTCTGTAAAAACTAGTGTTTCTGTATAGAATACCTAGGTCTGTAAAATAAATGATTTTCTTGACCCAACTTCCTCTGTTTCAACTCATATAAAAATGTTTGTATTGCTATAATACAACCATTTTGGTGGATATCTACCCCAAAGTTCCTTCTTTCTCTCCCTTTTTGGTTGATATTATTGTCGAAAAAATAACTGTACTAACTGATTATGTGCATCTATGGAATAATAAAATGATAAACAATACTTATAAATGGAATCAGTTTCGATTTAGTAGTGTTTCTGTTATAGAATACCTAGGTCTGTAAAAAATGGAATCATTTTCGACTATGAAGAGATAATCTGTAAAATAAAATGATTATTGTTTTGGATTCTACACAATGGTTGAATTACATTGAGTCTATTTGATCACCATAACATTGAAATGATATCATTATATCATTATATAACATTGAAATGTATTACAGGTCTTCATTGTTGTAATAAGGGGGGACAATTAAATCTACTGATTTAATCTATGATAATACCTAGCATGTGTCATGATTTATAACATTGAAATGATATCATAGTCGAAACTGAAGATGTACATTACACTGAAATAGAACTATTTTATACATACATGTGCAATTTATCAGCGTTGCTGTTGTACATACATGTGCAATTACACATCATTTTGTCAACCTATTTTATTATTATAGCTAGTAATATTTTTCAGTGACCCAACTTCATTTGTTTCAACAGCTAAAATAGAACAATTTTATACTGACATGTGCAATGTAGCAATGATTGTGTTACAGAATCAATTTTGTTGTATACAATAAGTTTAGTTACAATCACTGGTCTTTTTTAACTATAAATAATATTTTATCTTTTTTACATTTATTTGTCTAGAAAAAAAAGCATAGTCATTGATAATAATTAATTAGAGATTTTATTTTTCCCTATTCACAACTATGAGGAGTTCACATTTGGTCACATTCCCATCTTCTTATCATGAAGCTAAGAAATTGATTCAGGAGTTAGGCCTTGGATATCAAATTTTCTAGGTCTGTAAAAATAGTGTTTCTGTATAGAATACCTAGGTCTGTAAAATAAATGATTTTCTTGACCCAACTTCCTCTGTTTCAACTCATATAACAAATATGTTTGTATTGCTATAATACAACCTTTTTGGTTGATATCTACCCCAAAGTTCCTTCTTTCTCTCCCTTTTTGGTTGATATTATTGTCGAAAAAATAACTGTACTAACTGATTATGTGCATCTATGGAATAATAAAATGATAAACAATACTTATAAATGGAATCGGTTTCGATTTAGTAGTGTTTATGTTATAGAATACCTAGGTCTGTAAAAAATGGAATCAGTTTCGACTATGAAGAGATAATCTGTAAAATAAAATGATTATTGTTTTGGATTCTACACAATGCTTGAATTAATTGAGTCTATTTGATCACCATAACATTGAAATGATATCATTATATCATTATATAACATTGAAATGTATTATAGGTCTTCATTGTTGTAATAAGGGGGAACAATTTAATTTACTGATTTAATCTATGATAATACCTAGCATGTGTCATGATTTATAACATTGAAATGATATCATAGTCGAAACTGAAGATGTACATTACACTGAAATAGAACTGTTTTATACATACATGTGCAATTTATCAGTGTTGTTATTGTACATACATGTCCAATTACACATCATTTTGTCGACCTATTTTATTATTATAGCTAGTAATATTTTTCAGTGACCCAACTTCGTTTGTTTCAACATCTAAAATAGAACAATTTTATACCGACATGTGCAATGTAGCAATGATTGTGTTACAGAATCAATTTTGTTGTATAGAGTAAGTTTAGTTACAATCATTGGTCTTTTTTAACTATAACTAATATTTTATCTTTTTTCCATTTATTTGTCTAGAAAAAAAAGCATAGTCATTGATAATAATTAATTAGAGATTTTATTTTTCCCTTTTCACAACTATGAGGAGTTCACATTTGGTCACATTCCCATCTTCTTATCATGAAGCTAAGAAATTGATTCAGGAGTTAGGCCTTGGATATCAAATTTTCTAGGTCTGTAAAAACTAGTGTTTCTGTATAGAATACCTAGGTCTGTAAAATAAATGATTTTCTTGACCCGACTTCCTCTGTTTCAACTCATATAACAAATATGTTTGTATTTCTATAATACAACCTTTTTGGTTGATATCTACCCCAAAGTTCCTTCTTTCTCTCCCTTTTTGGTTTATATTATTGTCGAAAAAATAGCTTTACTAACTGATAATGTGCATCTATGGAATAATAAAATGATAAACAATACTTATAAATGGAATCAGTTTCGATTTAGTAGTGTTTCTGTTATAGAATACCTACGTCTGTAAAAAAATGGAATCAATTTCGACTATGAAGAGATAATCTATAAAATAAAATGATTATTGTTTTGGATTCTACACAATGGTTGAATTACATTGAGTCTATTTGATCACCATAACATTGAAATGATATCATTATATCATTATATAACATTGAAATGTATTACAGGTCTTCATTGTTGTAATAAGGGTGAACAATTTAATCTACTGATTTAATCTATGATAATACCTAGCATGTGTCATGATTTATAACATTGAAATGATATCATAGTCGAAACGGAAGATGTACATTACACTGAAATAGAACTATTTTATACATACATGTGCAATTTATCAGTGTTGCTGTTGTACATACATGTGCAATTACACATCATTTTGTCGACCTATTTAATTATTATAGCTAGTAATATTTTTCAATGACCCAACTTCATTTGTTTCAATAGCTAAAATAGAACAATTTTATATCGACATGTGCAATGTAGCAATGATTGTGTTACAGAATCAATTTTGTTGTATAGAGTAAGTTTAGTTACAATCATTGGTCTTTTTTAACTATAACTAATATTTTATCTTTTTTACATTTATTTGTCTATAAAAAAAAAGCATAGTCATTGATAATAATTAATTAGAAATTTTATTTTTCCCTTTTCACAACTATGAGGAGTTCACATTTGGTCACATTCCCATCTTCTTATCATGAAGCTAAGAAATTGATTCAGGAGTTAGGCCTTGGATATCAAATTTTCTAGGTCTGTAAAAACTAGTGTTTCTGTATAGAATACCTAGTTCTGTAAAATAAATGATTTTCTTGGCCCAATTATGATCATCTTATGATTTTACGTGTGACCACTCTTACTTGTCACCACTCCTGATCATCTTACTTGTCACCACTCTTGCTAGATATTATAGTTGTCACCACTCTTGCTAGATATTATAGTTGGTTCTCTTCTCTGTCTTCTAAATTGCCTCTTTTGCAGATATTTTATATTTATCAATGCTCTAAATTGCCTCTTTTGCAGAAACAGGACATTGGTTTGTTGAAATTTGTTAATCAATATATATGGGATTATTGAATAAGATGGGAACTCGTATTTTTTATTGCTCTCATTAATACACTGTTGCAGTTTGCTTTTTTTGAATTATTTTTTATGGTTGCTGGAGTGCCAATATTAGATCTGAAGACCTTATAAAAGAAGAGGCGGGTTCTTCATTTGTTACTGAAAAATTTTGAATTCTTTTTTATGGATGTTTAACCTAAAATTTATATAACACGGCTTGAGATCATTTTTAATTTTATTGGAACTAATATACAGAAAATATATGCAACTGATGAACAAGGTAATTTCATAGTGTCATTACAGCTTAGACGACACTATCTAAGTAAATACTTTATCTGAAAAGATAAACGATATAACGATTTGTGTATCATAATATATTGCAGCACCTACGGGGGTATGTCTTCTGCTGACCCCAAGTTTCGTATTGTTTGGGCAAGAGATTCTGATGCCGCTCTAGTATCTGCATTGCGCAGATGATATGACCTAGGCAGGTGTGTCAATGGTCATTTCACTAGGGAGGCTTGGAGGGAGGCAACTGTGGAAATGCAAATTAGGATGGGGAAGACGACCTGCAGTACAGACCAACTGAAAACTCAGTGGAAGAACTTGAGGAGGGACTATGCCGCTTTGAAGCTTGTGACGAATAAGAGCGGCGTTGGATGGGATGACACAAGGCATAAGCCAATGCTGCCCGACAGCCCTGAATGGAGGGAGAGCCTTGCGGTATATCCAATAACCAGTCCCTTAATTAAAAAAATGTCATCTATTAACACTTTAATTTCATAATAAACATTTTTTTTATACTTAGGCAAACAAGGACCTTGCTAGGTTGCTTAACAAGCCGTTTCCCCACTACTATGACATCGAGATGATAGAGGGGAGGAACATTGCTAGAGGACATCATGCAATGTCTTCAACGGACACACATATCCCTTCTGACGTTGCCTCCGAGGATGATATCACTGTCGACTTAGATGTCCCAGACACACCCATGAACACTGGAAGCCAATCTGGGGAACCTAATATGGGCGTATTTGGGATGCAAAGTGAGGGAGAAACCGGGGGAGGCGGAACAGATACACCGAGTGTTGGAGGGAGGCCTCCTGTCGTTAGGCGCAAGAAGCGGCCATCAATGCCTCAACACCGATGTGGGTTATCAAATGAAGTGTTATCTGAATTCACACAGGTTTATGCAAAGGTTCACGAGTTAGGCAGTGGTGTGGAAACTAGAGCCTTTGAAAAGAAAGAATTTACAACCATCTTACAACATTTCCAGGATACTTACCCAGCTGCCCCCACTCCTGTGTTTACAACACTTGTGAACGCCATCAAGGACTCAACAAACCGCACCATCTACCTCAGCCTTATAGACACACCTCAAAAGATAACCATATGGTTTCAAGACCTTTGGGAAAGGTCCCAAGTTGCCAATGCAACAACAACACCTTCAATGCCATCCTCGTTCCAAGCTGCCAATGCAACAACAACACCTTCAATGCCATCCTCGTTCCAAGCTGCCAATGCAACAGCAACACCTTCAATGCCATCCTTGTTTATGCCATCTCACCATGCATTTTTCCCACAATCCCCAACACCCAACTTCAGCAATAGACCAAGTATGCCATCGTCGTTTGCGTCATCTCACCGTCCATTTTTTCCTTTGTCCAATGATGCTGGCCCTTCCGGATCAACAAACTTTGCGTCATCTCACCGTCCATTTTTTCCTTCGTCCAATGATGCTGGCCCTTCTGGATCACCAAACATTAACAGCCAGACATTTAACTCATCAAATCAGTAGAAAGTTCTTTCGTTTTGTAATAATCTATTTCCCATCCAAACATTTTTGTTGGGCTTAATCTTATTTGTTGAATTGTTGTAATATTTTTATTCCCGTCCAGACATTATTGATTAACTGTTGTACTAATTTATTTCACTGCCATGGTTTTATTTTGCGATCAATCTAATTCGCTTTGTATCCTGGAAGCCATTATTTTATGTGTCCACAGTTACATATGATTGTAGCCTAGTTATTTTCCTTGTCCTTGCCATGACAACGTTGCTATGCTTCCACTTGTAGGCATAATGTCAACCACTGACCAAATAGAAACACCTGACCTCCTCACGCACATTCTACATACATTGTCTGGTCCAGCTAATCATATTGTTGATACAATAGCTGAGTCCATAGCAAACTCCATCATTGACGACATTTCCGACATACCACCTACAATACCTAGGTCAGTTAGCATTAGGAGTGGCCACCAGAAGGTCTTAGAAATTTTAAACGGTCATGAACAAAGGGCTTATGACCTATATCGAATGAGACCACATTCTATATTGGCCCTTGTGGACAAGCTTGAGAGTCGGGCTTTGTTACGAAGCACTAGAGGTGTCAGTTCGGTTGAGGCTGTGTGCTACTTCCTACACATGATTGGCCATGGACATACAAATCGTGCTTTGGCTGAGGACTGCATTCACTCTGGTGAGACCATAAGTAGGAAGTTCAACGAAGTCTTGGACGCTGTGTGTTCGTTGTCCAATGAGTACATTGTCATACAAACTGCAGCGACATGCACGACAACACATTCTCGTATATTGGAGACCCCAAGGTTCTACCCTTACTTCAAGGTAATAGTTAGCCCCTACAATCTTTAATCATTTAGAAATCTTTTGCATGTTGACAACCTATTTTGGTGTTATAGAATGCCATCGGGGCAATTGACGGAACACACATCCCCGTCTTGGTTAAACGAGACAAGCAAAATCGCTACCGAGACAGAAAAGGGAATGTCTCTCTTAATGTCTTGGCTGTAGTTGACTTCTCCATGGAGTTTACATATGTCCTAACTGGGTGGGAGGGATCGGCTGCTGACCAACGGGTCCTACAGTCAGCGACGACCACATGCGGGTTTAAAGTTCCGCAGGAAAAGTTTTACCTAGTAGATGCAGGGTATACCAACACTCGACAATTCCTTGCACCGTATCGCAACACAACTTACCATATTTCTGAGTACCGAGGAAACAGACATGCCTACACCAGCAAGAAGGAGATTTTCAACCACCGCCACACACAATTATGTAATGTTGTAGAAAGAGCATTTGGGGTGCTGAAGCGGCGGTTTGCCTACCTTAAAAAGGGGGCGACATATCCCATACATTCGCAGTGTCACCTCATAATGGCTTGTTGTATCCTCCACAATTTCATACGCCGCCAACATGATGGCGACAGTATAATGGACGAACTCCCAGATGACATTTCAACATCTGTCGTTCCCCCTGCTGGGGTTGACCTGAGTTCCCTCCAACAAACAACTCAGGCTGATTCAAGGGAGGGCGAGCGTTTACGTGAATCCATTTCTAATTTGCTATGGGATGCCCGTTGACTTACAATTGTATCTGTAATAGTCTTCGACATTATTTGAAAAATTGTCCACGACATTACTTTGTAGGCTTTGGTTGTTTTTTTACAAACTTTTTTCTGGATCCTAATAATATACATGACATAATGAATCGGTAGGTTGTCTTGAAATGGAGAATGGAATGCCTTGCTGTACATGCGGCCTTGAATGCACTGTACGTGTGTATATGGATGAAGCAGACGTGACAAATGGACGTTTTGAAAACAACAACCCCCACATACCGTATTTTACATGTGGTAGGGGGCTTGTTTCGAACAGATGTCAGATGAGATTGCCTGCGCAGCGTGTACCACCCACAGTTGCCACACTTACTGTAGTTAGGGATGCTATGCTAACACAACTTGCATATACCCGCAACGAACGCAAGCTATGGTTTGAACAATGTGACTTTGTCAGTTCGACAAGAGCAGACATCGATAGGCTTGAGCAAGGTATTACCACTATACGTGAGAGGTGCCAATATCTTTGACAACTACTTCACATCACGAGCAGTAACGACTCTTCAAACGAGGACGAATACAATACATCATAGATGTAGAACAAGCACTTAGGCCTATTTTATGTTCGGAAACTTGTATTTGAAATCTATGTTCAGAATCCGACAATGTTTTTACTAATCCTCAATTATGTTTTAGATGTCAATGGATCCATCTGGAGTTCTGAGGTGTGATTGTGGGTTAGATGCAGCCTTGCGGCTTAACACAGAGGATGCAGGGTTGTATGATTTTGGCATTCTGAGTGAAAGGTCGGGCGAAATGTATTACATATGTTCTTCTCGTGAGGTGCACTAGTAAATACATACATAATAGGTTGCCGTTGTGTATGCTGCACATTCTTTGTCATTCATTAAATTTGATTATACATTGTAGGGAAAAGATCGGTGCAGATACTTCCGTTGGGAAGTCGATCTCCCACCAACAATTGATTCTTTGAAAGCTGAGATTATGTTACTAACTGTCGAGTGCAAGTCAGTGTGGGGCCAGGCAATGAACATGAAGGACTGTGTTGAAATTCATCACAACTACGATGATATATACACCCAAAAAAAGTATGAGCATGACGGTGTAGAATGCTACGTTGCCAGTCTGGAGGAAGAATGTAGTCTTCTTTTAGACATTCCTTCACCCACGGTGACGCCATAACGTTTAATGGCAGAGAACTACATTTAGTTTGGTGTGTCGATTTACATTGTCCAGCATTCGATGTTTTTAACATTGTCCAGCATTCGATGGAGGGTGTATATTTTTTCACCGTTATGTTGATAAATGTTAGCTAACACTGAATATGCATTTTATATTCCCTTAATTATTCAATACACACTTACATCTAAAACATATTACTTACAGAATCTGTAATATGGCTGGGCCTCAAAGGACGCCTTCCTTTATGTGGTGTAGGGAGCTTGATATGGTTCTCAGAGGTATGATGAGAAACCAATATGAGTTGGGGAGATGTGTTAATGGAGTATATACTACACAGGCTTGGATGGAGGCATGGCGTCACTTCCGAAACATAACTGGGGAGCACATATCTTTGACTGAGTTGCAGATGAGATGGCAACACATAAGGAGAGAGTTCATAACAGACAATCTTTTTATTTTGGGGGATGTATTGCTTCCCCCGCCATTGGCCGTGCAACGCAACTTCATGACGACTCGTCGCATTTACCCACCTGGCGCTGCTCAATACCCTATTAACACTGATGAGTGAATGCAGCTGTAATATATGTACACAACTTTGTAGTTGTTTGTGTTTACCTCGCAACATTTATTTGTATGCAGCTAAGTTTGTTTGGACCTTTTTTTTATGTATTGAATGCATAAATCACGTTCTTACTTGTTTGTAGCTAAGTTTGTTTGGAGCATTTATTTTTATTCAATATTGTCACAGTTATCTTTCTATTATTGATATTTGCTAATACTAAAATTTGATTTATTAACTATAGATGTCATCATCGTGGTCACGGTCAAAGGCAAAGACAGAATTTGAAAAACTATTGATGTCTCCGTCGAAGATTAAAAAATATGTAGAAGAAAACCTTGTTTGCAAAAAACCATGTTGCGAGCCTCCACGCGATGAGGGCCCAAATGAGAGAGACGAACAAGCCAAGGGAACAAGCCAAATGAGGGCCCAAATGTTGCGAACCTTGTTTCCTCCTATTCACCATCTGCCGTTGTTGTTCGAGTGGCCAAAAGACGCCAGCAAACAGGAAACAAATCAGGTGTTGGACGAACCCTGTCCTGTGTCGTGGGAAGAGTACGACGAGGCCATGAATTGGGCCAACGAGAACGACTGAGGCATGAAGTTGCATGCTTGATCACCAGCTTAGATTGTGTAACTTTGTCGTTGTCTAGGTCCAGGGCAGACCTCTCGTTTCAGTTTGTATGTTACATATGTATTTGTCCGGGAACCAACAAAATATTATCTTTTAATTTATGTGGTATTACGTTCTGCTACAGACATCCTACGCACATTTGCTACTATTTAATTTAAATACATTAATTATATTATGTATTTGTTATTTAGTATATAATACACTTCGACCAACTTCTGCTTAAGCGGCAACACAACTACACATATCTTATTCTTGTTAAAACAGTTCTACAACAGCAGGACAGAATCAACAGATACTGACTACGTTGCCAAACAAAATCAGACTGAATCCAGTCTAGTAGCCAAACAGAACCAGACTGCAATCAAACTCAAATCAGACCAGCTGACCAGAATCAGACTGGGTTGCCAAACAGAGTCAGACTGGGTTGCCAAATAGAATCAAACTGAATCCTGACTAACCCAGTCTAATCCAGTCCAGACTACGAAATCCCAGCCCGTTCCCAAACAGGGGCTACATGTAATTGTCTCTACGGATCTGTTTGGTTTGGAGGATTCCGAGGGGGAGTGAAGTTTCATCCCATAAATATCCAGAATCCGACATTGACAACACAAAATGTTCACTCGGGATGTCATTGCGGCAGTAGAGAATTCCCATCCGAATCAGACATGTCAGTCTGGCACTCCCCCCAGGTATTTGTGCGGGTTACAGGCCCGCCCCCTACTCCACGCCCAACCCCAAATTCAGATACCAATCCAAATCTTTTTCTCCATCATTTCGTTTGCTTGGTCCTCCCCGATATCCTTTTACCATCATCCACATCATTTACTGCCGCTACCAAATCTTATTCCGTCATCTGGTCTGCTTGCTCCTCACTGCGGTTGTTTTTCCGTCGTCCGCATTTCTACTTTATCCTTCCCGATGGGCATTTCTTCGTCATTGGTCTACCTTCTTGGTCTTTCCTAAGTCTTCTTGCTTGGTCATCTGTCTTCCAACGTGAATCTATTGGTTGTTTGTGGTCTATGCCACCTTGTGTTTTTGTAATCAAAACAGTCAATTTTAAACTAGTATGTTGAATCCCTTTCCGTTGATTATGATCGTAAGACAGGGCTTCCCCCAACAATGCCAGATCTGGTCCTCGAGACCTACTCTCTCTCTCTCGACATGACTACAGTGATATGCTGAAGTCTCCTGGAGTGTTTTGTGTAGATCCATGTTTCCCATATGATGAAGCCATTCGTTTTGTCGACATGTTTATGTGCATTTCGTTGTTTGCATTCAGGCAAGATTTCCTTTCAATTGACAGAAATACAATTGTCGTAATGTGATCTTGACGACAACATACACGCTTCCTTATCATGTGTGCCTAAATAGAACCTTTTTTTTAATATTTTTTGGAGGTTCTGCGGCTTCTTCATTTCTTATATATATATATATATATATATATATATATATATATATATATATCTATATATACATATATATATATATATATACATATATATACATATATATACATATATACATATATATATACATATATATATATATATACATCTGTATATATATACATATATATATACATACATATATATATATTTATATATACATACATATATATATACATATATATACATACATATATATATATATACATACATATATAGATATATATACATACATATATATATATATATATATATATATATATATATATATATATATATATATATATATATATATATATATATATATATATATATATATATATATATATATATATATATATATATATATATATATATATATATGGCCCATCTTTATTTCCCGCGTGGGTAGCTACACGCACACCCTTCCGAACACTTTTTTTCAAAAAAAAAATTGCAATTGTAGAAGACTATTTTGTCCAGCTCTCCAAAAAATTTTAGCCAAAAATAATATCATTTGCCCCTCCAAAATCAAAAAACCCGTCATTATATACATCTGTTGTATATTTTGTACAAAGTTACTTTTTTGGCCAGTAGAGTTACTTTTTTGGCCACCATAGTTACTTTTTTGACAACAGAGTTACTTTTTTGGCCATGAGAGTTACTTTTCTGGCTGTCAGATAGCAAAAATCTAGGCTACCCGTGCGGGCAACGAATGAACGCCCATATATATATATAAATATATATATATATATAAATATATATATATATATATAAATATATATATATATATATATAAATATATATATATATATAAATATATATATATATATATAAATATATATATATATATATATAAATAAATAAATATATATATATATATATATATACACTAGTGAACGCACACGTGCATCATTATATTAGTTCAACTAATTAGACATATGACAACGGCTAAAGATGATTAATAAAGACATGTGATGCATGTGGATCATTATATTAGTTCAACTAATTAAAGACACACGACAACTTGTAAAGATGATTGATAAAGGCATGTGGTGATATTTCAAATTTATGCTTTGGAATAAACATCTACTATGTTTTTATTCAAATATAGTTTTTAATAAAAGTGTATAAGGAAAATTT
This sequence comes from Alisma plantago-aquatica, assembly GCA_963693085.1. NCBI lineage: Eukaryota > Viridiplantae > Streptophyta > Magnoliopsida > Alismatales > Alismataceae > Alisma > Alisma plantago-aquatica. The sequence continues at coordinate 60,004,865 of OY856410.1, read as the reverse complement.
AATAAATACATATTAATTTTCTTTGTGTAAACTCATTACAAAAATGAATCTATTGTACAATGTAATCAATCAAAGCTACAATACATATGATATTTATAGTTGAACATGTTTTCATAAGGAAAATGTGTTTTCACAAATATTAATAAGGAAATACTATTTATATATATTAGAAAAATAATATGACTATCACATAGACGATAATTTACATGTTATACATGGAGTTATCTTTTCCATCTAATATTTCAATATCAGATGGTATGGGTATATGGTGTTTCATGATATTTTTTGTGAGATTGGAGATGGTTGGAAATAAAGGGTTAAATATTGTTTGAATGTGAGATGGTACATGTATTTGGTGTTCCATGCTATTTTTTAAGCGCACACACATGTCAATACACATAAAAAAGTGCATACTTCGTATGATCATTTTAAGATGTGTTTATCATAAATGTGCATGTCAAATCATTAGCTTGATAATTTATATGATGAATAACATAAGAGGTTCTCTAATATTAGAATGAAATTGGTATAAGATTTAATTGTAACAATTGTTTGGTTGGTAGACGAAATTATAAGGTAATGAGTATTCTTAGGAGATAGTTAGGATTAGTTGATGAGTTTTAATAAAATATACTTGTTGTGTCTTCCCAATTGTGTAAAAATAAGAACTTGGTGTAACACATGGCCTGATTGGTACATCTGTGAGAGGAGAATGTGAAAATGTTAATTGAATTTGGTTAGAAAAAATGAATGGAAAGGACTTAAAAAGGATGGAAAGGCATGAAATGAAGTATGTGCAGTTTCCCATACCTTATTTCTCACTCAATTAGTGTGTAGGTAGGGGAAGGGTGTAACTGTATCTTCTTTGTGTATTTATTTTCCTTATTAAAGCGAATGAAAAGAAAACTTATACATGTTCATGAATTTCTCTTTCTATCCCCTCTCCATGCCAAATAAAAAAGAAAACAACAAGACATCATCCCCTCTTTTCTCATATCCCTTTCCTCCTCCAAAGTGACCTTCATTTCCTTCCCCTCCTCCTGCATAGCAAATCTAGAAAAAGAAAGAAGTCACTAGTACAGAAATGGGTTATAACGTCACTACCTGTAGGGTCGGTTTTTCCAAATAACTGACCTTATATGTCTAAAAAAACACGGGCACCACTTAAGATCTCTTGGGTCGGTTTTCTTAAGAAAATCGACCTTGTAGTGTAACTCTATAGGGTCAGTTTTCCAAATAACTGACCTTATATGTCTATAAAAAATGCGGGCACCACTTAAGACCTCTTGGGTCGCTTTTCTTAAGAAAACCGACCTTGTAGTGTAACTCTATAGGGTCGGTTTTCCAAATAACCGACCTTATATGTCTATAAAAAATGCGGGCACCACTTAAGACCTCTTGGGTCGCTTTTCTTAAAATAATTGACCTTGTAGTGTATCTCTATAGGGTTGGTTTTCATAAAATAAGCGACCTTATAGACAATTGGATTACAAAGCCAATTACAGTTTCCCGCGGCAAAAATTTTCTTGATTTTGGCTTCACGCCTCCATCTATAGGGTCGTTTTTTCCAAATAACTGATCTTATATGTCTACAAAAAATGCGGATAATTAGACATCTTGAATCCAGTTTGCCTTCACGCATGTATGAGCACCTCTAGTGTCAGTTTGTTCCAAATAACCAACCCTAGAAGTCCCTTCAGTCGACGATATTGTCGACCGAGATAAGTCTTGGATCCAGTTAAGTTTATGCATGTATAAGCACCTCTAGCGTTGATTTTTTTCCAAATAACCGACCCTAGAAGTCCCTTTGGTCGACAATATTGTCGACCGAGATAAATCTTGGATCCAGTTAAGTTCACGCATGTATAAGAACCTCTAGCATCAGTTTTTTCCAAATAACCGACCCTAGAAGTCCCTTCAGTCGACAATATTGTCGAATGAAATAAATCTTGGATCCAGTTAAGTTCACACATGTATAAGCACCTCTAGCGTCTGTTTTTTTCCAAATAACCGACCCTAGAAGTCCCTCGATCGATGAATTTTCCGATTGATAACCTCTCGGTTGACAAATTCATCGACCGAGAAGGAGCCAGATTTCACCTCTAGAGTCGGTTTTTTCTTATAACCGACCCTAAAGGGCTCCTCGGTCGATAATATTGTCGACCGACATGAATTTTGGATCCAGTTTAGTACTTTTCAAAACTTCATAAATCATTGGGATCTCAATCCCTTATCTCATTGTTGGGAATTCACATCCCTCAATACCACCATCATCACATTTGCTGGATCTGGGTATTCAAACCCTTAGTTCATCACTAAACATGGTTATCAATTATCAGGTAACTATTACCTTCAGGTCATCTGACCAAGGTATTTAGGATATTTGTTACACAAGCATCTCACATGGTTAGTATACTTGATAACAACCATATAATTTAATATCAACATCAGGCAATACAAAGATAACATAACTATTCCCTCATTTGGGTTAGAGTTTCCCATCTTTATCAATTAGGGTTTCACATCACATCATCCCATATTAAGGTTACACATAACATTATCATATTATGGTTTTACTCAACATCACCCTATATTAGGGTTTCACATAACATTATCCCATATTAGGGTTTCACATAACATTATCCCATATTAGGGTTTCACACGACATCACCCTATATTAGGGTTTCACATAACATCATCCCATATTAGTGTTTTATATAAGCACCTTAGAGCTCCCTCGATCGACGAATTTGTCGAACGATAACCTCTCGGTCGACAAATTCGTCGACCGAAAAGAGCCAGATTTTACATGTATAAGCACCTCTAGAGTCGGTTTTTTCCTTATAACCCACCCTAAAGTGCTCTTCGGTCGATAATATTGTCGACTGACATTAATGTTGGATCCAATTTAGTTCGCGCATGTATAAGCACCTTTAGAGCTCTCCTCGGTCGACGAATTTGTCGACCGTTAACCTCTCGGTCGACAAATTCATCGACCGAGAAGGAGCCATATTTCACGTGTATAAGCACCTCTAGGGTCAGTTTTTTCTTATTACCGACCCAAAATGACTTCTCGGTCGACGAATTTGTTGACCGACATGAATTTTGGATCCAATTTAGTTCACGCATGTATAAGCACCTCTAGTGTCAGTTTTTTACTTTTAACCGACCCTAGAGCTCCCCTCGGTCGACAAATTTGTCGACCGAAAATGTGTTGGAGTGTTTTCAAATAACCAAACACGGGCACCGCTTATCTTTAGCGTCGGTTTGTTTCTTTTAACCGACTCTACAGGTCGAGTCTCTCCTTTAAAATGGCCAAAACCTAGTCCTTCTCCCCCGCGAAACAAAATTTTCGTTCTCTCCCACGGCGCGGATACCTTTTCCGTTGTGAAGCCCTTGCCACCTCTTCGCACCGCCAAAGCCCTTGCCTCCTCTCCACAAAAAGAGCTCGTCGTCGCCGCCTCTCCACACTTCCACGAAGGTCGCCGCCTCTCGGTGAAGGTCATCTCATCCTCTACGATGGTCGCCACTGTTTCCAAGTAAGGTCACCGCCGTTTCCAAGGAAGGTCATCGCCGTTTCCAAGTAAGGTTCCCTAGTTCGTTTCTGGGTTCAGATCCACCTTTCTTAGTCTTGGTAAGTGAGATATGTCTCTTTTTCTTTGTTTTTCTTGTAGTTCTATCTTCCCCTCTCTTATTCTTGGATGAATCCATGACGTTCCATCATGGAGCTTGAGATAATGGTTGAAAAAATCTTCCACTCTCTTTTTCTTACCTTTTCAACATAGGGTTTGCTTCCTTTTTGGAGAAGGAACCAGCTTGGTGAAGGGGAGTGCCCAAGCTAGGGTTTCTTCCCTGTTTTTCTTCAATCTACCTTGCTGTTTGGAGTTTCTACATCATCTCTAAGGTGAGTTATATAACTTTATCCATGATTATTGTTCACTCTTACGTTACATGTACATGATTTTTCCTTAAAAATATTGATCCAAGTATAAAGATATACCTTTACCTAGGTTGTGAGCTTGTATGATAGTTTTTTGTATCATCTTAGATGAACCCTACATCTTGTGCATGACTTTTTTGAAGGAAGTGGTAATCATAGACTTTGTTTGCATATGGATAGCTTTTAACCTCTCAAAAGATGTATATTTGTTGGATTTTAAACTAATTTTTTCTCCTTATATTTCAAGCAATCTATCATTTTCTAAATTATGATGTGATTATAAATCATTTTTGTCATGAATGTGTGGTTTTGAATGGTGAGAGTTGAGCATCAATGCTCCCCTCTCCCAGAATATATGAATATTCATTTCTATTTCAGTTTGAATGTTTCAGTGTACCCCTCGGTCGAAAATTTTGTCGACTGAAATATTTTCGGTCGACAATTTTTCGACCGAGGGGTACACTCAAATGTTTATTTAAATTATTAGTGTCGGTTATTCCAAAAAACCGACCCTGTAAACTCTCTCGGTCAACGAATTTGTCGACCGATATCCAGTTAAGTTCACGCATGTATAAGCACCTCTAGCGTCGGTTTTTTCCAAATAACCGACCCTAGAAGTCCCTTCGGTCGACAATATTGTCGACTGAGATAAATCTTAGATCCAGTTAAGTTCACGCATGTATAAGAACCTCTAGCGTCGGTTTTTTCCAAATAACCGACCCTATAAGTCCCTTCGGTCGATAATATTGTCGACCGAGATAAATCTTGGATTCAGTTAAGTTCACACATGTATAAGCACCTCTAGTGTCGATTTTTTCCAAATAACCGACCCTAGACGTCCCTCGGTCGATGAATTTGCCGACCGATAACCTCCCTCGATTATTCAATATTTAGCGTCGGTTATTCTTAATACACCGACGATGTAGACTCTCTCGGTCGACAATATTCTCGACCGAGAGTGCTTACAAGGTCGGTTTTTTTGGAATAACCGACCTTAGAGGCTCCTTTTTTCTCGCGTGGGTCAGATTTTTTACAACGTTTTACGTCGGTGTTTACTCTGTAAGGTCAGTTTTTTCTAGTCAAATAAACCGACGCTATAGAGAAAAGTCTATAGCGACGACCACTTAGGCGTCGGTTAAAAAGTGACACTACAGGCTTAAAAAACCGACGCTACAGACCATTCCTATACTAGTGAGTAGACATCTATGCGAAGAGAATTCAAGGTCTTAATAGAATGTTAATAAACTTATCTTTTTTTTTGGGTCGGTCGAAAACTCGTGTTGCTTTTTTTGTATTTTTTCTTTGGTTTCTGTACAATGCATACCATCTTCAACTGAAAATGGATGAAGAAAAAGAAGGAACAAAAACTATACATTGTAAACTAAGAAGGAGAAGAAAGAGGAGGGAGGAAAAAACTGACAACAAAAAATAAAACACTCCCACCTCCAGCTAGAACAAACTCAGCAGATCAACAAACGAACTTCCAGAGGACAGAGCATCATAGATCAGCATAAAAACTCAACCATCATTGCATAGAACAATGAGAGAGGAGAAAAAACAGCCACAAAAGCCATAACATCCACCAAGAAGAACAGAAATAGAAGATAGCACCTCACTGCTCAATCTTCAACCACCACAACAGGATAAAGGAGATGGGGAGCGTCGACATCCCAAAGGATGGTGACTCGACCCATATCTCAAACATCACACAAAAAGATAATCCTGACCAAACTACCAAAAGACAGGAACTAGGGAAAGAGATCATCAAGCCATCATGACAGCTCACCCAGCAGAAAAAATAAAGGCTCCCAGCAAACGAACAACATCCTTAACCTCCAACCTCTTTCAAACATAAAACAGCAGCAAGGAAGACCAGCCAACAGAAACTTGCAGAGCAACAGAAAGACAAACAAGCTATAAATAGCTCAAGAAGCAGAACACACCAGGGCACTTCAACCCGATAGATCCAAGATCCTAGCAGCAGCTCAAAATGAGGAGGAACACTCAGCCCCTTCACTGATCAGCAGAAGCTCTACACCACATCAAGTCAACCGAAGAAGACCAGAAGGAACCCGCTCCAGCAGATCCAGATAGAAAAAAACCAAAAACAGAACAGAACACTACAGAGCAGACGTTCAGAAAAGAACAAACCCACTTCAGAAAATAATGTCATTAACAGTCCTCGTAATCACTTTCAGAAGATCATCATAATCCCTATTAAGAACCTCATGCACCCTCTTATTCCTCTCATTCCAGAGATAAAAGATAATAACAAACCCTGCAATGAGTTCATCATTTTTACTAAAATTTCTGAAGTCATTCAGATCAGCAGGAATGGCACTAATTAAGCCTCCAAACTCACAAGCATTCCAAACCTCCTTCGAATAACTACAGTTAAAAGAGATATGACAAGTATCTTCATACTCAGCCTTACAAAGGTGACATCTCGAGACCACATTTAACCCCAATCTCCTACAGTAATCTTGAGTAGGAAGTTTATTGAGATACACTTTCCAAGCATGAACAAGAAAAACTTTAGAAACTTTACACTTCCACATCCATTTTAAGAAGGATTTTTCAATACCTTTGCACCTAACAACCTCCCACATCTCTTTCAGACGTATATCAGATTTATCCATAAAGGAAACAGAATCACAATCAAACACTTTAACTCCAGCATCTTCAATGCATTTAATGACCAACCCAGCTGTTCTAGAATTAGGAACAAGCCATTTATCATTCCTCATGATAGAAACAACTTTTGCTTCAGATCCAATACCAGTAGTAATAGGGTTAAGCTTCTCATCACACTCAGATAAATACTTCCCGTTTAGCCAAGGTACTTTCCACACTTTGAATTGAGAATTGAGCCCAACCTTGAACTTGACAGAACTCAAGAGCTTATCTTTAACAGAAACCAGCTTGTTGAACATCCAAGAAAAGCTTTGGGAAGAACCAATACTCCAAAAGGTTTCCTTCTTAAGATACTTTGCATTAATCCATCTCGCCCACAGACTATCTTTCTCTCTAGCCAGGTCCCAGGCATTATTTAAGATACAAGCTCGAATAACATCCTTACATCTCCTTATACCCAAACCTCCCTCAGAAAAAGGCAAGGAAACTTTGTCCCAAGCAACAAGGTGAATATTGTTCTTACCTTCAGAATGACCCCAAAGAAAATCCCTTATGATTTTATCAATAGAATCTGTCACAGAAGAAGGAATAGGAAAAGAAGCTATCCAATGTAAATAAAGAGATGACAAAGTAGATTTAATAAGCTCCAGTCTCCCCGCAAAACTCGACAACTTAGCTTTCCAAGAATCCAACTTTTTCTTAAACTTATCAATAAGACTAATACAATGCTTCTTAGATAATTTGCTCATGAACATAGGAATGCCCAGATATTTAAGCTCATTAATATCTTTCCTCTACATACCAAGAATCTCAAGAATAGGCTCAGAATTGACTCTTCTACTAAAGCACACATCACTTTTGTTAACATTCAGTCTAAGACCAGAAATCTCCCCAAACTCAGTCAAAATCTCATTGATACGAGCAGCATTGTTAGTTGTATCTTTCAAAAAGATCATCAAATCATAAGCAAAAATAAGATGAGATAAAGATATAGACTTATAAGCTTTCACAGGTGTAATTAAATCCATCTGAGTGTTCTTCTTCATCATATTAGAAAAACCTTGCATCACAATCGCAAACAAATATGGTGCAAGGGGATCCCCCTGTCTAATACCATTAGAAGTAGAAAAGGAATCAGTAGGTTCCCCATTAACCAAAATCTGGTAAGAAGTAGAATAGAAGATGGCTTCTATCCAGCTAATCCACTTCAGAGGAAAACCCATCTTAAAGAGAACAGAGAAAAGGAACTTCCAGCTAACTGAATCATAGGCTTTAGTCACATCCGCCTGAATGCACATATTATTAGACTCTTTGCTGAAATCACTTAGAACTTCATTAGATAAAAGAACCGCATCCTTCATATTTCTACCCCCAACAAAAGCACATTGATTAAGATCAATAATAGAAGGAAGAATCGGCTTCAATCTGTTAGCCATAATCTTGGACACAATTTTATAGAAAGTATTACACAAAGCAATAGGTCTCCAATTAGTAATGATAGAAGAATCTTGACCCTTAGGAATGAGAGTAATAAAAGACTTATTAGCCTCTCTAAGCATGTTACCTCTATCAAAAAATTCTTTGACAACTTCAAAGGTGTCATTCCCAATAATAGACCAAGTAGCTTTGAAAAAACACCCATTAAACCCATCCGGGCCAGGAGCCTTATCAGGATTAAGATTAGTAACAATATCATCAATCTCTTTTCTAGTCACAGGAGCAATCGGGCTTCTTTTATGCTCAATAGACAAAATACAGCCATTCCACCCATCCCTCCAAACATCTCCTTCAGATTTAGGATTAATAAACAAATTCATATAAAATCTTTAACAACATCCTTAATGTCTTCAAAACTAGTAATATTAGCATTATTCACCAACAGACTTTTCATGCAATTTTTGTGCCTTCTTGTTTTAAGGGAAGAATAGAAAAATTTGGTATTAGAATTACCCTCCTTCATCCATTGCACCCTTAATTTCTGTCTCAGTAAGGATTCTTCCTCCAACTCAGCTTTATTAGAAGCTCTTCTAAGAGAATTAGCATACTCTCTTTTAACTTCATCATAAGGATCTAAATCAACCAACCTTTGAGCCTCATTTGCAAGAATTCTAGCATTCTTAGCATTGACAAAAATATCTCCAAATTCTATTTATCCCACTTCAAGAGAGACTTTCTAACAGCTTCCAGCTTCCTATAAAGAACAAAGATTTTATAACCATCAACCCCAACGAACCAAGCACTTCTGACCTTGTCAAGAAAACCCTGCCTAAGAGTCCAGGCATTAATAAATCTGAAGGGAGATTTCACAGTCCTTGGATTTCCAATCTTCAAAACAATTCTCCTGTGATCACCAATCGAAGTAGAAACTAACTCACCCGAAAAATCTTCAATACTAGAAAGAAAAGAAGTATTGTGAAGAACCCTATCAATCTTAGAAGTGATGAACCTATCTCCACATTGCTTATTGTCCCAAGAAAAAAAGGAACCTCCCAAATTCATATCATAAAGACCAGTATTAAGAAGACAATTATTAAAATCCTCCATGGATTTGTTAGTAGGAGGTTGGATGCTAATCCTTTCAGCTTCAGTTCTCACAGCATTAAAATCCCCAAGCAAAACCCAAGGTTTGATAATACAATCATTCAGAATTTCAATATCCTCCCACAACTTAGATCTTTCCACATCCCCATTGTGCCCATACACAACCGTCAATAAGAAGGAGAAACCATTAACCAGGACTTTAGCATGGATAAACTGATATGATTCTTTAACAGAAATAACCAAACAATTCTTGAAAAGAATAATCACCCTCCCCAAGAAATGAGAACTGTGATTGGTAATGTGACTGTAATCAAGAAAAAATCTATCAAAGAGAGTAATGACATTCTCTAAACGAACTTTTGTTTCCACAAGAATAATGATATCTCCATTCAGCCTCCTTAGCTCTTCTTGGACACGACCTATTTTATTATTAAGGCCCCTAACATTCCAAGAAGAGATGATAATAGGGGGAATCATTTAATCACCTTGGCTGTTGAGCTGTCAGCCTGAGCTTCTTCAGATATGACATTTAGCTCATCCACTTGAGCCAAAATAGGAGAGTAACTTGCCTCTGACATTCTATGATAGATTCCAGTACTTTGTTTCATTTGATGACCAGGAGGGATATGCTTCTTCTTCTCTCACCAGGATCCCCAAGAATTTTATCAGCTACACCACTATCTGGAGATGTATTCAGATGCAGCTGAGTGACAACAGGAGTAGAAGGGACTGAAGAACCTCCCCCTCCCTGTCCTTCAAACCCTTCATTAACAAGTCTGGACAGAACCTCATCTTCAATAATAACTTCTTCATAAACAAAGGCTGCCTTCCCCTTACTGTTAACATCATCACCTGTGATTTCCTCTATCACATAGTCATTTATATCACTGGCTTGAGCACTAGGAATATTATCAAACCGTTCAATTGTTGCAGGCTTCTTAACTTCCCAGACCTTCTTCTGTCCAATATTAGCACTCTGTTTTTGCGGTTTGACCAGTTGCCTCATTTGGCATTCACGATGTCCAAGATAACCACTGCTAGAGCATTTAAACGGGATCCATTCATAATCCAGAAAAATGGTATGCTCGTCACCTGCATCACTTCTCAAAGTAACCCTTCTAGGAAACTTTGCCTCCCTGTTCATCAGAACCTGGATTCTAGCAGCATCCAGTCGCCTAAAATTGAGAGTATCTTCATCCATTCTGACTGGTCGACCCAGTAGGGAACCGATTCTGCTGAAGGTTTGAGCATCCCACAATTCCATAGGCAGCTTGAGAATATCAACCCACACAGGAACATCCGTCAGAGCTACTCTGTTATATGAATCTCCAGGCTTCCATTTTTTAAGAACTATAGGTCTACCCATCACCATCCAGTCTCCAGCCACAGCATCGTTGAGATCATTCACATCATCGAACCTGATTAGGAAGAATCCATTCCCCCTATCGAACACTTCGAAATAACTTCGGGTCTTCCACAACGAATCAAGAAGAACCGTCAAGTCATGAATAAAAGGGTAGAGATCGATGACATAACCAATAAGATACTTATCCCATCTGCTTGCATTCTCATCCACCTCCTTTCTAGGATAAAGAAGTTTACCATCCAAAAGAGAGATATCAACACTTCTCAGATCTAATGCATCCCCAGGTTTTTTTGGCCTTAGCTTCTCCCATTCCAATGGAGGAGAATCTTTCAGGAAAGTTTCGACCGACGCAGCAGAAGAAGCATTCGATAGAGCGCTAGCCACTCGATTTATCTGCCTTAAAGCTATTGGGGAGGATTGCCGGAGAGGCGCCGCCACTCCCCCCGTCGCCTTGTCACCCACGGCAGCAGGAGCGCAGGCCATAATGCAAAAATAAACTTATCTTTGTTTGTTGTTATGGTTGAATTCATAATAAGAACATAAAATATTGCAGAGATGTAGAGAGAGTTTGGTTATTTGGCGATGTGTTTATGTACATATTTGTAGGTGATTGTTATTGAAATATAAGTAGGAAAAGTTTATCTACATTTTAGGAGAGTCTAGAAAATAGTTGAGCTATATTGTATTCATTTGTTGTTATGGTTGAATTCATAATAAGAACATAAAATATTGCACAAATGTAGAGAGAGTTTGGGTAATTGGGGATGTGTTTACGTATAGATTTGTATGGAACTATTATTGGACTATGAGTAGGAAAAGTTTATCTACATTTTAGGAGACTCTAGAAAATAGTTGAGATATATTGTATTTGTTTTGGTAAAGAAATGCATGAGGTAATTGAAGGGATAAATGAGTAAGGGTGAGATCCAGTGAGTCAGGCATAGTCATTGATATTTACTAAATCATGTATTAGAGTGTAGGAGAGAACACCAAAAGTGTTGCAATCATCCAAAATATCTAACTTAATTCTCCTTTTTTATTTTTTCATATGAGAGATAGATATATCAGATCATAGAAAAGGGGACAAATAAAAAGGTGAGACTAATCTCTAAAAAGTCATTGGATCATGATTATATACTATAAATGTTGGATTGAGGAGTGTGACTTCTCTGAGAAGAGAGATAGAGTTGGTTGAAAAGACAGAGAGCATTAGGGAGGAAACTGTGGGGAGTTGGAAGGGTGTGAGAAATAAAGATTGGCATAGAAAATTCAAGGTGGCCAATAAAAATAATGGTGCATTCCTATTTTTTGAAATTAATATAAAAACATAATATCATAAAAATAAAGAGATTTGAAATAGAATGCACAACCTTAATGATATTATTCAAATAAAATAAGATCGTACTTTTGTAATTTTTTTAGATAATTGTAGTGTTGTAATTATAAGGAAACAATCACTTATTCAGATTACTACAAATTTAGTGCAAATAATTGTGCAAGTTTACTCATCCATGTTGGATTGTGTTTCTTGATTAGGAATGTGTTGCATTCCACTATGTAGTAGACTCAAACTATAGTATAGATGGAGGGTAAACATCTTGGGGATGTGCTAAGAAAACAAAATATGTCAATGTAAGTGAAAATAAACAATTGATCATTCTAAGATACTGTTTGGACGGTGCATAAGATGTCCAATTTTTTAGCTCAAGAAATATAAGTCAAGAATAATTATATTTACATTAATTCAGTTAATTATGTATGTACCTTGTGAAATCATAGTTAACTAACATTGGAAGAGCCCAACAAATAAGATGTCGTTCAATAACCTACTAATAAAGAAAAACCGTTTGCATAGTTGTTGCAACCAAAGAACCTTATTAAAAGTATTCGGTGTCCCAGAAGGTGCCTTTTTTATGTTGTGATCTTGGAGAGAGAAGTTGAAAGGTCTTTGAGAAAGAAGTTTGGAGGAAGTAGACCATAGAACCTGATTTGTGAGAGATTTGATATAGGTTTTAGATTTTTAAGATCGATGAGAAAATTCACATTTAAACATTAGTCAACCAAGAAAAAAACAACAATTCAATGTCTTACTATGATGTGACATTGTAATGGAGAAGATTCAGGTTTGTATATGGAACAAACCAAATGACTACTACCACTGATTCCTTCTTACACGTCTCTGCTAGAGTTAGCAAGTTGCTAGATAAGTAGCGAAAGGAGAGATGGGACTCCATGATTAGGCAACTAATTCCACCGCTCTCCAGATTCCATAATAGCACGTAATGCACATGTAAATCTAAATGATATCAGCGATAGAAGAATAAAAAAAGTAAGTGAGAACAAAAAAACCTCATGAAGAGGAGATCAAGAGAAGGGGGGAGAGGAGCTTCCATTAATCTGGAAGAGACTGACAATTGACTGATCCACAGGAGTTGCGAGCTCTTCACAATGAGTTGTAGGGAGGAAAAATATGGTTATAGTTTATTAGCAATGCCAAAACTTGAGAAAGGGTTGAGGAAACGTATGACGGCTCATTTGTCATACGGTGATTTTGGCGGTTAGAACGGAGCTCTTGTGATAGTGCAGGTGGACGAACTACGATGAACAGTGGTACTTCTTTGACTCCTGAAGACCCAATGGTGGCAAGGTCCCAGTGCTGCCTGAGCGGCAAGGTCCCAGTGATGCCTGAACCATTCTTGAAGTAGTGAGGCTGGTGTTGCTGGGCCAGGGAAAGATGGGATACGGTCGGGATGGAACAAAAGAACGTGGTGCTTCTCCGACGATTTGTTCTCACTGTGACTTTCTTATTCTGCACTGGCCATGCAGTCAGTGATCAATATCATCATTACCTCCTCCATGCACATCTGTGTGGCCTCTTAGGCCATTAACTTATAGTCCTTCCTTTTCTAACGACAATGAGATGGTCCTTATGATGTCAAGGATGGCTGTTAGAGGAGAGAATCTTCATGGATGCAGTAGTAGTACTAATTTTCCAGTGATGTAACATAGACAAATGAATAGAGGCACTTGAAACAAATAAGGAAAAGGCATGGACAAGATGACGAACTGTAGTCTCCAAGAACAACGAGGAACGTGGATGAAAAGGGAGTGAAAGCGAGAAAAAATATCTATTAAAGAAGTTTAGCCTGCTTCTAACCTGGGAGGATAAGTTTTTCTGGGACGGTGGAGTTTATTGGGGAATACGGATCATGGAGAAACTGGGTGGTTGTATGTGGTGGAGAAAGAATATATTGACTATGAGAGTAATGGCAAGAGAGTGCAGCTATAGTGCTTAGGACAGAGAGATGATGCGTATCGTTATCTTATGGGGAGGAGAAAACTATCAATTAGAAGCAACAAAATTTATATTATTATACATTGTACAAATTGATACATTCCCATTAAATTTGCACTGAAGCATCAGGAAATTGAGTTTGACTATTTTGAGGGGCCCTGAATATGGAAACCAAGCAATGGAAAGAGATCGTGGAATGAGTAGTTAGTAATGACAAGAGAGGATATATGTTGGGAAGAGAATACGTCAGTTTTGCAAAATGTGGAGAGGGATATGGAGAGAGTGGCGAAATGGATACCAATTAAAGCACTTGTCATGAATTATTAGAGCATTTACTTTAAAGAGCCAATGAAATAGGGGTTTTTTAGGAATGGATTCCAATTAAAGTGCTTGTCGTGAATTATTAGAGCATTTACTTTAAAGAGCCAATGAAATAGGGGGTTATTAAATAACTGTTTGAATGTAAGATGAATTGGAAAAAGAAAGGAGCTTTGGTTTCACCAGACCATGTTATTCCATGTGAAAGTTCAGTTATTGGAGATGAGCAGTTTTGTATGAGAAATGAGTAAAGCACAGAAAATGAATTTTTGATTAGAGTGGAGTTGTTACAGACGAAGAGGGAAACAAATAGAATAAAAAGGAAAAAAAGAGAAAGAAAACAACTAAAAAGTGAGGTAGTGGGGGAGGGTGGGGGATGGAAAATGCATTGATTACAATTGTTATTTGAGGTTGTTCATTTTATTTCTAACAATGTGATAACCGAAAGAAAAGAATGGGGGAAGGATAATTAGAGAACTGTAATTAATGGAGGTGAGGAAACAGGTGGGTAGGTTTTTACGTGAGTAACCGTGACAAAGTAGGCGGGAGGGCATAGAGTATTTGAAGTAAGGATATAAAATGTATTAAATCCTTAAAAAAAGGAGAGAAGAGAGAGAAGTAAAGAGAGTGCACTATTTCAAAAATGCTACAATCAGATTGGCTAATGGCAGTCTCGTAATAAGTATAAGTTATTCACTCTTTTTATAGTATATATATATATATAGATGAAATTGTAGGAATCTAAATAGAATTGCTTCACAATATGTACATAATAGATACATATATGTTATCTTTGTTACCAATCCCATCTGATGTTGCACCCAAATATAGGATTAGAAAAACAAAATCATTTCCTTCACGCATAAATTTCCACTCCATCCGCTTGACAATAATATTGTAGTCATGTACCATGAACCAAACACAACCTAAGATAGATAGAACAATCCGGAAAACTAGAGATCCATCTCCATAACACCTCGATGACAACATGATGGTCAAATATCCTTTTGCTCGATCCTTCTCACCATGTATTATTTAACACTTGAGGAAGAGAGCGGATGTAAAGTTTAACCTGACCAACTGATCTTGGATTGGAGCCAGACCCAAGGAAGTCGACGAGTGTACTAGTCTCTTGTCAAGGGAGACACCACCTGAAGATTTAGAGGACTAACCTTGGCATGAGTCCTACTTATACCAACGAACTAATCATCATATATTCATTGATTTCTAGTTACCTAAGGTCGGTGACCACCATCTCTATACTCATATTTTCTGTATTTTGAGATTTACAACCCAATTGGTAGCACTAATAAATGCACTTCCCTAGCTTGAGGTGATAATCCAGTTCAAAAGCCTAATATTGCGAGCTAGCTAAGCTCTGTTTGCTCATCCGTATGAAATGATCGAGTACTAGTATATAGATAGACTTAGTCCTCTAAATCGGTATTCAAGTTCCATTTAATCATTATATTTAGAAATATTATTGATATTAATATTAACTAAAAGAATCATCCCTAACATCACCATATTATTATATGTGCTAGATTATTTGCGCACAAAATATATGAATATTAGAAATGCATGTATACATATAATAATTTCAATTACTATTAGGTCGACATTTTATTAGCTTGTAGTAATTCATAATGATAGTGTATATATATATAAAGATATTAATGGAAAACAAAGTAAGGGATACAACTTAACTTGGTTGATTCATCACATATAATGTAACAGATAAACATATTAGTTTAGTTCTGTTAAATATCACGAATTGTGTTAACAATATTTCCAATAAAATCCAAGATATTATGTTAATTTAAATATTTGTACATAGGTACCAACAAATGAATATAGTCATGTTTTCTTAGTTATAAATAAAATTCTTAGTTACCTAATTATTCAGGAGTAATATGAGATTATCTAATACACAATATATCTCACTTGTATTGGATTTCCTTTTCTATTAAAAGTAAGATCATGCATATGGAAAGAACTTGGCAAGACATCATGAAAACTAGTGAATACAAGCCTCACTCCATTAAGTTAGTCAACTTCAATCTGCAACATGTTTTAAATGGCATAAAAAAGTGTAGAAGGTTTGAAATGGGTATGACAACATATATTAGGAATAGCTTGTCAGTGGTTAACAAAAGGAACATGAACATCTTTCAATCTTTTCTTAAGGATTAAAGGTCTATGCTAGAGTCATTACTGCTATTGGCCTTTGCCAAAGAATTGTCTTCCATCTTTCATTTCATTTTGCTCAAAAAGATAAATGCTAGTTACAACCCAATCAAGAGTTTAATACTCTCCTAGATGATTACAAGATAAAACAAGAAACTTACTCTTTGTGTTTTACATACGTGTATAAGGGAGAAGGTGTGATCATAGATTTTTAAGAAGTTTTATGAGAGAGGTAGGACCTACACTTTGTTATAAATAAACTTCCTTACATGCTTATAGTTAATTAATCAACATTTTCTCTGTGATTTCACCGATATGGTATTTTCCTTGCATCTGCCAAAATCATCCATGTCAGTCGTTACTTGTGGAGAATTCTTCTCATGTGCAGGAAAAAACTACTTTAGTATCTACTCACCATCAAACATGGTTAACTACAGGGTGGTTTTACCTAACATTCATTGAACCATATTGATTCTAAAGCTCGAGATCGTCCTTGTGTGCATTAGACGTGTTCTTTTTATACATTTATGACCACAACTACTAGACGAATAATGTGGATTCGAGCAATACTGGAGCACTGATTTTTCTAATTAAAATTCTTGTTTGTGGGCAATTGGGTTTGATTTTCTGATTCTGCCTTTTCTATTCTCTTTCTCTATTTAATGTTGATATTTCTTTTTGGATCTGTTAGTTTAACCTCAGAAAATATGATAATATTAATTGCAATTGTATGGCATTACATATATGACAATTTAAACCTGACATGGACCTGATAATTATCTATAGCAAGTTGACTACTGTATCGGTATGAGAGAATCAAGAAATATAGGTAGGTGACAAAATGTTGATTGGTTGAAGAGATTTTAAGAAATTTTGCGACAGAGATTATGAAAGGCACTTATATAGTCTTTGTAGGATGAGGAAAATATAACTACTTAACCTGACCTATGCCTAACATACATAGCATAGTTGAACAAAGTAGGGTGTAAACTATATTATCTATATGGTTTATGCTAGTCACGACTAAGCCATTTAATATATAAATACACACTATTAATTAGTATCAGATGTACTGTGTAAGATGAAGTTAACTAATAGCTCTATTTTTATTTTGAAAAAAATAACTAAATACATTACTCAGTAGCCATACAACACTACATGAAGAGAAATACAAACCATCACGCCATTCAACAATTGAACACATGGTCATGAAATCATCAAAGCTCATATGGAAACCTGAATAAATCATTTCTGTATAGATTCCTCTCCATCGAAGCTGACTAAGGCAACATTTCATGAGGAATGCCTTTAACCTGAGCATGCATTGGTTATTTTCAACTTCAAACAATCAATGAACCTAAAGGGGGTTGCATCGTGTCAGAAACAAACACCAAACTACCAAGTAGGGGAAATAAGACATTGCAAAATCAAGCCCCAACAGAAAGGGTAACGAAAAGTTCTCACCAAGGGGGGGACACAAAGCCTAAAAGGGGACTAACAAGACCGATTAACGGTAACTAGCGGCAGTGCACTGCCTCACAACCATCAACTAGCAAAAAGAATGCAACATAAAAAAGCAAACATGGAAGAGACATAATAACATGAAAAGGAAAGGACAAGATAAATGCCACCACACGAGTAGAACTCCAAGTTGGACTAACCGTTGTTCACTTTTCACTGTTGCAAGCTAGATCATTTAGGTCGACGCCTCAACCACCTTCCTGTAGCAACATGTATCAAGTGCAATAACCGGTCACCTAGATCGAGGCCTAAAGCTAGGTCCCAACGACGCAACACGCCGTGATAGCTAGGAGCAATGTCACTAGAGCAAAAGGCCACTTTCACTACTGCTAATAATTTTCTCTACCAGTCTTGTAATCCATTGACTACCATTCTAACTAGGGACCAAAATTAGTACTCATTGTCTACCAGAATTTTCAATTTTCTGCCCAATAACACCCAAAAAATAATGGGTGGGACTTTTTCCCATTTTACGGACTGCCATCACCCAACTTAGGTAGTAGCCCTCGACCAAAACCCTTTATTTCCACCAGACACTCCCCCCTTCCCCAACCCTCTCTGTTTCTTATGTTCTCTGCAACCGGCAGTGAGCGATTTCGCGCCGTTCTGCTTTTACAGGGAACCTGCGCTGCCATATCCATCCCCACCGTGAAACTGGTGCAACTCCATGCCTCCTCGAGAGCATACGAAACCTATATATCATCCGCCTAGTCTCTGGTCCCAGGGAACCGAGGCATGTGGCCTTATGATTTTGATTTTCTCTCCCATAGATGTCGTTTCCCTTTCAGTCGCTGGAATTTAATTTTCTTAGAGGCCCAACTACTTATTACTTCTATTTTTATGTGTTAGTTAATTGTCTTTTACTTCTTGTGTTAGAAATCTACTGGTTTCTACTTCTTGTGTTAGCTGCCTACTATTTCCAGTGCCAGATGCCAAGACTGATAGAGACTCTCCACTAAACCCAGATGCAAGGCATACAGGTGAGCAAGTCGGTTGGGGTTCATTTCAGCTTCTTTGATTTTTGTTTATCATCTAATAACATGAAATCGAATGTAGTTGCAATCACGTTACTTTTTTTTATCCAATCTTTTAAAATTGGTACCTTCACCTAACAGGACAAGTTTGAGAGTACATCATGATAACCAAAAACAAACAAAACAGAAGAAAAAATAGATGCCATGGCCTTATAACATACATACAAATTATTGTTTAGAAACAACTGAGTTTTTATTTTGCAACTGAATGCCATATTTTCTCCTAATTACTCTCGATAATGTTGATTATATTAGGAAATGGGAAATATGATCAATTGCTACTATATATACATTCCTTATTCTTAACTTGAGATCTACATTCAACCAAACTAAAACCTAAGAACAAAAACAAAATGGAACCAAAAACAAATTAGGTGTTGTTCATCTTTTCATTTTTCTACTTCCACTTCATGACTTGTTAAATTTTTTGTCACCTTGTGGTTTTTGAAGTTTAAAATTTTATTTTGCTCTTCTTGTTACTTGTTCATAGGATATATATATTTTATTCTATTTAGATATATTTTCCTTTTAGCATGTGGGGTTGTCACATATTACGGTCATGGAACCCAAACCTCAATTAAGTTGACCACATCAATAAAATATGTAATTAACCTTCAATTTGATTCTCATCTACTGTAAACAAATAGTTTGTTGTACCAAAATGTTCATAGCAAGGAATATGCATTTTTATACTTATGCGAAGCTTATGTATGTATTTCAATTTTGCTTTCTTAATAAATGATATATTTTGTTATTATACATAAAGTTGGCTTGTGGAATAGAAATGATGAATAATGCTCTACTTAGACAAAAATGATTGAATCATGTATTATTTGAAACACCACATCATACAACTATATATATTTTGTTTCTAGTGATGATAACATGTTATTTTTCTTGAATAATAGATGTGAGGGGCCTTTCTTAATATACAAAAAGAATAGAGCATAAGTGAGAGAACAACACTGCAAGCAATGTCACTTTTTCTATATTGGTATGTTAATAGTTTCTACCTAGTTAAAACTTTTCAAGAAATTTTTTTCCAATCTATGGGATGTTAGTTTACTGAATAATGTATGATGCATGATACATTTCACTTTTAATATTAATAGTAACATCTAAAAATGTTCTATAAGTGTATATATTATATACTAATTCTTTCATCTTGTTTCAAATACAAAACCATGAAACCATGGATTTTTGTTAAATATTATTTTGAAATTATTTTCAACTATATTTTAATGCATTTTAGGTAGGAAGAATAGAAAGAAACTAGGATTAGTATAAGGATATGGGGCATTTGTCTATATGTAGGTATGATATGCTTTTACTTGTAGTTCAACCTTGCTTTCACATTTTTTTTCAATTTAATTTTGATTACAATAATAAATTTCTCAAATAAAGAAAGACTTGAAAAATGTAGTAAACAATACACCCTACTAGCACAACTCCATGATGTGAATATCTTTTTTCATATCATTATGTGATTCCACACATCCGTTTCCTTAGGTTCTAGTTTGGCACTTACTCTATTAGGGTTGGGTAATGATATTGATCGCTCTTGGTGACCACATTAGGAAGGAAGTCGTACATGGCGATATTGAGTGTGGCATGACAGGCATTGATTTCATGAGACTAGTAACATAAAAGGGCCAACTAGTTGTCAAAGAATGAGTCTCTCCACCATGTTGACAATATCCTCAACTCCTTCGTGGTGTGCCTAGCCGTGTCGCCGCGTCACACCCTACATTGTCATTGTGCCTTGCCTCATACTATTGTGTTGTTGTGTTGATGTGCTACGTCGTGCCATTGTGCCTTGCCTCTCCCTACCATCTTTCGTTCCGATGTGCCTCTCATCTCCCTACTGTGTTGTTTTGTCGTGTCGTGTCATGCCTCATTGATTCAAGAATCAGACTCCAAATTTCTTTTGGGTCTTGCTTACTGCAATCCCTCACATTCCATGTGAGGATGGATGTAAATGACATATTTTGGAACCTCTCCCCTTATGGGAAGATATTTTATAGTTTCCATGGGTACCCAGTTGTTGACTCTCGGGTCTTGTACGATGACCTTTTTCACATCACCATGGAGACATTATGCCAGCAATCTACAAGAAGATACCATTGAGGAAATAGATTAATTTGTTTCCTATCCTAGTCACTATGAAGATTGCCACTACTGGGAGGATGATCTGCATGAACACAGATGAGAGGGGCATGATCTCATCACCAATTCACTCCTGATCACCCAAATGAGTAGACCAATGAGGACAAGATTGCGGGGAAAATTAAGTGCAGCTACAACCCCACTGCCGCTATTGCCGGGGTGGAGCAACCGCCCTAGTGACCTCTTATAGATGATTTTCAAAATCATTTGTGCGATGTCAGATCCAGGGCCTGCCCCATGGCCTTTCTCATTTTCCCTAAGAATGTCAAATGCAACGAAACACCGAACTCCATGCATCATACTTCATTTGGGCACAGACGTGTTGCCTTCTTACACTCCCTCGACTACAAACTCCTTATGGATGCCATCTACATATTGATAAGGTTGCCCACTAATCGTAGAGCCAAGATGTCTCAGGATGACAATTTAACTTGAACAGACCCGACCCAATCCCAAAATATCGGGTCGGATGGGTTTGTGGGAGGAATTGGGCCAAACATTAGGGCATTGGTCAGTCTTTGGGTGGAACACGAGCATGACCCATTTTTTTAGGTGTGCCCATCGCCCAAACACGAACGACCACTTGCTGCCGACCTTTGATTTTCAAGCGAGCATGAGAGGCAACGAAAGCAGATACTAGGGCTAGCTACTACCGCCATCAACCAACCTTCCCTTTGACTTCTCCTTTCTGTTGCAAGCACCGACAATGCCTCCTTAACTATTTCCGAATTGAGCAGTAAGAGATTCCTCTTCACCACATCTTGTCCCAAACATATCATAGTAACTCCAACACCAGCCATGTCGACCCGACCAAGCGAGCAGTGCCTAGGCATTGACGACTAGGGAGTCCTAAACATGTTAGTTATCTTCGTCCTTGTGAAGCTGGCTATAAAGCCTTACTGTCTCCAACCTGTTTGTCACATTCTATCCAACACTTATCAACCCAACCTAGCCAACATGGGCCGATCGACCTCTACCAAGAAGATCCTTTGCTCGCTCATTTTATGCCTAGCGTTGGCTTTCCACCCGGTGCCACACTTACCGCCATGCTGTTCTGATGTCCCTCTAGACTAACCAAAATCAAAGCAACATGTGCCAGCTGTTTGATCTGCTAAACCCTGATAAAAGATAAGATGTTGGTTCACCGTTTTTACTTGACAGAGGAACTCCGAAGTCAATGCCAGATCCGTCTAAGGAAGAGGAACTCATAATGTACTCTGTTGTTCACATAAAACTATGAGGTGCACTCATGGGGTTAAATGAGAGGTGAAGCCTTAATATTGACATGATCACGTTCTCTGTTAGCTGAGCTTCCAATAATGTTCTCTATTATTCAGATCGACAAATATTGAAAATTGGGCCCTATTAATTTTCAACCAGAAATGAATCTTATAAGGCGTCCAGATCAAATTCAAGTTAGCTTTGAACTGGTTGCTAAAATTCACTATTTAATTAAACATGCCAACTCTACATGATATCACTTGGAAATTATATACTATTACAGTACAATGTTAATTATGCCACCATTTTCATTTCTATAACAATGTGATTTGGACAAACAAGCTAACCGTACACAAGCAAGAAGGCCTAAAACAAATTTCTATATAACTAAAAGTATTTCTTAATAACGATACATTATTTCTTTTTACCTATTAACTATGTTAAAACATATTTTCTTTGATGCATATGATTAATGTTGACTTAAATGTTGTTGTAGGTGATTAAGCTGAACTTGTTGAATATGCTCTCTTAAACATTTAATCAGTATATTTATTCGAGGCTGCGATGTTCGACTCCTTTCCGTTCAAGCGAGACGGAGGGAGAGAGTCTTCCCCACGGATCTGGTGCCTTCTAGTTGTTTGCTCCAATCGTTACCTCTGGTGATGAGCCGCTCATCCCCTCGCCGCGATTGCTCTTCCTCGATCCGAGATGCAGCCAGATATGGAGACGGTGGCCTGGTGGTGGCTGGTTCTACTTCTCTGGCTTGGGCTACTGTGCTTGGAGACCAGGGAGGGCGTCGACGCTATCACAGGGTGGTAGGGGAGATTCGTCCCAGGCGTTTTGAACGTTGTGTCCGTTCTGACAGCAGGCTCAGGTGGGGTTGGGATGGAGGGGCGTCTTCCCTTCTTCTCAGTTCTCCTGTTGCTTCGAGTCCCTGGTTTGGCTGAGTCTCACCAGGCTAGACATGGTAGCGCTTCCTCTTTGGCGGCCTCTCCGTTCCTGGTCTCCACTGCTGGACGATGGATGGTTGAGGTGGTGCGGCGCCGGCTGCTCTAAGTGGCTCCTCTGTAGCTGATTGTTGGAACACCCCCAAGGTGTTCGACGAGGTGCGCTTGTGCAAACAGGAGCTCGTATGGGGTTTGGCTTTAAGGGGTGACATATGCTCGTCTTATCCTTCTTGGCCCTCCCTCTACTGCGTGTACGAACATCTTCATGGTGTTTGTTGAAGTCAGGCATGAAGATACTGGTTGGGTGCTCTTTGTACTCATCTGGATGTGCATAGCCTGAGCCGTATGTATCCTGGAAGGTCGCAGCTTGCTATCAAAATGCTCCTGAGATGGGTGTGATGATGGCTGATGAAGATGCTTGGAAACGCTCTGGAAATCCAGTCTTTCAGATAAATGAGCAGAATACATATGGAGGACAGGGGGCTTCCTTACTATCGACATTAGCCATTTTGTCATGACCATTGGCTGTGCTTTTTGTTACTGTCTCTGCTGTTCAGGTGCATGCTTGGTAGTCTTAGGGTCCTAGATCAGGTGACTGTCGGTTGATGAAGAGGGGCTGGATTCCCACCTGGATCCCACACCTTCAGGGAATGATGCAAATGCCAGTGGTGGAAAGGTCAACGTCTAGATCAAGGACATCTCTTGATGGTCAGCTAACGGAAGGACCCTGCACTATGAATAGTTTTCCCTGCTTCAGTCTGGGTTGGAGCACCTTCAAGGTGCCTGATGGAATGTCTTGCTGCATTCAGGTGTATTATGCGGGTGATGACGGTTCTCTTCATCAATGTTTGTTAGTCAGATCTCTGGTGGGTCTCATCATAGGAGCACGAGTATTGACATTAGTTGGTAGTCATCTGTCTTTCGGTAGAGTCTGTACTTTTTGTGGGTATGCATATTGATAGTGGAGCTCCTCTACTGTGCAGGGTGATGTTCCTATCAGTTTGAATGCTCTTGTGTTGTCTTCTGTATTTGGGTTTTCTGGCTTTGTTTCTGGTCTTCTGCGTAAGACCGTAGCTTTTTCTTTTTGTGTTTGTCTTGGTAATCCTCTTCGGAGGGTTAAGGGGTGCGCATATGATGTACCTAAAGTTTTGGTATCACAATAGCAACAGAGTTTTTTTGTCGACCAAAAAAAGAGGCTGCGATCTATGAAGCATGATGATGTGAGAACAAGGCATGACAACATCGGGAAGAGTCAACTTGAAGAACAGAACATTTTTTTATTTTGCAATTGACCAATTCTGAATTGTGATACATATCGTAGTCAAACATGTACGATGCCATACATTTGTTAGTTTAGCTATCAAACATGTGTGGTTATAGTATAGGAAAACAAAAATTTTCTGCACATAGATTGCAGAATTGTATTGTTGTATTATTCCAATCTAGACAGAATAATGTACGTGGTAATCTTTTAAGAAAGTTTCTGATTTCAAAATGTTCTTTCTTCATATATGATGAAATGTGTGTTACATTATGTATCATTGAGTTTGATAGTTGAAATGTAGAAGGTTTTATATTTTCTCAAACATCATTGCTGTCATGTAGATGCAAGCTAACATAATATAAATTTATTTGGTAGGTAGGCGGACCCAAATTGTTGGTCTATTGCTGATAATTGAGTTTTTTTCTACCTTTATATGGTATCTAAATCTATCTATTTTTCCAGTTCATGGTCATTGAATTCTCTATCAGTACATTGTTATCTACCATGTTATGGTAGTGAAGACCATTTGCCTACCAAGCCAAGGACTACCAACAATTAGCTACCATTTTTGAACTGTCTACCGTAAACTGGTAGTCATTCCCCTATGCACTACCAGTTAAATGGTTGTCCATGCTATGTATTTCTGTTGTGTGTGCCAAAACAACTGCCGACAAGAAACACTTGGCAGCCACTCAGCAAAGAGTCGGGGACAAGAGAGCCCTAGCAAACGATCGTCAGAGCCGCCTGGTTAGTCCAAGCTAGAATTGGGGTGGGATACTAATAGTACTCTTTTACAACTTGTCATAACAAATATTTGCTTTGGACTTAATCAGAGATGTGAACGTTGATATATATTTTGATTAAGCTTTTTCTCTCTCAATCCTAACAGGTTTGGCCCAAATGAGACTTGCAAGTCAAGGTTGACGATCTTGACGGTACTATGACCTCTCAAAAATCTGACTTCTAACTCAGTCGTCAGGAAATCCTTAATGACCTGGTTCGAGACAGATTATTATCCTTATTCTCGCACAGTAAACGCAACTGTACCTTTGAGGTCAAATTCCAAGCCCACGTGAATGTTTTTTTGACCGTGTTACACCTAAATTCCCATTGAAGGGGATGCGGAGGACTGTTTATTTAGCAAAAAAAAAAATGGAGCTTTTGCTATTCTCCAAAGTGTGAAAGAGTCGGAACGCCAACCACATCTGCCTCCAACAAT
The DNA here is from genome assembly GCA_963693085.1 of Alisma plantago-aquatica. Taxonomy (NCBI): domain Eukaryota; kingdom Viridiplantae; phylum Streptophyta; class Magnoliopsida; order Alismatales; family Alismataceae; genus Alisma; species Alisma plantago-aquatica. The sequence goes on along the minus strand of OY856410.1, from coordinate 59,979,212 downwards.
TTGACTGAATCAAAGAAAGCTGAACTATAAATATAGCCTATTTGTGACATTAGATATAGACCCTAACTTGGCGAACAGAAGCTGCTTTCCTCACTATAAATAAATCCCGCCAACTGTCCTCAGAACCGCAGTTTAGCAGCGACTCAATTGTTTTCTGCGCGTTGGCTTGAGAGGGCTGCTGGAGTACGGCAATTATCAACGATGGCTCCCCTCAAACGAGCATGCTGCCTGGTACTGACTCTCACCATGAGGCTAACAGTTACGCTGCTAGTGGTTGGCTTCCTCTCGTCCGGCAAGGCTTCTGGTATGTTGATTTCCTTTGCTTTTACGTGTGATAAAATGTTCCTATGGGCTCGCCGGAGCATTGACGCATCCCTCTGCCTGCTTCTGTATAAAGGATATAAAGGATATAAAGGAATTTTCTGTTGTGGAGGCTACAATGGACCAAGCTGCAGGAGGTGGTGCACACTATGAGCCTGCTTGTCGCCCAGTCATTGGTTACTTGGCAATCATCGTTTAAGGGAAGAAGTATTCTCACCAGCAAAGGATATGCAAGGGCGTCTTCCCCGGTGGAAGCTCTATTTTGCTGGCTCGGAGAAAATTACAAGCTCCAAACTTAGATAATTGTTTCCCGGCGCAATCATTGCTGTTCGTGTATGTATATGTAATAAGATAAATCGGTGGTTATCCATACCTACCTAATACAGTAGTAATCTGCCTGGAATGTTTTGACTAAGGTATGACGGAGAAAATGTTGTGAATAAATTGATGTATCACTCAGCCACCTTCCTGCGTCAAGTCCCAGCTGATTTCAATCTATAACTGATATATATCATATTATTTGGAGAGTCACACAAGTTCTTCTTGCCTTCTTCATTAGAAAATTAAGAACTAGAATACAGTCGTAAAATCAATACGCGCAACTTTGTAAAGCGAATAATGTAGGCCAACCTGAAGCAAAGTCTGACTTTGGTTTTCAAAGAAAAGGTTGCACGTTTAGACCCGGCCAAGTGGGAAGGTTGCCTTTAATATGCTTCTCGTTTCTTCCCAATACGTCAGAGATGCTCTTTTTGTTTAAATGAGCGTGTAACCATTCCCGTCCATGTCTTAGTCCTAGACAATTTGTTGGAAAATCGGGCACATATATTGTCAGCCGATATAAAAATTTAGTTGTTAGTCTCTTAAAAAACAACATAATCTCGTCAACAACAATATATCTAGAAAGAAATGGTTACAAGGTTAGACTTGATCTTGCAACAAGACTAGCGAATCACCCTGTAATTACTATCTTGGACACTATCTGTGTACCTCTCGGTCTTCACCGCGGACAACAGACTCGAACAACTCCTACAACGGCTCCTGTGAAATCGGCATGGATTGCAGGCTCATGTCGTCCTCCTAGCAACAGTCAAAAGACTCCTGCCTCTAGAGTAGTCCACACAGACCACTGAGAACTCCACATTGCGCTTCCAGAACTAACGACAAGGAGTTGTTTCCTTCTATCAGCGTACTAGTCGCCAACATGCTCTCCCACAATAACTGATCTCAGTTGCTCCTCTCTCGCTATCCGTCCCTAGTTTGGTAGGATTTGTTTGGGCTCTCGTGGTTACCACAACCAGAGAGGACAATAATTGTCAGGGCCACTGATCTTAATTGTGTGTTAGGAAGCCCCCAATACCCCTCTATATATAGTAGAGGGCAGGGTCAGAGTTCCCAATTGATGTGGGAGTAGAAGAGTTCGGAAACATAAATGTTCTGGAATCTACCGACCACGAGATGGTCGTCTCACACTGCGAAATGGTCGTCTCGTGCTTCTACAGTTTCCTATTTGCACACGAAATTCGCAATTCGCTTCCAATCAACGTTTAACATCGATTTTTCTTACACAACAAGTATTGTGCAATCTAAATAAATTTGGGAAAGAATCTAGAAACTTCCCTGACTTAATTGAGCAATCTCGCACATGTGAGACGGTCGTCTCGCTCACCCAGATGGTCGTCTTTTGAGCCGAGCCGAGCCGATCGGTTCATCAGTATGAAATAGTTCACTTTAGTTTGGGCAGCCAACTTTGTTCCGAATAGCCCGGCAAACTAGACGCCCATCTCAACATTTAAGACAGTCGTTTGGCGATGCAGTTAGTTGTTAGTACATGAATTGAATACTTAAACACTTTAGTAATCAATTTCAAGTAACTTGACACTCCAATCTGTCAGTCCAACACTTGAACCTGATGATTCTGAGTCCAGTCATTTGATCTATTATTTAATTAAATACCTAAACACCTTTAGCATTTAATCTAAACATCAATTATGAATATACTAATTTAATCTAAGTGCATCATATGCGTGTGACCCTATAGGTCGAGAATTATGTTGGTAGTGAATGTCCATAATAACTTATGACATCATAAGTAAAGAGTGATGTCTAGTCGCACATAATTTCTACCCAAGAAATTTGGAAAGTTAGAAAACAACTTCAACTAATAACCCATGAATAGTGTGACCGTGATCGTATAGTTCCTATGTCTCTAATATCTAGATTGAACTCGAGGCATGGAATCGTCATCCTCTTAACGTTCAATTTATGTTCCTTGAACTAGATCAGACTTTCTGAGATGCATTTGAGTTGACATATCATAATTGAATCACATTAGTATGGTGGTACACTCTCAGTTTCGCTTATCAAGGGGTTTGGATATCAATCTCCAATAGGAGGGACAAATCTGATCTCTATCACTCACAGTCAATCACCATGTATCAAAGTTACCCAATCATCACCGTTATAACAAACTATGTTTCAAGACTGCGTTTGGTGATGTCAAAATGTTCCCAACGACATATGATGAGTGTAGTGATTTGATGTCTAAGAAGCACAATCACCACCATCATTATGAGAGATGATTCTGACTACCATTACATGGTTTTCATGTATCACTCTCATGGTGGGTCTGTCTGTTACATTGTTCACTAACATGTATCTATGTGCTTGACTTGATATCACATATCATGACTAATAAGACTCTATTATCAACCAACACATACTCTAGTCTTATGTATTATTGTTGTCTATTTTGCTTCCATGGTAATATCTGACTAGGAAAAACAAGTATGTATGAACTCTTATCATTCCTATGATCTCATACTCTAAGTCACGTATTTGAAGACATATGACATCGAGTAACATCCTTCTCTATACATCTACTTATGTTTGTGTCATCATCTCAAGATTAAAATAAACATAATATACAAAATTACCTTTATGATTTATCAAATCAAGTATCTAAGGCCTCACCCCAATCATCATATGATTGGCTCTCTGGGAATACAGACTAACAAATTCTCACTTGCACTTAGAGCCAATCACCTACGAATCATATTTCGAGTGATCTTAACATGTCCATCATGTTTCTGCTGCACAAGTACTCTAGAAGGTTTAGCAACATTTAATTTTAGTGGTACTTTGAAATTTTCACATATCTTCACTGTACAACATCTTGTATGAGGTGGAAGTGTCGTAGTATGCTATCTGAGATTCCATGCCTATCATATAACTCCATTTCTATCACAATATTTCTACTGATTCATCAATGGTTGGAACCTCTAATAAGTTCACCCATATGAACTTCATACAATATCTTCTATTGTTCTCATAACACAGAGATATTAGACTTCTATTGTAGATGTAAACAATTGTCATTAGCTCAGAACTCTTCTAGCTCATAATTCTTGTTTTAAGGTCAAACAAAAAGATAGATTGCGATCTATTTATTTGTTAGTTAGGAAGATTTCATCAGTGTAACATTTTACACCCAACTCTTCCTTATTACCATGACCAAGGAACTAATCCTTTCCGTGCTTCATAAGTATTTATAGATGTTCTTTCATGGAATTCCAGTGACTCTCACTGACATATGACATATACCTTCTCGTCATGTCCAATACATATGTGATAACCAGACATGTATATATATGTCATGTCATCATGTCTAATACATATGAGATGATTGGATATTCTCTTGCCATGTCCAATACATACGAGATAACAGGAAGAGTACATACATGATAGATCCAATTACAAATGCATATGCATCTATCCATGTATTCACGTTTTATCATAAGAACTGGGATATTAGGCTCTCAAGAGACTAACTGCATGGAACATGGACAAAATTTCTCTCAATGATTCATGCATGTTGAACCCTTCAACATCTTGCCTGTGTATGTTCCTTTTCTTAGGCCAAGAAGCTTTTTAGATCTATCTGTATAGATCTCAATTCCTATTACATAGCATGATTATCCTAAGTCTTTCACAGAGAAGGTAATCTCTTTACCAGGAATTAACATTTGAAGGATAAGGATGTTATTTTGCATCATTATGTGGAATATAAATATGCTCCTACTAAATATTTTGTAATCACAGATTTTATTTTGACTCAAGTCAAACACTTTGACTTTCTTGTCAAAATAGAAGATTCCAGCTCTGAGATGCTTGCTTCAATCAACAAATTGACCTTTGTATCTTATAGACTTTATTTGCATAAATGGATTTAAAAAACCATTAGGTTGTGACACGTACACATCCTATACAATTATTCTAGTTACAAAAATGCATTGTTGACATCCATATGCCAAATCTCACAGTCTTACTAAGCTTCAGTTGCAAGAATGATCCTGATATATTTAGACATTGTAATTGGTGAAAGACTTCATCATGGTCAACAACATGAACTTGTTGGAAGCTCATCAAATCCAATCTACCCTTCCATGTTTGTCTTTTCTCAAAGACTCAAATGCACCCTATGTTTTTTACTCTTTCAGGTGGATCCATCAAGGTCATACCTTGTTGGTGTATATGGAGTCCATCATTGATCTTATGGCATCAAGCCATGTCTCATACGTTGGTCCCTCTATAGCTTCTAGTCGGCTCATCATTATGATCAACTCATCGCCTTTTTGAGTTATAAGATATCATATATCCTTTAAACTTAAGGCACAATCCACTAAAAATATAAAGTTTTTTGTTACATAAGAAACTTGAGATTCCACAACACTTTGTGATTCTCATTATTCCCACTGTACCTCTTTTAGGTTGAATGTTTTTCTTATTTGTATCAAAAATTTTGAGTTCTACTTTTACTCCCACTGATTCCTTTGGAACTAGGTTCCTCATGAGGAATATATCCATCCAGATCAACAAACAACTTTGTTGTAGGATTGGGATAAGAGTAATATTTTTAACAAAATAATATTAGTCTAATTTGTGTACAACACTTCTTTTAAGGAACAACATTTTTATATAGGAATTCATATTTAATCACTATCAAAGACACATAGGAACACTTTCCATACCATATCACATATGGTGTCTTTTAAATCATTTTAGATGGTATATTCTTTTAGTGTTTAGCATGAGCTCAAATTAAATTGGGATTTTAGCTAGTTTTATTGACAATCATATGTTAACAAGGTGTGATTCTTTCCTTTTGACACATCATCATGTTTAGGTGGAGTTCACTGTGATGTACTATCAGATATCTCCAAAAGGTCCTCAAACTCTTTGTTCAAAACATTTCAATGTCGATCATATCGAAGTATCTTGATACTTTTACCAAGTTAGTTATGTACTTCATTTATGATCTCCTTGAACAGTTCAAGAGATTCATACTTGTATTTGATTAAATACAACTTTCCATATTTGTTGATCACATCAGTAGATATAATGATGTACTAATAACCACCTTTGGCATTTATTCTAAAAGATCTGATGTACATCAACATGTACTAGGCCTAATAGAACACTTGTTCTCCCACTAAATCTTGTGGAGATGATTTTTTTTCATATTGCTCAGTAAATAAGACTTGCATGTCTCTATTGGTTCAATAACTAAAAGAGTCTAGACCAACACCATTTTAGAATGTAGAAAAGCATTTCTCATTCATTTGTATTAGATGACAATGCTATAGGTACACATTGTTTGAGTCATCAACTCATTCATTATATGTGTCATACACATTTGTTTCTATAACTATCAAGTATAGTTTATGAGACACAGGGCATTGCAATAAAATATCATATCTTTTAAAATGAAACATAATGTCCTCGTCACACAAGACATATGATATTTTTCATTAATGGCAAGTACATAGTAGCAATTCACTAATTGTATCATGTTCCCTTGAATGACAACTCTCAACTATTATGGAAGCAACCCTTGCTCCACGCAGTTCTAGCTTATTTCTTCTTAGGTTCAGAAGAAGTGATATCTATCTCTATCTTCTTTTTAATATCCTCTATGAAGAGGACAATTCCTTTCTAATGTTCAGACATGTGAAAATGGTGGCACTTTATCCTTTAGGTTAAAAGGATAGAATCCTCTTACACTTACCCTTCTTCGTATATTGAATGAAGAAGAATTGGACTTTATCTTAGCCTCAGAACACTTCTTGGTATTGCCTTTTCCCTAGGACTCACTTCCACTGATCCTCATCATGGATTTGTCTGTGTTCTTCGTTGCTTTAGCATCAACATGCCAAACATTAGATAAACTGACTATATGATTCATGCTACTCTTACATAATCATATCCATGGTCATCTCTTGACCTAAGAGAATTTCCAATCATTCCATATGTCCAATCTTATAGAGCACATGGGGTTCTACCGGAACTCCCTTTGTCACTTTACACTCATATTATACCTTGTTTTCTTTACATTATTCTTTAGATGTGTTACCATCTCGAGAATGTCCATGTATTCATGTTGTTAATGCAAATCAAAGTTCATACAACATAGCATTAGGTATTCAAATATCTATGGCATCATTGGCATACTTCCATTAAGCATCCATTTAGCCTTAGGTTCCTCTGGCATTGGTCTATCAAGGAATAGAGCTTTTGCTCATAGATGAGAACATTTCTCAAAGTCCTTAACCAATTGTGGAACTTTATTCTATTTTGTCCTTTTCAAATTCAGATCATAATTTAAGCGCATTTGTATTTGACATTTGATTCTACAAAGAAATATTGCATTTTTTTAAATCATTTTTTATTTGGTTTGATTTGATAAATTTGACGATATTAAATGGGTATTTAATTAATTACTACTCCCACTATTTATTCAAATTGATAGCCCTTAATATAAATTTTGGAATATTGCAGTGTACAATATCCTAGTGGGCTAAGATCCAAAACAGTTCAACTGTTACCTGGACTAAATCAGCATCAACAGTCAATTATTAAGGTAGGTAATCATGCCAATTGCATCATATGCAACTCTTAGATAGATGATATGCAAAACTCCTTGCCATAAACATGTACATTATTCTGGGCTTAGACTCTCCAAGAATCACCAGTTTAAGCCTGACCCAAAAGCCGACAAGATAATAATGCACCCACTGGGGAGGAAACTACATTACCACCATCACACTTCCATGAGATAGATGGTATACCATGCTAGGGCATAAACTATGCTTGGTCGATCAAGATTTTCATGTGTGCCACTTTTGGAAAGCATCTAAGACTTAATATTTAAATTTAGAGATTTTATATATACATATACATATCCAATCACCACATATTGTAATATGTATCATATATATTCTATAACCACAAGGTGAACATGCAATCTAAAATATATGAGTGATGGTTTTGGCCAATCTAATGCAATTATTTGGAGCCACAAGGAATTGCCACCACCTAAGGTTCACATCACATGAAACCTGTTGTTGATCAAGATCCGTACTTGCTCCAATCCAGGTTAATCAGTTTAACACTTGAACTGATCAACTCGTCTCTGGGTTGGTCGGTCGGGTTCCTAAAATGGTCGTCTAGCATCCTCCACCCGGTTGGTTGGGCCACCAGTCGATCAGTTCATCTCCTATCGTCTGGCCTCCTCGTTCCTCCAAATGATCAGTTCATCTATAGCAGAACAACTTTTCACAACGATGCATAAACTAAAACTATCCTATTTCCTTACATTGTAAAAGGGGACCTCGAGTGACATTCGAGGGGAAATATGAAAAAGAGCATTAATTTACATTTAGAAAGGAGAGAGGAGATTGGTACGTAGAACGATTAACAACAGGACTAAACCACAACCATGCGCACACAGATCTGGGGTTTTGACCATAACCACGCTAACATCCACCATCATTATATTTTTACGGCGAAACGTATGGATTGCATATTATATCATATCCTATATATGTTTGTTATGATCGTATGTGGTATTTAGTTGGATATATACATTAATCATTTTAATATTCACATTGTATGCAATAATAAATGAAAAATGAAATCCAATCACATTGATTTATATCCAAGATACACCATAGATTGATAGGGCTCTGACACCTTTATTGGGAAATCGAGCGCAAATATAGGCAGCGAAAACAAAAATTTATTTGTCAGTTTCCCATAAATTAGTAGAATGTCATCAACAACAATATATCTAGGAAGGAAGGGTTGTAAGGTTATATCTGGTCCTACAACAAGCCCAGCGAATCACCCTGCAATTTCTATCTTGGACAGTGTCTGTGCAGCTTCTGGTCTTCACCACAGACAATAGACTCGAACGACTCCTACAACGGCTCATGTGGACTGGAAATAAATTACAAACTGAGTTAAGGCTGTCAATGGGTAAGGGTTAACCCATTTACCCTTTACCCAGATCCTGTAAGGGAAGGGTAACGGTAAAGGATTTTCTTACCCTTTACCCGCCTACCCACTACCCTCTAACCTGCTACCTTAGTGGGTAAGGGTAAGGGTAAGGCATTATCCATACCCTTTAACCTGCTACTTACCAATATTTATATATAATACCTTAAATATATTGTCATTTGTTGTTTACGTCTAATATATATTCAACATTATGTGGTCATCATTTAATATAATACATAGTTTTCTTATTTACGTTTTATGTAGCCAACTTGGTCATGTATACATCACAATTTTGAAGGTGTAAAGACAACATGTATGAAATATTTTCTAGTTTATATACCATTTGACATAATGTTGTAGATGATTACTTAACATCATTATGAATATTTATAGTCATTCTTGAACATCTTGATATCTCACTTAAATATATAAATATTTTAGGAAGCCTATTATTGTTAATATTAGCATATAGTTTGGCAAGACATATATATTCCCCGCCTCACCCTTACCCTCCCAGTTTACCCTGTGGGTAAGATGGTAAGGGTGAGGGGAGGGTAAGGATATTGGTGGAGTGGGGAATTACCCATACCCTTACCCGCCACTCTTGGAGGGTAAGGGTAAGGGTAAGACCTTACCCTCCCCATACCCTCCCTATTGACAACCCTAACTGGCGCCCTCCTCCTAGCAGTAGCCCAAGAACTCCTGCCTCTAGAATGGTCTATGCGGATCACCAAAAAATCAACATTGTGTTACCAGAGCCAATAGGAAGAGTTGTCCCATTCTGTCAGCGCGCTAGTCACAAACATGCTCTCCGACAACAACTGATCTCAGTTGGTCCTCCCTCACTATCCCTCCCTAGTTGGGTAGGAGTTGCTTGGGCTCTCGTGGTTACCACAACCAGAGATGACAACAATTATCATGTCCATTGATCCCAATTATGCATTGAGAAGCCCCAAGTACCCCTCTATTTATAGTAGAGGGTAGGGTTGGGGTTCCCAGTTGATGTGAGAGTAGGAGGGTCCGAAAACATGAATGTTCTGGACTCTGCAGAGCGTGAGATGGTCATATCACACTATGAAACAGTCGTATCATGCATGAGATGGTCATTTCATAGTGTGAAATGGTCATCTCGTGCTTCTATAGTTTCCTATTTGCACACGAAATTGGCAATTCGCTTCAAATCAATGTTAAACAATGATTTTTTCTTGCACAACAAGTATTGTGCATTCCAAATAAATTTGAGAAAGTATCTTGAACCTTCCTCGGCCTAACTGAGTGATCTCAGACATGCGAGACGGTCATCTTGCTCACCCAGAAGATCGTCTGGTGATCTGAGCCGATTCGGTCGGTTCATCAGTATGAACCAATTGGTTCACTTTAGTTTGGGCTGCCAACTTCATTCCAACCAGTCTGACAAACTAGACGCCCATCTCAATACTTGAGATAGTCGTTTGGTAGTGTAGTCAGCTGTTAGAGAGTGAATTGAATACCTAAACACTTTAATAATCAACTCCAATCAACATGACACTCAAATATGTCAGTCCAACACTTGAACTTGATGATTCTGAATCCAGTCAGTTGATCTATTATTCAATTCAATACCTAAACACATTTAGCATTCAATATAAACATCATTCATGAATATACTCCTTTAATCCAAGTGTATCCTATGTGTGTAACCCTATAGGTCTAGAATTACATTGGCAGTGAATGTCCATAACAACTTATGACATCACAAGGAAAGAGTGGTGCCTAGTCGCACATCATTGCTCCCCAAGTAATTGAAAAAGTTAGAGAACAACTTTAACCTATAATCTGTGAATAGTGTTATCATGATCATATAGTTCCTTTGTATTTGATATCTGGATTGAACTCAAGGCATGGAATCCTCATCCTCTTAATGTTCAATCCATGTTCCTTGAACTAGAGTTGACTATTTGAGATGCATGTGAGTTCACATATCATCTATTGAATCACATGGGTATGGCCATACACTCTTTCTCAGTTATGAAGGGGCCCTGGATTTCAATCTCCAATAGGAGAGACAAATTCCATCTCTATCACTCAGAATCAATCCCCATGTGTCAAAGTCACTCAATCATCACCATTATAACAACCCATATTTCAAGACTGTGTTTGATAATGTCAAAGTGTACCCAATGGCATGTGGTGAGTGTAATATTTTAGGTCTATGAACCACAATCACCGACATAAGTATGAGAGATGATTCTGACTACCATTCTATGGTTTCCATGTATCAATCTCATGATGTATCTGTCTACCCTATTCACTAACATGTATTTGTGTACTTGACTTGATATCACATATCATGACTAATGAGACTTTGTCATCAGTCAACACATACTCTACCCTTATGTATTAATATTGTCTATGTTGCTTTCACAGTATTATCTGACTAGGGACAAAACAATAATGTATAATCTCTTATCATTTGTATGATCTCATCCCCCAAGTCACATACTTGAAGACATACGACATCGCATATCATCATTCTCTAGACCTTCACATATGTTTGTGTTATTATCTCAAGACTGAAACAAACATAATAGATAGAATTAAAGTTATGATTTATCAAATCAAGTATCTAATGCCTCACTCCAATCATCATATGATTGGCTCTCTGGGCATACATACCAACACAAGTAAGCAGAGTTTCATGATTGCGGAGCCAGTCATACTCATTTACTAGAGAATATGTTAATCTAAAATAAAGGACACATATGGATTGTAGGATGTGATCATATTACCTTTGATTCAACATTCACAAAATCCCCGTCTAGGAAAAAATGAGTTCTAGGGTGGACGTTTACATTTGGTTTTATGGTGTTCGAATATAGAGAGAAACGCTGGATGCCGCATGCGAAGCTGGTACAAAAGACATGGAGACATGGGCGACACGTGCATGATTTTCACGTTTAATGTTTTTGAACGGGAGGACAAAATACAACATTTGTTTAGCAAATTTTGCACACATGATTTTATCATTTGTCCCGCTCCATCAAATCAAACCCATTTCTTTTAAATGCCAATACATCAATACAAAGCTAAACAAACATGCTAAAATATAATTTAAATCTTTGCATTTTAAATTGTAAGAAAAACATGAGTGACCTTTACAACACTATGTGAAATAGTAAGAATCTACTTGGCATTTCTTAATCTGCCAAAAGGTAAGAAAAATATATTAAAAAATGTATTATTTTAAAATATGAAATGTGCAATGTGTTTTTTCTAAGACATTAAACAAAAAACTATGTCTTGAGACAGAGATATAACCTTCTTACCATGAAAAAAATATAAAGCAAACTTGTCTCAATATATACAAATATATGTAAACATTTGTTGCATAATGAAATTGCACATACAATATTGATCGTTTAACTTATATTATACCACATTCACAATCAATTTTTTTACTATGATTTAAGTGAATATTTCTACATGTGTTTAAAACAGCATATCTGGCTTTAGTTTTCAACTATGGCATAAGATTAAAGATTCTAATGATAAAAATGACTCACACTTTAAATATGTTTTTCAGCTAAAATAAATTGTTTAAATTTTAATAAATATATTTTTGTGTGCAATTTCTTTAAGTTATGCAAATAAAAACTATTTTGTTAAGTACTGTGATGTTAAGAAAACAAAGCTAACTTCTACACAAAATAGAAATTTCACAAAAATACTAATGTGAGAACTGCAAATATTGATATGCATAGTACAAAATTAAGAGTGATGTGCCTTAACAAATAATTTTTTGTTATTTTTCAAGAATTAATTTATATGATAAGTTATTTGGAATTTCACATCAAATATTTATGTTTTATTTCAATTATGTTCAAATTCAAACAAGTTAAGATCAAACACTAAATGGTAGTTTTGATTATTTGGACGTTTATGGCATAGAAAAGTTGAGATTAGATCAAGAATATTAATATCATGAATAAGTCTTACCCACTAGAAGGAAAAGTAAATATAACTACTTTAACTTGCTTGTAATGTATTCAAACTAATATGCAAAATTTGCGGCCATGTTAGGGTCCTTTTGTAATATGCCAAACTAATATGCCAAAGTAATGAGTCAGTGCCATAAATACAAATATTGAATGATAAATAAATCTTTGATAGTTCTTTAACTGTGGGTTGGTTGGATTAGAAATTACAAACACATATCTAGGGAGTTGCTTTAATTTTTTGAGCATATAAGGGGTTGGTTGTATCTTGTTGGTACAATGAGGTGTAATTGAGTTGTTGGGGACAACTTATACAAAATATACACATTACTTAAATTTAGGGTTGTCAATGGGTAAGGGTAAACCATTTACCCTTTACCCATACCATGTAGGTGAAGGGTAAGGATAAAGGATTTTCTTACCCTTTGCCCACCTACCCACTACCCTCTAACCCATTACCTTAGTGGGTAAGGGTAAGGGTAAGCCATTACCCATACCCTCTAACCCACAACCCGCCAATATTTATGTATAATATACTAAATGTATAGTCATTGAGTGGTTTGAGTCTATGGAATATATAATATCATGTGGTCATCATTTTATACTATACATGGTAATTTTATCTACTTCTTTATGTAGTTAGCTTTGTTGTGTCTGCAACACCCACTAGTACATAACCAGCCTTTAGTGTCGCTTATTTAAGGCCTTTAGTGTTGGTTTTTAAGCGACACCTATGTGGGCGCTGCTAAAAGCCCAACCGTTACGCGTCGGTTCTCAAACCGATGCCACAACCCTTCGCGCGCCACCGAAAATGCGCCGAAAACGCACCAGCAGGGGGTATAGGCGTCAGTTATTAGCTTAGAAATTGATGTCATATACCTTCGCGCCATAGAAAGGGTGCCATTTGGGGCACTATCGAAGTCAGTTTATTAGTGATAACTGACGCCATCTCACCCACTGCCACGGCCGTGCTGGCCAGCACGACCGTGGTGTCTGGCCTCATCAGGGAAATTGACGTCGGTTACTAGTATGGCAACTGACACTGTAACTATATATCATCAGTTTTATATAGATATGTGATGCCTATTTTATGTCTGGTCCGCTGCCACAGCCGTGCTGGCCAGTACGGCCGTGGTATCTGGCCTCATTAGGGAAATCGACGTCGGTTACTAGTATGGCAACTAACACTGTAACCATATGTCGTCAGTTTTATACAAATAACCGACGCCTATGTTTTGATTTTTTTTCCTATTAGTGTGCAGACCTGTTGTGGCTGGTCGCATGATGAGAAACCTGCAGTTCAGTTATGAACTGTAGGTTTTACGACATCCATTGATATCAGCCAACAACAAGCCAAAAACCTACAAAATTAACATGATGGATAATATTATATATATGTGATTCACACTCATGTATAAGAACCTTTAATTCATATTATTTTTTTATCACACACATGTAGAAACCAGTAGTAACCTGCAGTTCCATTTATTTCATCTCTTTTCATATTCAGACACATGTAGAAACATTCATGTATTGATGATTTTCACCCACATATGACAATTCATTAACATTCATTCACATTCACACAAAATTAATTATGAGAACAAAGTTATTCTTTATTCATCATTGTCATCATTGTCAGCAAAATCATATTGAAAAATTCCCACTCTTTGCAGGGCTTTTGCCCAATCTTCTCTTACAACATCTAATTCATCTCTCGTATAGGGAGCATGTACATCGAAACTCTTTGCACCTGTTTTGATGTCCTCTGTTTTAAAGACCTATAAAGAGAATGACGTACATACATAATTATAATAATAAATAATAAGATTCATATATTTCATATTATCTAACGAGACTATGTATATTACATGTTGTATGTTATCGATTTCGAATACGGCATGTTTGATGATTAGGTTCATAAATCACATCACATAGTAGGCACATGCCCAACCGTTGTCTTGTGTAGCACACTATAAATTGAAACATACAAAATATTCAAAAATACAAATAAACACAGTTCACATAAATAATATATACATTGGAGTCAGAAAATTACTTTCACATTCTCCCAAATGAGTGTCAGATTTTTTTCCTGGGGACCTTTCCTCCAGCTTTTTTGTACTCTTGTAAAGCCCTATATATGTTAATGTAACACATTAAATTGCATAATTAAATAGTAATGCAGTAACAGATGTTAACAGATATAAAAACATAAAATATTTCTCACGAGAATAATGGCAGTTTAATTGCATGTCCATATAATACATCCAACTCACTCCCCGCAGGATCTAGATAATAGACAGTGAATATCTTGGGGACAACAACTAATAAATCCCAATGCTTAGAACTACAGGTAAGAAAGTAGAAAATTAATAACTCAATATCCGCAATAAAAATGTAATTTTCTTAAGTCCAAATTACAAGCAAAGTAAACTTACTCGACATTGAATGGAGCTATTATCACCGTCATATTATTTATATCAAAATATTCAAAAGTATCACAGCAGTATGAAGTAACTGAAGAAGGGTTTGTATCTATAAGACTAATCAAAGATGGAACCAAAAATCCCACATGGGAAAACCCAAAATCTATACATGTCTTGTATAAGTGGTTGTAAAACATGTATTACGTATGCATTAATATATAAGAAACCAGATTGCCGTATATAAAACAAGGTATATGGATGTATAAACCAGATTTCCATATGCATTAATGTCACCATATCCACAACTCTATCATAGATGTGTTCAGCCATTCATACCTAAACAACTCCAAAATATATTGTATAAATATGTTGTTTCCGAATGTTTGACCTGCATTAATAAATATCCAGAACTTCTATTACGTATGCATTAATACGTACGCTAAATATGTATAAATAGTTTGTTATCGTATGATTTACATGTAGCATTCTCTGAAATAATAACATTTATAGGGCAATTTGGATTATGTTCGCCGATCCATACTGCCACACTCCTACAATTAGGACCTATCGAGGCGTGTAGGTCCCCTGCAAGCCAACTTGATAGTCGAGGAGGTGGAGGCCGAGATGTAGTGGGTCTCATCTTTTTGACCAGTATATATAATTTCATATCAATTGACTCATATATATATACACACTAACTAAGTAAAGTAATGAAAATTTATCATACAATATTAGTATAGAGGACATCCGCTTCGGGCCACAATATCACTCCGCCTACTGCCTCACCAAGTGTTTCAACATCTGGGTGTGCATGCGGCAGTGCAATATTCGTCCAGCCAGCGAGTATATGTATCGGGCTCACACGTACCATGCCATCTGTTACTGGACTCCCATGCAATATGCACCCTTTAAGGGTGGGTAAGCCGATGCATCTGCAACGATATATCCTTCACTTTGTAGTCGGTATGGCTTCAACCCCTACAAATTTAAGTAAAGAATGTTATATGCATATATACACAAACATATGATCATCTTGAACAGAATAGCTATTATATATGCCATACAAATACTTACAGAGGATGTGCTAGGTTGTGGGTCTATAAGATTACTCCCAACCTCTGCAGTACAAGCAGTAGGAGAAGAGAGGTTCACCACAGGTACTGTCTGAGTGGCAGTCTGAGATGCCTGGCACTTATTAAATACTTCATGGAGTCTTTTATCAACTACTTCCTTGACTCTCCTATCAATTAAGGAATCTACCTATACATGGATAAAAGAAATGCTAGTTTCTAATTATTGAATTCCCTTTCGCAATACCGTTCTAAAATAAGAATAAGTTACCTCAACTTGTTGCCCACACCAGTGCCTGTACCCCTTACACATACAGGATGCTCTGGGTTACCCAGAGCAACTGTTAGTTCATCCCTTGTACCCTGAGGGATGAACTTGCCTTCCTTCCTCTACTCGTGCAGCTCCCGCTAATCACCATCAACAAAAATTCGTAAGTAAATATAATAATAATCAATATCGATAGATTGCTCTATGAGTTAATTTTTACCATTTTTGCTGCCACCTCAGTAGTTGCGGGCTTCGATATATCTCCCTTCTTGTTTCGCCGCCCAACTATCCACATAACATGACGAGGTAGAGGTGCAGGAGTAGCAGTAGAGGACTCTGCAGTCTCCTGAGTAGCAGTAGGCTGAGTAGACTCAACATGTAGTCTTTGGCGAACACCTGCATATCCTCTTGGACCCATTGTGTGGTCATGCACATTTAGTGCACGCCTTGCTCGTTGAGCATCGTTGATAGCCTAGTTAGTTAGCACATTGATTTGGTTAGTAACACTAAAGGTTAATCTTGAATAGGTGAATACATAAAAATGTATATTAATTAAATTGGGAGTGGCACTTAATACCTTGAATTTATTTGTTTTTCTTGGGGTAACAAACTCCTCCCATTCTTTGGGGTCCAAGTAGTTCCATTATTGTGTGGCTTCCTTCTTCCTATATTTATTTTTCAAAGAGAATACAAACAAAAATTATTAGTGTAGAGTTAGTGAAATACTAATCAATGTCTAGAATTGGAATCAATCAAGAACCTATTCTCAACATCACGTATGTAATTCGGGTGAGATTGGTCCTATAGTTCCTTAGGACCCTCCCACAACGTTGCATCACACATTTACGATGCAACTTTTCATCCAGATCAAATATGCTCTGCAAATTAAATAGAATTTCTATTAACTAGTATCCTAAAAATTAGTAATCTACACAAATAGAATTACAAATAATAATAACTCACTCTTAGTTCCTTCCATATGTGGTCTTTCTTCCCCTTAGGAACTTTATGCCATGATTCTAGGATAGGACTGCAATGGCTGTGAGTAAGAGCCCCAAGATATTAAAAAAATGAGTTGCAGTTCACTCCATATGGATTTCCTGCCTGATCGAAATCCACAACCAATTTGGGTCCATTGCCCTTTTGCTGTATTAACTTGTTCATCATTGTGATGCCCCTCAGTTTCTCAATTTTCTTTTTCTGCTCATCAAGTGCTGTAATTTCTTCCGGGGGTGCATCACCAACCTAAAATTTGATAAAAAAAACACACTTACATAATATAATTATAAATGAACATATAGATAGAAACCTCAGGGATATATTCTTAAAACTTACATTGTCAGGCAGTGCAAGCATGTCCTCACCCTCACGGTGATCATCAGCACGGTCCTGATCAGCCATCTAAAAGTTCATATTCAAATTATTAATTTCACATTGTAAAGTAACACTAATTGTAAAGTTCCCATTATAAAGTACACATTCACATTATAAAGTAATTTACATTGTAAAGTTCACATTCACATTGTAAAGTTCACATTCATATTGTAAAGTTCACATTCACATTGTAAAGTAATTCGCATTGTAAAGTCCACATTCACATTGTAAAGTTCACATTCAGAAAAATAAAACATAATAAAAATATAAACATCCATTCCTCTAACATCGTTTTTATTTCCAGGTTGTTTAGGGCCCGATATCAAAGACGACAACATAACATACTTCTTTTTTATACACAAACATGGAGGAAGATTGTTACCTAAATGCCTACATGGACAGTAGAACCTATCTCCAGGTTATTTCCTATGTTCCTCGGCAAATCTAATAAACTGGTCAAGACCAGATATAAACTCTGGGGTGCAACAATTGCGAATGGACATCCATGATCTATCCATTATATGATCAAAGAGAAAACAAGCTATATATTACAATAAGATTAGGGTCTAGGGTTAACAGATTAGAGTTTATACATGGTTAAAGCTTTAGGCCAAAAAAATACATGTGATGTCATTCTTATATATAATAAATGTGTACCACCTATCCCATTCTTGAACACCTAATCTCACTAGTAAGTGTATAATGTGTATTGGGATTTTCAAGAAAATTTCAGCAGCATTTGCCCACTCTTCTCTAAGTACATATGTACTTAGATAACAAATGGGGAAATGCTGCCGAAATTTTCTTGAAAACCAAATGAACATTATACACTTACATCCTAAGTGATATTAGGTGTTCAAGAACAGTCCCAAACTGGGGACTATCCAAGATTTACTCCTAATGAGTAAATCTTGGACGCGTTTATAGGCCAACAAATTCATTTGTTGTCATTCTTATATATAATAAATGTGTATAAACTACAAACATGGTTAATCCTAATCTATAGAGCATTATTAAATAATAAATCAAGAAATTAATAGTTTCAAACATGCAATAATTCTCAATGCAATGTTATAAACTACAGGCAACATGGTTAATACCTACACTCTAGTAGACAGACTAACCTTAAATATAGTGATGTATAAGAGATTAAGAAAAAAATTCTTAGGTAAGAGTAAGATGAAACTCAACATATATGCACAATTAGCATCAAATATAGGACAAAAGGGTAGATTTGAATCCTAATTTACTCAAACATGTATAAAAATTACCCTAATGATAAAAAGTCTAGGAATCTTTACTAGACATTATATATATAGCCCTAATAATCATATTTAACATACTACATTATTATTAACATCCAGATCAGATTAAGATCATCCTATGTTATAACTATTGGTTTAATAACCCTATTTCTGCATGTTCATGATTATCAACTTTAAAACTCTATAATTCATTGAAATCATTCTAATTCAATTTAAGATGTTGGGATCGCATAATTATATACTGACATCAGAATAAATAAAAGAATCATAATTAACATGATTAACAACATGCTCATCAAACTAGGGTTTTCTTGAATATCATCTAATATTTTTGTACTAACTGTCCCTTTGTAACAAGAAGAATAATAGAGCTTTAAGTATATTTTATTCACAATCTACACATTTTTATGATCAAAACCATATACAACATGGTAATATTAATGTGAATCAGAGCATTTTTAATTCACAATCTATGCATTTCCTACATAATTCGAGCAAGAGCAGGGTACCTGCTTGAGGGCGGTGGAAAAAGAGGAGGAAGAAGAGAAGGAGCAAGGTACCTTTGTGGCGGCGTTGGGTACGCAGGAGCTGTGGTCGGAGCGGAGCAGTGATGGAGAGCAGGGAGCAGAGCCCTAGGAGCCACGACCGACCTGGAGAGCAGCGGCCGGAGAACTGGCGGCGACTGGCGGAAGCAGAGGCGGCTGGAGGAAGCAGAGGCGGCAGAGGCAGAAGCTAGCAATGGTGCGGAGGCAGATGTGCGATGACTATAGTGGTGGCGAGTGGCGGCGGTGTTGGTGACCAAAGCACGGTCAACAAACAACGGCAGAGGTAGAGGTGGAGGCAGAGCAGCAGTGAGTGGTGGTGGAGTAGAGGAATCACCAGACCAACAAACCCTCAGCGGAAATGAATGAAACAGAAGGGAAAGAGTCTGCCTCGTGTTGTTAAGTTAACAATATGTGTTGGTTATTAACAACAACTGACAATAAAAACTATAGCAATAAAAAAACTGACACTATTGTTCAATTATAGGTGTCAGTTCCAAACATAAATATCGACGTCTATATTTATATGCTGACAAAAATAATTATTCTCGAATTAAGACCATAGTCGTCAATTTCCTTATAAAAACCGATACTAAAGGGAGGTGAAAATTTTCACAGTTATGCGCGTGAAAACACAATGGCGTCAATTATCGTAATACAACTGACGATAAAAATTGGTCAAATTTCTGTCTCACAGAAAACCTTTAGTCGTCGATTTCTTTTTTAAAAACTGGCGATGTATGTTAATTTTTGGAGGTAATTTTTTTCGCTAGAAATTTTGGATTTGGCGGTTACTTTTAGGCACCGGTTTGTTATTAAGGAACCGATACTGAATAAAAGTGATACTCGTGTCTGGTCGCCCTTCACAGATTGATGTCGGTTTATTTTATAAACTGACGTTGTATTGTTTAGGTGTCAGTGTATTATTACAACTGACACCGTTAAAAGTGATATTATAAGCCATTTCTGTAGTAGTGACCATTTTGAAGGTGCAAGACACATGTATAAAGGTAGTATAGGGAGATTAAGATTGAATACGATATGCCTTCACTGCGGAGCTGGTAATTGCACATGCACGATACAAGATCGAATACGAGAATATTCCCTTCATATGCCTTCACTGCGGACACGCCGGACACTTAGAGAAGGATTGTCGTATAAGAATTGAACTGGAGAACAAGGCAAGATAGGAGGCACTAATAGTAGGCTCGATCGTCATTGATTCCTCGTCAAGGAAGGAAGGGTTCTCTGAAGTGATTCACGCTCAACCCTTCAAGCACAAGGTCAGGAAAGCCACTACCAACGCTAAACCTAAGCAACAGACCATTTTCCGCAATAAGTTCCAGGACCTGGCGGATCAAACCGAGGATGAAGACGATCCAATTGAAGTCGTAGATGAGGAACATGTTGCGGAAAAGTTGACGTCAAGTATTGACTGGAAGCAACGGAAACTACAATCGAAGAAAAATAAGGGGCTGGACGCACAGGATGGAGGAGAACCTCAAACGCAGGGCGTCGTCTCTGTTCAGACAAACCCTATTGAGCACACGACAGCAACACCGCGGGGAGACAAGGTCCTACAGGGGCGGGAGTCTCTGGTGTCTCAGGAACACCCCTTCCTATCGATGACGTTCTCGATAGGGGGGCAA
This sequence comes from Alisma plantago-aquatica, assembly GCA_963693085.1. Lineage (NCBI taxonomy): Eukaryota > Viridiplantae > Streptophyta > Magnoliopsida > Alismatales > Alismataceae > Alisma > Alisma plantago-aquatica. Next base: position 59,957,986 of record OY856410.1, on the reverse strand, counting down.
GGTGGTCGAACCTCGGGCTACACCTCATATAGGAGCCCAGCTAAACCTACAACAGGGATCCACCTGCGGAACAGGAAAGTGGTGAATGTCGGGGACCCAGGACGCGCTTCCACGCAGAAACGTGGGAAGCAAACCCTTCTCCAGGACCTTGAAGATGAAGCGAGGCAGATGGGATCCTCACCTCTGGAACCCCCCCCCTCAATGAACTTAATCGCTTGGAATACCTAGGGTATGTGTGATGATGATACCCAACATGCGACTTCCAACCTGGTGGCACTCTATGGAGTGTCCGTGATGGCCATCTTCGAACCCAGATGCAGTAGTAGAAAAGCCCTCTCGATCATCAAGCGGTTGGGCTTCCCCCAGTCACATAGGGTTGAGGCAGTGGGCTACGCAGGGGGCATCTAGCTCTTGTGGAAGACGTCTGTCCAGTTGGAGGTAATCTTCTCCCACAAATAGTTTATCCATTACAGAATCCAGGACAAATTCTTTACCTTCGTCTACGCTGGAACCACAAGAGCAAGCCGTCGCTTGCTCTGGCATCAACTACAAATCCTAGCAAGTTCTATTCACGCTCCATGGTTAGTTAGCGGAGACTTCAACGTGGTCATGTATCCCTCAGAGAAGTTTGGAGGTGCCTCTTTTGATAGCGGGAACAACAGGGATTTCATCAACGCGATGGAGGATTGCCAGTTGCATGACCTTGGGGCCAATGGCCCTCGCACAACATTCAGGTGGGGCCTTCTTCACGAATGACTCGATCGCGGCTTGGGTAACTCCCACTAGCTCAACCTCCCCTTCTCCCAGCCTGTTCACGTCCTAGAGCAGAATCACTCTGACCAAGCACCTCTTCTCGTCTCGCTCCCTCGTGCGCCACGGCAGTCGAGCCGCCACTTGCGGACCTCATCTTGTTGGCACACCATGGCGGGGTGACGTGTATTTTACTACACACTTAAACGCAAGTATACGCGTCGAGTAATATAGGCCTTGTGAGGCCCGAGTCGAACTCAGGGATACGTGAATTACTGGAGACTTCTACTAACTAATCGCAATCAGCTAGGCCGATTAACAAAGTAGGGTTTTGTTGTTAAAATTGAAAAGAAAAATATAAATCAAACAAAGAAACAATCGATTAAAGGTTAATTTAATCAATTCAAAAGGATATCTTTAGGATGGCGGTTTCACCGCGGGTCAACATTGCATTAGGTTTTATATAATTCCTCACACTTCTCTCTCTATCCGGGTAGTGGCCTGAAATGAGAATTACCCACTGTCGTGGTATAATCCACTACTTAGGTTTAGGTTGATTCCACCGTCGTAGTAATCATTCCCCTAAACTAAGCGCATTAAGAACGATCTCTCAGTTCCCACCATTAATTTTACAACTCCTTTGTCAAGGGTTTTATTGATTAATGTAAGTTTCGTCTCTTTTCAACCGTTAATCCTTCTGTCGAAGTGATTAAGGGCATTAAGTTATTATTATGGTGATCAAGCATAACAATAGAAATGGAGAAAATGAACTTATACCACGGATTTGAGAGAGAAAATATGAATTATTGATATAAAAATGTCATACAATGCATTCCCGGGCTACTCCCGGTCCTAAAGATGGAGGGTTTTAGCCTCTCATGCTCATCTCACACGAATACATGGTAGAAATGGGGGAATTTATAAGAAAAACGGGAAATAAATGGGAAAACCCCTGAACGGAGAAGAACCGGTGGATCCTTGGCGTAGAACACGAGCTTCCCCGCCTGTCGGTGGTGGAAATCGTCTTCGGCAGCGTCCAAATCACCCGGGATGAGCTTCTCGGCCTCCGTTCTCCTTTCTCCCCTCCTCGGCACTCATGCAATGCAAAATGAGATACTGATCTCGTCTGGGCGGCCGTCATTAGGTATAAGTCCCTAATTAGGTCGTCAAATAACAACAGCTGTTCGATCGAGATCAAAATAGATCCAACACATGTCTGCCGGCGTCGATACCATCGACGCGGGTCGATGGTATCGACCCAGCGGATTAGCGACAGCTTTCCTTTCTTTTATTCTGAGTGCCTGAGGTGATCTCGATACCATCGACCTGAGTGTTGATGGTATCGACTCCTGTAGCGTCGGTTTTGTCTTCTAGCGACGCTGTAGCTCTCTTTGTGTCGATGGCATCGACTTCCGTCGATGGTATCGACTTCATCCTCGCCAGCAACCTGAAGTGATCTCGATGCCATCGACTTGAGTGTCGATGGTATCGACTCTGTGTTGCTCTTCTCGTCTGGCAACCTGTGGCTTGGTCGATGGTATCGACTTCCTTCGATGGTATCGACGGAAGCAGATACTTGTTTTTCCTGAAATTTCACAACAAGACCAAGTAAATCCACACAATTTATAATAAGATGATAAATAATGCTCAAAATAGTAAAACAAAGGGGATTTGACATAATAAGATGGCAAAGACCAAATTAAGTGAATTATGCAATATTATCCATAAAAAATGAGTAATTAGAGCACAAAACACATATGAAAAAGGTCTATAAATGCGACTCAAAATCATCACATCAAACTCCCCTAAGCTTAAACATTGCTCGCCCTCGAGCAACTAATCCTTAGAATAGAATTGCAGATGTCAACTAACAATCAACATACCAACCCTCATCCCATGAGACTCCCACTGGACGTTCTCAAACCGGCCTTTCCTAATCACAGAATAGTAATTACCCTAAAGGTGACAATAATCATCAATAAAAGAAATTATCCTTCAAACCGATGAACACTATCACATAAGGCAGTTAACATAATAAAATTCGCCGATTCAGCATTGGTGCATCTTGTGATCGCCTACACTACGTTGCTCGCCCTAACTACCGTCTACATGGAAGCAGTTCTCCTGATAATCATGAGTGAGGAGAAATTCACGGTGGCCTACCAATCCGAGCAACGGGTGGATGGAATGGGTGGTTCCTGGAGGAATTTGGAAGTGTGGTACAGTTTCAATATGCATAAAACAAAATGCCCTAAATGATGCAAATGCACATTAAAAATGCCCTAATGCCTAAAATTTGGTGAAATGATGCATGCACTAACCTTCCACCTCAAAACGAGATAGAAATCTAATTAAGCCACATCATGTACTCAATCTCCATGTCATGCAAGTGATATCATGTTCCTTCCTCCCTCTTATTCCATTTCCTTCTAAATTCTCTCTTTTTTTTCTTTTCTCAAATTTTTTTTAGATTTTCAGAATTTCTTTTCTTTTTCTTTCTTTTAGCCCACATATCCATAATTGCTTAGAGATACATGTGTTAGTCTATTTTCTTCATGATTGGAAATCTTTACACTATTTCGAGGGTATGGAATAATTTAGATCACTTTTTAAGGGAAAAATTGATATACATGGTGTACTTATGCATGAAAATCATGAAGGTCATGAGTGCAACTACATGGCATGCACCTAAATGTAATGTGCATGAATCACTATATAATTTTTTTTTTGATGCAAAAAGTATAGAAATAACAATGCAACTCCTATCTAAATGCTATGCACGCAAGAAGGAATTAAAACTGTACTTTACTTCCAATTCTTTGGTGGATTATGGAAAAATATGAAGTGGAATGATCACAAGATTAAATTACTGAACCTTAGAAAAATATCATGTGTCCCTCCTTACTGACATGTGTAGTAGTTCAAAGGGTTCTTTCTCTTACATCTGATTAAGGTCTCATTACCATTTGATTAGGTTAGGCTCAAACAACCGTTACTATCCACTTTTCATGAGTCAACGGGGGTATGGGTGTGACATATAGCTTCAAAGTTGACATAATCAATCATTTTCATAGGACAAGTTCCCCAAGGACAACCATGTTAAGCTATCCAAAAGACACAGAAAATTTTTAAATTCCCTTAATTTTTCCCATGAAAACAGCGAGATGACATTTTTTAAGACATCCACGGTTACACTAGATAGATGTGGATCCTAGACAAACTAAAATGATAAAAGATAAAACAACAAAAGAAAAGATAAAAGATAGAGCTGTTCCAGCCACCCCCCTAAGCTTGAATTCGACTATGGCCTCATAGTCAAAAACCAACTTAAGGGTGGAACAGTGATACCCTGATCAGTCTTGCGGAGGCGGAGGTGGGTATTGTGGTGCCGTAGGATCCCAATACGGGTACTCCCCCTGGAAGCTTGGATCATATTGGGTCCTCGGCGGAGGCTGTGGATAGCCTCCAAAGTAGTCTCGACTCCAGTAATGGTCGAAGAAGGGCTCCTGTTGCGTCTCTATCCACTGCAACCGGTTGTGCATTTGCTCTTGGTTGGCGAGGATGAGGCGCTCGTTCTCGAACATAGCCTGTTAATTTTCAAGTAGCCGGCTCGTAGTCTCATGAATGCCGGCATACATGGCCATGTGCTGCTGTTGAGTTTGCTGAATATCCTGCAACATGGTGTACATCCCCTGCATGGAATAGGGATCATCGGCTGGCTGCTCATGCTGTGGTGATGGTGGCGGGGGCTGAGATGATGAAGAAGCACCCGGATGCATCCTAGGACGCTTCCGTGGTGCCACACGTGCCCGAAGAGGTGTGAAAGCCTCCTCTTCCTCTTCAGCCCCGGCTTCTTGCTCTTCGTCGCTGCCTTCTTCTTCGGAGGACTCGATGGCTATGATTGGCCACCGGAAGTGCTGCTTGCCCTCAATGTTGAAGACGTCGTCCGGTAGGGAGCTCTCCTGATAAGCTTGGTTGACGTGGCAATGAGCGTACGCCAACCCGTCCCAGAGAAGAATGAGGTTTGAATGGTGCAAGTGTTGCGCGTTCACCTTGCTCCTCGTAGAGATTGGAGTCATGGACTGAAAGTTCAGTCCCAAGTAAGACGCCAACTTGGTGACAAGACCACCAAAATGGATTGGAGCCTTCCTTGTGCTCCTCTTCACCGCCAGGACGCGCTGTAGCCAGAACGCCCCCCAGTTGCACTCTTGACGTTTCAGGAGTGCGTAGAGAAAGAACAGATCACTCTCTTGAAACTTACTCAAAGCAAGATCACTTCAAGCGAAGAATGTCAAGCTCAGCATCCTGTGCAAGACCCGGACGAACGAGTTCTCGAAATCTGCTACCGCTGCATTATGGTAGCTCACAGTCTTCCCTGCCGGCACTGTAACTAGCTCGGCGAAGATTTTTTCGTAGTCGGTGCGGGCATCTGGGCATCGGTGATTGGTGCGGTCGTGGTTCCAGTTTAAGATGTCATTGAACTGCTCCAACGTGATGTTGTAATCGTTGTTGAAGAGTCGGAAGGACACCCTTCCCTTGATCCACTCCCGGTCTGATGCTACCACGTCGTTGGGTACGACGCAGACGTCGAGAGACGCCATGAACTCTGCCACCAGTGCCTTGTAGGTGGGCCATTTGCCGAAAAACGGCTGCCCATCCGCATGATACTCCAACTGATCATGACGGCGGCCGGTGTGCCGTGCTTGCCCGGCCAACACATAGGCCAAATTGGCCTCGAACCCCATCTCCTGGAGCATATTCCGGTCCACATACCGGGTTGGCTCGAACTTCCGCTTCATGAGCTCTTCATAGACCTTCCTCGTCTCCGCGGAAGGATGAACTAGGCGTGGACGAGGGATGGAAGCGGTCGGGGGAGGAACAAACTCCTCGATCTCCATGGGATTTGCACGTGATGACGACACTCCGGCGACATGCACCATGGTTGCAAGAAGAGGGGATTAGAAGAAAAGAGCTCGATGAAGATGGAGAAGAAATTCTCCGCTCGATGAAGATCTCCGCTCAATGACGCTTCTCTTCAGTCTTGGAGGGCTCGGGGGAGTGCTCGGCGCAAAGGGGAATACTTGCTCTGAAGGTGTGACGTCAAATGACGTTGCAAGTCCCCTTAAATAGGCTTGATCGGCGCCACTGTTGACCCGTCGATACCATCGACGCGGGTCGATGGTATCGACACGTCTCACGGGTAGCCGCCTCCCTTGCGAGTATCGACGGCTGACGTTTGCTGGATCGAGAAACCCAGATTGCTGACGGGTCGATACCATCGACGGAAGTCGATGGTATCGACGCTGCACCCGGATCGCTGACGTGGCTGTTGCGATCGTCGTCGATGTCTGTGTGCGGATCGGTGACATGTCCGTCGATACCATCGACGGGGGTCGATGGTATCGACTTGCTTTTATTGCGACACCGCCGTTTTGTTGCATTCAACCTGTGATGATGTTGATACCATCGACGAGGCTGTCGATGGTATCGAGTTGACTGAGCAAAATTCGTCTAAACTTCTCCAGAGATCTCGATGGTATCGACTGGGGTGTCGATACCATCGACAATTTTATTGCGACCTGTGAAAACTACTAGAGGGGGGGGTGAATAGAGTTTTATAAAGATTTTAATAATAATTTAACTCAAACAACCAAAATGAAAATATTGGACAAGGAGACACAGGGTTTAGAGTGGTTCCAACCTTAGCAAATACTAAGGAAGTCAGTCCACTACCCGGTTGCTTACCCAACCGGGATTTGAAAAGAAATTTATTTTATTACCTCGCAAGGACTTTACATAAAATACAATTTCTTTTCCCAAACCCTTCAAGCAGCCTTCACCTAGAAGTAATCGTCCAACCTTGAAGCAGCCTTCCCTTGAAGTAGGTGCACCAACTCCCGTTGCACCAGCCTTCTGAAGTAGCTTCCCGTGCGATAGCCTTCTTGAAGTAGTTTGAAGTCCCCTTCTCCACCTGATAAGTCAACCCTCTCCAATCCGTAGCCTCCAACCCTAGGAGTAGCAAGGAGAGTACAAAGGATAAAAAGGAACAAGAAAGAAAAAGGAAATTACAACTTATCCTTTAAGCCCAAGGCTTGATATGCCTAGATCAAGCGTATAGATCTCCTAACCAAGTGTGTGAACTTGTGATTGCTGTGGGTAGGAGATTCTAGCCTATAGGACACGAAATTTGAGCTAAGGAAAAAGTAGGCCAATGATCACAGTGCTCAAATTGCTTGCAACAGATTGCTCAAGTATGCTCAAGTATTTTCTCAAGTGTAGCAAGTGTAAAACAAGTGTGTTTAGGTGTCCTATGGCTTGTCCTATTTATAGGAATGGCCTAAGGATGCTTAAGGACGTTCTAGACAACTTCTAGGGGTTTCTAAGTGCTTAACTAGCCATTAGGTACAAAGTTGTTGCTTTAACAACAGCTAATTAATTAATTCTGCAGTTGCTGTCAGAGACCATCTCGGTCGACAAATGGTCGACCGAGATACCTACTCGGTCGAACTTTTGTCGACCGACAGGCTATCTGGAACAAGTGATTTGCAACGTCTTTCATCAACTGCCAACTAACTTTTCTGTTGTGTCTAACAGCTACTTTGGATCTTTCTCGGTCGAGAAGATTGTCGACCGAGAGTTTCTCGGTCGAGGAGTTTGTCGACCGAGATTGATCCTATTTCAAGGTTTCAAATTAGGCACTAATTATGTGTGTGAGTGTGCAAAAATAATCCTATTTGAATGGGATGACTTATCTAACTGTGGTGTTTAGCTAGGGAGAATCTAACGCTTGATTTACATGAAATTCTAAGTACTTGTACATTATATTTTTGTACAAGTTTTTACAATAGTGATTACATTGCATGAAAATGTAAATATGTAAGCTTGTAGATTTTCCCTTGTTGCTTTATCATCCTACACACTCAAGTAGCTCGTTAGATTAATAAGAATGAAATGTTTGTCATAATCAAAACAAAGGGATTTTATAGATGTCCATTTAGCCAACAATCTCCCCCTTTTTGAAGATGACAAACATTTCCAAAATAAATAAAGGAAATATAAAACATATGAGTTTCATACCTTTAGATTACCTTTTGTAGCTTTTTCTCTTGTGTATAAAATGTGTGCTTATTATTCCCCATGAATTATGGAACATGAAATCCAGATCATTTGGGAATATAGCAACTTTCAATGTAAAGCCAAGAGTTTATTTATGAAACTCATTAATTGAGTTTGACATAATTACTAAATGTTAATTTTATATTTATCTCTCCCCCTTTGTCATTTCAAAAAGATAACCGTTAAGAATAAAAACTCCCCCTTAATTAGATATCCCATCAAATCTAATGAAAAAGATGTCCATTTAAGAGCCAAAAATGTAAACAAGAGTTTTTGTTTAAGTAGCACAAATATCAAAGAAAACATCCTCCAAAGGAGTGATAAGCAAGTGCTTCCTAATGTTGTTAAATTGATCTAGTGGAAGTGGTTTTGTAAAAATATCAGCCAATTGATCTTCCGTATCAACATGATGAAGGGAAACATGATTTTTGGAGATGTGATCCCTTAAAAAATGATGACGGATTTCAATATGTTTAGCTCGACTGTGTAAAATAGGATTGTGTGCTAAGTTAATTACGCTCGTGTTGTCACAAAAAATAGGTGTAGATGACAGATTAAAACCATAATCGCTTAACACCTGTTGCATATAAAGCACTTGAGCACAACAAGACCCGGCTGCCATATATTCAGCTTCAGTTGTAGATAGGGCAACCGTATTTTGTTTCTTGCTAAACCAAGATACTAAAGCTCTCCCTAATAAGAAACAGCCACCACTAGTACTCTTGCGATCAAGTCGACAACCAGCATAATCCGCATCAGTATAAGCTTTAAAATCTAAGGATTGTCCTTTTGGATACCATAAACCAAAGCAAGTAGTACCGGCTAGATAACGAAGAATTCGTTTAATTGCTAGAAAATGAGAATGCATAGGTTGTGATTGAAATCGAGCACAAAGACCAACAGAAAACATAATGTCCGGTCTAGAAGCCGTTAAGTAAAGCAAACTACCAATCATGGCTCTATATAAGGAATCATCAATAGGTTCCCCATTTTCATCCTTATCAATTTTGACAGAAGTAGCCATAGGAGTAGTAGCATGTTTGCATTGATCCATCCCAAAACGTTTTAAGAGTTCTTTAGTATATTTTTCTTGGCTTATGAAAATTCCTGCAGGTGTTTGCTTAATTTGAAAACCAAGAAAGAAAGTTAGTTCACCCATGAGGCTCATTTCAAATTCTTTTTGCATAATATCACTAAATTGTGTGCACAATGAATCATTTGAAGCTCCAAAAATAATGTCATCAACATATATTTGCACAACTAGGAAATCAGATGTATATGTTTTGAAAAATAAAGTAGAATCTGAATTTCCAATAGAAAAGCCATTATCAAAAAGATATGTTTTGAGCCTTTCATACCAATTTCTAGGTGCTTGTTTTAAACCATAAAGTGCTTTCTTAAGTTTATAAACATAGTCACCTTTTTCCGGTATTTCAAAGCCAGGTGGTTGGGCAACATAAACTTCTTCTTGAATAATGCCATTTAGAAATGCACTTTTGACATCCATTTGATAGAGCTTAATGTTTTTATGGGCAGCAATAGCTGGTAACATTCTAATAGCTTCAAGTCTAGCTACGGGTGCATATGTTTCATCAAAATCTATTCCTTCTTGTTGATTATATCCTTGTGATACTAACCGAGCTTTATTCCTTATTACTTCTCCTGACTCATTTAGCTTGTTCCTAAAAACCCATTTAGTTCCTATTATGGTTTTATCTTATGGTTTAGGAACTAAATCCCATACATCATTTTTAGTGAATTGATTCAATTCTTCTTGCATGGCTATTATCCAATAATCATCCTTAAGAGCTTCAGATATCTTTTTAGGTTCAATGATAGAAACAAAAGCCATGTTTGCTACATCTTTGAAGGAAGACCGAGTTTTGACTTTATCATTTGGATCTCCAATAATCAGTTCTTGGGGATGATCCTTGATAAGCCTAGGTGTAGGTTGTGTTTCAACTTGGGGATTGGATGTAGTAGTTTTTTCATTATCATTTGGTATGGTTAAATTTTTGAATTGATTAGTGAGATCAGTAATTTCTAGATTTTCAGATTTTGACTCCTCATGAAAAGAAACATGAATTGATTCCTCAACTTTTCTAGAGATAGTGTTATATACTCTAAAAGCTTTGCTAGAAGTGGAATATCCCAAAAAGAATGCTTTGTGTGATTTAGAATCAAATTTGTCTCTATCATCTTTGGTATTTAAAATGTAGCATGTGGAGCCAAAGGTATGAAAATAGTCAACTCTAGGTTTCTTAGAATGTATGAGTTCATATGGAGTTTTCTTTAAATAAGAGTGAACAGTTACTCTGTTTAGCACATAGCATGCAGTGTTTACAGCTTCAGCCCAAAAGGTTTTGGGTGTGTTATGTTCAAGCATCATAGTTCTAGCCATTTCTTGTAGTGATCGATTTTTCCTTTCAACTATACTATTTTGCTGTGGGGTGCGTGGAGCAGAAAAATTATGAGTGTATCCTTGAGATGTACAAAACTCTTCAAATGTATGATTTTCAAATTCCCCACCATGATCACTTCTAATGGTACATATTTTATTTTGTAAGAGATTTTCAATCTTTGAACAAAATTGCATAAAAACATGAATAGTATCATCTTTAGTTGCAATAAAATGTACCCATGTATATCTACTATAATCATCAACAATCACAAAGCAGTATCTCTTACCACCAATTGATTGTGTCCTCATTGGTCCAAATAGATCCATATGAATTAATTCTAATGATCTACTGGTGCTAAGTACATGTTTTGATTTGAAAGATGTTTTGGTTTGCTTTGCCATTGTGCATGGTTCACAGTTTTCACTTTGATCAAAAGATAAAGTAGGCAATCCGCGAACAAGATCATATTTCACTAACTTTTTGATAACATGTGAACTAGCATGTCCTAGCTTTTTATGCCATATTTGTAAGGTATTGTCATTTGCAAGAAAGCATTTTCCTACTACTGTTTTCATAGAGTTAGGTTTAAGAATATAAAGATTACCAACTCTATTTCCTTCATAAACAACATTTGTAGTATTTTCTATTAATAACTTGCAGCAGGTTTTGTTAAATAACACATCATAACCACTATCACATAATTGGCTAACACTTATTAAGTTATGGTGCAAACCATCAACAAGTAGAACATTCTTAATTTCAAGGTTTGTACCAACATTACCTATTCTAACGATTTTGCCCTTACCATTGTCTCCAAAAGTGACTGTTCCACTTTTCTTTTCTTCAAAAGTTTGGAATGCATCCTTGTTTCCGGTCATATGTTTGGAACATCCACTGTCAACCACCCATTCCTGCATTAAAATGTAGATTTTGGTACCCATGTGATGGTCCGATATGGTTAGAATCATTTAAATACAGATTTGTATAAAAGTTCTGAAACAGAAGTCCAGTCGGTCGACAATTGTTCGACCGACATATGTCTCGGTCGACAATTTGTCGATCGAGAAGGTTACTGTATTACAATCAAAGATACGCAGAAATTTGCTCGGTTGACCAATTTTCGACCGAAATAGGTGTTGTAAATTTTGATTTGTTAAAGTCATCCAGTCGGTCGACAATACTTCGACCGATCTAAAGCTCGGTCGACAATACTTCGATCGACAAGGTTTCTGTTTCAGTACAACAATGCAGAAAAATAATAACAATATGCATGGCACCTTTTGTTTAGTTGAGATAAGACAATATAAATAGCAAAATAAAGCATTTGGTCATATCTCAACTACATTCCACTCCACTAAGTTTGGGGTTTTGGGATCCAAACTAAGTCGGACTCCTTAGTCTTGTAGGGGCATGAAAAGGAATAGTGTCCAAGACGTAAGCAGAAATGCAAGTAATAGAATCAACTTCATTTCTCTTTCTAGCCATTGTGTTCTTAGGTACAAACCTAGTTTGAGTTCTTTTGGGTTGATTTTTCTTTGGAGCATATCCCACACCTTTTCTTCCATTGTAAACAGTGCCAACTCTTAGTATGTTATCAAGTATATCTTTTCTTCTTAACTCATACAGTTCTCTTTGTAACATAGCAATGTCATTCATTTTCTTGTGTAGATCTTTTCTTGCTTGATCTAAATCAGAAAATAATGAGTCCTTTTCCTTTACAAGATTATCATAGTTCGAATGGTTACACAAAATAGGCTGAGTTTGAAAATCTTGTAGTTTAGCTAACAATTCAGTCTTTTCCTTAGAGAGAAGATCAACATTTGTTTCTAAAGTGAGTAGCTTTCTAGTACAATCATCTAAAGATGTTTTTAAAGATAGATTCTCAAGATCAGTGTTGTTCTTTTCAGAAGAAAGTTCGTCTAATTTGGCAATGAGCTCATCATTTGATTTTATAGCCTTCTTTAGTTTCTTCTTGGCATCAATATATTTATCATGAGTTTCTTGTAAGTTACTAACTAACTCTTCTTTAGGAAGATCAATTAGGCTTACCTCTTGAGAGTCTTCATTGTCTTCTCTTGCCATTAGACATTCCACCTCTTCTCCGCTTTCACTCTCACTTGACTCATCCCATGCAGCTTTATAGGCTTTTTCTCCTTTCTTCTTGTGTGAGCTTTTCTTTCCCTTCTTTGCTTTGGGACATTCATTTTTGAAATGCCCTTTCTTCCCACATTCAAAGCACCTAGGAGGGGTAGAAGAACTAGAAATTTTGTTAGTTTTAAACCTTTTGTATTTCTTACCGTTGACGATCAAGACTTCTTCTCCTTATTCTTCACTTGACTCCTCACTTTCTTGTGTGACGACTTTTGAAGCTTTGAGAGCCACATCCTTCTTCTTCCCATTTTGACGTTCACGTTCTCTTCTTTCTTCCTCTTCTAGATCTGCTTCATGAGCTTCTAAATTGCCGATGAGTTGCTCCATTTTGAGTCGAGTGAGGTCGTTTGCTTCTTCAATGGCTGTCACCTTTGGCTTGTATTTTGGAGGAAGTGATCGAAGGATTTTTGATACTTGATCTTCCTCAAGGACAGGTTTTCCTAGGGCACTTAAACCATTAACAATGATAGAGAATTTTGAAAACATTTCACTAATAGATTCATTAGGATCCATACGAAAATGTTCAAGCTTCGTTTTAAGCAAGCTAATTTTGGAATTTTTGACTTGGACTCTACCCTCATAGGTTATCGACAGTCTATGCCAAATATCATAAGCTGTATCACAATTTGATATTCTATTGAATTCTCCTACCGAAATAGAACAATATAAGATACTTACACCTTTTGCATTCATTTGGGCTAGTTTTACCGTGTTTGCATCCCATTCCGCAAATTCATTTTGAGGGAGCATGTATGGAGTAGACACCATTCTCCATAGATCCCAGTTGATTCCTTGGAAATAGAATTGCATCCTTCTCTTCCAATATTGGTAGTTTGTCCCATCGAATGCTGGGGGCCTAGCAACAAGTGTCCCTTCAATGTTGAGGTTGTTGAGCACTCCATCACCCATTTCTTCAAGACCTTGTTAGGGTTCCTTGAAGCCTTGCTCTGATACCAACTGAAAACTACTAGAGGGGGGGGTGAATAGAGTTTTATAAAGATTTTAATAATAATTTAACTCAAACAACCACAATGAAAATATTGGACAAGGAGACATAGGGTTTAGAGTGGTTCCAACCTTAGCAAATACTAAGGAAGTCAGTCCACTACCCGGTTGCTTACCCAACCGGGATTTGAAAAGAAATTTATTTTATTACCTCGCAAGGACTTTACATAAAATACAATTTCTTTTCCCAAACCCTTCAAGCAGCCTTCACCTAGAAGTAATCGTCCAACCTTGAAGCAGCCTTCCCTTGAAGTAGGTGCACCAACTCCCGTTGCACCAGCCTTCTGAAGTAGCTTCCCGTGCGATAGCCTTCTTGAAGTAGCTTGAAGTCCCCTTCTCCACCTGAGAAGTCAACCCTCTCCAATCCGCAGCCTCCAACCCTAGGAGTAGCAAGGAGAGTACAAAGGATAAAAAGGAACAAGAAAGAAAAAGGAAATTACAACTTATCCTTTAAGCCCAAGGCTTGATATGCCTAGATCAAGCGTATAGATCTCCTAACCAAGTGTGTGAACTTGTGATTGCTGTGGGTAGGAGATTCTAGCCTATAGGACACGAAATTTGAGCTAAGGAAAAAGTAGGCCAATGATCACAGTGCTCAAATTGCTTGCAACAGATTGCTCAAGTATGCTCAAGTATTTTCTCAAGTGTAGCAAGTGTAAAACAAGTGTGTTTAGGTGTCCTATGGCTTGTACTATTTATAGGAATGGCCTAAGGATGCTTAAGGAAGTTCTAGACAACTTCTAGGGGTTTCTAAGTGCTTAACTAGCCGTTAGGTACAAAGTTGTTGCTTTAACAATGGCTAATTAATTAATTCTGCAGTTGCTGTCAGAGACCATCTCGGTCGACAAATGGTCGACCGAGATACCTACTCGGTCGAACTTTTGTCGACCGACAGGCTCTCTGGAACAAGTGATTTGCAACGTCTTTCATCAACTGCCAACTAACTTTTCTGTTGTGTCTAACGGCTACTTTGGATCTTTCTCGGTCGAGAAGATTGTCGACCGAGAGTGTCTCGGTCGAGGAGTTTGTCGACCGAGATTGATCCTGTTTCAAGGTTTCAAATTAGGCACTAATTATGTGTGTGAGTGTGCAAAAATAATCCTATTTGAATGGGATGACTTATCTAACTGTGGTGTTTAGCTAGGGAGAATCTAATGCTTGATTTACATGCAATTCTAAGTACTTGTACATTATATTTTTGTACAAGTTTTTACAATAGTGATTACATTGCATGAAAATGTAAATATGTAAGCTTGTAGATTTTCCCTTGTTGCTTTGTCATCCTGCACACTCAAGTAGCTCGTTAGATTAATAAGAATGAAATGTTTGTCATAATCAAAACAAAGGGATTTTATAGATGTCCATTTAGCCAACAACCTGCATGTGACCATGTCGATACCATCGACTTGGCCGTTGATGGTATCGACACAGTGCGATTTTTGCTGGTGTCAACCTGAACCCATGTCGATACCATCGACGGGTGTGTCGATGGTATCGACCCTGCCTGTGCCTGCACATTTAACAAACGGATCAAGGTATCTTCTTTAAACTAAACTTTAAACGAAATAAAAGCAATCTACGACTAAAATTAAACTATCCTAATGTACCAATGGTTGGGTTGCCTCCCAACAAGCGCCCTTCTTTAGCGTCTTAGGCTAGACGTCTTCTCATCATCTCATTCATGCACAAGTGAAATGAGTTTGACCTCATTCACTTTCCTCTTGTAGTTTTCACCAAAATACAACTTCAAGCGTTGCCCGTTCACCAAGAACGTGGCATCTCCATCACGCACGAGAATCGCACCGTGCGGTCTCACATCTTCCACTATGAAGGGTCCACTCCACCGGGATTTCAGCTTCCCGGGATGCAATTTGAGACGGGAGTTGAACAATAAAACGTTGTCTCCCTTCTTGAACATGTGCATATCAATGTGGCGATCGTGGATCAGCTTTGTGTGCTCCTTATAGATACGGGCATTCTCATATGCCGTCATGCGTAGCTCATCCAATTCATTCAATTCAAACATCCTTTTTCTCCCGGCCTCATCATAGCGCAAGTTCAGCCTTCTTAGTGCCCAATGGGCCTTGTGCTCCAATTCCACCGGAAGGTGGCACGCCCGGCCATACGCCAACCTAAAAGGCGTGGTGCCTATAGGTGTTTTGTATGCCGTTCTATACGCCCAAAGTGCGTCCGGTAGCAATGCACTCCAATTCTTCCTTGTGGATGCTACAGTCCTTTCTAAAATCTTCTTGATTTCTCTATTTGATACCTCCACTTGTCCTTGCGTCTGTGGATGATATGGGGTGCCAATGTTGTGCTTGATCCCATATTTCTTCAAAAGTGTCGCAAATTTCTGATTGTTGAAGTGCGTGCCTCCATCACTTATGATCATTCGGGGTATCCCGAACCTGCAGAAAATGTTCTCTTTGACAAACCTGCACACTACATTCGAATCATTAGTCCTTGTGGGGATTGCCTCAACCCACTTCGACACATAATCAACCGCAAGTAGGATATACAGATTTGAATTTGAGGACACAAAGGGTCCCATGAAGTCAATGCCCCATAGGTCAAATACCTCCACTTCCTGAAATACATTCAGGGGCATTTCTTGTCTCCTTGAGATGTTACCCGCTCTTTGGCACGGGTCACATTGCCTAACAAAATCATAGGTGTCCCGGAACAACGTGGGCCAATAAAGGCCACTCTCCAACACCTTGGCTGCTGTCCGCGAGCTAGCATGGTGTCCTCCTGTAGGCGACGCATGACAGTGGTGGAGAACACTCTCGTACTCCACCTCCGGCACACACCTGCGAAGAATACCATCCCTGCACTGCTTCAAGAGAATCGGGTCATCCCAAAAATAATATATCAACGAATGAAAGAATTTCTTTTTCTCTTGATAGGACCAATCTTCCGGGATGATCCCGCAAGCCAAATAGTTAACAATTTCCGCAAACCATGGTTCTTTAGAATCAATTTTTAAAAGTTGTTCATCGGGAAAGGTCTCGGTAATGGGTATGTGTAAACCTTGTTCATCAACCCTCTCTAACCTAGACAAGTGGTCAGCCACCACATTTTCCATTCCCGACTTGTCCTTGATTTCAATATCGAATTCTTGTAGGAGCAAAATCCACCTAATTAGTCTAGGCTTCGCATCCTTCTTCTCCATCAAATACTTTATTGCAGCGTGATCAGTCCACACAACTACCTTAGAACCCACTAAATACTGTCGAAATTTTTCAAAGGAAAACACGACGGCAAGTAACTCCTTTTCCGTAGTGGTGTAGTTCAATTGAGCATCATTAAGCATTTTGGAGGTGTAGAAAATCACAGCCGGTTTATTATCTACCCTTTGCCCCAAAACGGCTCCCACAACATAATCGGACGCATCACACATCAACTCAAAAGGCTTTGTCCAATCCGGTGTTTGAACTACCGGAGCCGAAATCAACTTTTCTTTCAAAACCTCGAATGCGTGAAGACATTTCTCATTGAAATAAAAAACTGCGTCTTTTTCCGACAATTCTGATAATGGCTTTGCAATTTTTGAAAAATCCTTGATAAATCGCCGATAAAACCCGGCGTGTCCTAAGAAGCTTCTCACCCCTTTTACAGAATTTGGTGGGGGTAGCTTAGAAATCACCTCAATTTTTACGGGGTCTACTTCAAGACCCTTGCTAGACACCTTGTGTCCTAGAACAATTCCTTCCGTCACCATCATGTGACATTTCTCCCAATTGAGGACCAAGTGTGTGTCCTCGCACCGCTGCAATACCTTATCTAAGTTATAAAGGCATTCATCAAAAGATGCTCCATACACCGAGAAGTCGTCCATGAAAACTTCAAGACACCGCTCTACCATGTCAGAGAATATGGCGAGCATGCAGCGTTGAAAAGTCGTCGGCGCATTGCATAAACCAAACGGCATACGTCGGTAGGCGAAAGTCCCATAGGGACATGTGAACGTAGACTTCTCTTGATCCAAAGCATCAATAGAAATCTGGTTGTACCCCGAATAGCCATCTAGAAAACAAAAATGCGACCGACCAGCTAGACGTTCCAAGATCTGATCGATAAATGGCAATGGAAAATGATCTTTAAGCGTTGCGGCATTCAATCGGCGGTAGTCTATGCAAACACGCCACCCGGTTACCAATCGGGTGGTGACAGGTTCATTCAAAAGATTTTTAGTGACAGTGATTCCCCCCTTTTTAGGGACTACCTGTGTGGGACTCACCCACATCGAATCTGATATGGCATAAATGATCCCTGCAGCAAGAAGCTTTATGACTTCCTTCTTCACAACCTCCATCATGCTCGGATTTAGACGTCTTTGAGGCGGTATGACTGGCTTGGCTCCCTCCTCGAGCCGAATCTTGTGTTGGCAAAGTGTAGGGGAAATCCCCTTGATGTCCGCCACAGACCACCCGAAAGCTCCACGGTGGTTCTTGAGCACTATAAGTAGTTGCTCCTCCTCATCCACACTCAAGTATGCAGATACAATCACTGGTAACTTGTCCTTCTCAGCTAGAAAGACGTACTTCAGATGCGGGGGTAATGGCTTCAACTCCAGATCAGGTGGGCAAATAAGGGATGATTGTAGCGGTGGGGGCAGTGTACCCAAGTCTTCATAGTGCCTCGTGTAGAAACATGGAAGCATTTGAAGCATTTTGGCGCACTCCTTGAGTGAGGTACTCCGCATCCAATCATATGTGACATTTAACAAACATGCCTCCAAAGGCAATTCCGGATATACATCAAAAACTGCAGTAATCGCATCATCCTCCCATGACGGTGGAATGCCCTCATTCTCATCATTTGGAAACCCAACAGCCTTGCATAAAGAGACAACTTTAGTTTGCTCCATAATGTCTACAGCTAAGGTCCCATTATCTATCTTGCTCATCACATGAGCCATATCCAAGAATGGCTTCCCAAGGCAAAGTGAGATATTTTGTTCCACATGCTTCACCATGTTACACTGTGCTTTTGCTTTAGTAGATGTATTGCTATTGGGCATGACCATCTCAAAGAGATCATCCGCAATGCCCAAGGTCAAGCGACCTCTCCCCATTTCTAAGATCATATCAGATGTAGCTTGGAATGGACGACTGAGTAGCAACTCATTTCCGTGCTTGTCCTGCATTTCCATAACAACGAAATCAGCCGGAAAAACAAAGCGGTCCACCTTTACCAAGACATCCTCACAGATTCCGTACGGTTTCACCACCGAATTATCGGCCAGTTGGATGGTCATGTTGCTTGGCCTTGACTCCTTCAATCCAAGCTTCTTGAATGTAGAAAGGGGCATCAGATTGATGCTTGCCCCGGAATCACAAAGTGCCTCTCCAAATTTGAATTTCCCGATAAAGCAAGAAATATTGAAACAACGGGGGTCCTGTCTCTTTGGCGGCAAAGTGCCCATAATAAAAGCACTCACTTGCTCCTTCAATACCACGACCTCAGTGTCGGGTATTTTCCTCTTCTTGGTGATTACATCTTTAAGAAACTTCCCATATGACGGGATTCGCTCAATTGCCTCTAGCAGAGGAATATTCACTGATAATTTCCTAAAGCTGTCCAGAAATTTCTTAAACTATGCATCCACCTTCCTTGCCTTTGCACTATTGGGATAGGGGACCGGAACAGTATGTGCCCTTTGGTGAGGTGGCACATAGGGAGTTAATTTCCGTGGTTCCTTCTCAGTGGCTTGTTCTTCCTTACCATCTTCAGCTATGTGCTCAGTTTGCTCTATGACAGGTGCGGGCTGCTCTTTGACGGTTGCTTCTTCAACTTTGTCCTGCGGTGTGCTTGTGTCATCCGCCCTTGCATTTAACACTTTCTTACCGCTCCTCAATAAGATGGCCTTGGCCTGTTGGTTTCCCCCGGGAACATTGGTGTTCCCCGGAAAACCCGGATGTGCCGGCTTCTTCAAGCTTGCAATCTCGGCTGCCATCTGTGCCATGGAAGTCTCTATAGTTCTCATTTGAGCCCCGTGGCTCTGCAACGTCTGCCCAAACTAGTTCATGTATTCACCTTGTTGCTTTATTTGCTGCCCAAAAGTGTTCATCAACTCTTGATTTTGCTTTATGACTTGATTGAGCAACTCCGTGCTCTTATCCTCCGTGACCGGTGCAGGCTTGGCGTCCGGATCTTGCAGAAAATTGTTTGGATCCTTCCATGAAAATTTCTTGTCCTTCCGCCATGAATAATCATTATTCCTGTACCCTTGCTGTTGCCTCATATACTTGACCTGAGCCTCATCCTCGGACTCATTGTCTTTCTTATGCAACAACTTCTTTGCGGGAAGATCCATCTTCTCGTTCAGCTCTCTCATTGCCTTTGACTCACTGGCAACTCTTGCTTGCTCAACTGGGCCTCTCTCTCTCTCTCTCCCCAAGATTGCTTTCGTGCCATGTTCTTCAGTATTTCCCAGCATCTTGTATCAGTGTTATTTAAGAAAAATATGGAACCAGCCGAGTCTAAGTTGCTTCTATCATGCTCGGAGAGAGCAAAGTAGAAGATCTTCACTTGGGTTTCCTTGTCCAATCCATGATGTGGACATCTCC
Organism: Alisma plantago-aquatica; assembly: GCA_963693085.1. Taxonomy (NCBI): domain Eukaryota; kingdom Viridiplantae; phylum Streptophyta; class Magnoliopsida; order Alismatales; family Alismataceae; genus Alisma; species Alisma plantago-aquatica. The sequence continues at coordinate 59,937,990 of OY856410.1, read as the reverse complement.
TCAACATGACCTAGAATCGCTCCCAAGTCTCTGAATAAGTTTCACCCGCCTGTTGGGTGAAATTGTGAATCTTCCTAATCATATCATTGGTCTTCTCAGGAGGGAAGAACCTCTCGAAGAACACCTCTACCATGTGATCCCATGATTCAACAAATTCGTCGTCGAGGTTATGAAGCCACTCTCTCGCTACTCCAGCCAAGGAACTTGGGAATAACTTGAGGTACAACACATCCTGTGGAAACCTATCGATCTTCACCATATCGCAATTTTCAACAAACTGACTAATGTGTGCCACTGGATCTTCATTTTTCAGCCCGTGAAATGCGTTTGATTTAACCAGGTTAATCAATGCTGGATCGATCTTGTAGGTTGGAATGTTTAGCCCTTGTTTCTTTATGGGCCCCTTTGATGCTGAGGAGGAAGACGCCTTGATCTTCTCCCATATTGTCTATGCTTCAGCCATTTCTTCTGCTTCTTCTTGCTCAGATTCAGAATTTATATCACTTTGGTGCTCCTGCTCGTAGTAGTCCTCGTCCTCTGGTCCCGGATGTGGGACATCAGGTGTGCGATTCACGTAGTCTCTACTACGTGTGTGCACCATGCAAAGTACCTGAAATATGAAAATAGGGGTTCAGTACAATGCTTTAACGAGTCAACACAATTATAGAGAAATAAAGGAATTTTTGAAATTGTTTTAAAATTAAATAAAATGTGGCCTAGAGTGGCCGCTCATAGCACTCAAAGTGCCAATAATTCGCCGTATCCTCGGCAACGGCGCCAAAAACTTGACGTGTATTTTACTATGCGCTTAAACGCAAGTATACGCGTCGAGTAATATAGGCCTTGTGAGGCCCGAGTCAAACTTAGGGATACGTGAATTACTGGAGACTTCTACTAACTAATCGCAATCAGCTAGGCCGATTAACAAAGTAGGGTTTTGTTGTTAAAATTGAAAAGAAAAATAAAAATCAAACAAAGAAACAATCGATTAAAGGTTAATTTAATCAATTCAAAAGGATATCTTTAGGATGTCGGTTTCACCGCGGGTCAACATTGTATTAGGTTTTATATAGTTCCTCACACTTCTCTCTCTATCCGGGTAGTGGCCTGAAATGAGAATTACCCACTGTCGTGGTGTAATCCACTACTTAGGTTTAGGTTGATTCCACCGTCGTAGTAATCATTCCCCTAAACTAAGCGCATTAAGAACGATCTCTCAGTTCCCACCATTAATTTTACAACTCCTTTGTCAAGGGTTTTATTGATTAATGTAAGTTTCGTCTCTTTTCAACCGTTAATCCTTCTGTCGAAGTGATTAAGGGCATTAAGTTATTATTATGGTGATCAAGCATAACAATAGAAATGGAGAAAACGAACTTATACCACGGATTTGAGAGAGAAAATATGAATTATTGATATAAAAATGTCATACAATGCATTCCCGGGCTACTCCCGGTCCTAAAGATGGAGGGTTTTAGCCTCTCATGCTCATCTCACACGAATACATGGTAGAAATGGGGGAATTCATAAGAAAAATGGGAAATAAATGGGAAAACCCCTGAACGGAGAAGAACCGGTGGATCCTTGGCGTAGAACACGAGCTTCCCCGCCTGTCGGTGGTGGAAATCGTCTTCGGCAGCGTCCAAATCACCCGGGATGAGCTTCTCGACCTCCGTTCTCCTTTCTCCCCTCCTCGACACTCGTGCAATGCAAAATGAGATACTGATCTCGTCTGGGCGGCCGTCATTAGGTATAAGTCCCTAATTAGGTCGTCAAATAACAACAGCCGTCCGATCGAGATCAAAACAGATCCAACACATGTCTGCCGGCGTCGATACCATCGACGTGGGTCGATGGTATCGACCCAGCGGATTAGCGGTAGCTTTCCTTTCTTTTATTCTGAGCGCCTGAGGTGATCTCGATACCATCGACCTGAGTGTCGATGGTATCGACTCCTGTAGCGTCGGTTTTGTCTTCTAGCAACGCTGTAGCTCTCCTTGTGTCGATGGCATCGACTTTCGTCGATGGTATCGACTTCATCCTCGCCAGCAACCTGAAGTGATCTCGATGCCATCGACTTGAGTGTCGATGGTATCGACTCTGTGTTGCTCTTCTCGTCTGGCAACCTGTGGCTTAGTCGATGGTATCGACTTCCGTCGATGGTATCGACGGAAGCAGATACTTGTTTTTCCTGAAATTTCACAACAGGACCAAGTAAATCCACACAATTTATAATAAGATGATAAATAATGCTCAAAATAGTAAAACAAAGGGGATTTGACATAATAAGATGGCAAAGACCAAATTAAGTGAATTATGCAATATTATCCATAAAAAATGAGTAATTAGAGCACAAAACACATATGAAAAAGGTCTATAAATGCGACTCAAAATCATCGCATCAAACTCCCCTAAGATTAAACATTGCTCGCCCTCGAGCAACTAATCCTTAGAATAGAATTGCAGATGTCAACTAACAATCAACATACCAACCCTCATCCCATGAGACTCCCACTGGACGTTCTCAAACCGGCCTTTCCTAATCACAGAACAGTAATTACCCTAAAGGTGACAATAATCATCAATAAAAGAAATTATCCTTCAAACCGATGAACACTATCACATAAGGCAGTTAACATAATAAAATTCGCCGATTCAGCATTGGTGCATCTTGTGATCGCCTACACTACGTTGCTCGCCCTAACTACCGTCTACATGGAAGCAGTTCTCCTGATAATCATGAGTGAGGAGAAATTCACGGTGGCCTACCAATCCGAGCAACGGGTGGATGGAATGGGTGGTTCACGGAGGAATTTGGAAGTGTGGTACAATTTCAATATGCATAAAACAAAATGCCCTAAATGATGCAAATGCACATTAAAAATGCCCTAATGCCTAAAATTTGGTGAAATGATGCATGCACTAACCTTCCACCTCAAAACGAGATAGAAATCTAATTAAGCCACATCATGTACTCAATCTCCCTGTCATGCAAGTGATATCATGTTCCTTCCTCCCTCTTATTCCATTTCCTTCTAAATTCTCTCTTTTTTTTCTTTTCTCAAAATTTTTTTTGGATTTTCAGAATTTCTTTTCTTTTTCTTTCTTTTAGCCCACATATCCATAATTGCTTAGAGATACATGTGTTAGGCTATTTTCTTCATGATTGGAAATCTTTACACTATTTCGAGGGTATGGAACAATTTAGATCACTTTTTAAGGGAAAAATTGATATACATGGTGTACTTATGCATGAAAATCATGAAGGTCATGAGTGCAACTACATGGCATGCACCTAAATGTAATGTGCATGAATCACTATATAATTGTTTTTTTTTGATGCAAAAAGTATAGAAATAACAATGCAACTCCTATCTAAATGCTATGCACACAAGAAGGAATTAAAACTGTACTTTACTTCCAATTCTTTGGTGGATTATGGAAAAATATGAAGTGGAATGATCACAAGATTAAATTACTGAACCTTAGAAAAATATCATGTGTCCCTCCTTACTGACATGTGTAGTAGTTCAAAGGGTTCTTTCTCTTACATCCGATTAAGGTCTCATTACCATTTGATTAGGTTAGGCTCAAACAACCGTTACTATCCACTTTTCATGAGTCAACGGGGGTATGGGTGTGACATATTGCTTCAAAGTTGACATAATCAATCATTTTCATAGGACAAGTTCCCCAAGGACAACCATGTTAAGCTATCCAAAAGACACAGAAAATTTTTAAATTCCCTTAATTTTTCCCATGAAAACAGCGAGATGACATTTTTTAAGACATCCACGGTTACACTAGATAGATGTGGATCCTAGACAAACTAAAATGATAAAAGATAAAACAACAAAAGAAAAGATAAAAGATAGAGCTGTTCCAGCCACCCCCCTAAGCTTGAATTCGACTATGGCCTCATAGTCAAAAACCAACTTAAGGGTGGAACAGTGATACCCTAATCAGTCTTGCGGAGGCGGAGGTGGGTATTGTGGTGCCGTAGGATCCCAAGACGGGTACTCCCCCTGGAAGCTTGGATCATATTGGGTCCTCGGCGGAGGCTGTGGATAGCCTCCAAAGTAGTCTCGACTCCAGTAATGGTCGAAGAAGGGCTCCTGTTGCGTCTCTATCCGCTGCAACCGGTTGTGCATTTGCTCTTGGTTGGCGAGGATGAGGCGCTCATTCTCGAACATAGCCCGTTGATTTTCAAGTAGCCGGCTCGTAGTCTCATGAATGCCGGCATACATGGCCATGTGCTGCTGCTGAGTTTGCTGAATATCCTGCAGCATGGTGTACATCCCCTGCATGGAATAGGGATCATCGGATGGTTGCTCGTGCTGTGGTGATGGTGGCGGGGGCTGAGATGATGAAGAAGCACCCGGATGCATCCTAGGACGCTTCCGTGGTGCCACACGTGCCCGAAGAGGTGTGAAAGCCTCCTCTTCCTCTTCAGCCCCGGCTTCTTGCTCTTCGTCGCCGCCTTCTTCCTCGGAGGACTCGATGGCTATGATTGGCCACCGGAAGTGGTGCTTGCCCTCAATGTTGAAGACGTCGTCCGGTAGGGAGCTCTCCTGATAAGCTTGGTTGACGTGGCAATGAGCGTACGCCAACCCATCTCGGAGAAGAATGAGGTTTGAACGGTGCAAGTGTTGCACGTTCACCTTGCTCCTCGTAGAGATCGGAGTCATGGACTGAAAGTTCAGTCCCAAGTAAGACGCCAACTTGGTGACAAGACCAACAAAATGGATTGGAGCCTTCCTTGTGCTCCTCTTCACCGCCAGGACGCGTTGTAGCCAGAACGCCCCCCAGTTGCACTCTTGACGTTTCAGGAGTGCGTAGAGAAAGAACAGATCACACTCCTCAAACTTACTCAAAGCAAGATCACATCGAGCGAAGAATGTCAAGCTCAGCATCTTGTGCAAGACCCGGACGAACGGGTGCTCGAAATCTGCTACCGCTACATTATGGTAGCTCACAGTCTTCCCTGCCGGCACTGTAACTAGCTCGGCGAAGATTTTGTCGTAGTCGGTGCGGGCATCTGGGCGTCGGTGATCATTGCGGCCGTGGTTCCAGTTGAAGATGTCGTTGAACTGCTCCAACATGATGTTGTAATCGTTGTTGAAGAGTCGGAAGGACACCCTTCCCTTGATCCACTCCCGGTCCGATGCTACCATGTCATTGGGTACGACGCAGACGTCGAGAGACGCCATGAACTCCGCCACCAGTTCCTTGTAGGTGGGCCATTCGCCGAAAAACGGCTGCCCATCCGCATGATACTCCAACTGATCATGACTGTGGGCTCTGATCTCCAAACCATAACATAAACACGATTAAAACTTAGCGGAAGCGAATCGGTAATCAGCGGAAGACCAAAATCATGGGAAATTAAAACTTTTCGAGATAAGAACTTGTATCCACAAAAATTCCTTTCATAAAGAGAGATAAACTGTTTACATCTCAGGATAATTACTTCTCGAGTAATTATATACATCAAGATACAAAATCTCAAGATCACTTATACAAAAGACTCCAAGACCTGAGAGTACAGAGGACACATAGGACTGACTCTAACTACATCATATGGCAGGACAATCTCCACCTGAGATTACTGCTGCCCCTGATGCTGCTGCTGAGACTGATCACCTGTAGGCTGGTTCCTTCGTCTCCGACGGCCACCTAAAAAGTTGAAGCCTACGGGGTGAGACAATTATACATAATTGTCCCAGCGAGAGTTATAACTCTTCTCCAGAAGCTTTATTATAACATCAAAGAATATCTTAAACAGTAAAGCCTTCAAAGCATTCTATAACAGTTGTAGGTATAACAAGATCTCTACAATTTAGGAGATATGGAGAATATCAACATTATTGCAATGTAACATCAACCAACTAACTTGGAGTCATCTCTAACAAGTTATACTACATGGTTGATTATGTTTTACAAAAAAAATTATGCCCTGTGGAGATGAGGCTTACCACTCATACTCCAACTGATCGCTGAGAAGCCGCATCAGTATCATACATAGGTCATTAAGAGAGCCGGATTCTCATGAACTTCACCTTCCTCAGTCAGTAAGAGGATCACTTGTAGGACATCTCGTGTCTCTACTACTATAGCTCACCAGGGTAAACTGGTCCTTCACTATTCTAGAGTCACAGTGGCGTTCTGTACTCTCTTCGTCATCAGGAGGTTTCATATTTACCTACCACTGATACGGATATCTGTGCTTTCTTCGTCATCAGGAGGTTTCATGTTTACCTACCACTGATACGGTATGGAACTATAGTGAAGGATGGATGGATTCCACATCTACATCACTTTCTTACACTAGGATTTAAGGTTCTACACATCCATGTACCCCACATACTCAAAAGTATGTGCTCCAGGAGTTCCCTGAGGAAATCCTCTTTCACCATCATTTAATTTCTGACAATGATGGATCTATGATCAGGGCTCTACATTATACTTGATTAGTTAGGTACATTCAGTATTCTTTAACAGCATACATTGTTCTGCAAACAATAACAATAGCATAACATCTATAAAAGAAGAATACTAAATGTAACAAGCCTAACTCATATCAATCATCATTTCTCATTATCCTCATCACAAGTCATCTCTAAGGCATGACCTTGATGGTATTCATGGCTCTCATAGCCCATTATCAGCATAGGATGCCACTGGCAAGGCATCAGATTACTTTACTTATTCATAAGGCTAACAACATGCCTTTAATGAATATAACATCAACATCCATACCTGGATATGATTACCTTCATATCAGAACCTGCATGGTTAATACGTCTGATAAAGGTAATGCAACAATGAGGAATGTACTTCCTACTCTTGTCATAAGAGTCAAATCTTTAATTTAAATCAAATAGAGTTTATTGCTCAAAAGCATGCCATTACCCTTGAATTAGGGTTTACTATTCACATTACATGTCATCACCCTTGAATTAGGGTTTACTATTCACATCAAGGTGAATTAAACTCATAACATCATCGTGTATGAGTAACATCTTCATTGATGCTCTTATATTAGTTAAGAGTTCATCATTTATTATAATTAGGGTTTCTATGACCTCACACGGGTGGACCATACCCTAATTATGCTCACTTATGTGCATTGGAGATGCTTTACTTGAGTTTCCACTTTAAAATGGTACTTTCTCTCTCTAGAAGTACTTTCTCTCTCTAGAAGTACTTTCTCTCTCATCATAATGCTAGGTGATGTCAACATCACTCTAAAACAGGTTGGATTGAGTCATCATAGGCTAACATAGCCAAAAACATCACCATTATGTGGTTAGAGTTACTTTCTCTCTCTAGGGTACTTTCTCTCTCTAGAAGTACTTTCTCTTTCATCATACTAATGGTTGATGATAACATTAGACTAGATCAGGTTAGATAGAGTCATTATGACTAAAAACATCATTCTCATGTAATTAGGGTTTGAATTGAGCAAGGTATAACTCAATTGACCTTTCAGGGGTATATTGGTAATTCACCCCATTGATCATCATTATGGTCAAAACCTTAGTCAAATAACCCCTTAATATCCTAGGTTATCATTAGGGTTTGATTAGGGCAACATTGAACCATTTATATCATCATTTGATTTAATGAAGTCAACCTTGAATCACATTGATTGATTTCAATCATTAATCATCAATTGAATTGAGATCGGTTGAAAGTGTTGACCGTTTGCCCACTTTGACTTTCCAAGACCGCGAGCCTCTTTCTAACTCCAAGACCGCGAGCCCCCTTAGGCTTCAAGACCGTGAGCCTCCTCAAGTGGTTCAAGACCGCGAGCCCTATCATTGGTTCACTTGATGTTGAGACCGCGAAGATCAAGTTGGAGTTGAGACCGCGAAGAGATGTTGACCGTTTAGCATGTTTGACCTCAGGACCGCGAGGCCCTTCGCGGTCTTGAGACCGTGAGCCTCCTCTCGGTCTTGAGACCGCGAGCCCCCTCACGGTCTTGAGACCACGAGCCCTCTCACGGTCTTGAGACCGCGAGCCCTCTCACGGTCTTGAGACCGCGAGGCTCTCATGGTCTCAGCCGCTTGGTCCTTCAACAAGGCTCAAAGGTGCAACCACTAATGTCAAATGATGTTGAAGCCTTCAAAAGGTCCAATCTATGTTGACCACCTATGGATTGGGTTAATCAAGATTATGCTTGACCAATTGGTCAACCAATTGATCCTCAATTGTTGACCAAGTAGGATTGAAATCGATTCAATTAGGGTCTATCAATGTTCACCCATCAACACTCAACAATGTGCATCAACACAAGGTTGAACTCTTCAATTGAGCTCCAATTGGGCCCAAACTTGGCCCAAACGGTCTTGAGGTCATGTGGGTGGACCCCACATGGTCTTAAGACCGTTTGCCCAAGATTTCATCAGAGTCTAAGGTGATTTGATAGAGGTTGAATCATGATTGAACCACAAAACAGAATTTTGATTAAATTGATGACTTATTTGCAATTGGGTCCTCAATTGGTCAAATTACTTAACCCTAGACCTTCAAAAGGTCTTGGGTGATTGTCCTCTCGGTCTTGAGACCGTTTGTATGAGTTCCAAACGGTCTTGAGACCGTTTGCCCATCCAATTTTGGATTCTAGTGGAAATTCATCAAGGTTGAACAAATTGAGTTGATGATTATATCAATATTTAATTGCAATGTAAATTGGTGTAAAAGTACCTTCAATTGGTCAACAAATCTTGACCCCAGACCTCCAAACGGTCTTTGTTGATTGCCCTCGCGGTCTTGAGACCGTTTGGTGACCCCCAAACGGTCTTAAGACCGTTTAGGTCAATCAACCCTAAAAACCCTTATTAGGTCACCATAATTTCAGTACTGATTTTACCTAGGGTTAGCCCTAGTATTCACCCTTCAACTCTAAGCCCGTTTGGAATTAGACCATCAAACTTGGTGGGTTGTTAACTAACATAATTTTGAACAGTAATCTCATACGGTCAACGCTTAGTCAACGACCTTACACGGTCTTGAGACCGTTTGCCCAAAAAGGCAATTTCAGACCGTTTGAAAATCAGCAATTAATTCATTTAAAGTTGTGACTTAAAAAGGTCATATCTCCCGATTCCTTTGGAGTTAGTCTCCCAAATTTTGAGGGTAATTAGCCTACATAATTAGGAAGAGAGTTCTTATACGGTCCACGCTCGGTCAACTGGGCCAAACGGTCTTGAGACCGTTTTCCCTGTCGCGGTCTCGAGACCGTTTGCTCACCTCGCGGTCTTGAGTCCGAGAGAGCAAACTGTTAGGACCGTTTAAGGAAAAGAAAAGCGGTGGGTTTTTCTTGGAAATCACGCCTTCATCTCCTAGATCAAGAACAGTACGAATATCCCATGGGTTTGCTTGTAAAATAGCAAAGAACAGTAAGGAACATGAAGGACTATCATCTAACCGCATATAAAGGATGCATATAGTAAAGCATGGGTTTAGAGTTATAAAACCCGCCTAAAGCTTGCTTCTTGAGCTCCAAGCTTTCAAGCTCCAAGCTTTAATGGCGTCCTTGAGTTCCCACAGGTTGGCCAAGGTGAAAACTCCAAGGAAGGATGAAAAAGAGACGGCTAGAAAGGTAGGGTTTCAAGAGTTAGCCATGAAGATGACCTTGAATTTGAGTTTTAACCATGGAATTAGGCAAGAAGAAGATCCCAAACCTACCTTGCACCCTTGGTCGTTCCTCTTGAGCTCCAAGATAGTACTTAGTTGGCCAAGCAAAGAGGCAACAGTGATATGCACGAAGGAAAGATTTCTTTGCTTGAGAGGTAGAGTGTATATATACTAGGGGTATGATTCTCAACATTAGTTCATAAGTTTCCCTTTATTCGAACTAAGTCCTTCCTTTATTACTTGCTCGTCCCTTACTCTTTATTATAAGGACAAACCTTATCTTAAGTTATAGAAAAGAAGGCAAGGAGGAACAATCTAATAATAAAGTTCATACTTAAAGGGATATTGCACATATACCCTGATTATTCAATCACAAAGCCTATTTCTTAACTTGATAACTCAATTGAGGTGAATTCCTCATCATTTCTTCTCTAAATGATGGCAAGAGTCTCAAAAGATACTTTAGATGACATATTTCACAATTTGTATCCCTTAATTTGGGTAAATTGCATTTTACCCCAATTTAAGGTTTCAAGCACTGGGATTGCTTCCACAACTGCACCTTGGTGCCCTAGCTTGGGAAATCCCTCAAACTTACCAAAAAGATTCTCATGATGTCTCAACATCAGAGGAACATCTCAACATGTGCAAATTGCAAGCTAACCCTTTTAACTGGGTAAATTGCACATAGGTCCCTGTATATCAAAACAATGCTACAACTTTAAATAAAAAGGAGCAAATACTGAAATATATGTTTCTGAGAAACTTAATTACATGCTCAGAGTTAATCACAAAGATTTAATTACATATTTAGGTAAAACACCTAGGGTTAACTCATAACCCAGGTCAGGGATGTTACAAATGATCCATCCCTTACAAGGATTTCGTCCCCGAAATCGATAAAACATATTAAGAGAAAAGGGCAGGATACTTCCTTCTCATCTCATCCTCTAACTCCCAAGTGGATTCTTCAATACCACGATGGTTCCAGAGGACTTTCACAAGACTTATATCTTTCTTCTTTAACTTTTTAATTCGTTTATCAAGGATTGACACTGGTCCCTCCTCATAGGATATGTCAGCATTCAATTCTACCTCCATAGGTTGTAGAACTGACTCGGTGTCTGGGTGACATTTCTTCAACATAGAAATGTGAAACACAGGATGTAACTTCTGTAATTCTGGGGGTAGCTCTAGTTTATATGCTACCTTTCCAATCCGTTCAATGATTGGATAAGGCCCCATATATCTAGGAGCTAACTTCCCTTTTCTTCCAAAACGAAGGACCCCTTTCCAAGGTGAGACCTTAAGATATACTCTGTCTCCAACCTGGAACTCTAAGGGTCTACGACATTTGTCAGCATAAGATTTCTACCTATCCTGAGCAGTCTTAATCTTATGTTGTATAACTTCAATCCTTTCTGTGGTTTGCTGCACCAGGTCAGGACCTAACAACTGGTGCTCACCAGTCTCAAACCAACACAAGGGTGATCTACAACGTCTACCATATAAGGCTTCATAAGGTGCCATATCAATACTATGCTGATAGCTATTGTTATAGGCAAACTCTATCAAGCTTAGGTGTAGATCCCAACTTCCGGTGAACTGGAGGACACATGCTCTCAACAAGTCTTCTAGGGTCTGTATGGTCCTTCCCGACTGTCCATCAGTCTGTGGATGAAAGGTCGTACTAAACCTTAGCTTGGTGCCTAAGGCTCTGTGTAACTGTTCCCAGAAACGACTTGTAAACTGAGGACCTCTGTCAGAAACTATTGTGACAGGAACTCTGTGCAAACGCACTATCTCTTGAACATACAACTCTGATAACCTTTCAGCAGAATAGGTTGTTTTGACAGGTAAGAAATGTGCTGTCTTAGTCAACCTATCAACAATTACCCAAATGGAATCATGTCCTTTGCTTGTCCTGGGTAGGCCAACAACAAAGTCCATGGTCACATGGTCCCACTTCCACTGTGATATGGGTAAAGGTTGCATTGTTCCTGCAGGCTTCTGGTGTTCAGCTTTAACTTGCTGACACACAGGGCACTCAGAACAAACTCTACAACATCCTTCTTCATCCCAGGCCACCAATACAGATCTTTCAAATTCCGATACATCTTGGTGCTCCCTGGATGCATAGCATACATGGAAGAATGGGCTTCTTCCAGGACTAACTTTCTCAAGTTGTCCACATATGGCACTATCATTCTTCCATTATAACAAGCTACTTGATCTTCTGAGTCATGAAAACCATCTTGCTTCTCATTTCCATACTCAGATCTTATATGTTGAACTGTAGCATCATCTAGCTGTGCCTCTTTAATCTGCTCCCTTAGAGTAGGTTTAATATGCATCTCAGCTAACAAACCGGTTAACAATGACACCTTCAACTGTACATTGTTTTGCCTTAAAGAGATAAGCATATCTCTTCTAGAGCATACTAAAGAGTTTAGTTGTGCTCTATTTATGGTCGATGTTGCTGATTTCCTACTCAAGGCATCTGCAACAACATTGGCCTTGCCTGGATGGTAATCAATTGTATAGTCATAGTCCTTGATTAACTCCATCCAACAACGTTGCCTCATGTTGAGCTCATGCTGAGAGAAGATATACTTAAGGTTTTTATGGTCTGTGAAAATCTGGAATGTTTCTCCGTAGAGATAATGCCTCCAGATCTTCAAGGCATGAACCACAATAGCTAACTCCAAATCGTGTGTTGGATAATTCTCCTCGTGTTTCTTAAGCTGTCGGGAAGCAAAAGAAATCACTTGTTTATCCTGCATCAACACAGATCCTAGTCCGTTCTTGGAAGCATCACAGAAAACTACATATCCTTTTCCTTGTTCAGGTAGCACTAGCACAGGTGCACTTGTCAACCTCTCCTTCAGCAACTGGAAAGATTGTTGACACTTATCACTCCAAGAAAAAGGAACATCTTTCCGGGTTAACTTGGTCAAAGGTAAAGCTATAGAACTAAAGTTCTTTATGAACCTTCGATAATAGCCAGCTAACCCCAAGAAACTTCGAATCTCCGTCGGTGTCTTCAGTTGTTCCCATTGTAGAACAGATTCTACCTTTGTAGGGTCAACACGAATTCCCGAGGCGGATATCACATGTCCAAGAAAAGATACCTCCGGCAGCCAGAACTCACATTTGCTGAACTTAGCATACAACTTATGTTCTCTTAGCAAGGTCAAAGCTTGGCGAAGATGTTGCTCATGCTGCTGAGCATCCTTACTATAAATCAGAATGTCATCTATGAAGACGACAACACACTGATCAAGGAAAGGTCGAAAAACTCTATTCATGAGTTCCATAAATGCAGCTGGTGCATTGGTTAGTCCAAACGACATAACCGTGAACTCATAGTGACCATATCTTGTCCTAAAGGCAGACTTGGATATGTCACTATCCTTAATATGGAGTTGGTGATATCCAGACCTCAAGTCTATCTTTGAAAAGACTGTTGCACCACGCAACTGGTCAAAGAGATCATCAATCCTCGGCAGAGGATACTTATTCTTTATTGTTACTTTATTGAGTTGTCTATAGTCGATGCACAACCGCATTGACCCATCTTTCTTTTTAACAAACAAGACCGGAGCACCCCAAGGTGAAGTACTCGGTCGGATAAAACCTCTCTCAAGTAACTCTTGAAGCTGTTTCTTGAGTTATGCCATCTCGGTAGGCGCCATCCTATACGGAGTTTGAGCTATGGGTTTTGTATCTGGAATCAGATTGATTTCAAAATCAATCTCCCGAGGTGGTGGTATACCAGGAAGTTCTTTAGGAAACACATCCTCGAATTCCCTGACTATAGGAACTTCGGCATGATTGGAACTTTCCTTGGTAACATCTACCACATGGGCTAAGAATGCATAACATCCTTGCCTCAACAGCTTATCAGCAACCATAGCTGACACAAGACAGGTGGACAGAATCTTTCTTTCACATTGAAAGATCCATGTGTTGCTTTCATCAGCAAACACAGCCAACTTGGACTCACAATCCAAGACAACTCTATACCTTTCTAAGGTATCCATCCCAAGGATTATATCAAATCCCTGCATATCAAGTGGTATAAGATCCACTTGAATGCGATGGTCAGAAAAGAAAAGGATGCAGGAAGAACATACCTCCTGCAAAACGGCATACCCACTCAACGGAGTCTCTAACAACAAACTATCTTCTCTATGGCTAACAGTCACATTGCAGTTACGAATCACTTCACGAGTGATGAAAGAGTGCGTAGCACCCGGATCAATCAGAACAGATACATCACGGAATATAGACATATCGGAATATAAAAATTTCATCTGACCTGCCACTACCCGTGGATTGACCACTGCCTCAGGTGGGTTCATAGCATAGAACCTCGCAGTCGCCTGGTGTTGAGGTGGTGTTGATGATCCAGCTTGAGACGCTTGTCCACGTCCTCGAGCTGCTCCTTGATGTTGTCTATTCTGAGATCCCTGTCGATTTTGTCTCGGGGTTTGTTGTGTCACACCGACAGGCCTAGAGCGGCAATCCTTCATCAAGTGTCCCACCTTACCATAGTTGTAGCAACTCTTCTCCTGTTGCTGTGGTCTGGGTGGTCCAGTAACTGACACTGATGCAGAACTGTGCGTCCCTTGAAGCGGTTGACTCCGCCCTCTACCTCTGCTTGGTGTCCATTGAGTTTGAAAACTCGATCTGGGTGGTGGAGGGTTAGGTGCAGAGAATCTAGGTTTCTTGGAATCCCTAGATGAAGAACCCTGGAACTGTGGATATCTTTTATGGGTTTGTCTTTTCTCAACCACAGATCTCTCTATCCTTCGGACTGACTCAACGAAGGTAGAGAATCTCTCTCTATTTTCTAAGGCAGACACAGGGGTTGACATATCAGAATTCAAACCCTTCTCGAATCTTCTGATTCTTTCCTCATCTGTAGCAGCCATGTGCAAACAGAACCGCAACAACTCCATAAACTTAGCTTCATACTCCCTAATGTTCATCATACCCTGCCTTAGTTTCTCAAACTGAGAGATCTTCTCATCTAGGAAGGTCTTTGGAAAATATCTATTGATAAATTCCCGACGAAACTCTTCCCATGAGAACTCTACTCCAGGTCTCTTCTGCTCTTCCATGTTCCACCAGTGACCAGCACTGCCTTTGAGAAGATAGACAGCATGTCTAACCTTCTCAGCTTCCGGAATCATAAGAATCCTGAAAGCCTTCTCCAACTCTGTCAACCATAAGTCAGCATCTGCAGGATCGGCAGTTCCGAAGTACTCGGTAGCTCCGACATGACGAAATCGTTCGAATGTCTTACCAATACCTTGTACTTCAGGCTGGACAGGTGCCCTAGGTGCAGGAATGGGCATCCTATCAGTTATATGTGTCATGGCAGTCATGAACTGCCCGAACATCGTCTGTACAGCTGGATCACTCATGTCAGCTGGGTCGAACTGGGGTGGCTCTCTTGGCGACTCAGGTGCAGGTTGTTCTATTCTCGGAACTCTTGCACCGCCTCGAGGCGCACTAGCACTACTCTCTGCCACGTGCTCATCACGATGTTCTGACATTCTTATGTATCTTCTTCTCCTGAGGAGCAGAAGATTCTATTAGATGAGGAAGGAGTACTAAAGGTAGACTCAACATCCTAAGTCCTATGCCTCTGTAGACTCGACTGAACCTGGAGCTCTGATACCACTAGTTGTGGGCTCTGATCTCCAAACCATAACATAAACACGATTAAAACTTAGCGGAAGCGAATCGGTAATCAGCGGAAGACAAAAATCACGGGAAATTAAAACTTTTCGAGATAAGAACTTGTATCCACAAAAATTCCTTTCATAAAGAGAGATAAACTATTTACATCTCAGGATAATTACTTCTCGAGTAATTATATACATCAAGATACAAAATCTCAAGATCACTTATACAAAAGACTCCAATACCTGAGAGTACAGAGGACACATAGGACTGACTCTAACTACATCATATGGCATGACAATCTCCACCTGAGATTACTGCTGCCCCTGATGCTGCTGCTGAGACTGATCACCTGTAGGCTGGTTCCTTCGTCTCCGACGACCACCTAAAAAGTTGAAGCCTACGGGGTGAGACAATTATACATAATTGTCCCAGCGAGAGTTATAACTCTTCGCCAAAAGCTTTATTATAACATCAAAGAATATCTTAAACAGTAAAGCCTTCAAAGCATTCTATAACAGTTGTAGGTATAACAAGATCTCTACAATTTAGGAGATATGGAGAATATCAACATTATTGCAATGTAACATCAACCAACTAACTTGGAGTCATCTCTAACAAGTTATACTACATGGTTGATTATGTTTTACAAACAACATTATGCCCTGTGGAGATGAGGCTTACCACTCATACTCCAACTGATCGCTGAGAAGCCGCATCAGTATCATACATAGGTCATTAAGAGAGCCGGATTCTCATGACCTTCACCTTCCTCAGTCAGTAAGAGGATCACTTGTAGGACATCTCGTGTCTCTACTACTATAGCTCACCAGGGTAAACTGGTCCTTCGCTATTCTAGAGTCACAATGGCGTTCTGTACTCTCTTCGTCATCAGGAGGTTTCATATTTACCTACCACTGATACGGATATCTGTGCTTTCTTCGTCATCAGGAGGTTTCATGTTTACCTACCACTGATACGGTATGGAACTATAGTGAAGGATGGATGGATTCCACATCTACATCACTTTCCTACACTAGGATGTAAGGTTCTACACATCCATGTACCCCACATACTCAAAAGTATGTGCTCCAGGAGTTCCCTGAGGAAAACCTATTTCACCATCATTTAATTTCTGACAATGATGGATCTATGATCAGGGCTCTACATTATACTTGATTAGTTAGGTACATTCAGTATTCTTTAACAGCATACATTGTTCTGCAAACAATAACAATAGCATAATAGCTATAAAAGAAGAATACTAAATGTAACAGGCCTAACTCATATCAATCATCATTTCTCATTATCCTCATCACAAGTCATCTCTAAGGCATGCCCTTGATGGTATTCATGGCTCTCATAGCCCATTATTAGCATAGGATGTCGCTGGCAAGGCATCAGATTACTTTACTTATTCATAAGGCTAACATCATGCCTTTAATGAATATAACATCAACATCCATACCTGGATATGATTACCTTCATATCAGAACCTGCATGGTTAATACGTCTGATAAAGGTAATGCAACAATGAGGAATGTACTTCCTACTCTTGTCATAAGAGTCAAATCTTTAATTTAAATCAAATAGAGTTTATTGCTCAAAAGCATGCCATTACCCTTGAATTAGGGTTTACTATTCACATTACATGTCATCACCCTTGAATTAGGGTTTACTATTCACATCAAGGTGAATTAAACTCATAACATCATCGTGTATGAGTAACATCTTCATTGATGCTCTTAGATTAGTTAAGAGTTCATCATTTATTATAATTAGGGTTTCTATGACCTCACACGGGTGGACCATACCCTAATTATGCTCACTTATGTGCATTGGAGATGCTTTACTTGAGTTTCCACTTAAAAAGGGTACTTTCTCTCTCTAGAAGTACTTTCTCTCTCTAGAAGTACTTTCTCTCTCATCATAATGCTAGGTGATGTCAACATCACTCTAAAACAGGTTGGATTGAGTCATCATAGGCTAACATAGCTAAAAACATCACCATTATGTGGTTAGAGTTACTTTCTCTCTCTAGGGTACTTTCTCTCTCTAGAAGTACTTTCTCTTTCATCATACTAATGGTTGATGATAACATTAGACTAGATCGGGTTAGATAGAGTCATTATGACTAAAAACGTCATTCTCATGTAATTAGGGTTTGAATTGAGCAAGGTATAACTCAATTGACCTTTCAGGGGTATATTGGTAATTCACCCCATTGATCATCATTATGGTCAAAACCTTAGTCAAATAACCCCTTAATATCCTAGGTTATCATTAGGGTTTGATTAGGGCAACATTGAACCATTTATATCATCATTTGATTTAAGGAAGTCAACCTTTAATCACATTGATTGATTTCAATCATTAATCATCAATTGAATTGAGATCGGTTGAAAGTGTTGACCGTTTTCCCACTTTGACTTTCCAAGACCGCGAGCCTCTTTCTAACTCCAAGACCGCGAGCCCCCTTAGGCTTCAAGACCGTGAGCCTCCTCAAGTGGTTCAAGACCGCGAGCCCTATCATTGGTTCACTTGATGTTGAGACCGCGAAGATCAAGTTGGAGTTGAGACCGCGAAGAGATGTTGACTGTTTAGCTAGTTTGACCTCAGGACCGCGAGGCCCTTCGCGGTCTTGAGACCGCGAGCCTCCTCTCGGTCTTGAGACCGCGAGCCCCCTCACAGTCTTGAGACCGCGAGCCCCCTCACGGTCTTGAGACTGCGAGCCCTCTCACGGTCTTGAGACCGCGAGCCCTCTCACAGTCTTGAGACCGCGAGGCTCTCATGGTCTCAGCCGCTTGGTCCTTCAACAAGGCTCAAAGGTGCAACCACTAATGTCAAACGATGTTGAAGCCTTCAAAAGGTCCAATCTATGTTGACCACCTATGGATTGGGTTAATCAAGATTATGCTTGACCAATTGGTCAACCAGTTGATCCTCAATTGTTGACCAAGTAGGATTGAAATCGATTCAATTAGGGTCTATCAATGTTCACCCATCAACAGTCAACAATGTGCAACAACACAAGGTTGAACTCTTCAATTGAGCTCCAATTGGGCCCAAACTTGGCCCAAACGGTCTTGAGGTCATGTGGGTGGACCCCACATGTCTTAAGACCGTTTTCCCAAGATTTCATCAGAGTCTAAGGTGATTTGATAGGGGTTGAACCATGATTGAACCACAAAACAGAATTTTGATTAAATTGATGACTTATTTGCAATTGGGTCCTCAATTGGTCAAATTACTTAACCCTAGACCTTCAAACGGTCTTGGGTGATTGTCCTCTCGGTCTTGAGACCCTTTGGATGAGTTCCAAACGGTCTTGAGACCGTTTGCCCATCCAATTTTGGATTCTAGTGGAAATTCATCAAGGTTGAACAAATTGAGTTGATGATTATATCAATATTTAATTGCAATGTAAATTCGTGTAAAAGTACCTTCAATTGGTCAACAAATCTTGAACCCAGACCTCCAAACGGTCTTGGTTGATTGCCCTCGCGGTCTTGAGACCGTTTGGTGACCCCCAAACGGTCTTAAGACCGTTTAGGTCAATCAACCCTAAAAACCCTAATTAGGTCACCATAATTTCAGTACTGATTTTACCTAAGGTTAGCCCTAGTATTCACCCTTCAACTCTTAGCCCGTTTGGAATTAGACCATCAAACTTGGTGGGTTGTTAACGAACATAATTGTGAACAGTAATCTCATACGGTCAACGCTTAGTCAACGACCTTACACGGTCTTGAGACCGTTTGCCCAAAAAGGCAATTTCAGACCGTTTGAAAATCAGCAATTAATTCATTTAAAGGTGTGACTTAAAAAGGTCATATCTCCCGATTCCTTTGGAGTTAGTCTCCCAAATTTTGAGGGTAATTAGCCTATATAACTAGGAACAGATTTCTTATACGGTCCACGCTCGGTCAACGGGGCCAAATGGTCTTGAGACCGTTTGCCCTGTCGCGGTCTCGAGACCATTTGCTCACCTCGCGGTCTTGAGTCCGAGAGAGAAAACTGTTAGGACCGTTTAAGGAAAAGAAAAGCGGTGGGTTTTTCTTGGAAATCACGCCTTCATCTCCTAGATCAAGAACAGTACGAATATCCCATGGGTTTGCTTGTAAAATAGCAAAGAACAGTAAGGAACATGAAGGACTATCATCTAACCGCATATAAAGGATGCATATAGTAAAGCATGGGTTTAGAGTTATAAAACCCGCCTAAAGCTTGCTTCTTGAGCTCCAAGCTTTCAAGATCCAAGCTTTAATGGCGTCCTTGAGTTCCCACAGGTTGGCCAAGGTGAAAACTCCAAGGAAGGATGAAAAAGAGACGGCTAGAAAGGTAGGGTTTCAAGAGTTAGCCATGAAGATGACCTTGAATTCGAGTTTTAACCATGGAATTAGGCAAGAAGAAGATCCCAAACCTACCTTGCACCCTTGGTCGTTCCTCTTGAGCTCCAAGATAGTCCTTAGTCGGCCAAGTAAAGAGGAAACAGTGATATGCACGAAGGAAAGATTTCTTTGCTTGAGAGGTAGAGTGTATATATACTAGGGGTATGATTCTCAACATTAGTTCATAAGTTTCCCTTTATTCCAACTAAGTCCTTCCTTTATTACTTGCTCGTCCCTTCCTCTTTATTATAAGGACAAACCTTATCTTAAGTTATATAAAAGAAGGCAAGGAAGAACAATCTAATAATAAAGTTCATACTTAAAGGGATATTGCACATACCCTGATTATTCAATCACAAAGCCTATTTCTTAACTTGATAACTCAATTGAGGTGAATTCCTCATCATTGCTTCTCTAAATGATGGCAAGAGTCTAAAAAGATACTTTAGATGACATATTTCACAATTTGTATCCCTTAATTTGGGTAAATTGCATTTTACCCCAATTTAAGGTTTCAAGCACTGGGATTGCTTCCACAGCTGCACCTTGGTGCCCTAGCTTGGGAAATCCCTCAAACTTACCAAAAAGATTCTCATGATGTCTCAACATCAGAAGAACATCTCAACATGTGCAAATTGCAAGGTAACCCTTTTAACTGGGTAAATTGCACATAGGTCCCTGTATATCAAAACAATGCTACAACTTTAAATAAAAAGGAGCAAATACTGAAATATACGTTTCTGAGAAACTTAATTACATGCTCAGAGTTAATCACAATGATTTAATTACATATTTAGGTAAAACACCTAGGGTTAACTCATAACCCAGGTCAGGGATGTTACAATGACGGCGGCCGGTGTGCCGTGCTTGCCCGGCCAACACATAGGCCAAATTGGCCTCGAACCCCAGCTCCTGGAGCATATTCCGGTCCACATACCGGGTTGGCTCGAACTTCCGCTTCATGAGCTCTTCATATACCTTCCTCGTCTCCGCGGAAGGATGAACTAGGCATGGACGAGGGACGGAAGCGGTCGGGGGAGGAACGAACTCCTCGATCTCCATGGGATTTGCGCGCGATGACGACGCTCCGGCGACATGCACCATGGTTGCAAGAAGAGGGGATTAGAAGAAAAGAGCTCGGTGAAGATGGAGAAGAAATTCTCCGCTCGATGAAGATCTCCGCTCAATGACGCTTCTCTTAAGTCTTGGAGGGCTCGGGGGAGTGCTCGGCGCAAAGGGGAATACTTGCTCTGAAGGTGTGACGTCAAATGACGTTGCAAGTCCCCTTAAATAGGCTTGATCGGCGCCACTGTTGACCCGTCGATACCATCGACGCGGGTCGATGGTATCGACACGTCTCGCGGGTAGCCGCCTCCCTCATGAGTATTGACGGCTGACGTTTGCTGGATTGAGAAACCCGGATTGCTGACGGGTCGATACCATCGACGGAAGTCGATGGTATCGACGCTGCACCCGGATCGCTGACGTGTCTGTTGCGATCGTCGTCGATGTCTGTGTGCGGATCGGTGACATGTCCGTCGATACCATCGACGGGGGTCGATGGTATCGACTTGCTTTTATTGCGACACCGCCGTTTTGTTGCATTCAACCTATGATGATGTCGATACCATCGACGAGGCCGTCGATGGTATCGAGTTGACGGAGCAAAATTCGTCTGAACTTCTCCAGAGATCTCGATGGTATCGACTGGGGTGTCGATACCATCGACAATTTTATTGCGACCTGCCTGTGACCATGTCGATACCATCGACTTGGCCGTCGATGGTATCGACGTAGTGCGATTTTTGCTGGTGTCAACCTGAACCCATGTCGATACCATCGACGGGTGTGTCGATGGTATCGACCCTGCCTGTGCCTGCACCTTTAACAAACAGATCAAGGTATCTTCTTTAAACTAAACTTTCAACGAAATAAAAGCAATCTACGACTAAAATTAAACTATCCTAATGTACCAATGGTTGGGTTGCCTCCCAACAAGCGCCCTTCTTTAGCGTCTTAGGCTAGATGTCTTCTCATCATCTCATTCATGCACAAGTGAAATGAGTTTGACCTCATTCACTTTCCTCTTGTAGTTTTCACCAAAATACAACTTCAAGCGTTGCCCGTTCACCAAGAACGTGGCATCTCCATCACGCACGAGAATCGCACCGTGCGGTCTCACATCTTCCACTATGAAGGGTCCACTCCACCGGGATTTCAGCTTCCCGAGATGCAATTTGAGACGGGAGTTGAACAATAAAATGTTGTCTCCCTTCTTGAACGTGTGCATCTCAATGTGGCGATCGTGGATCAGCTTTGTGCGCTCCTTATAGATACAGGCATTCTCATATGCCGTCATGCGTAGCTCATCCAATTCATTCAATTCAAACATCCTTTTTCTCCCGGCTTCATCATAGCGCAAGTTCAGCCTTCTTAGCGCCCAATGGGCCTTGTGCTCCAATTCCACCGGAAGGTGGCACGCCCGGCCATACGCCAACCTAAAAGGCGTGGTGCCTATAGGTGTTTTGTATGCCGTTCTATACACCCAAAGTGCGTCCAGTAGCAATGCACTCCAATTCTTCCTTGTGGATGCTACGGTCCTTTCTAAAATCTTCTTGATTTCTCTATTTGATACCTCCACTTGTCCTTGCGTCTGTGGATGATATGGGGTGCCAATGTTGTGCTTGACCCCATATTTCTTCAAAAGTGTCCCAAATTTCTGATTCTTGAAGTGCGTGCCTCCATCACTTATGATCATTCGGGGTATCCCGAACCTGTAGAAAATGTTCTCTTTGACAAACCTGCACACTACATTCGAATCATTAGTCCTTGTGGGGATTGCCTCAACCCACTTTGACACATAATCAACCGCAAGTAGGATATACAGATTTGAATTTGAGGACACAAAGGGTCCCATGAAGTCAATGCCCCATAGGTCAAATACCTCCACTTCCTGAAATACATTCAGGGGCATTTCTTGTCTCCTTGAGATGTTACCCGCTCTTTGGCACGGGTCACATTGCCTAACAAAATCATAGGCGTCCCGGAATAATGTGGGCCAATAAAGGCCACTCTCCAACACCTTGGCTGCTGTCCGCGAGCTAGCATGGTGTCCTCCTGTAGGCGACACAAGACAGTGGTGGAGAACACTCTCGTACTCCACCTCCGGCACACACCTGCGAAGAATACCATCCCTGCACTGCTTCAAGAGAATCGGGTCATCCCAAAAATAATATCTCAACGAATGAAAGAATTTCTTTTTCTCTTGATAGGACCAATCTTTCGGGATGATCCCGCAAGCCAAATAGTTAACAATTTCCGCAAACCATGGTTCTTTAGAATCAATTTTTAAAAGTTGTTCATCGGGAAAGGTCTCGGTAATGGGTATGTGTAAACCTTGTTCATCAACCCTCTCTAACCTAGACAAGTGGTCAGCCACCACATTTTCAATTCCCGACTTGTCCTTGATTTCAATATCGAATTCTTGTAGGAGCAAAATCCACCTAATTAGTCTAGGCTTCGCATCCTTCTTCTCCATCAAATACTTTATTGCAGCGTGATCAGTCCACACAACTACCTTAGAACCCACTAAGTACTGCCGAAATTTTTCAAAGGAAAACACGACGGCAAGTAACTCCTTTTCCGTAGTGGTGTAGTTCAATTGAGCATCATTAAGCGTTTTGGAGGCGTAGAAAATCACAGCCGGTTTATTATCTACCCTTTGCCCCAAAACGGCTCCCACAGCATAATCGGACGCATCACACATCAACTTGAAAGGCTTTGTCCAATCCGGTGTTTGAACTACCGGAGCCGAAATCAACTTTTCTTTCAAAACCTCGAATGCGTGAAGACATTTCTCATTGAAATAAAAAACTGCGTCTTTTTCCAACAATTCCGATAATGGCTTTGCGATTTTTGAAAAATCCTTGATAAATCGCCGATAAAACCCGGCGTGTCCTAAGAAGCTTCTCACCCCTTTTACAGAATTTGGTGGGGGTAGCTTAGAAATCACCTCAATTTTTACGGGGTCTACTTCAAGACCCTTGCTAGACACCTTGTGTCCTAGCACAATTCCTTCCGTCACCATCATGTGACATTTCTCCCAATTGAGGACCAAGTGTGTGTCCTCGCACCGCTGCAATACCTTATCTAAGTTATAAAGGCATTCATCAAAAGACGCTCCATACACCGAGAAGTCATCCATGAAAACTTCAAGACACCGCTCTACCATGTTAGAGAATATGGCGAGCATGCAGTGTTGAAAAGTCGCCAGCGCATTGCATAAACCAAACGGCATACGTCGGTAGGCAAAAGTCCCATAGGGACATGTGAATGTAGACTTCTCTTGATCCAAAGGATCAATAGAAATCTGTTTGTACCCCGAATAGCCATCTAGAAAACAAAAATGCGACCGACCAGCTAGACGTTCCAAGATCTGATCGATAAATGGCAATGGAAAATGATCTTTAAGCATTGCGGCATTCAATCGGCGGTAGTCTATGCAAACACGCCACCCGGTTACCAATCGGGTGGTGACAGGTTCATTCAAAATATTTTTAGTGACAGTGATTCCCCCCTTTTTAGGGACTACCTGTGTGGGACTCACCCACGTCGAATCTGATATGGCATAAATGATCCATGCAGCAAGAAGCTTTATGACTTCCTTCTTCACAACCTCCATCATGCTCGTATTTAGACGTCTTTGAGGCTGTATGAGTGGCTTGGCTCCCTCCTCGAGCCGAATCTTGTGTTGGCAAAGTGTAGGGGAAATCCCCTTGATGTCCGCCACAGACCACCCGAAAGCTCCACGGTGGTTCTTGAGCACTATAAGTAGTTGCTCCTCCTCATCCGCACTCAAGTATGCAGATACAATCACTAGTAACTTGTCCTTCTCAGCTAGAAAGACGTACTTCAGATGCGGGGGCAATGGCTTCAACTCCAGATTAGGTGGGCAAATAAGGGATGATTGTAGCGGTGGGGGCAGTGTACCCAAGTCTTCATAGTGCCTCGTGTAGAAACATGGAAGCATTTGAAGCATTTTGGCACACTCCTTGAGTGAGGTACTCCACATCCAATCATATGTGACATTTAACAAACATGCCTCCAAAGGCAATTCCGGATATACATCAAAAACTGCAGTAATCGCATCATCCTCCCATGACGGTGGAATGTCCTCATTCTCATCATTTGGAAACCCAACAGCCTTGCATAAAGAGACAACTTTAGTTTGCTCCATAATGTCTACAACTAAGGTCCCATTATCTATCTTGCTCATCACATGAGCCATATCCAAGAATGGCTTCCCAAGGCAAAGTGAGATATTTTGTTCCACATGCTTCACCATGTTACACTGTGCTTTTGCTTTAGTAGATGTATTGCTATTAGGCATGACCATCTCAAAGCGATCATCCGCAATGCCCAAGGTCAAGCGACCTCTCCCCATTTCCAAGATCATATCAGCTGTAGCTTGGAATGGACGACCGAGTAGCAACTCATTTCCGTGCTCGTCCTGCATTTCCATAACAACGAAATCAGCCGGAAAAACAAAGCGGTCCACCTTTACCAAGACATCCTCACAGATTCCGTACGGTTTCACCACCGAATTATCGGCCAATTGGATTGTCATGTTGCTTGGCCTTGACTCCTTCAATCCAAGCTTCTTGAATGTAGAAAGGGGCATCAGATTGATGCTTGCCCCGGAATCACAAAGTGCCTCTCCAAATTTGAATTTCCCGATAAAGCAAGAAATATTGAAACAACCGGGGTCCTATCTCTTTGGCGGCAAAGTGCCCATAATAAAAGCACTCACTTGCTCCTTCAATACCACAACCTCAGTGTCGGGTATTTTCCTCTTCTTGGTGATTACATCTTTAAGAAACTTCCCATACGACGGGATTTGCTCAATTGCCTCTAGCAGAGGAATATTCACTGATAATTTCCTAAAGCTGTCCAGAAATTTCTTAAACTGTGCATCCACCTTCCTTGCCTTTGCACTATTGGGATAGGGGACCGGAACAGTATGTGCCCTTTGGTGAGGTGGCACATAGGGAGTTAATTTCTGTGGTTCCTCCTCAGTGGCTTGTTCTTCCTTACCATCTTCAGCTATGTGCTCAGTTTGCTCTATGACAGGTGTGGGCTGCTCTTTGACGGTTGCTTCTTCAACTTTGTCCTGCGGTGTGCTTGTGTCATCTGCCCTTGGATTTAACACTTTCTTACCGCTCCTCAATAAGATGGCCTTGGCCTGTTGGTTTCCCCCGGGAACATTGGTGTTCCCCGGAAAACCCGGATGTGCCGGCTTCTTCAAGCTTGCAATCTCGGCTGCCATCTGCGCCATGGAAGTATCTATAGTTCTCATTTGAGTCCTGTGGCTCTGCAAAGTCTGCCCAAACTGGTTCATGTATTCACCTTGTTGCTTTATTTGCTGCCCAAAAGTGTTCATCAACTCTTGATTTTGCTTTATGACTTGATTGAGCAACTCCGTGCTCTTATCCTCCGTAACCGGTGCAGGCTTGGCGTCCGGATCTTGCAGAAAATTGTTTGGATCCTTCCATGAAAATTTCTTGTCCTTCCGCCATGAATAATCATTATTCCTGTACCCTTGCTGTTGCCTCATATACTTGACCTGAGCCTCATCCTCGGACTCATTGTCTTCCTTCTGCAGCAACTTCTTTGCGAGAAGATCCATCTTCTCGTTCAGCTCTCTCATTGCCTTTGACTCACTGGCAACTCTTGCTTGCTCAACTGGGCCTGTCTCTCTCTCTCCCCATGATTGCTTTCGTGCCATGTTCTTCAGTATTTCCCAGCATCTTGTATCAGTGTTATTTAAGAAAAATCCGGAACCAGCCGAGTCTAAGTTGCTTCTATCATGCTCGGAGAGAGCAAAGTAGAAGATCCTCACTTGGGTTTCCTTGTCCAATCCATGATGTGGACATCTCCTCAACATGACCTGGAATCGCTCCCAAGTCTCAGAATAAGTTTCACCCGCCTGTTGGGTGAAATTGTGAATCTTCCTAATCATATCATTGGTCTTCTCAGGAGGGAAGAACCTCTCGAAGAACACCTCTACCATGTGATCCCATGATTCAACAAATTCGTCGTCGAGGTTATGAAGCCACTCTCTCGCTACTCCAGCCAAGGAACTTGGGAATAACTTGAGGTACAACACATCCTGTGGAAACCTATCGATCTTCACCATATCGCAATTTTCAACAAACTGACTAATGTGTGCCACTGGATCTTCATTTTTCAGCCCGTGAAATTCGTTTGATTTAACCAGGTTAATCAATGCTGGATCGATCTTGTAGGTTGGAATGTTTAGCCCTTGTTTCTTTATGGGCCCCTTTGATGCTGAGGAGGAAGACGCCTTGATCTTCTCCCATATTGCCTGTGCTTCAGCCATTTCTTCTGCTTCTTCTTGCTCAGATTCAGAATTTATATCACTTTGGTGCTCCTGCTCGTAGTAGTCCTCGTCCTCTGGTCCCGGATGTGGGACCTCAGGTGTGCGATTCACGTAGTCTCTACTACGTGTGTGCACCATGCAAAATACCTGAAATATGAAAATAGGGGTTCAGTACAATGCTTTAACGAGTCAACACAATTATAGAGAAATAAAGGAATTTTCGAAATTGTTTTAAAATAAAATAAAATGTGGCCTAGAGTGGCCGCTCTTAGCACTCAAAGTGCCAATAATTCGTCGTATCCTCGGCAACGGCGCCAAAAACTTGACGTGTATTTTACTACGCGCTTAAACGCAAGTATACGCGTCGAGTAATATAGGCCTTGTGAGGCCCGAGTCGAACTCAGGGATACGTGAATTACTGGAGACTTCTACTAACTAATCACAATGAGCTAGGCCGATTAACAAAGTAGGGTTTTGTTGTTAAAATTGAAAAGAAAAATAAAAATCAAACAAAGAAACAATCGATTAAAGGTTAATTTAATCAATTCAAAAGGATATCTTTAGGATGGCAGTTTCACCGCGGGTCAACATTGTATTAGGTTTTATATAATTCCTCACACTTCTCTCTCTATCCGGGTAGTGGCCTGAAATGAGAATTACCCACTGTCGTGGTGTAATCCACTACTTAGGTTTAGGTTGATTCCACCGTCGTAGTAATCATTCCCCTAAACTAAGCGCATTAAGAACGATCTCTCAGTTCCCACCATTAATTTTACAACTCCTTTGTCAAGGGTTTTATTGATTAATGTAAGTTTCGTCTCTTTTCAACCGTTAATCCTTCTGTCGAAGTGATTAAGGGCATTAAGTTATTATTATGGTGATCAAGCATAACAATAGAAATGGAGAAAACGAACTTATACCACGAATTTGAGAGAGAAAATATGAATTATTGATATAAAAATGTCATACAATGCATTCCCAGGCTACTCCCGGTCCTAAAGATGGAGGGTTTTAGCCTCTCATGCTCATCTCACACGAATACATGGTAGAAATGGGGGAATTCATAAGAAAAACGGGAAATAAATGGGAAAACCCCTGAACGGAGAAGAACCGGTGGATCCTTGGCGTAGAACACGAGCTTCCCCGCCTGTCGGTGGTGGAAATCGTCTTCGGCAGCGTCCAAATCACCCGGGATGAGCTTCTCGGCCTCCGTTCTCCTTTCTCCCCTCCTCGGCACTCGTGCAATGCAAAATGAGATATTGATCTCGTCTGGGCGGCCGTCATTAGGTATAAGTCCCTAATTAGGTCGTCAAATAACAACAGCCGTCCGATCGAGATCAAAACAGATCCAACGCATGTCTGCCGGCGTCGATACCATCGACGCGGGTCGATGGTATCGACCCAGCGGATTAGCGTCAGCTTTCCTTTCTTTTATTCTGAGCGCCTGAGGTGATCTCGATACCATCGACCTGAGTGTCGATGGTATCGACTCCTGTAGCGTCGGTTTTGTCTTCTAGCGACGCTGTAGCTCTCCTTGTGTCGATGGCATCGACTTCCGTCGATGGCATCGACTTCCGTCGATGGTATCGAATTCATCCTCGCCAGCAACCTGAAGTGATCTCGATGCCATCGACTTGAGTGTCGATGGTATCGACTCTGTGTTGCTCTTCTCGTCTGGCAACCTGTGGCTTGGTCGATGGTATCGACTTCCGTCGATGGTATCGACGGAAGCAGATACTTGTTTTTCCTGAAATTTCACAACAAGACCAAGTAAATCCACACAATTTATAATAAGATGATAAATAATGCTCAAAATAGTAAAACAAAGGGGATTTGACATAATAAGATGGCAAAGACCAAATTAAGTGAATTATGCAATATTATCCATAAAAAATGAGTAATTAGAGCACAAAACAGATATGAAAAAGGTCTATAAATGCGACTCAAAATCATCGCATCACGGGGTTCAAAAAGCTCCTAGCAAGTTCTTGGGACAGGACAATGCCCCTACAGCTGGCGGCGTCGGCTTTTCTCAAGGAAGCTTCTTCCTGGGAACTTTCCAGCAAAAGAACGACAATGAGAGACAAGCAACGATTAAGTACCAATATCCGGTGGAACCAAACCAGGCTTGCTATAAACTTTGATACACACACCGCAGCTGAAACAGTTCAACTTCAAATTGATCTGGACAAAATCCTTAGACGCGAGGAAGAGGAGTGGCGGCAGCGGGCTCACTGCGATTGGGCGAAGTTAGGGGACAATAATACAAGCTATTTTCAATCCTTGGTGAAGTCGAGAAGGAGATCAAACACTATAACACACATGAAGAATGACGACGACAGTTGGGTCGACGACGCTGAACATCTCAAGATGCTGGGGCTAAACTTCTTCTCAGTAGTGTATAAGGGCATGGACTCCACGGATAGGCAAAGGGCCTATACAAATTTCATCGGGGTCTTTCCTGCGCTCACGCAGGCAGAGATAGTCAAACTGGGCATGATTCCTTCTGAGGAGGAGGTATGGCGCGCTCTGCGCTCCATGGCGCCCCTGAAAGCACCTGGTCTCGATGGTATTGGGGCGGCCTTTCTCCAAGAGCATTGGGCTCTTTTGAAGACCCAAATTATGCAGTTCATCACTGGCCCCTTCGAGGGTCATCCTCTGGAACCAGAGGTAGCTAACTCCACTCTGGTTCTCATCCCCAAGAGACCCTCGCCGGAACGCTGTTTGCACTTACGCCCGAACTCTCTAAACAATGTCAGCACCAAGCTCCTTTCCAAGGTGCTCACCTACAGAATCAAAGACCATCTCAAGACATGGATCTCCCCATACCAATCAAGCTTTGTTCTAGGACGCAAGATTGGAGATAATTTCACGCTAGTACAGGAGATAATACACTCCATGGAATCCAAAATGAACAACAAGTACACCATGGATGTAAAGTTTGATTTAGTGAAAGCTTTCGATAAGATGAGTTGGGTTTTCATCGAGGACACCCTACGCAGAACGTCCATCCCAGGAAACATAATATCTATTATCCTTCAAATCATCTCCTCAGGCGAAACCTCGGTTCTGTGGAATGGCGAAGCAATAGGCTCTTTCAAGCCTTCTTGTGGTGTTAAGTAGGGCGACCCCCTATCCCCATACATGTTCGTCCTCTGTGTGGAGAGCCTGAGTCAATACATCGAAGCTAAAATCAGTAAGGGGAACTGACGACCCATCCTTCTAACTAGACAGTGGATCCCCCTCTCGCACATGAGCTTCACAGATGATATCTTGCTGTTCAGCGAGGCATCCATCCAACATGCCCGGGTTATTCTAAAGTGTCTCCAGATCTTTGGCCAAGCCTCAGGTCAACTACTCTCGGAGGATAAATATATAATTTTCTTTTCAAGGAACACACCACGATCCTTAAGGAACAGGATTACAAGGAAGATGAAACTTCACGAAACACAAGATCTAGGAAGACACTTGGGCATACTGATCATCCATAACCGGAAGAGCAAACAACACTATCAATATCTGATTGAGAAAATGCAAACCCAGGTTGGCCTCTTGCAGAATCGTTTCCTCTCTCTCGCAGGACGCCTTACCCTAGCCAAATCTGTCCTCCTATCTCTACCCTGCTACACCATGCAGATGACTCAGCTGCCTGTTTCAGTATGCGACCATATGGATCAAATTACCCATAGGTTCATCTGGCAAGGATCACAACCACAGAAGAAAACGAGCTTGGTGGCCTGGAAGCACATCACTAAATCAAAACCCATGGGGGGTCTCGGCATCCGGCAAACCAGGGATTTCAATAAGGCATTGCTGCTCAGGCTAGCCTGGCAATACATCCAAGGTGGACACACGCCGTGGATATCCCTCATGAGGGAAAAATATGGCTCACAATGACCGAACAATCAATATGGTTCACATATATGGCGTAGCCTCCAAGGCATCTCTTCGATCATACAATCCAACTCTAGATGGGCCACGATCTCCGGCGAGGACGTCAATGCCTGGTCTGATGTATGGGTGGGGGACGGTCGATCCCCTCAAGTCGTACCTAATAAAACCATCCCGGAGGATCTGCAAGACCTCAAGGTGGCGAGTATGGTCAGTGATCAGGGCAACTGGGACACAGAGTTTATTACAACATGGTTCCAAGAAACCACAGTTCAAACAATCCTCTCCATGCCACCTCCTCAAAGAAGATATGGGAAGGATAGTAGATACTGGATTCACACGCAAGACGGGGAATTCACGGTGGTATCAGCATACATGTTGCTTACCAACGCTTTGCATGAGGCTCACGAGAGTTGCTACAAGGAGATATGGGCGCTACAGGTTCCTCACAGAATCAAGACTCACATATGCCTTGTTCATTGGGATAGACTCCTTACAAATTCTTTAAGATTTGTGAAACACATGACGGACTCCAATACATGCCCGAAATGCCAAGATGCGGAAGAATATGTACTTCATGTCCTCAGGGACTGCGAGACTGCACGCAGAACGTGGACGCTTTTGCCGTCTCCTCTACCTGCTGCCTTCTTCTCCGCCACTTCACCCAGGGATTGGCTTACCTATAATCTCAAGACTACTTGTAATGGGGACGGGTGGCACACTCTCTTCTCTGTTACCTGCTGGAGACTGTGGAAAAATCGGAACGAGCTCATATTCAACAACGCGAGCAAGCCTCCCGCAATCCTCGCAATGCTATGCCTTGCAAAAGCCAGATCTATCAAGGACGCCTTCCAAGTTTTTGCAGAAAATACTACCTCTCACACCTCGCCCCGTTCGTGTCCGATAGTGATCAAGCCGACCACAAAGGTGATCCAGGTGGACGTCGCAGTCGAGGCCAATTCAAACAGGATGGCCACCAGCCTAATCAGACGCACCTGCACAGGCGAGTGGATAGCCGGTGATACCGAGATAATGGAAGGCAGGGATCCTATCAGAGGCGAGCTTCTTGCCATTCTTAGAGGCACTAGGCACGCGAAGGACTTTAACCTAACCGACTGTATCATCCTCAGTGATTCTAAGCTAGCTGTGGACTGGACCACGGACCGTGGCCCCGCTCCGGCCAAGTATCGGCGTCGGGTTCAGGCCATCAACGAAGAACTCACCGGGAGCCCCCCAAAAGCTATTTACCATGTCCGACGGAACCTCAACACCCTTGCTGACCTGCTGGGGAAACACTGCCTAAAGCAACCGGATAGAAGCCTCTCCTTCAACTCTTGCCCTCAGTTTCTCTCTAAGGATTATGCGTTGGACATGGCCTCCTTTTCTGATTTTTTTCCTGTTTCTTCTGATCTCGGGCTGTTAATGTCAGTGGACAGTAGTCCACTAGTACCCCAAAAAAAAAGTAACCATTCCATAAAAAGTGACAATTTTCAATTACTTTTGAAAGCTTATTACACTAAAACATTGAGGCGAGATTGGATGAAGTTATTGTTGTGAACATTTACAACTATTTATAAACTAATTATTGTGTAGTAGTTTAACAAGCAAGTATCAATGGTTTGCTCTTTATAAATGGTTTCTTAGATGATTGGCTGCAATTTACCTCATTAGCCACAAAAAAAATATAATAGTAGAAGATTGAATCTAGACCAGACTCATATTCAACATGACATAGTATCACTAGGCCATAAATATTTTGTGTGAAATATTTGTCTTGCTCCTAATTATTGTTTGTCTAGAGGTATGATTGTAATTTAAAATAGATAATTGCTAAAATTTGGCCTTGGGGACTTGAACCCATGCCACTAGTGCATGATATTAGTCATAATACCAATATGATATTTTCATTTGCTGTAATATGCTTGGCTTGCACTTAATTATTGGTTGTCTAGAGATATGACTACAATTTAAGCAAGATAACTGCTTGCGAAACAGTGGTTGTGGGGACTTGCACATGAACCATTGATACATGTTGTCAGGCATAATACCACTGGATTATTTTGAATTCGTGATCTAATGTTATCCGTCATCATATTAATAAAACTAATTGTATATATATATATGTGCATATCTATAAATACTAATATTTTATTAATTTTTTAGGGGGGTGTGGCCCCCGCCGGCCACCTACTCTTCCACCATGCACCGGACCAAGAATGTTTTTGGCGATTGGAACAAATCCGTTGTCCCCTATTGTCCCCAGTACATCACAACGCTCTCAATTAGTAATAAGATTGATATGAGTTCACTGCCCAAAACAATGTGTCCACTCAATTCCGAGCTTATAGTCTGCCATGGGCGTCCCAAGTCAACAATCAAATATACTGGGTACAAAAGCGGACACAGATAATGGATACATAAGATTTGGTCTTGAGTGATACATGTGAACTTTATGGATCAGATGATAGGGGACAGACGGCGCTACTGAAAGTGTCCATAGAAGATTTAATTCCATTGGCAATAGGGTAATCCCAGCCTCCCTCTCCATTGGATCCTTATGATCTACTCTTTCATATTCTTCATATTAATTCGGTATTAAGTAGCTGTGAAAACTACTCCGTTTAAAATTTCTTTGAATTTTTCCAGCCATCACCCTATAACCACTTTATCCATAGAATACCTTTTCTCCCAACCTATTAGGATATTCATCTCACAAATATAGTAAATGTTGAAGAAATAAAGTATAATACACCTCAACATAATTTGTCCATTACGAACTTCTTATGAATGGTCTGTATTATATATGGTGAGATCACTTATTGGTGTGGTCCTACAATGAAGTGTGGTCAACTGCTAAAATAGGGGTAAGTTGCAATTGCATGATGATGGGATAAATGTCCAATTAAGAACAAAACATCGCTTGCATTCAAATACTGAAATTTTCTATTAAATTCGAATGAATTGCAAGTAGCTACTCACACGTAAAATGTTAGCGTTTTTTTACATTCTTTTTCCTAACATGCTACTCGTATAATATAAAACAGAAATAGTACATTGCACTAGCTGTATGAAGTACATGACATGAAAACATAATTACAATAATATTTGATAAGGAGTCGCTCAACATGGTCAATCACGGTGTCCCTGACAAAGGGATCCGGATTCAAATCTCAGTACCGTCTTGATTTACTACCTTCTCGGACGTTCGGCCTCCACCGGGGTGTGGGAGAGGCGGAGCGAATGTCTCTCTTATATTCACTCTTTTTGGTTCACTCTTTTTGGACTAGCGTAACAAATATATAAATGATATATATAAGAACTTATTATAGTTTTAATTAATTTTCTCAAACTATCCATTTGAATGAGTTAAATTAAAAATATTTGTTTTTAGATAGTCTTTTCCTATTTGTCGTCCCATCCCACCCCTTCCAAACAAAGAAAAAAAAATCAACACTCGACCATCCACATGGTATAGGAATATAAGAAGGGGATGTTGAAGCGTTGAATGCAAAATTAAATGGACATAATAAAAGTACGTCATCAATGTTTCCAGTAGAGTCACATATATTCTCACCTAGTTTAGCCCGTTCAACTATAGTGAATATATTTTGGATCACTCTTTTTGGACTGGCGCAACAAATATATAAATGGTATATATAATAACTTAGTATAGTTTTAATTAATCTTCTCAAACTATCCATTTGAATGAATTAAATTAAAAATATTTTTTTTAGGTAATCTTTTCCTATTAGTCGTCCCATCCCACCCCTTCCAAATAAAGAAAAAAAATCAACACTCCACCATCCACATGTTATAGGAATATAAGAATGGCATGTTGAAACATTGAATGCAAAATTAAATGGGTAGAACACCATAATGGAAGTACGTCATCAATGTCTGCAGTAGAGTCACATATATTATCACTTAATTTAGCCCGTTCAACTATAGTGAATATATTTTTTATGTGTTACAAATTTTTGTTGAGTTTGAAAAAACAATATTCTCCCCCTCCCTCAAATAGATGTTGGAGTCGGGATGACCCTAGAGATTGTAAATACAATGAGCAACAAGAGGTTTCGAACCCAATCTCTCGGTGAGGACAGACCACGCCAGACCATCTACGCTATTCTAAATTGGTGTATTACAAATTTTCATTTTTCAAAAGTGAAAAGGCTCACATGTAAATTATAGATCATAACTTTTATTTACGATGATGCTAGTGGGAATTAACAGAAAATATGTGTGTCTAAGATGGACCGTGTCATGGAATCAAGAAAAGAGTAGTATCTAGGAACAAAGTCATTCTTAACCTCATGCTCCTCGTCATCATTGATTATTAGAGGCATAAACATCACTTGTACGTAATTGAGTTGACCTCTTAACAAAGTAGGCTACTTTGTGTCAAACTGATCATCTCATAGTATATAAATTAGTGATTGTTTGTGCATCTAAAATGTAGATTTGATACGAGAAGGTGTGTTTTCATGACATCTTGAATTTGATATGTTATGGTGGAAGACAAAAATGTTGCACATTAGATGCGGTAAGAATGGCTCATGTAGTTTGGATTGAATAATTTCATTTTCAAACACCCATGTGTCATACTTTTATTCAGTAAATATTCGCATGATATGATTTGTATGACCATTTACCACCATTCTTCCAGCACTATAGAATCACTATTTGTAATGTTTACATCATACAAATACTTCTATCTCACTTTCCTTATCTATTCTGAAATGAATTTGTAGTCTCAAATTGAGTGGTGGGATAAGTAAGTTTGATATCTCATTAGAGTCCAACTCAGTGTAATTGCGAGCTAGCATCAACTTCTATATGCAAACACTACAATCAATAGAAAAATATGGAGATTGTTGTAATTCCTTGGGGTTTCTAACCTAATTAACTAATCTAGCACTAAACTTCTTGCAAACTATATACAAAATGCAAAAAATCTAAAACATTAAAAATGGACAATACCAAAATAGTATGTTGGTATCTTTGTTTCTTATCATTCCTAGAAACACTATTGTAGTTCTCAGTTTCAAAAACATAAGTAATTTCTTGCCAAAAATCTATTCTTAAAAGGAGAAAAATAGATTTTAACGATGTAAAAAGTTATGTGAAATATTCATGTATAATATATTACATTATGAAAATCAATATTAGACTAAACATAGTAATTGGTACGTTCATTTACTTCAAATTGAATACAAATCCTCTAATAATTTTATTCATGTTCCTATGGACAAATGTTCAGAAGTTTGACTTCATTTGGATTTCTTTGATATATTAAGTAAAACAATAAATAGTATGGGAAATCCTATCCAAAAATATATAATATATGAATTTATAAAAAATATTTTATTCTGATCATATCCACATCTCCAACAAAAGTGAGTTTTTCACATTCATCTTTAGAAAACAAGCTTATTTCTCTTCTTTCTTCAGCTCGATTCGCTCATCTACTGAACCCCTCTTCTTTTTTATGATGACAACTCAATCAATTAGGTAATGGGGTATCTCCTACAAAAGTTGCACCAACAGGGTTAACCAATCGAGCTCTTTATCTATTGATTTTTCAACCCCTTCCATATCTTTGCATTATTATTTCTCTATTGAATCCCTTATGTGTCTGCCTTTGACCTAATTTATGTCAGTCCTTGTTAAGGAAAACCTAAAATCTTCTTGCTATCTCTTAGCAACTAAACCATAAAATCTATTACATCTCTTGTAACCCTTTCATTTTGCAAACCCATGATTGGAAATACACCCATGTTCATCCCTCACCAAATATATTCCTGAAATTGCATTAGACTCTCACCTCTCATGAAATTCATCTTCCAATGAAGGAAGATGAAATCAAAACAATAGTCTCTCATCTTAAACAACTATTTTTATATCAATAACCTTCACAATGCATTTAAAAGACTTCTTCATACCTTGTTGTAGTTTGCTTTCCCCCCTATGCATCATTCGCTATTAATTATTAGGGGACATCAGAGAAAACCTATGTGCCTCCTTAGACCTTCCTAAGACCATTTATAGACCCTGTCACATATATAAAAGACAAAAAAGCCTCCTATATATCACAATTCACAAGCACCATATGATTCTAAAACTTCTCATCCATTCATGTTCTAATCCAAAAAACAAACCCATGTTCTCCTCAAACAACCCCATCACCCCTACAAATATTCTAACCCTTATTGTGGTCCCAAATGTCGTGTGTTAGTTTCAAGCATGATCTGAACTTTTCTTTTTCTTAAACAACACTTACGTGTGTGCCTTATGAAGCATGTGATGTGATTGAGATGAGACGTTCCCAACGAGGATCTATGTTTCAAAAATTTTGTTAGAATTATATGTTTTTCCAATAATTGACTTATTATAGTTTTAGTATGATGCCAAGAGAATGTTAAATGTTACTTCATACGAATCAATTAT
The DNA here is from genome assembly GCA_963693085.1 of Alisma plantago-aquatica. Lineage (NCBI taxonomy): Eukaryota > Viridiplantae > Streptophyta > Magnoliopsida > Alismatales > Alismataceae > Alisma > Alisma plantago-aquatica. Next base: position 59,900,526 of record OY856410.1, on the reverse strand, counting down.
ATTATCATAGTCTTTAAGTATATCAGATCTCAAAATAGTAGCATGATCCCAAAATGTGAAATTGTCAAAATGTCAGAACATTAATTTCATATTCATGGGTTAAATGTACATGTATTATTGAATACTATGAAGGAAAACATTTTCTACAAATTATTACCTTCAATTCACCTTGGGGGTACAACTACTCCCTCCATGTGTGTAGAGTCATGGAAAATACACATCAAAAGGAGATAAAGATCAAAATGATAGAATCTTAAAGCAAAGTCAAGTTTTCAAAATATTCAAATTTATTTATTGGAGAGTTTATTAGAGCCATTATATGGTTTGAAAACACTTTTTTTTGCTAAATTTTCAATAATTCATGAATGCTTTCCAGGGGAAACGTATTCAATTACTCAATATATCGAATGAAAACATAAAATTATGCTTTTGAAATGGTAGTGGTTTGAAGATGACATATTACGATTTAAGTAGGTGAAAGCAATCTTTCCCTTATGATTAGTAAACCTTTATGTGTTTGTGTGTGTGTATATATATACACACACATATATCTATATATATATATACATATATATATATGTATGTATATATATCTCAATATTTAACATTTACCATTAGAATGGATATACAACCCATGATATCATATTAAACTCATATTATCAACTACATGCATATATGAGGGTGAGGGTTCAATTTTAACTAATTTGATTCTTCTAAAATCCATCGTGAAACTTATAAGGATATTCATTTGATTAGATTATATAACTACTTGTTCCATTATTACTAATTTTTTCATTAATCATAATTGGGCAACAATGTTTTTTGCACATGCAAACTATAAATGTACACAGTTAGGCATTTTCATTGATTTATATACAAGTATTTTGATTTCAACATTAGATATCCAAAATTGTTAAAATGGAATAATCAAACTTTAAGATAAGATATTAAATCATTATACATATATAGTAGTCATGTAACTTTTACTTAACTTACTTTATTCAATTAATGATTCTTCTATCAATAATAATAATAATTAATTTTATTTGATATTATTAGTTTCATCTATTAATTGAATTAGAGAAATAGAGAGCAAAATAAGTGTCTGAACTCAATGATAGAGTTGGGGTGAGACCCCAGAGATGATCCATCTAGATATTGTGGATTCATTGCAACTTGTTTATGGGTGTAAGGGTCCCCAAGAACTCATTTGTGCTGGAGAAAGTGACAATTGTAGTTGAGATTGTGAGTTAGTCACCTATCTCCTTGTCAAAGTTCCTTTTGCATGTGATAGTAGATATCGAGGATGATCTATTGAGTTTGGAGATCAATAACGTAGTGGTGTGTGATCGACGAATCTTCCTGAAAGGAAGGTGAACATGAGGAGCATCTTGGTGAGGTTACAGTGGCTTGAAGCCCATCTTCAAAGGGCACATTGTCGAGGAATACAGTGAATTTGGTTATTGTGGTCTACACCAATATGTGTCCAATGAAGTGGTGGTAAATGAATGTGGGGATGTGGGAAAGTGAATGCGGATTCTAGGTTTCAATGTGGGAGATTTTGGAGTGGAATTTCAAATTTTTGAATGGATGGTGAGGTAAGCTCATCACATGTTTACTTAGATTGTCAATAGGTTCTATAGGTTTAGGAATTTGATTGTAATGTCAGGAAAAGCTATTGGGACTCATATCTAAGGGGAAGATGCATGGTGATATGAGTGGATCTCAATGGTCTTAACAGGTATAGGTTTTTGGTCTTAATTGATGTTGAAGATGGAACTATAGTCCATTCCTTGGTGACATTTTTTACAGAATGTAAGATATTCGAGAAAGTAGATAATTTGAAGGGGGTGAGGTGAGGTGGATTTGAGTAATGTTAGTAGTATGCCCTGAAATATAACCATATGATGATCGTAATGGAACACTTTGTAATTCATTTGATTGGTAATAAAGGCAAATACAATTATTTTCATTACATCAATGTGAAATAATGAATAAATATACTAAAGTTCTATTATGAGTGACTCATTAACATATGATTTGGGTTGAGGACATGAACATGAGACTATCTATATAGTTTAGAGAGTATTCATTCTTTTTGTGTCCATAGTTAGTTATTATTGTGGCTATTGTGGAACACCAATAATACATAAGACTAGTATATATGTTGAGCGATAACTATTTCTTTTGTCATGATATTGGATATCATCTTAAATACATATATAGTTTTTAGAGAACAAGTTGTATTGGAAAACTAAACTTGAATATGATAAATGGAAACCATGAATTCTAGTTGGGATCGTATTTGTATGTGATAGTGGAGATTTTGGTCCTTTGAACTGAAGTCACTATGATGATCACATGTTGTATGGAAAACTTTAACACTACTCAATGTGACACAAGTAGATTATTGTTCTTGTGTTGTGTGTGGGGAAATACGGACACATGGTATAGTAGTAGAAAAAAAATTTATCTATTTGTATTTCCCAATATAGCAAGATCGCGTCGGCTACTATCAAATACGAAGGATGGTTTTAGCGAGCTACAACTAGTCCTGGAGAAAGTCCAGTGACAAAACTCACTTCTTTGTAACTGCTGATAAGTTGCTCTTGGACGGTGGCTGTACAACTCCTGGTATTCACCACGAACAATTGTCTGTAAAACCTTTGCAGTGACTCCGGTGGTCTGTCCATGGACTATAGGTTGTAGTTGCTCTCCAAGAAGCAGCCAAAGGACTCCTTCCTCTAGAGTAGTCCACACGAACCAACTAGAAATCCTCTCGTTCACCAATAATGGAAAGGAATAATTTGTCCTCCCCGTTGGTGTACTATTCACCAACCTGCTCTCTCACAACGACAACTTCTTAGTTTTTCTCTTCCGTTGGCTATCCCTTCTTTTTAGGTAGGACTTACCCGGGCTCTCTTGGTTATCACAACTAGAGAGGACAACAGTTGTTAGAGGAAATTATTCTCAGTTGTCTGTGTTGTACGTTGGGAAGCCCCGAATACTCCTCTCTATATAGGAGGGATCAGGGTCAAGGTTCCAAGTCCCCAGCCAATGTGGGACTAAAGAGGGAGTGAAAAGGACCAGAAGATCTTAAATTTTCACAACTTGTGTCAGCCAAAATGGTTGTATCACATGTGAAGCAGTTGTTTCGCTAAGCAGGACAGTCATCTCAATAAGCGAGATGGTCATTTTGCACTTTCTCAGTCAAATATGAATTGGCAAATTGTTTCCTAATTAACGTCATACGTTAATTTACTTGCACCCCAAGTATGTGCAATTGAAATGAGTTCTGGAAAACTCCAAAATTTTTTTTCGTCCCAACTGAGCCATCTCACACTACCGATACGCTCGTCTCACTCACCCATACAGTCGTCTGGTTAGTTGAGATGAGTCGGTTAGTTCAATCATATTGAACTAGTCAGTCTAGGGGCAAAACTTAGCCAATTCGATCTTTGATAAACCTGACCCCCAAACGGATGTCTCGACTACATGAGACGCCCACATGGATGCCCAAACAACCATTTCACTCAGTGAGATGGTCGTTTGATAGACCTTGCCAACTTTTAAGCAATCAGTTGTGTGAATTGAATACCTAACCACTTTAGTAATCAATCCAATTATCGTTCAACATCAAACTCTTCTTCTAGATAAGTTCGTATGTGTGTGACCCAATAGGTCCCTTATCACGTTGGCAGTGAATGTCTATAACTAACTTATGAAATCACAAGCAAAGAGTGGTGCCTACCCGCACATCAATGCTACCCAAGTGAAATGGAATGTTGGAGAACAACTTCAACCTACAGTCTATGTAAGGTGTTGCAGTGATTGTATAATTTCTTTGTCTCTGATATCTAGGATGAACTCGAGACATAGTTGGTCATCCTCTAAATGTTCAATCCATGTTTCTTGAACCATGAGAAGACTTTCTGAGATAATGTGACCTCAATATCATATATTGATTCACATGTGCATGTGCATGTATGTCTCAATCTCGCTAATCAGGTGACCAGGATATCATACTCCTGTGGGAGGGACAAATCTCATATCTATCAATCATAGTCTATCCCCATATATCAATGTCACCCAATCATCACCATTATAACAACTCATGTTTCATGACTACGTTTGATTATGTCAAAGCGTACCCAACGACATGTCACTTGTGTAGTGATTTCACGTCTAAGAATCATAATCACCACCTTCACTATGAGGGATGACTGTGACCAAAAAACCATGTGTCACTCTCAAGGTGGGTCTGTCCAATACACTATTCTCTAACAAGTATATGTGTGCTTGGTTTGATATTGCCATATCATGACTAATGAGATTTAGTCATCAACCAACTCACACTCCGATCTTATGTGTTATTGTTGTCTATCAACCTTACATAATAACAACCAATCATGGACATAATGAGAATATGTATATGTAAGGTTTTAACTTCCGTATGATCTCATCACAAAGATAAGAACTTGACAACATATGTCATTGAGTAATATAATTCTCTAGACATTCATTCTATATCCTCATTATCTCATAACCGAGTGAAACAGATGAATTGAAAGCTTGCCTTTATGTATGTTATTATTAGTCAAATTGTTTTAGGTAATTATGCCATGTCAATCATCATATGATTGGCTCTATAGACATACGTTACCAACAGAATCCCACTTTTACTTAGAGCCAATCACCAAAGGATACTATCCTTAGTGATTTAAACATGTCCAACATGCTTCTGCTGAACTAGTGCTGATTTAGTGGGTTAGAAACACTTTGCTTATAGTCAGTATATTTCATGTTTCTTACCTCTTTGCTTAGAGATGAAACCACCATTATATGCATCTGATATTCCTTGCCTGACAATTAGTTGTATTGTTGTCATTGTATCTCTACCGAGTCATCAATGGTGAGAACATCTATAAATCCATCATATGAACTTTTAGATCCACATAGTATCACTCTGTGTTCACAACACAAGCATGCTCAACTTCTATTGTAGATTAGCTTTAATGGCTATTAGTTCGGAACCTTTCCAAGTAATCGTCAGTTATTCTTTTAAAACAAAACATATTTTAATTTTGCAACCACTTTGAGCTTGCATCGATGTAACTCTTTACATCCAACTCTTCCTTTTATTACTATCATCATTGACTAGCAATCTATCCTTGGTCACTTCTCAAGCACTAATGGATATATTTAATGACTTTCCAATAACCCTTATTGGGATTTATATCATCTTGTCATGCTCAATACATACATGATCATATGGGATAAGCTTGTTAATAGCTTACATGATAGATCCATTATTGGACTGGCCCATGGAATCTTATTCATGATATTTCCATTCTTTACAAGAATTGGAATATAGGGTTCATGAGAGACCAATCCGTATTCTCTCTCAAGGAATACTTTCGTGTTGAACTATTTCAATATATTGTTGTTGTACGCACACTTCCATTGTGAAACATTAAAGAACTATCTCATGGGTCTCAGTCCTTATCTCATAAGACGTTTCACCTTATCCTTCATTATTGAAGGAGTTTTTCATGCCAGTTCTCAATATTCACAATATTGAGATCGTATTCCTCATCATATGTGGAATATTCATAAATTCTCCCACTAAATCTTTTATAAACACAAATTCATTATTTTGTCTTGATTCAAATCAAACTCTTTGACTATCTTGTCAAGTGAAAAGATCCCACTTCTGAGTTGCTTGTTTCAATCCCAGACTGAACTTTGTAGTTTATAGACTTAATTTTCATTCATGAAGTTATGAAATCTTGTAGGTTGTGCCACGTAGACATCCTCTAATATATCCCATTAAGGAATCTAGTTTCCATTTTCATATGCAAAATATCATAGTCCATTCTAACTATAATAAAACAAGCATGCCAATTGGTAAACAAATTTCTATCATGTTCAACATTTTGAACTTGATTTATTCAACCAATTTGTCCTTTTATGTTATCCATGTAGGTCTGGATCATAAGACCCTATTGTACCCTTTAGGTGTTACCCCTTTAGGTGGTTCTATCAAAGTCCTACCTTGTTAGCTTACATGGATTCCATATAGCTCAAAAAAGGCTTCTAGTTGATTATTTCACTCATCCTGTATGACCAACTCATATGAATTGTTGGATTCACAATCCTCCAATCTCAGATGTGTTCTACTAGAATATTTTGTTCTGTATTACATGATGAACTTGAGATTCCACAAAAACTTATGATTCTCATTGTTCCCTTATTGCTGATCTCAAACATTTTGAGTTCTACTTAAGCTGCCACTAATTCTTTAGGAATTCAGTTACCCTATTAACAAAACTATTTTGTTATAGGAAAGGTATTAGTACTGCTCAACTATCATGGTTTATGGACAAAACGTCTCAAGAAACTACTTTATCAAGGTGGGTTTCAATCCTTTAGACCTATTGGGACATTCCCAAATCATATCATATATGATGTCATTTTAAACCATTCAAATGGTAATGACATGTATACATATAAATGAGGATGTAAGAAGATTATATTAATTGAGAATGATATCATGAATCATCATGGTATAATTCATTCATCCTGACACATCATCATGTTTAGCTGGACTTGACTTGTGATACATTATCACAGTTCAGACCTGACACGATTTTATCGTGCGTATTACACAAGTGCACACGTCAATGTAGTATAGGCCTTTGTGAGGCCCAAGTCGAACTCAGGGATACTGAACTATCGGTGGACTACTACTAACTATTCACAGTCAGCTAGACCGGTTAAAAAAGTTTTAAGAGTTGATTAAAAAGAAAAATAAAAATAAAAGAAAGCAAAGAAATCGATTAAATGTTGAGTTTAATCAATTTAAATGGGAATCTTTAGGGTTGTGGTTTCACCGGGGGTTCTCGTTGTATGAATTTTTATATAGCTAAACAAATTCATCTCTCAATCTGGGTAGTGGCCTGTAGTCAGAATTGTTCACTGTCGTGATACAATTCACTACCTAAATCTAGGTCGGTTCCACCGTCGTAGTAACCTATACCCTAAACTAGATGCATTAGAATCGACCTCTGGGTTTCCACCATTAACCGTACATCACCTTGTTCAAGTTTTTTTATGAGTTAATGTGAAATTCGCCTCTTTTCAACCGTTAATTCTTCTTTCAAAGCAATTAAAGGAATTAGATTATCATTAGGGTGATCAAGCATAATGATATAATGGAGAAAATGAAATCATACCACGGATTTAAGAGACAAATTATGAGATAATATGATAAAAATGTCATACAATGATTACTCAGGCTACTCCCGGTCCTAAAGATAAAGGGGATTAGCCCCACATGTTCATCTCAGAGCAAGACATGATTGAAGAAAGGGGAAACATGGAGAGAAATGTGGATGAAGTGATGTAAACCCCTGAACGGAGAAGAGCTTAGCGTTCCTCGGCGTAGAATGTGCGATCTATAGCCTATCGGCAGTGGAAAACATCTTCTTCGGCTCTCGGAACTGTCGGGGCATGCTTCTGGGCTCCATTCTCTTCTTCTTCTCTCCTCGGGATGTGTGCAGCGGCTAAGACATGATGGATGACTCTTGGCCACCGTCATTATGTATAAACATCGAGTTAGGTCGCCAAAATATCACCACCGTTGGATTCGGGCCGATCTGGAACAAACATTAATCTGTCGGCGTCGATACCATCGACGCGGGTCGATGGTATTGACCCCACACGATATCGGCAAGCCTTCCTTCTTTTCTGTCATCCCGCCTGATGTTGACTCGATACCATCGAAGTGGGTCGATGGTATCGACACCCTTAGGCGTCAGTTTTATCACCTTTCCGACACTGAAGTTGTAGAGCGTCGATAGTATCGACCATTGTGTCGATAGTATCGACTGGCTGACCGCTGGCAACCTGAAGGTATCTCACTACCATCGACTTCCCAGTCGATGGTATCGACTCTGCGTGGCTCCTTGCGATTGTCTGCCTATGACTGTGACGATACTATCGATGGATGTCGATGGTATCGACAATTGTATATATGTGTTTTTCCTGAAATTGCAAGACAAAGCCAAATCAGTTGAGATAAAACCCATTATTATATTAATTAATGATCAAAAAGATAAAATATGAGGAATTTGATACTGAAAGAGATTATAGACTAGAATAAGCGAATCATGCAATATTAAATACCAAAGTGACCAATAAACACATAAAACACAAGTAAAACAAGTCTATAAATGTGATTCAAAATCATCGCATCAAACTCCCCTAAGCTTGAACCTTGCTCATCCTTGAGCAACAAAACTCTAGAATAGAATTGCGAGGGTCAACTAAAGAACAGATTATCACAACAGACTTCACAATATGATCCCCGCCAGACATTCACATTCCAACCCTCACTAACCACATAATGATAATTACCCTCAGGGCGACAATGATCATCCATAAAAGATATCTACCTCAAAATTGATGAACACTATCACATAAAGCAATTAACATAATAAAATCCTCTGATCCAGACTCGGTGCATCTTGTGATCTACTATCTACGTTGCTCGACCTAACTACCATCTAAATGGAAGTAGTTCTCCTGATATTAATGGGTGAGGAGAATATCACGGTGGCCTACAAATTCAAGCAATGGGTGGATGGAATAGGTGGTTGTGGAAGAAATGGAAGAACAATACAGTTTAACATGCACAAATAATAAAAATGACCTAAATGATGCATATGCAAATGAAAATGCACTAATGCCTACATTTTGGGTGGAATGATGCATGTTCCTACAATTCCATCTTAAGTGAGATAGAATATCTAAAACTACATAATGTGCTTATTCTTCCTATTATACGGGTGAAATAAGCTCTTTTCTCCCTCTAAAATTAGCCTCTTTTTTATTTCCCTTTTTATCTCAAATTGCAAAATGTACAATATTTTTCTGAATTCCTCTTTTTTTAAGAGCTTCCTTTCACATAATTGTAATCCTTGAGGCATTACAACTGTATTTCAGAGAGTATAGAACGAGTCACCTGCTTCTCTTATTTTTCAAAAGAAATAAGGCACATACTATCCTACATGCTCAAAAATATGTTCAAATGCAACTACATGAGATCAGTTATGCAACTATGATGACATGCACTCAGGAATGTGTGCATGCATGATTTATCTAAAAAAAATTATTTTCCATTTTTTATGCACAATCTACCTACATGCTATGCAATCAGAAGATGAAAACCGTAATGTGCTTCCAGTTCTTATGGTGGAGTATGAAAACAATGGGGGTGGATAGATCACAAGATTAATTGACTGAACCTTTAGAAAATATTATGTGTCCCTCCATACTGACTTGTGTAATAATTAAGAGGTTTCTCTCTCTTATTTTAGATTAAGGTCTCATTATCATTTGGTCAGTTTAGGCTCAAGCAACCAATTCTGTCCACTCGTCGTGAATCATAGGCATGTACAGTTGTGATTTTATGTTTTAAAGTTGACAAACTCAATTATTTTCTTAAGTCATGTGCTCAAGGTTGAACAGAACAAGCTTGGAAAATTACTAATTTTTTTTCAAATTGACCCCAAATTCCCGTGTACAAACACAGAGATGACACATGACATTAGACATCCACAATTACACTAGATAGAGTGTGGATCCTAAAAAGAACTAAGAACTAAGAAAATAAATGAGAAAAGACAAAACAATAAATGATAAAAACTAAGAAAAAGAAAGGCAGAAGTTGTTCCAACTCCCCCCCTAAGCTTGAATTCGACTATGGCCTCATAGTCAAAAGCAACCTTAAAAGGTGGAACAGGGATACCGATCATTGGTCAGGTGGAGGCGAGTACTGTGGGGCCGTGGGGTCCCATGAAGGGTATTGGCCCTAGAAACTCAGATCATACTGGGGCATCGACGGATGTTGAGGATACCCCCCAAAATAGTTCTGGCTCCAGTTGTTGTCATAGAAGGGTTGTTGTTGCATCTCCATCCTATAAAACCTGTCATGCATATTCTATTGGTTGTCGAGGAGGAGGCGCTCATTCTCGTAGATGGCTAGCTGGTTAACATAGAGCCAATTAGTAGTCTCCTGAATATCCACAAATGACGTTGTGTGTCACTGTTGCATTTGTTGGATATCATGCAACATTATATACATGCCCTGCATAGAAAAGGCATCCTCTCCTTGCTAAGAGGGCTGAGGTGGCGGAGGTTGTGAAGAGGATGATTCAACCATATGGAAGCGGGGATGCTTCCGGGGTGCCACTCGTTCCCGAAGAGGAATGAAAGCCTCATCTTCCTCTTCATGCTCGTCGTCGTCATCATTGTTGTCATCAATGCCGCCGTCTTCATCAGAGTCGTCGATGGCGATGATAGGCCACCTGAAGTGCTGAGCTCCCTCGATGTTGAAGACGGCGTCAGGAAGTGCACATACTTGATATTCGTGATTGACATGTCAATGTGCATAAGACAAGCCATCACGGAGCAGGAGGAGGTTGGAGCGGTGTAGATGATGCAGGTTGACCTTGTTCCTGTTGGAAAGCAGAGTAAGTTGGGAAAAATCCAACCCAAGGTAGATGGCTAGCGGTGTGATGAGCCCTTCAAAGTGGATAGGAGCTTTCCGCGTACTCCTCTTCACAACCAACACACGAGTAAAAAAGAACGCGCCCCAGTTGCACTCCTCGCGCTTCAACAATTTATACAGAAAGAACAAATCTGTCTCTTGGAATTTTCTAAGAACTAGATCACCGCAAGCAAAAAGCATCGTACAGAGCATGTGGTGCAGAATCCACACAAAGGGATGCTCGAAGTCAGCTACGACAGCGTTGTGGTAGCTCACCGACTTGCCTGGAGGTGCAGTCACCAACTGGCCGAAGATGTCATCGTAGTTAGTCTGGTTGTCCGGCCTCCAGTGCTGGTAAGGGTTATGATACCAGTTATACACAGAATTGAACTGGGTGAGAGTGAGGGTGTAATTGTTGTTGTAGAGTCTGAAAGACACATGTCCTTTTTTCCACTCCCTATCGTTGGCGATCAAGTCATTGGGCACGTCATTGATATCCAATGACACCATGAACTCCGCCACGAGCTCCTTATATGTCAGCCATTCACCGAAGAATGGTTGGCCATCACCATGGAAGTCCAACTTGTTGGGCATCCTGCCCGTATGCTTCGCCTGCCCCTGCAGGATATAGGCGAGATTGGCATTGAACCCCAGATCGCAGATCATAGTCCGATCAACATAGTGGGTGGGCTCAATCTTCCTCTTCAGCAGTTCCTCATAGGTCTTGCATACTTCCACCGACAGATGGATACTCCTCGGACGAGGAATGGATCCCGGTGGCAGAGGAATGAAGGTCGGAATCTCAATAGGGACCGCCCTTGAATAGGACGCTCCGTCCGTACACACCATTGTCTCATAAAGAAAAGGAAGACGAAAGAGAGCTCGGTGAAGGTCGGAGAAGATGATCTATGCTCAATGAAGAGATCACGATCCTTGGACACTTGTAGCAGGCCTCCGGTCATACAACAATGCTCAATGCACAAGTACAGGTAAGAAGCTCTGAAGGTGTGAAGGGATTTGACAACCAATCCTTCCTTTTATAACTGAGTTCATCGCTGTTGTGGACACTTTGATACCATTGATGGGGTGTCGATGGTATCGACACCTGTAGCACAATCCGGTCTTCATGAGTATCGACGGCTGTCGATATCCTAATGTGGGGGCCCGAATTGATGACGCGTCGATACCATCGATGGGTGTCGATGGTATCGACCCATCCCACGGATCGACTTCCTTGATGTGTGATCGCCATTGAATTTCTCTCATGGATTGGTGACATGTTGCGTCGATACCATCGATGTGGGTCGATGGTATTGACTCTTTTTAAGTCAAATACCCTCGCGAGGTCCGGCCTCTGCTTCTGTCGATTGTATCAACTTCACTGAGACAAAATCGTCTGTAAATCTTCAGGGATCTCACGAGTATCGACGCCCATGTAGATACTATCGACCCCAATCTGGCGATTTCTTCGGCGTCAATGATGGTAGGTCGATACCATCGACGAGGCCGTCGATGGTATCGAGTCAATAAAAATTTCTGTAGTCACCTAATTGTACCCATGTCGCTACCATCGACACAATGGTCGATGGTATCGACCCTACCTCAGCCCTACACACTGAACAAACGATCAAGGTATCATTTTTACACTAAAAACAAAAATAAACCAAACTAACTTGTAAATGTGAATGAAAATAGAAAAAACTATCAATGGTTGGTTGCCTCCCAACAAGCACCCTTATTTAACGTCTTAGGCTAGACAAAAGTCGAGCTCATCATCTTGGAGCTTCAGAGAGTGTTCCTAGGGGATCACTCGGAATTTTAAACTCAACTCTATCCTAGCCAATCCCTAATGTCAAGGTACCTCTCCCGATAGCAGTGATAACGTCAGCCGTCGCTTGAAACGGCCTACCCAATAGGATCTCACAACCCTTTAGTTGCGGCATGTCCATGATGATGAAATCCATCAGAAAGATAAACCTGTCGACTTTGACAAGGACATCCTCACACACTTCGTATGGCTTCACAATAGACCCATCCACCAACTCAATAGTCATAGAAGATTTCTTCAGTTTCTTCACCCCAAGCATTTGGAACGTGGATAATGGCATAAGATTTATGCTCGCGCCTGAATCACACTGTGCATATGAGAAGTTATGGCCGCCTATGGAACATGGGATGTAGAAACCTCATGGATCTTTCCTTTTCTGTGGTAGACTCCCATGGATAATTGAGCTCACCATCTCATTCACCCGAAAAACATCTGTGTCTTTTATCTACCTTTTCTTGGTGATGATATCCTTGATAAATTTCCGATATGCGGGAATCTGTTCTATCATTTACACTAACAGAATATTAATATGGAGCTTCCTAAACATCTCCAAGAACTTCCTGTAATGTCTATGCTCTTTCTTCAGCCTCAGACTATCTGGAAAATACACAACTACCTCCTTTAGACGATTGTGAGGTGGCACATGTGGGATTTTCGGGATCTCCTCCCCTAAGCTTGCTTTGATGTCACCCTCTGGCGTAGGCTTTGGCAGATCATTTACAACTGGCGTGACTTGTGGCTGCTCATCTTTCTCAGTGGTTGTAGCTTCACCATGAAGTATGGCCTTCACCTGCTCTTCTTTCCTAGGTGTGGGCACGGCCGTGATGGGTTCTTGGTGGGATTTTCTGAATGGGAAATATCCTCCAGGTAGTCCATATAAACTGCGGGGATGTGGTACTCTCGGTGTAGCCTTTGTGTCAAAAATCATTTTGCCTTTTTCATGGACCTCCATCACCGGGGGCTCTACCTCATTAATCAAAGATATATATATTTCACTTGATGATGGGCTTGAACAAGATCTGCATTACCAGCTGGTCTTTGTTGATTTGCATGCTTCATGGCCGCCACTTCATTGGCGATTTGAGTCACCGTCGCCTCTAGTGTCCTCATCTGCGCTCCATGACTTTGCAATGTCTGCCCAAATTTAGTCAAAATCTCACCCTGGGACTGCAACTGCTTACTGAAGATACTCATCATCTCTTGATTTTGTTGCACCACTTGACTAAGCAACTCGGTGCTTTTATCCTCTGCCTTTGATTGTGGCTTTGCATCTGGATCTTGTAGGAAGTTGTTTGGTTCCTTCCATGAGAATTTTCTATCCTTTCTCCAGGCATACTCATTGTTCCTATAGCCTTGTTGCTTCATAAAGTTGACTTGGGATTCCTCATCAGATTCTTCCTCTTTCTCCACAAGCTTCTTGGCTATGAGATCTAATTTATCATTCAGCTCCTTTATGGCCCTAGACTCACCTACAACTTTAACTTGTTCTGGTGCATCCCTATCACCCCAAGACTGCTTTTTTGCCATATTCTTCAAAATCTCCCAACACCTAGTGCCAATGTTGTTTAAGAAGAACCCTGAGCCTACTGTATCCAGGTTGCTTCTATCATGCTCAGACAGAGCAAAATAGAAAATCTTGACCTATTTTTCCTTGTCAAGTCCATGATGTGGGCACCTCCTCAACATTATCTAAAAGCGCTCCCAAGTCTCAGAATATGTTTCACCAACTTTTTGACTGAAGTTATGATTTTTTCTTATTAGATCATTTGTCTTCTCGGGCGGCACTACTACAGAAATGGCTTATAAAGTCGGTTTGCAGGGTGTCGGTTGTATACAAAAACCGACACATAAACACTAATGTGTCAGTTTTTAACAAAAACTGACATCCAACCCATGAAGGTGGACCAGACACGGGTACCGCTTTTATTAAGTGTCGGTTATTTAATAAACAACCGACACATAAACTCAACCGCCAAATCCAAAATTCCAGCGAAAAAATTGGCTCCAAAATTTGACATATGTTGTCGGTTCTTTAATAAATAACCGATGACCAAAGTGTATGCGCGAGACAGGAATAGTTGTCGATTGTCTTTTATTTATAAACCGACGACGATAGTCCAATATAGTTGTCGGTTTTTAGCAAACAACCGACATTGTTGGATTAGTTGTTGGTTTTTTAAAATAACCGACACATATTGTCAACTTAATAGCTCACTCTGCCCGAACGATTCTTCCCATTTCCCTATTTCGTTCCCGATTTCCCTAGCTCCGGTGATTTCTACTCTCTGCCGCTGCCGCCGCCGCTCCCTGCCGTTTGTGCTCCGTCGCCGTCGTGCTCCTTGCTGTTCGTGCTCGCCGCCACCGTTGTGCTCCCTGCCGTCGTGCTCCCTGCGTCGAGCGAGAAGCAGTCCCCCCCGCCGGCCTCCCTCTCCGCCCGCCGGCCTGCCTCTCCGCCCGCCGGTCTCCTTCTCCGCGTCGCCGGTAGCAGCTAGCCCCACCGCTCTCTCCGCCAGGTATGCCCACACGCCCTCCCTGCCTTCTGCTAGCCCCCCCGCCCTCTCCTCTGCTCCGGTGGCTGCTTGGGCGGTGCCAAGGCACGCCCAAGCAGCTGTTGGGTGTTTTTTTTTAAGTTATTTACTTATTTGTGTTTAGGTTTAGGTACAGATTTTGTGCTTCTACTGATTTGAATACATGTACTGTAATATATGCATCTAATGCCTTAAATGGAAGACTCGAATGTTATAAAATCCCATCAAAGTAGGTAGAAACAACTTATATATATTCAGATCTTAATAATTCCATGAAGTGCACATTATCTTACTCAGGAAAAGTATGTGTATAATGTAGGATTAGTTCCATATAATGTTTCTATTTTAGTTCCATATAATGGTTCTATTTTAGTAAGCACCTAGACAAGCAATAAAAGGTTAACTGATGTTATACAACTTTTTCTGAAAATATATAACATCGTTATATGTACTTACACTTTGTTAATACTAATATTGTGCAGTCTCTGTCTTCCCATAACAATTACTATGAACTGGGCCTCTATGTCAATGTTAACGTTCCCTATTGAAGAACAATTGGACATCATCCTAGATGATCGTTCCTTAAACCAATTGGTCTTACCCAAACATTGGCGTTTTCTAAAAGGAAGACACTACATGCCTGGTAAAGTGACCCTAACTTTTGGCAATTATTCACATGTAATCGAGGTTGAGTATGATTTGGCGGGAAATCTTGTATCAAAATCCGGTTGGCATGATTGGATTGGAGAGCTGTATCTGGTCCGTTGGAATAGGCTTTTTCTCCGTCCAGTTGGCGATAATTCCATCAAAGTTTGGATAACCGACAACAACTGCGAGACCCCCGATCATCTTCTGTGGTATGAGCGCACGACGTCGCATATCAGCTCGTACAAATCTGAATCTGAGGCCCCTGTCAGTTCAGATTCAACTAAATACAGCGAGGAGCTTCGTGACACAGCTTCATCATCAAAAAGAAGTTACTGATGCATGCGGGACCATGTTGGTGTAGTATTTAGTTGTCTATCTATCTAGACTTGTCCGTATTAATAGTTTTTTTAATTATGCGCATGTTTAGGGGTACACCAACCCCTTTGTTTTGTTATTGTTATAACTGAAGTGTGTGTTCCCATGAATGGAACTAAAAGTTGCTACATGAATGCTTATAACTGAAGTGTGTGTTGCCATGAATGTTCCCAATTGCATGATTACACTACTATTTTCTCATATTGTTTAGTCTATTTTAATATGACATACTTGCTTATATCTTGCTTAATGATGAACTGTAATGCACACATTTGACATGCTTGGAATGTAAATGATGAACTTTTCCCTAAATTGCCAATCATGCTTTTAAAGACATCAATAATCACCCTAACTTGAAGAACTAGGATTTTAGGTATAAGAATGACAATACATTATTTGTTGGCCTAGAAACCCATCCAAGATTTACTCATTAGGAGTAAATCTTGGATAGTCCCCGGTTTGGGACTGTTCTTGAACACATAATCTCGCTTAGGATGTAAGTGTATAATGTGTATTGGGTTTTCAAGAAAATTTCGGCAGCATTTCCCCGTTGTTCTCCAAGTACATATGTACTTGGAGAACAGCGGGGAAATGCTGCCGAAATTTTCTTGAAAACCCAATACACATTATACACTTACTAGTGAGATTAGGTGTTCAAGAATGGATAGGTGGTACACATTTATTATATATAATAATGACATCACATGTATTTGTTAACCCTAGACCCTAATCTTGTCCTAATATATACTTGTTTTCTCTTTGATCATAGAATGGATAGATCATGGATGTCCATTCGCAATCACTGCAGCCCAGAGTTTATTTCTGGTCTTCACCAGTTCATTAAATTTGCCGAGGAACATAGAAAACAACCTGGAGATAGGTTCTACTGTCCATGTAGACATTGCGGTAACAACTTGAAAGTCAACACTGGTGACGAAATCATGACTCATGTCATGTGCAACGGGATTATACAAGGCTATACAGAATGGCACTGGCATGGAGAGATTTCAAACCCGAAACCAGTGGATGTCGATAGCAGTGCTTGTGTGGAAGAAGAAATTGCCTACGATGACGTAGATGTGAATGAACCAGTTCCAGTAGACATCGTTGATGCGATGCTGGATAGTTGTGGGGTAGAGCACACCGATCCACCTCCCATTTTTAGAAACATTGTGCATGATGCTGAGATGCCGTTATACACAGGTTGTACTAAGTTTACGAAGCTTAACGCTGTGTTGAGATTGTATAAGTTGAAAGCTAACAATAGATGGAGCGACAAAAGCTTCACGTCATTGCTGTCTTTGTTGAAAGAAATGCTTTCTGAAGGGAACGAGCTGCCAATTTCAACATACCAGGTAAAGAAATTGTTGTGCCCAATGGGAATGGATGCCAAGAAGATACACGCATGCCCTAATGATTGTGTATTATTTCAAAAGGACTATGCAGATTTGAAAGATTGTCCAAAATGTGGTGCGTCACGGTATAAATTGACGACTTCGGGGGAGTCCAAAACTGGTTCTCCTGCCAAGGTGATGTGGTATCTACCTATAATATCACAGTTTCAACGCTTGTTTGCCAATCCGATAGATGCGAATAATTTGAGGTGGCATGCAGATGTTAAGAAAAATAATGATGGGATCCTACGACATGCGTCTGATTCCCCACAGTGGAAGAAGATTGATGTATTGTACCCTGAATTTGGTGAAGAAGACAGGAATCTAAGACTTGGGCTTTGTACATACGGGATGAATCCGTATGGGACATTGAGCAGTCAACATAGCACTTGGCCAGTCATGCTTGTTATATACAATCTTCCTTATGAAAAATAAGTACGTAATGCTGTCGTTGTTGATATCGGGTCCTAAACAACCTGGAAATGACATCGATGTTTATCTTGAACCTCTGATTGCTGACTTAAAGAAACTCTGGGGTGAAGGTGTGATGACCTATGATGCTTCACGAAGAGAGACATTTCGTTTGCATGCTATGTTGTTTTGCACTATTAATGACTTTCCAGCATATGGGAATTTGTCTGGATATAGTGTCAAAGGAGCTAAAGCGTGTCCTATATGTGAAGAGAACACTGATTCAACAAGACTGAAACATGGCGGTAAGAATGTATATCTCGGTCATCGAAGGTTTCTTCCAAAATTCCATCCGTATCGTAGGAAGCGCAAAGCATTCAATGGATTGAATGAGGAACGCAGTGCACCTAAACCTATACCAGGGGAGGTTGTTTATGACAGAATAAAAGACTTTGTCAATGAATTTGGTAAGAGATCACAATGTACTACACGGAGTGACAATTCTTCATTCAAGAAGAAGTCAATATTTTGGGATCTTCCTTATTGGAGTTCTTTGACAGTCAGACATTGTATCGATGTAATGCACGTTGAGAAAAATGTCTGTGATAGCATCATTGGTACTCTGTTAAATATACCAGGTAAGACTAAAGATGGGATAAAATCCAGACTGGACCTACGTGAAATGGGAATAAGGTCAGAATTAACAGAAATACGTGAAATGGGTAGTAAAAGAACATACTTACCTCCCGCATGTTACACGTTGTTTAGAAAAGAGAAGAAAGCTTTTTGTGAATGCTTGATAAATGTTAAGGTGCCAAATGGTTACTCATCCAACATCCGTAGATTGGTATCAATGAAAGATCTGAAGTTGATAGGACTTAAATCTCATGATTGTCACACTCTAATGCAACAAATATTGCCCGTGGCAATTCGATCTATATTGCCGAAGCATGTAAGGTTTGCAATCACCAGACTTTGTTTCTTTTTCAACAGTCTCTGCAGCAAAGTTATTGACCCTGAGACTCTCGATAATTTGCAAAGAGAAGTGGTTGTTACCCTATGTCAGCTTGAGATGTATTTCCCTCCTTCGTTCTTTGATATCATGGTACATCTTGTTGTCCACTTGACTAGGGAAGTGAAAATCTTGGGCCCGGTTTTCTTGCATTGGATGTATCCCTTTGAACGATACATGAGCGTTTTTAAAGGTGATGTTCGAAACCGTTATCGGCCTGAAGGGAGTATTATTGAAGGTTATGTGGCGAGAGAGGTTATGGATTTCTGCAATGATTTTCTCAGTGGTAATGACACTCCTGATAATGACAAGAATATTGACGAGCTAATTGGCAAAGGAATTTTGGGATCACGTGTGAAAGTAATCAGCCGTGAGCAGTTGGAACAAGCTCACTTGTATATTTTACACAACATGGACGAAGTGAACGTTTCTATCGAGGAACGTACCAATGTCATCAAAAGACAATATCCTCGAGCCACTACAATGTGGCTTGCTAGAGAGCATAACAAGACTTTTATTAAGTGGTTTGAAGATAAAGTCTTACATCAACTATCTGAAACACCAGATGATATTACTGAAACTATCAAATGCCTCGCCTTTAAACCAAAGTTGACTGTTATATCTTATGAAGGGTATGACATTAATGGATTCACATATTACACAAAGCACCAAGATGATAAGAGTGTCATCCAAAATAGTGGGGTTACCCTTCAAGCATCAACTATGTTTTTTGCAAGTGCAAAGGATAAGAGTCCACGTGAAGCTAAAATGTCATATTACGGTGTCATTGAAGAGATATGGGAATTTGAATACATAGATTTCAGAATTCCACTCTTCAAATGTAATTGGGTTGATAACACCAAAGGAGTTATAGTGGATGAATTGGGTTTCACTTTGGTGAACTTTGAAAAGATTGGCGAGAAGGCTTAACCATTCATATTGGCATCATAGGCAAAACAAGTATTTTATATCGATGATCCTGCAAATGATAAATGGTCGGTTGTTCTTCATGGTAAAAGACAGTTCATTGAAGATCCTATAGATGAAGAAGAGTACTATGATAAATATGATGACTCCAGTCCATTCTCAGTTGGGTTGCCAACTCCAAAAAATATTGAAGCTAATGATGACTTATATGTGCGCGGATATCACAATGAAGGATTGTTAATTGAGAAAAGATCACAATTTTAGAGGCATGCATGTTTATATTTTTTTTATTGAAGCTAAATGTTTACTTTTTTAATATCAATATCATTTTCTAATTTGATGTTTCATTATCTTCTAGTTAATACAAATGCTAAACATTGTGGGAGGGTGCTAAAGAACTATAGAAGCAATCTCACCCAAGATTACATACGCGATGCTGAGAGTAGGTTCTTGATCTATTCCAATTCTAGACATTGATCAGTATTCTAACTCTACACTAATAATTTTTGTTTGTATTCTCTTTGAAAAATAAATATAGGAAGAAGGCTATGCAGGACGGACATGACATAGCTATGCAGAATATGCAGGAAGAAGCCCCAATGAAGAGAAGCAGGATACAAATACAATACATAAAGTGCAGCACACACAAGTGGTTCAGATTCATATAACAACATGACAGACTAACACATATATAGTGCATAACAACAGCAACGCCGAATTTACATAGAACACTAACTTAGTACATATATAGTGGGACTAAGGTGACGATACCACCTGCTAAAACAGGTTACCGACTACATGTTACGACTGGGAGGTCGTGATTCAGCAACCGTATGCATTAGCAGGAGGACAAACAGATCACCATATGAGGACAAACATATGGTGATCTGTTTGTCCTCCTGCTAATGCATATTGTTGCTGAATCACGACCTCCCAGTCGTAACATGTAGTTGTCGGTAACCTGTTTTACCAGGTGGGATCGTCACCTTATAAGTCCCACTATATATGTACTAAGCTAGTGTTGTATGTAAATTCGACGATGCTGTTGTTATGTACTATATATGTGTTAGTCTGTCATGTTGTATGGACATCGATTGTATTGCTCAGGTATTATATAGTCTCATTAGATAATATGAAATATATCAATCTTATTTATAGCTCATTAATTATATATATACATCAATCTCTTTACAGGTGTTTAAAGCTGACCCCACTACAGGAACAGACTTACCAGATGTACATGCTCCCTATACGATGGGAGAATTAAATGAAGTAAGAGAAAAATGGGCAACAACCATACAAATAGTGGGGATTTTGTAAATGAATTTCTGAATTATAATATGTGTGAATGTTTCTACATGTCTAGATGTTTCTACATGTGTCTGAGTGAAAATGAATGAAAGTTAGGTTACTATATGAATGTTTCTACATGTGTGAATGTGAATGAATGGAACTACAGATTGCTAGCTACATCAATGTTTCTAAATGTGTGAAAATAAAATGGAACTGCAAGTTGTATTGCTAAATGCATGTGTGAATATTTTTGTTGTTAAATTTGCAGGTTTGTGGCCTGTTGTTGGCTGATATCAATGGGTGTCGTAAAACCTACAGTTCAGTTAACTGAACTGCATGTTTCTCATCCTGCGACCAGTCACAGCAGGTCTGCAGGTCTGTAAAAAAAAATTAACAATAGGCGTCGGTTATTTGTAAAAAACCGACACACAATTATGTAATGTCGGTTTTTTATATATAATCGGCACCTATTTCCTGTGGCGCGAACATATATGGTGTCGGTTGCATACTACAAACCGACACGTATTATTTTGGCACGAAGACATTATTCGTCGGTTTTTGGCTTATAACCGACACTAATAGCGCCCAAGATGGCGCCCTTTCTGTGGCGCGAAGGTTTTGGGTGTCGGTTTATTAATAAATAACCGACGCCTATAGGCCCCTGATGGCACATTTTCGGTCGTGCGTGAAGAGTTTGGGTGTCGGTTCTGGAACCGACGCGTAATGGGTGACCTTTTAGTGTCACCCACATAGGCGTCGCTCAGAAACCGACACTAAAGGCCTTAAATAACCGACACTAAAGGTAGGTTCTGTAGTAGTGCGGAAAGAATCTTTCAAAGAAAACTTCAACCATGTGGTTCCAAGATTCCACATACTCGTCATCCAAGTTATGCAGCCATTCCCGAGCATTTCCTGCTAGAGAACTGGGAAATAATTTCAATAGAGTGTCTCTTGCGGGAACCTGTCTATCTTAATCATGTCGCAGTTCTCCACGAACTGGCTTATGTGAGTCACCAGATCTTCATTTTTAAGCCCATGAAATGCATTTGATTTGACCAAATTTATTAGTGTCGGATCAATCTTATAAGTTGGAATGTTGACTGCCTGCTTCTTTATTGGCCCCTTTGATGCTGATGAGGAAGAAGCTTTTATATTCTCCCATATTGTCTGTTCTAAAGCCATAGCTTCTGGTTCAAATTCAGAATATGTATGCTCAAGCTCATCTTGAGTGTTGTTATCCTCCTCGTTTGACCCCAACGATGGAACCTCTGGTGATGGTTGCGTGTAGTCTGTGCTACGCGTCCTCACCATGCACTAGTACCTTCAAAATAATAATTTAGGTTCAGTACCGTGCTAAACGATTGCTAGATATGACAGATAAACAATGAAGTAAAAAAATGATAATAAAAAAAATGTGGCCTAGAGTGGCCGCTTGCAGCACTCGTAGTGCTGGCAATTGCTGAGTCCCCGACAACGGCGCCAAAAACATGACACGATTTTACCGTGCGTATAACGCAAGTGCATGCGTCAATGTAGTATAGGCCTTTGTGAGGCCCAAGTCAAACTCAGGGACACTGAACTATCGGTGGACTACTACTAACTGTTCACAGTAAGCTAGATCGGTTAAAAAGGTTTTGAGAGTTGATTGTAAAGAAAAATAAAAATAAAAGAAAGCAAAGCAATCGATTAAATGTTGAGTTTAATCAATTTAAATGGGAATCTTTAGGATTGTGGTTTCACCGCGGGTTCTTATTGTATGGATTTTTATATAGCTAAACAAATTCATCTCTCAATCTGGGTATTGGCCTGTAGTCAGAATTGTTCACTGTCGTGATACAATTCACTACCTAAAACTAGGTCAGTTCCACCATCGTAGTAACCTATACCCTAAACTAGGTGCATTAGAATTGACCTATGGGTTTCCACCATTAACCGTACATCACCTTGTTTAAGGAATTTATGTGTTAATGTGAAATTCACCTCTTTTCAACCGTTAATTCTTCTTTCAAAGCAATTAAAGGCATTAGATTATCATTAGGGTGATCAAGAATAATGATATAATGGAGAAAATGAAATCATACCATGGATTTAAGAGACAAATTATGAATTACTATGATAAAAACGTCATACAATGATTACCCGGGCTACTCTCGGTCCTAAAGAAAAAGGGGATTAGCCCCGCATGTTCATCTCAGACCAAGACATGATTGAAGAAAGGGGAAACATGGAGAAAAAAGAGGACGAAGTGATGTAAACTCCTGAACGGAGAAGATCCAAGCGTTCCTCGACATAGAACGTGCGATCTACAGCCTATCGACGATGGAAAACATCTTCTTCAGCTCTCGGAACGGTCGAGGCGTGCTTCCAGGCTCCGTTCTCTTCTTCTTCTCTCCTCGGGATGTGTGTAGTGGCTAATGACGTGATGGATGACTCCTGGCTGCTGTCATTAGGTATAAACACCGAGTTAGGTCGCTAAAATGTCACCACCGTTGGATTCGGGCCGATCTGGAACAAACTTTTATCTGACGGTGTTGATACCATCGACGCGGGTCGCTGGTATCGACCCCTCACGATATCGGCAAGCCTTCCTTCTTTTCTGTCATCCAGTATGATGCTGACTCGATACCATCGACGCGGGTCGATGGTATCGACACCCTTAGGCGTCAGTTTTATCACCTTTCCGACACTGAAGTTGTAGAGAGTTGATAGTATCGACCATTGTGTCGACAATATCGACTGTCTGATCGCTGGAAACCTGAAGGTATCTTGCTACCATCTACTTCCCAGTCGATGGTATCGACTCTGCGTGGCTCCTTGTGGCTGTCTTCCTGTGACTGTGTCGATACTATCGACGGATGTCAATGGTATCGACAACTGTATATATGTGTTTTTCCTAAAATTGCAAGACAAAGCCAAATCAGCTGAGATAAAACCCATTATTATAATCATTTATGATCAAAAAGATAAAATATGAGGAATTTAATACTGAAAGAGATTAAGACTAGAATAAGTGAATCATGCAATATTAACTACCAAAGTGACCAATAAACACATAAAACGCAAGTAAAACAAGTCTATAAATGTCACTCAAAATCATCGCATCAAGACCTGAAGGTACTCAAGGTATTGATACAAAGTATTTCATCATTTGATCATATCAAAGTATCTTAATACTTTCAAAAATGTCATACTTCATTTATAATCTCCTTGAACAGTTTCAAGAGATTGATGTTTTCATTTCATTTGGTACATATGATCATATTCCTAATAAATGAAAATGAAGTATTAATTTTTTATAGCACTCATTCCATAAGATCTTCATGCATCATATGCATAAGGCCTAATTAAATTATTCTCCCACTACGTTTAGTGAAGGATTTTATGTCATATTGTGTATGAATAAGACTTGCATATTTCCTTAGGTTCAATAACCAAGGGAATCTAGATCAACATCAATATGTGCTCTAGGCATGCACCTCTC
Organism: Alisma plantago-aquatica; assembly: GCA_963693085.1. Taxonomy (NCBI): domain Eukaryota; kingdom Viridiplantae; phylum Streptophyta; class Magnoliopsida; order Alismatales; family Alismataceae; genus Alisma; species Alisma plantago-aquatica. The sequence continues at coordinate 59,876,077 of OY856410.1, read as the reverse complement.
ATATTCATACAAGATGACTAACGCTAGTGATAGTCTTGAGTTATCAATTATAATCTTTTGGCATAAATGTTATAAACATCCATCTTTGATAATTTCACATAAATATCACAAGATGTTTTAGGGCCAATGACATGCAAGATCATATCTTTGAAATAGAAGCACAAATAATTCTTTATTGATAATCATCCTTGTCTATACAAGATGCATAAAAAAATGTTTCTATGGAATAATTAAATAGCAGTTCTAATAACTCCATTACATGCCCATTAGGCTAAGACAAATTCAAATGTAGACTATGGCTTGCACAACACTTGCTCCACCTTGTCCATCCTTGTCCTTCCACTAAGGCCTTTACTTCTTGTCAGATCATGCACATCAGTATGTCAGATCTCTATTTGGTATCACATACCAAAATGAAGAAGTAATCAAATTTATCTTATATGGTTTATACCTAAAGTGGAGGCCTCAGTGCCAACCTTCTTCTTCTTTAGTTCCTCTAATCAGAGTGGGCAATTTCTCTTCCAATATCCAGGCTGGTGACAATCGCCTTTTTGTTACTTTACTCCACCTTTTGCCTAGAGATCTGAATACTTGGGCTTCTGGATAGCTTTAGAACTCTTCTTAGTTTTGTCTTTGCCTTTAAACTTCCCCTTTATCTTGCTAATCATCATCATAGAATTCAACTTGTCCTTCTTCATTTGTATCTCAGTTGTCCTCAACATGCCCAACAACTCTGTCAACGATTTGTCAAAGTCGTTCATATTGTAGTTGATATGCGTCGCTTAACACACCAATCATTAAGATTGTTAATCATAGAGTTTAAACCTTTTAACTTTCCGGTTAAGGCTAGTATAGAAAGGGTTGAATCCCAAAGGATAACTTTTTAAGATTGTTTCCTCTTAGCCCAATTATTTAAAGAAAATATTTATTTATATTTTGTATTTTCAGATTTGGAATGAGAATGTAAAAGTCTATTTGGGTGATGATTGGTTACACTACGAAAGAAAATTTTAGAAATTAAATTGTACTAAACAAATATTATTTTCCCTACGAAAGGTAAATAAGACTGTTGTTAATACAAGAAAAACTAGAGTGAAAAGACTAGAATGTAAGAAGACAACGAGCGGTGATCAAAATCAAAGGGAGAGAATCAAGGCTTTAGGGAGTTTCACCACCTTAGCCATGATAAGAAAATGAATTAATGATTAATCGACAAATTGTCGACGACATGTGGATCATAAAAACCCATAAAAGATGAACTCCACATGAGTCCATTAGTCCTGGTGCTCATGTTTCCTAGTTCATCATCCGAAAAGAGATAAATCCATAGTCACTTCAGAATCTCTATGTGAATTGGTTTAATCATTCTAAACTCGGATTTCTCGTTCTAAACTCGGATTTCTATGGTTATTTCCATCCGGGTTAACATATGCATCTAAGCGAGTAATTACTTCAATAGATCATCAATTAAATAAACCAATCACAGTACAAAGAAGTCATTAAAGTGGATTCAATCAAACCATAGCTAAGGAGCTATTCTCCTTGCCTCGGTATGGAACTACTCGCTCATGGTTGAGTAGAAGGGGGAGACGGAGGAAGAAAGTACTTTGGCCATAGTCTAGGCTTAAATCGGAAATTAATCCTTATGCTAGAGATAATGAAATGGCTAGGTTCTTAATTCCATATTCTAGAACTAAAGAAAGGGGGAAGAAGAGATCTAGATCTAATTGAAGAATAAAAAGAAATCGAGGAATGATCTAAAGAACGAACAACGCTTCAAAAAAATAAATTACTTTATTGCTGAATCAGAAGAATTCATGATTAAGGTTGTTTTGAGAATTCTAGTACAAAAGTGATGACGAAATGAGGAGTAAGTCCCCTCCTTTTATAGGATAGGAGGGGAGGAAGCCCTAAGAGAATACAAATAGTTCGAGACTATTGAAAAGACAATTAAAAGAATAATGATTGTCAATCCTTGATTGCTCTCTCTAGTATAATCTGTAGGTTTCCATAATTAGATTTTAGAACGTATTTTTCCTTTATAAAACACTCGAAAGAGGTCTAAAAATATATTTTCCTATAGCACTTGTAATTATCTTTCTGAAACATATTTATATTCCAAATTTAGAATTTATATGTGAAAGTTCTAACTATTTTGGTGAGAGGTATATCAAACTCTATGGAAAACATGAGGCTACGTTCACTGGTTAATTGCGTAGTCAATTAAATACCAAAATCTCTGAAAAATAAACCTTTTCTATAGACAATAAAATTATCTTTTCAGTCCATACTTGATCTTTAAATTTCACCTTTTGACTTAAAAGATATGTCTATTTTGGTGACATGTATCTCAGGCACTGCGGGAATATTTGGAAAGCCTCATATCTTCATCTTTTATCATCTTGATTTAAATACTTAGATAATTCCTGAAAATTAAGAGAAATCTCATAAGAATTTAGGAAGAGAATATCAAGAAGATGAAAGTGCTATTTATTTCCAAATTAAGCTAAAATTAACAAAAAATCAAAATTAATTATTCTAAATGAAGTAAAAATAAGAGATGAATATGCATTCATCAAAATACCACAAACATAAACTTTGCTCATCCCGAGCAACATTAAAATCAAGAAATACTTCCAAGACATACCGTCAACTTATCATCCTCACTCTCCTAACAACCACTTGATTCCTTCCACCAAAATTTGGCCAAGTGACCCTGACTTCCTGAATTCATGAAAAGTGATTTTTATATTTCTTACTTCACAAACGTGCATTTATTCAAGACCTGTAATAAAACATATTTTCATTTCACCTTTGCATTTGGTACTCCATAATTTTTTTTAAAGTTTTATACAAGAACATGGTTGATTTTGGATGGTTGGGGTTTTTGTAGTTTTCCCTAGGTAGAAAATTGAAGTGAAGGAGGTATGGAAGAAGAACGGTCTCTCCTCTATTCGACCCGAGACATTTTTTTATTTAGTGGACATGTAATTACATTGATCACATTTTTTCTTTGATTTTTGGTGATACACCCAATTGGGTGGGTATGGAAGAAGCAGAAGAGGGGGAAGAGGTGCCACCCCAAATTTATCATTTTAGGCACTATTGGCTTTTTATTTTCTTTTTGACGAATGGAAAGATTTGGAAGTGGTGGAAGAAGAGTAGAAGAGGATGTTCTTATGCAACTCTTTTTTTATTTTCATCTTTTTTTTAGAGTACCATGCATTGGTTCAACTACTATCAAATCATGAAAAAATCAAGAAAATTTATACAAGTGGTACATGATAAGAAAGCATCACTCTTGAATCCTATCAATCCTCTATGGCTTGCCATCTTTTTCAAGGAGTGATTATTATTTGAGGTCCTAAGTGACAGGAGGATTTCTAGTCATGAAAGTTTCAAAATTTCAGTTGCAAGGCAGTCACATCATCAAGGGGAGTATTTTGACAAATGATCATATCAAGGCCGACTAGATACAGGCCAAACTAGAAAATTGAAATTTTTAGCAAATTTTTGAAAAATTAAAACTAAACTACATAACATGATGAGAATTTGCAAAAAAGTAAGATAGAGTGGGTGGAAGGAGTACGTACCACACAACTCCACCCCAACATAAGATTTTTCTCATCCCGAGCAAAACATAAATCCAGAATGGAGGGAAGAAATTATTGGGATCACCAGGAGGTCCTGGTAGCTCAAAAAATGTCCAGCTGAAGGGGATGTCGATGATGGTTGTAACTTTGAACAAAGGAGCTTCATGGTACACCCAATGGATGGGTGGTCGTGGAAGCTTAAATAGGCTTTCATAATGTCTTTTGCCTCACACTACTTCCAAAAGGATCCACACATATTCCTTTAGAAATAAAGGAAATGTCGAAGATGGATGTGGATTGGATGAGGTTGGTGGGTACCTGACTGGTAACACATGCAGTGCTAGATGTGCATGGTCAGGTAGAGGATCTGGGTCAGGTTCCCTCCCGTCATATTGACATGCATATAGGAGAATTGATGGTGATATGTAAGAGAAAATTACATATAAATTAGCATGATAATTATTTTTTATCTACTCAAAATCCATGCAATCAACCTTGGGATAGATGGGATTCATGGTTGATATAGCATGTAACTCTAGTTCCTCTATGCAAGGAGTTCCTTTGGGTTCATGAGGGATAAAAACAGGGACATATTCCTTGCAGCAAGCGAAAGGGGGAATGTGGACCTCTTATAAGGGTGGTGTCTCCCCTTCTAGATCAACTGTATGTGGAATGAGATTTGGCTGTTATAAAATATAAGGAATTATTTTGTAATTGGGGATTGGTGATTCCTTATCTAGAATAGGTTCAATCAAAGGGGATTGGTCATGGATAACATCTGGAATGATGTCAAGGATGGGAGGATTTGTTGGATATTCAAGATAAGAATGACTCTTGTGTTGTGACTTTTCATACTCAAGTAGTAGAGTCTCTAAAGGAAAGGTAGGAATACCAACATCCTCATCACATGCAAAATATGGTTCCATGGTTTGTGCTATTTCTTTAGGATCCGATATATATGACACAAAAAGTGGATCAACGTCATCATCATCGGGAAGAACTATCTTGGGTTGTTCGAGATCTACAAGGGGAGTCTGTGATTGGGCCTCTAGTAAGATAGCTACCAGTGTTTGTCAATTTTCTAATATTTTTTGTTGCTCTTTTGCTAGTTTTTACAAGGCTCTAATCTGTTCCTCCTATTGAGATGTATATTCATTTTCATAATAAGGTTCATAACCCTTGAAATCTTGTTGGTTACGCCCACCATACCCCCATAAGGATACTGGTCATAGTACCCCTCATATTGATTGTGGCATTGCTCCTCGTAATGGTCTTCAGGAGATGTTGGATTGAAATTTCCATTACATCTACCTTGGCTGGAAGACTTGACATTACAAGGTGTCACCATAACATTATGAGACACATTTTGACAATTTGGACTCTTTGACTGGACATCTAGCAAAGCCTCTATCAAGAGTTTGTTGGGTTTTAGGAGAGACAGAGAAGGCAGCGGAAACAAAAATTTTCTCCCCCAACCCATACCGAGGAAACGCGTCAACATCTATATAATAGGAAAGGATGGTTTGTGGAATCATACCTTGTCCCAAGGCTTGCTCGGCGACAATACCTCGCGCAATGCGCGGTCTTCAACTCCGGTCTTGGATGGTGTCTGTGCAGCTCATGGTCGCACCGGAACTGACTCCTCCTCCTCCTACCGGACTGTCGGATGATAGTTGTCCTCCTGAGCGGCAGTGTCCTCCCGCCTCTGTAGTAATCCACACGGACCACCTGGAACTCCACACTCCTTGTCCCACAAGGAAGTGGAAGGAGTCACACCCTCCTGTTCACGTACTAGTCACCAACACACTCTCCTGCTGCCAGTTGCAACTGCAGTTGTCTTTCCCTTGCTGCACCTCTCTTTACGGGAAGCACTTGCTCGGGCTCTCTCTCGGTTACCAAAACCAGAGAGAACGACAACTTTGCAGAGCAACTGGTTGCACTGAGTTGTCATTTGAGAAGCCCCCAATACCCCTATATATAGGCGGGTCATGGGACAGGGTTCTCTGTCCCCGGCAATATGGCACTAAAGCAGGAGTAGAAGGGTTCAAGATTTTCCACAAAAAGCAACCAACTCGCAACCTGAACCGATCGGTTCACAAGTGAATCGGTCGGTTGGGGACTTGAACCGGTCGGTTGGAGCACCAACCGATCGGTTGGGACCCATGAGCCGATCGGTTCACATCTGAACCGGTCGGTTCGTGGTCCTGGTCAGTTGCCGATTAACTTTCCTTCTTTCATTTCTAATTGGTATCGAATACCAATCCTTGTTCCAATCTAATTGGGCAAGTGAAAAACAAGGAAAATTCTCACCAACCTGACTTTCCCAACTTGCTCGGTTGCACCAGTTGAACCGATCATTTCAACACGTGAACCGATCATTTCACTCTGACCATGAGCCGATCGACTCAACACTTGAGCCGACCGGTTCAGCAACCTCAACCGACCGGTTCAACACTTGAACCGATCGGTTGGGAGTACAGGTTGTGCAGAATCAGTCAAATGTGATTTCAATCAATCCGATACTCCAATCAATGCGTCCAACACCTTGAACCATATGATATTGATCTATCAATTGATTGAGTGTTTAATTTAACTACTAAACTCCTTTAGTAATCAATCTAAACGTTGCTTGTGGACAAAACTCCTCTTCCAGGTTAAATCCTATGTGTGTGACCCTGCAGGTCCATTTCACGTTGGTAGTGAAAGTCCATAACACTTATGACTTCACAAGCAAAGACCGGTGCCTAGTCACACATCAGTGCTACCCAAGTGAAAGTAGAAAGTTGGAGAACAACTTTCATCCTACAATCCGTGAATGGTGTTACAACGAATGTATAATTCCTTTATCACTGATATCCCGAATGAACTCAAGGCATGGAATAGTCATCCTGTCAATGTTCATTCACTTTCTTGATCTCAGAGTAGATTGAAGGAGATATGTATGACATCAATATCACATACTGATTCACACATGCGTGCGCACGCCTATCTCAATCCTACTCATCAAGTGGCCTTGGATATCAAACTCCCTCAGGAGGGACAAATCCCATATCTATCACTCACCCCTCAAAAGCCCCATGTGTCAAAGCCACCCAATCATCACCTTTATAACAACCCATGTTTCAGGACTGCGTTTGATGATGTCAAAGTGTGCCCAATGACATGTGTTGAGTGTAGTGATTTCAGGTCTAAGAATCACACTCACCACCATCACTGTGAGTACTGACTGTGACTACCATCTCATGGTTCCATGTGTCAAACTCACGGTGGGTCTGTCTGGTACACTTGTTCTCTAACAAGTACCTATGTGTTTGGTTTGATATCTTTATATCATGACTAATGAGATTCTATCATCAACCAACACCACAATCTAGTCTTGTGTGTCATTGCTATCTATCTACCTTCCACAATGACATCTGACTAGGGACATAACAAGAATGTACAAACTCTTAGCATCCGTATGATCTCATCGTTCAGGTCATGAACCTGAAGGCATACGTCATTGAGTACTGTCATTCTCTAGACATTCAATATGTTCTATCACTATCTTATATGACTGAACCAGAAAGAATTGGAAGCTTGCCTTTGATGTTTATCAAATCAATCTTAATGTATCCCACCAATCATAACATGATTGGCTCTGAGGGCATACACACCAACAGACTCCCAGTTGCACTGTGAGCCAATCACCCTTGAATCATATTCATAGTGATCTTCAAACATGTCCCACATGTCAATGTGCTCTAGTGCCAACAAAGTGAGTAATGGCAACACCGAGCCAAAGTCAGTTTTAAATTGCATGTCTCTCATCTCTTCGCTGTACGTCACACGTATGAGATGGAGGTGCCTTAATACGTGATCTAGTATTCCTTTGCTAACCTTTAGCCACATTGCATGATCAAGGATTCCATACTTGTCAGCAATGAGAGGAATATCTATAAGTTCATCTCATGAACTTCCAGATCCATATAGTATCCACTGTTGTTCTCTAACACACAGATACTCGGCATTTCCCTTTTAAATGGTTTTATTGGAACACTTCCAATTATCAACAAACTTTCACTTTTATACATCCTATGTATATTTTGCGATTAATTTTCTATCCTTTCTGAAGTTCGCATCAATGTAACTCTTTACATTTAACTCTTCCTTATTTCCATAGAACTAGTACTTCCCAAGTACTTGTCAAGTTCTTATGGTATTCCAGTGACCCTTACTGGAAGTAGACAGACATCCACTCGTCATGTCCTACATACGAGTTATCAGGATGAGCACATCATATTGTCATGTCCTACATACAAGATGATGAATGCATTTTATTCTTGCCATGTCATACATGCAAGACAATGGGATGATTACATACATGATAGATCCATATCTATTCTTAGTGTTACCATTCTTCATAAGAATTGGACACTTGGCCTTGGGATACTAGTATCCATATAGCATGGACAAGTTTTCTCCCACTGAATCTGTGCATACTAAACCCTTCAGTACAGATTGCCAATGTATGCTCTCTCTTTTCCAGATCAAGAGATTTGTCGAGAACTATCTCTATAGATCTCTATTCCTATCATATAGGAAACATCTCTATCTTCCTTAAAGATAATTTCCACTTTTGGATTTCCATTCTAGAACAGTTCTATTTCACATCAATATGTGGAATGTGAATACGCTCCCACTAAATCACAGATCCCTTCTTTATCTTTGACATATCAGTCAAACCCTTTGACTATATCATCAAAGTAAAGATCCAATTTTGAGTTTCTTATACTCAATCAATCACATTGATTAGTCCATTGTAACTTATAGACTTCATTTGCATTAGTGGATTCATAAACCTTATAGGTTGTGTCACGTACACATCCTTGTTTTATTCCTAATAGGAATGCGGTTTTAGTATCCATATGCCAAATGTCTCAGTCATTAAGTTGCAATCAACAAGCATCATCCTTCTCAAAATGTTATCCATGTGTCTTAACACTTAAGACTCATTTGCACTTATGGATTTCATCCAATGAGTGCGACCATCAAGGTCATACCTTATGGTTCACATAGAAATCATTTAGGATGTAATGATCATAAATCATAACTCAAAATTTGGTTCCTCATATTCATCTAGATAGTTGACTCATCACATGAACAACTCATCACATAGATAATTGAGGTGTATATGTTAAGGATATAAGAACTCACAACCCTTGTGATTCTTAATTTCCTTTATTAGTGTGGGGTATTCTTTTATTAAGAAGAATTCAATTATTCGATAATCATTCTCTAACTCCTTTGAGTATGATTCCTTCTTGATTTAGACATCACCATGCCTTAATCATGAGTTTACTATGATACATTATCATAATCACTCGTAAGGATCTCAAACATTTGGTTCAAGTGTTTCATTCATTGATCTCATCAAGAATTAACACTTTACCAAATTTGCACTTCATCTATGAAAATCTTGAACACTTCAAGATATTCATATTGGTATTTCTCTAAACACCATTAGAAGTATTAGCATTTGTTCCAATAGGTATGTAAATACATCACATGTATTATACCTAATAGGATAATCATTCTCCCACTACCATTAGTGAAGATTGATTAATCATGTCCAAGATATTCATGTCTCTTACTGGTTCTCTAACCAAAAGAGTCTAGATTTATCCATCATATGGAAACTAGAAATGAATTTCTTATGATATATGCTAATTTGATTGTTTGAGTTATCAATAACTTTAGGTATCATTTTATCTTATGCATACCATGTATCACAAGATAAACAAGGCATTGCCACAAAGATCATATCTTTAAGATTGAAACATCAACTTTATTAATTGCCATCATTGTCATACAATATGCAAGAATAAAGTGTTTCTATCTATTGACAATATATGAAATAGCAGTTCTCAACTCTATTTCGTGCCTTTAAGGCTGAAATAAACTGAAAGGTACTCCTATCTGTGGAAGCAACACTTTCTCCAATGATGGATACTCCTTTCTTGGTCCTTTCACAAAGGCCATCACTTCTTTGCGGACATTGCATATCATATATGACATATCCATATCTTGGTATCATATATCTCAGATAAAAAAGCGGTTCATTTCATGATACCTTAGGTGGAGATCTCCATCCCCTCCTTCATCTTCTTTTGTTCTTCCAGATATAGAGGGAAATTCCCTCATACACCCTTTCCTCATGTGCCTTGAGGCTGAAGACGGCTTGGATTGTCGGCTAGGAATAGAACACTTCTTTGCTTTGCCCTTATCCTTGCCCTTAAGAATTACCTTTTCTTTGATCACATCAAAGATTATGGTTTGTCTTTCTTTATCTTTGCCTCTACTATCCTCAACATGTCCTACAACTTTGTCAACGCTTGTCAAAGTCGTTCATGTTGTCGTTTATCATGAACTGTATGATTTTGCAACACTTGCAATATCATACCAATAGCCAACTCTTGGCTCAGAGGGAATCCTTCTTAGTCAGGTTTTCCACATACCCAATCACATTGAGTGTGTGAATACCTTACTGGATCTCCTTCTGTCATGACATACTAGGACATTATCTTGAAGACATCATATGTCTCATGTTGTCTCTGCAACTCAAAGTTCATAGAACACAACATCAAGCACTCCTCATCAATGTCATCCTCGGTATGCTTCCATAAGCATACTTTCAGCCATTGATGTGGTGGGATCGAGTTCATCTGGTTCTGGTATAACTAGGACTGAGAGCTTTCACTCTTTGACTGAGAACACTTCTCATCATCCTAACCAATCGTGGAATTATTCCCATTTAATTTTTTGGTCTCAAAGACGGATCGCAAATAAAGTGATTTGTTGATTAACCATTTATTTTAACAAAAAGGAAATATATGCAATTTTTAGTCCAAAAACTCATTTTTGACTTGTTTGATTGATTTGAAAAGTTGACGATAAAATTAGGCCTTTAATTAATTATCGCTCCCACTATTTTAGTTCAAATTGATAGCCCTCACCATCAATTCGAAAGATTGCAGCGTACAACCTTCTAGTGGGCAAGATCCTGAAATCCTCTAAGTCATGAGTCAGCTAGGGCTGATCGCCCACAACTTAGATCTCTCAGGTAGACAACTTTTGCCAATTGCATCATATGCAACTCTTGATAAGATGTCATATACAACTCCTTGCAATGATCATCTCCATGCCTCAAGGCGCTATATCCTATCTAGGTCACCTTGTTAAGTCTGACCCAAAGCAAACACGATGAACATGCACCCTGCTAGGGCAGACCCACACATTCATCCTTCACGCTTCCACGAGATAGACGGTGCACCACGCTAGGGCGTGCCCACACTTGGTCGATCAAGCTTTTCACGTGTGTCGCATTTGTAAGGCATCTAAAACTTAATATTTTAATGAGGGATTTGGTTTTTATATACATATACATATCCAATCACCACAATACATAGTATGTATCATATACATGCTATATCCCACAGAAAACATGCACAAACAATAAAAAGCGATGATTATGACCATCCTAATGTGATTCCTCGAGCCAAGAGGAATCACGGTCATCTAGGTCTACATCACATGCAACATGTACAAGATGAAATCTGTGCCTTTGCCTTCCGAGTAGATCATCTCATCACATGAATGATCTGTTCTCTCCATCCGGTCATCTGGGTGCCACCAACCGATCGGTTGGATCCTCCAACCGATCGGTTGACATGGTCTTCGTGCATCTCGTCATGTCCGCCACCCGCTCGTCTCGCTCCTCGAACCGGTCATCAACCGATCGGTTCACTCCTTGAACCGACCGTTTGGAAGGTCAACCGATCGGTTCATGCCTTGAACCGATCGTCTGAGCAGTCGTCTTGATGTCCGTCGGTCTTCGACATAACAGGAAATAAAAAATCTATCCTATTTATTACATTGCTTCAAAAAGGGAAACCCTGAGTTACATTCAGGGGGAGAAAAGGTAGGAAAGAATCTCGAATTATTTCGAGTTACATCAGGAATAGGAGAGGGAAGATCGGTGCGCAGACCGAGATGCAAGCAACCAATAACAACCACACACAGATAGGGGTTTATAGGCCAAAATCATGCTACACACATCCACCACAAAACTCGTTTAAGGGCGACGCGTATCGACTGCATTAATAATACATATCATATATGTAATTTGGGATTTGTGGATTTAGGATTGGACATGCATAAAGCCAATATTATTCGCATTGCATGCAATAAATAAAGGCGATAAACCAAAATCGATCATATCGATATTCCTAAAATATAGAGCAGTTGACATGGCTCTAATACCACTGTTGGGTTTTAGGGGAGACAGAGAAGGCAACGGAAACAAAAATTTTCTCCCCCAACCCATACCGAGGAAATGTGTCAACATCTATATATTAGGAAAGGATGGTTTGTGGAATCATACCTTGTCCCGAGGCTTGCTCGATGACAATACCTCGCGCAATGCGCAGTCTTCAACTCCGGTCTTGGACGGTGTCTGTGCAGCTCCTGGTCGCACTGGGACTGACGACTCCTCCTCCTACAGGACTGTCGGATGACAGTTGTCCTCCTGAGCGGCAGTGTCCTCCCGCCTCTGTAATAGTCCACACGGACCACCTGGAACTCCACACTCCTTGTCCCATAAGGAAGTGGAAGGAGTCGCACCCTCCTGTTGACGTACTAGTCGCCAACACACTCTCCTGCTACCAGTTGCAACTGCAGTTGTCTTTCCCTTGTTGCACCTCCCTTTGCGGGAAGCACTTGCTCGGGCTCTCTCTCGGTTACCAAAACCAGAGAGAACGCCAACTTTGCAGAGCAACTGGTTGCACTGAGTTGTCATTTGAGAAGCCCCCATTACCCCTATATATAGCCGGGTCATGGGACAGGGTTCTCTGTCCCCAGAAATATGGGACTAAAGCAGGAGTAGAAGGGTTCGAGATTTTCCACAAAAAGCAACCAACTCGCAACCTGAACCGATCAGTTCACAAGTGAACCGGTCGGTTGGGGACCTGAACCGGTCGGTTGGAGCACCAACCGATCGGTTGGGACCCATGAGCCGATCGGTTTACTTCTGAACCGGTCGGTTCGTGGTCCTGGTCGGTTGCCGATTGACTTTCCTTCTTTCGTTTCTAATTGGTATCGAATACCAATCCTTGTTCCAATCAAATTGGGCAAGTGAAACACAAGGAAAATTCTCACCGACCTGACTTTCCCAACTTGCTCGGTTGCACCAGTTGAACCGATCGTTTCAACACTTGAACCGATCGTTTCACTCTGACCATGAGCCGATCGACTCAACACTTGAGCCGACCAGTTCAGCAACCTCAGCCGACAGGTTCAACACTTGAATCGATCGGTTGGGAGTACAGGTTGTGCAGAATTAGTCAAATGCGATTTCAATCAATCCAATACTCCAATCAATGCGTCCAACACCTTGAACCATATGATATTGAGCTATCAATTGATTGAGTGTTTAATTGAACTACTAAACTCCTTTAGTAATCAATCTAAACGTTGCTTGTGGACAAAACTCCTCTTCCAGGTTAAATCCTATGTGTGTGACCCTGCAGGTCCATTTCACGTTGGAAGTGAAAGTCCATAACACTTATGACTTCACAAGCAAAGAGTGGTTCCTAGTCACACATCAGTGCTACCCAAGTGAAAGTAGAAAGTTGGAGAACAACTTTCATCCTACAATCCGTGAATGGTGTTACAGCGAATGTATAATTCCTTTGTCACTGATATCCCGAATGAACTCGAGGCATGGAACAGTCATCCTGTCAACGTTCATTCACTTTCTTGATCTCAGAGTAGATTGAAGGAGATATGTATGACATCCATATCACATACTGATTCACACATGCGTGCGCACGCCTATCTCAATCCTACTCATCTAGTGGCCTTGGATATCAAACTCCCTCAGGAGGGACAAATCCCATATCTATCACTGACCCCTCAAAAGCCCCATGTGTCAAAGCCACCCAATCATCACCTTTATAACAACCCATGTTTCAGGACTGCGTTTGATGATGTCAAAGTGTGCCCAACGACATGTGTTGAGTGTAGTGATTTCAGGTCTAAGCATCACACTCACCACCATCACTGTAAGTACTGACTGTGACTACCATCTCATGGTTCCATGTGTCAAACTCACGGTGGGTCTGTCCGGTACACTTGTTCTCTAACAAGTACCTATGTGTTTTGTTTGATATCTTTATATCATGATTAATGAGATTTTGTCATCAACCAACACCACAATCTAGTCTTGTGTGTCATTGCTATCTATCTACCTTCCACAATGACATCCGACTAGGGACATAACAAGAATGTACAAACTCTTAGCATCCGTATGATCTCATCGTTCAGGTCATGAACCTGAAGGCATCCGTCATTGAGTACTGTCATTCTCTAGACATTCAATCTGCTCTACCACTATCTCATATGACTGAACTAGAAAGAATTGGAAGCTTGCCTTTCATTTTTATCAAATCAATCTTAATGTATCCCACCAATCATAACATGATTGGCTCTCAGGGCATACACACCAACAGAGTTGATGTGTCTCTAGTTGCTTTTGGGTTTCAAAATCAGATCTATATTCCCCAAAATGTTGTTGGTCATACCCCCCCCATTGGAATATGGATAGAAAGGTTCCTAATAATGGTTATCAAAAAAGTTTGGGTTAGGATTTTCATCATACCTACCAGGATAGGAAAACACGAGATTATATAAGGTGCTACCATAAGTAGGGGTCACATTAGGACAATATGGTGATGGATGGTTGTGATAACCATTCGATCGGTTTTGTGAGCTATAATTTGTTGACCACTCCATTTGAAAAGGTTTTTTTACAATTCAAAAAGGAACTAAAGATTTGTACAAGACTATAAATTACAAAAAAAAGCTAATGGATTATGACACAAGGTTAAAATTTACAAAACTAACTAAAATTATATATTTTTGAAAAACTAGCGCATTTGTAGAAAAAATGTATTGTCGGAATGGAAACTCGACAGAAATAGTAGAACTTTCGAAATGTTGCTCGGAAGGCATAAAAAATGAAACAAAGTTTTTCAAAAGTTTTTTTTTGGTTCGAAAATACAATATGTTGTCCCCAGTAATGGTGCCAAATTGATATGCGTCGCTTAACACACCAATCACTATGATTGTTAATCCTAGAGTTTAACCCTTTTAACTTTCTGGTTAAGGCTCGTAAAGAAAGTGTCGAATCCCAATGGACAACTTTTTAAGATTGTTTCTTCTTAACCCAATTATTTGAAGAACTTATTTATTTGTTTTTGGTATTTTTAGATGAGGAACAAGAATGTAAAAGTCAGTTTGGGTGATGATTGGTTACACTAAGAAAGAAAATTGTAGAAATTAAATTGCACTAAACAAATATTATTTGCCATGCGAAAGGTAAACAACATTGTTGCTAGCACAAGAAAAACTAGAATGAAAAGACTAGAATATAAGAAGGGAAACAAGCATTGATTGAAATCAAAGGGAGAGAATCGAGGCTTTAGGAGGTTTCACCACCATAGACATGGCAAGAAAATAAATAAACGATTAATCGACAAATAGGCGACGACATGTGAATTATAAAAACTCACAAAAGATGAACTACATATGATCCCATTGGTCCTGGTGCTCATGTTTCCTAGCTCTTCATATGAAAAGAGATAAATCTACCATCACTTCAGAATCTCTATGCGAATTGGTTTAATCGTTCTAAACCCAGATTTCTATAGTCATTTCCATCTAGGTTAACATATGCATCTAAGCGAGTAATTATTTTGCTAGATCATCAATTAAATATAACAATCTCCATTGTAAAGAAGTCGATTAAAGTTGATTCGATCAAACTATGGTTAAGGGGCTATTCCCCTTGCCTTGATAGGGAACTACTCGCTCATGGTTGAGGAGAAGGGGAAGACGGAGGTAGAAAGTACTTTGGTCATAGTCTAGGCTTAAATAAGAAATTAATCCTTATGCTAGAGACAATGAAATGGCCAGGTTCTTAATTCCTTGATCCAAAACTAAAGAAAGGAGGAAGAAGAAATCTAGATCTAATAGCAGATTAAAAAGAAACCAAGGAATAATCTAAAGAATGAACAACACTTCAAAAATATAAACTATTTTATTGCTGAATTAGAAGAATACAAGATTAGAGTTGTTCCAAGAACTTCAGTACAAAAGTGATGATGAAATGAGGAAGAAGTGTCCCTCATTTTATAGGAGAATGTGGGGAGGAAGCCCTAAGAGAATACAAATAGTTTGAGGCTATTGGAAATACTTAATTAAAAGAATAATGATTGTCAATCCTTGATTGTTGTCTCTAGTATGTTCTACAGATTTCCTTAGTTAGATTTTAGAACATATTTCTCATTTGTAAAACGCTCAGATTAGGTCTAAAATTATATTTTAACTGTATCACTTATAATTATCTTTCGAAAACATAATTATATTCCAAACTTAGAATTTATATGTAGAAGTTATGACTATTTTGGTGAGAGGTATATCATACTTTATGGGAAAATGTGAGGCTACATTTACCGGTTAATTGCGCAGTCAATTAAATATCAAAATCACCAAAAAATATAACTTTTCTGTATCCAAAATAATTCTCTTTTCAGTCCATATTTGATCTTGAAATTCCTCCTTTATACACAAAAGATATGGCTATTTTGGTGACGGTATCTCAGGCACTGCGGGAATATTTGGAAAGCCTCATATCTTCATTTTTATTATCTCGATTTAAATACTTAGATAATTCCTAAACATTAAGAGAAATCTCATAAGAATTCATAAAAAGAATATCGAGAAGATGAAAGTGCCATTTATTTCCAAATTATTCAAAAATTAATGAAAAAGTCATAATTAATTATTCTAAATGAAGCAAAAACAAGAGATGAATATGCATTCATCAGTAATTCATGACAAACTGACTATATGACTATGACAGGGACTGCAGAATCACATTAGTGTCTAACTCTTGACCCAAGGGGAATCCGATTCTAGCTAAGTTCTCCATGTACCAAATAAGCTTGAGTACATGAGGACCTACTGGATCTCCTTCTTTCATGGTACACTTGAACAATGCCTTAGAGACATCATATCTCTCATGTCTTTCATTTACTTAATACATGTTCTTGAGATGTGTGACCATCTCAATCACCCCCATATTCTCATGCTATCTTTGCAACTCATTATTCATGGAACATAGGATCAGATATTTGATATCCACAACATCATTAATATACTTCTTTTAAGCATCCTTGTCAGCCCTTGGAGCATTTTGAGCGGGTTCCTCTAGTTCCGGCATTTCCAGGACACAGAGCTTGCGCTCCTACGTGAGAACAATTCTCAGCGTCCGACACCAGATGTGGAAGTTGTTCCCAACAAGTTTGTCCTTCTCAAGAATCAATTGTAGAGAAAGGTGATTGTTTGGTGTGGCCATTTGATTTTACAAAAGAATTTACAATTTTGTCAAAAACTCAATTTTGATTTGATTTGATTAAAATTTGGGTGATAACAGTTAGGTCTTTAATTAATTATCATTCTCATTATTTGTTTAAATTGATAACCCTCAAGTATCAATCAAAAAATTGCAGCAGGCAATTTTCTAATAAGACAAGATCCATATTTGATCAAATAATGAGTCGACTTTTGTCGATCACCCACAACCTGACTATTTAGGAGGGCCAATTTGCTAATTGCATCATATGCAACTCTTGGATAGATTATATGCACAACACCTTGCCATGATCATCTATATACCTATGTGTCTGGGCTCTCCATGTCACGCAGTTAATCCCGACCCAATAGCCAATATGATAGATACGCACCATGCTTTGTGCAAATATACATAACTACCATCACACTTCCACGAGATAGATGGTGCACCATGATTTGTGCAAATCTATGCTTGGTCAACCAAGTTTTTCATGTGTATTGCAATTGGAAAGCATCTTATACTTAATATATTTGATTGAGGGGTTTTTATATATATCATATACATACATATATTGTATCCAACCACCATATATATAGTATGTATCATATACATGTTATACCCCACAATGTAAATATGACATATAAAACAAAAAGCGATGGTGATGGCCATGTCTACTTGTAATTCCTTGGAGTCACAAGGAATTACAACCACCTAGGTTTGTCATCACATGACATGCATGAATCCGCGGTTGATGTAGATCTGTGCTTGCCAATATGGGTAGATCGTTTCAACCTTTGAACTGGTCATCTCACCTCTTGTTTGGTCGGTTGGTCCTCCTATCCAACCAGTGTTTGGACTCCTTCCGAATAGTCAGTTGGGCCTCCAGATGGTCATTTGTTTCCATCATACTTTATCCTCCATGATCCTGTACCGGTTGGCTCATCTCACAAACTGATCATCGCAACCGGAGATGAACATCACTAACGTCATTCCATGAGAGGAAACTATTCTATTTCTACTTTATTACATTGAATAAGAGGAACCTTGAGTTACATTTGAGGGGAGCAAAGATAGGAAATCATTAACTTTACATTGGGGACAAAGAGGTAAAGGCTCAGTATGCAGACAGAGATAAAAGGAACCTAACCATCCAACCACACATAGATTTAGGGTTTAGGCCATAACAACACTACAAATCCGCCATCAAAATTATTTTTGGGGTGATGCGTGTAAATTGCTTATATATACACATATATTTGGGATTATGTGGTCTTTGATCGAATATTCACATGAGAGCAGTTTAAATATTCACATTGTATGCAATAAATAAATGATAATACCAAAATACAATCATATCGATTATCCTAAAACATAGTAAATTGGTATGGCTCTGATACCAATGTTGGGAAATATAGGCACAAGGTATTGCAAAGGAAAAAAAAATTATCTATCTATATTTCTCAATACAATAAGATCACATCAACTACTATAAAATAGGAAGGATCATTTTAATGAGTTATACCTGGTCTTGGAGCATGTCCAGGGACAAACCTCACTTCTTTGCAACTGCTGATAAGTTGCTCTTGGACGGTGGTTCTGCAGCTCCTGGTCTTCACCACAAATAGCTTTTTATGCAACCTCTATAGTGACTCCAGTGCTCTAGACACAGACTACATGTTATAGTTACTCTCCTAGTAGAAACCAAAGGACTCCTACCTCTAGAGTAGTCCACACAGACCAACTAGGGCTCCTGCCATTCACCAAGAATAGACAAGAAGGAGTTGTCCTCCCTATTGGTGTACTAGTCACCAACCTACTCTCCCACAATGACAACTTCTGTAACACCCCTACTTTCCGGTAGCCCCCAATTAAGGGAAATCAAGAAGTCAGAGGCGTTATCCCAAAACAGGATGAGTGGTTTTACAAATAATTAAAATAGATTAAAAATTCTACTAGTCAATAAAAAATTGGAATAATTTTTTTTCTTTCACATACCTTCAAAATCAGGTAATTAGGACTTCTACCCGAAGTGTAATTCTATCTACCTATATCCCCCTTTATTATTTTAACTTTAATCTTCACAGGTGGCACTTTACTATTTGTCCAATTTCAGATAATACCTAAAACGTCGACAAACAAAAAGGCAGTCAGTATAATGAATTATACTGGTATGTGGGGGAACCAATAATCTTGCATTTATTTGCAACAACAGATTGCAAGCAATTATGATTTAACAAAACCAACTTTATATTTTAAACATAACTACTCAATCCTTACATATCCTTGCCTCTGTGCTATCCCTACAGTGGATATGGATACTACCTATCTCATATGGTAGATCTCAACTAACCCCCATGATCCTACCTTATACGTAGATTATTACATATGGTTGTGGAGTCGTATGGTCCTACCCAATGGTAGATCAACACATTGACTCAGGATAACCTAATGATCCTACCCCACGAGTAGACCATGTACTAGGTCATCCATCTCATCATCATAAACGCTACAGAGGAGGACTACGATCTGAGCAAGTCAAGCACATACACTTATGGTGATAGTCATAGTCACTTTATAGTTGCAAGAAATAAAAGTCAACCTAGAGATTATTCCAAGAAACTAATAAAAACCTCACAAATTGTTGTGAAACTGGAGTGATTTAACCATAACCACATACCTATTCTTGAGCAAGAGAATCCAAAATCAACAAGATATCCAAGTAAACACCTTAATGCAAGCAACCCTTAATTTCCTAAAACATATATACTACCTAATATAAAAACACCTTCCTAATGACATAAGGATACTTTCTAAGGCTTCCAAATCTCCTTAGGGTTCACTAGGGTTTTTAGGTTGCTTTATCCAACTTTACCTCCTTTTTAGGCTAACAACCCTAAAATAGGTTTCTTATTTACAAAACTGTAGTTATTCCAATTATCCTCATGAAGGGTACTTTTTAATCTCAAACCAAGTTCAAGATCATTATATCTTTGTTGTATGTTTACATTTTTGGATTAAAACCATTAAAACTCATATTTTCCAAAATTAGGGTTTCAAAACCCATTAATGTATAATTATGTGCACAAAACCCTAAAAGAAGTATAATATCATCTTTTTAGATTTAACTCTTCCTTTTATTCTCAATAGGTTAATATTAATCAAAATAACCCAAAAGAGACATTAAATCTGATTTCCATCTCAAATTAGGGTTTTACCATAATTTAATGCATTAAAGGTGGTACTTTATATACTTTTTAAGTTATAAGCAATTTCTCTCCATCCTATATTCCTATAATTAACTACAGTTCTTATAATAAAACTCTTTTCCCAGCAATCAGGAAAACGCACGTGGAATATATCGAGTTTATTAAAATGAGTCAATGGGTCTAGGCTCGAGCCAACTGACTCACACCACCTAGGCTCCCGGGCCTACAAGGGCAGGGAAGTAATTTCCCCCTTCAGTCATATTCAACCTCCTAATTTCTCTCACGCGAGTAGTTGGTCAACTTAGTAGTTGATTCTTCCTGTCGGTGCTCCTGCACGCCAACTGAGATTGCCAAAGGCTTCACCTTGCTCTTTTGAACTCAATGCCACAACCAATTGTGCATTTGTAACGCTCTACTGTCGGGTCGACACCACATCTCCTCCGGCAAGGTCTACTCAAAGATGAGGATGAAAGTTGAGAAATTTCTCACAATCGATCATGCACAAACACTCCTCTAACTCTCACAAACTCAACGATGTGCTTCGGGGTTACGCACATGGTGAGTGGCCCCCTATTTATAGGGTAGGGTCTTGATGACCCATTTTGATTTGGACAAACCCTCTACACACCGAGAAAAGTATCAAATCCCAGTATGGATCGAACCCTATTTGCCACCCAAAGACAGAGGACCAAATCTTAGATCCCCTCATATACTGATCGTGAGGGAAGTGGAGAAGAAATTCTCACAGTTTCCTAGTCTGACTCAAGGTCAGCGACAATACAATCACTGTTGGATCTCAGATCCAACGGCTATCATGCCACCCGCATAAACCAAAAATCACAAAATAGGATAATTCATTTGAAAATAAATTTGGCATTTATGGATACCTTCTCACTTTGGGAAAATTTGTAAAATTCATTATTCTCAAAGCATGGCTCCTTTTAGTCTAAAATTTTGATGGAAACTCATTAATAAATTAATCTACTTGCGTGCCAAGTTTGGAGTCATAATTCGAAAGTAAAAGAGTCTTTTCTTTGTGTGTAAGTTATTACTTAATAAAGCATATTTTATTCATATTTCCTCTTTTTTACTCTCTTATTTTCCTTTATTTAGATTCATTGTATCTCAAGCAACCATGTAGAGTTTGAAATATCATCCATTATAATAAATGCACATCTTTGCACAGATTTCTTATATTTTTCATCTTTATTTCAATTTCCTGTCTTATTTATGTATTAGTTGTTTTCCTTCTACTTTTCTTTCCTCTTTTAACATCTTGGATCCACTATTACAATACGTTCCCCGAAAATACATGCACAAGGAAAAGTTGCAAAAGAAACCTATATTTTTATCATAAGTCAAACAATTTACAACCAAGTACATTTCTTTGAAACCATTGCAAATACAACCATACAAGTAAAATCAAGGTTGTAACATCCTCCCCTCCTTATATGAATTTTGCCCCCAAAATTCAGCCAATCAAACAAACAATTCAAAGTATGCCTTTTCCATGTCTTTCTTCAGCTCCCATGTGGCTTCATCCTCTCCATGGTGCTTCCAAAGAACCTTTACCATTTCTATATCTTTATTCCTAAGCTCTTTGACCTTAGTATCCAATACCCTCACAAGTGACTCAGGATATGTCAGACTCCCTTAGAGCCCAATAGGTTCAATGCTCAACACACGACTCTGGTCCTTCACGTAGCGCTTCAGATTAGACACATGGAAAACATCATGCATCGTACTATACTGAGGGGGTAAGGCCAAATGATAAGCAGCTTCACCAATCCATTCCAAAATATCAAACAGACCTATGTATCGAGGACTCATCTTTCCTCTATTCTTAGCTACAGCTCAGAGGGGTCAGATTTTCAAAAACACATGCTCTCCCACGGTGAGCTATAAGTCAGTCTGTTTCACATCTGCATACAACTTATGTCAATCTTGACCTCTCTTCAGCCTTTTCTTGATCAAAGTGACTTTATCTACAAATGCATGGAGCTCGTCTGACCTCAATAAGGTCCTCTCACCAACATCATCCCAGTAAAGTGGTGCCTGACACGACCTCCCATAGAGAGCTTCATACGGTGCCATCCCGATACTGGCTTGGTAGTTGTTATTGTAAGAAAACTCAGTGAGGGGAGGGTATTTCTCCCATGATCCACCCCAATAGAGCACACAAACTCTCAACAAATCCTCTAAAATATGTGTTGTCCTCTCCGACTATCCATCAGCCTGGGGGTGATACACTATACTAAACTTTAGTCTAGTAACGAGTTTCTCTTGTACCTGCTTCCATAGCTTGGAAGTGAACTTTGGATCACGATCAGAAATGATTAAACTCGGAACACCATGTAGTCGTACAATGTATTGGATGTATAGTTTTACTAAGTTTGTTACTTTGGCAGTGTATTTTTAAGGCAAGGAAATGTGTTGACTTGGTAAGGCGATCTACCACAACCCATATCGCGTCATGACATCGCTTGGTCTTCGGAAGACCCACCACAAAATCTATGGTGATCTGTTCCCATTTCCACTCAGGAATCTCAATCGATGGTAGCAATCCACCGGGTCGCTGGTGTTCAACCTTCATCATCTGGCAAGTGAGACAACTGGACACATATGCTGCTATATCTCTTTTCATTCTGGGTCACCAAAAGTACCACTATAGATCCTTAAACATTTTTGGTAGTGCCAGGGTGCACTGTGTACTTCGAACCATGAGCTTCTTACAAGATATGATCCTTCAACAGTGAATCTTCAGGAACCCAAATATGACTCTTGTAATGGATTCCGCCATCCACTCCTACTGAGAGATGGGTCTGAGGTTTCTCCAACAAACCTTTCATCTTGTCAAGTATTGGGCTGGCTAATCGTGCAGCTACCAACTCGGTCAATAGGTCGGGTTTAATCTTTATATTAGCCAAATGGACTCAGTCTTCCAAAGATTGTGGAATCCACTCCACAAGATCTTCTAGCTTCTGACACTATCTTGACAAGACAGTTGCACACTTGAGCTATTTCCGGCTAAGAGCATTAGCCACAACATTAGCCTTTCCAGGGTGATAGGAAATGATGAAATCATAGTCCTTCATATATTTCATCCACCGTCTTTATATCAGATTTAGGTCCTTCTGAGTTAGGAGATACTTTAGGCTCTTGTGGTCAGTGAAGATTCGAAGGTGGCTCCATATAGATAGTGTTTCCAGATCTTCAGGGCATGTATGATTACAGCCAACTCTAAATTATGTGTCAGATAATTCACTTCATTGGGTTTGAGTTGTCTGGAGGCATAGGCAACAACATGCATGTTTTGTTCTAGCACACATCCAAGTCCCATCTTTGATGCATCGATGAAGATTATAAAACCCTCGTTACTGAATGGTAGAGTCAACACTAGATCGATAATCAACTTCTCCTTTAACTCTTGGAATTGTGCTTCACATAGGTATGACCACACAAACTTCTTATCTTTTTGGGTGAGCTTGGTAAGAGACAAAGCTGTCTTTGAGAAATCCTTTATGAAGCACTTGTTGGATCCTAGATGGGTGATTAGATGCTCTAGAAGGGGGGTGAATAGAGTTGAATGCACTTAAACAAAATTCATTAGACCTTCAAGATATATCATAAGATAAGGTTGCTAAATAGGAAATTTGAGTGCAACTAAAACATGCATAGCAAGGGAGAGAGAGATTGAACATACATAGGTAGGCATGCCATTTAGAGTGGTTCCACACTTCAAATTAGAAGTGAGTCAGTACACTTACCTAGAGAGGTCAACCTCTAGGATTTCTTAACCTTGAGCATTCATTATATTCATTTTAAGAGATATATTACATGACCAACCAAAGGACTTACATATCCAATAGAAAGAGTCTTCAACCTTACCAAGGACTTACCCACTTTGTAAGGAGTCTTCCACCTTCTTCGAAGGACTTGCCTACTCTTGCACAAGTCTTCATCCTTCAATGAATTACCCACTCTTCTTGGATCTTCAGCCTTTGACTTTGCCTTCACTCAGAGAAGCTTCCACCAAGGACTTACCCACTTGAGAAAGGAGTCTTCTGCCTTCACCAAGGCTTACCCACTCTTGCTCCAAGTCTTCAGCCTTGATCTTCACCAAGGGACTCCTTCCCTTGTTCTTCTTCACCTCTCTTAGCCAAGAGAGAGAACCTTCATCTTCATGGTTGAAAAGAGAGATGGGGAGGTAGTGAAAGTGAGAGCCTCGCAAGATATACATGTAAGACTAGCTCTCTTACAAATTTCCTACTCACTCCAATGAATGTAGCAAGTATTTAAGCTTAGAGAGAGAGGAGGCTGTAGGAAGCACTCAACTATAGAATAGGAACCTCACATAGAGTTTTGCATTGAATGATCAACCTTGGAATGAAGCCCAAGGTGTCCTATTTATAGTTGGGGATGCCCGTTAGCCTTTAGGAATACTTAAGAATGAAAACTAGCCATTTTGTTGCTTGCAACAGATATATTTTCACTTGTTGCAACTCCACAATGGCTAGAAATGCTTTTCTACACTTTTCCGTAAAGTGAAATCGGCCGAGTTTCTATAAAGGTAACTCGACCGATCCCACTAAGAAACAAGACCAATTTAGGCCATCGGTCGAGTTTGTCCTGGGGTAACTCGACCGATTTACTTAAATCAGGTTTGGTCAGTGGAGGGATTGGTTGAGTTCTATGAAGTGTGAACTCAACTGATCAAAAGTCATTTTCAAGATCCAATCAGGATCGGTCGAGTTTACAACTCGACATATGAACAACCTAATGTGAATTTCAGAAAATGTCTTTTGAGTGCTTAAACATTCGATCTAAGTTCTCTTTATTTTTTCTAAGCTTAATTACAAGTCATACAATCACTACAAGTGATTTACAACATGATTCTAATGGATTTACATCATATTCCAAAAACATGTACTTGTATTGACTTTGACTTGTCTTTTCTCCAAGTTGAGATGCGCAAGTTAGGGAATTTGGAGTGTGTCTATACCTAATATGAAATCATTCAAGTAGAGATATTAGACACAAATATGAAATCACTCAAGTAGAGATATTAGACCTTGAGTCAACATTCTTCCCCTTTTTGAAGATGACAAACCATTCCATAAATATATTGAAAGCATTTAAGTAAAGTCATACCTTGGAGAAACCTAGGGGTTTCAATATAATTGAGTTCATATTCTCCCCCTCAATTGATGCTCGTGGAGTTCTCATACTCCTCCTCAATTGATGTTATTTCTCCTGCATAGTTAGCTCTCATTACATTTATAGAATACTATGTCTTCTACTCATATGTGTTTCTACACATATATGTATTCTCCCATTTACCTTCTCCCCTTTACATGGACATGCTTCTCCTCTTCATGCAAGACATGCCTTCTCCCTATTTTGTCAAACGAAGACATACCTTTCTCCCCCTTTGTCATTTCAAAAAGTGGGTGTATGAAGAAATGAGAAACACCACTTGTTAAGAGAAAGGAGATAACAAAAAGTTATATAATGAGAGTGGAAGAGTACAGATAGGGGCTTGTTCAAGCATAGAAAAAAAAACAAGTTAAAGAATGCACTTGAACAACCCAAAATGCAAGATAAAGTGTTGTAGTAAAACAATAAATCACAAATTTGACCCCCAAGATGACAAAATTTGCCCAAAAAGTGTCATGGCTCATGGCAAAGCGATGGGCCTTACTTAGAAGGTAGTTTCTGCATAAAAACAATAGTCTTGCACCAAACACTAAAACTGGAGCAGAAGTTGTATGAAATCCAAAAATGCTCCAATTTCTGCATATAATGAAGATCTATGTACCCTGCATCACAATGTTATGCAAGCAACTCAAGATAGTAGATATGTAATTCAAGGAGCAAGCATGAGAAAGTATGAGACAAGATAAAAGCATAACATATAGTATAATACCACTTGATGAGAAATGATATCAAATATAAACAAGGTTAGAACTACATGTATGTGAACTACTAGTTAATGATATCACAAGTTAGGACTGCTAGCAAGAGATACTAAAAGTATACAAGATAAAGCAATCTATGAGTATATGTCAAGATATATCCAAACAAAGAGATAAGTAATTTTTGAAGCAAGTAGGTATATAACTCACTAACAAATATGAAACATTACCAAAGGATGATTACCACTAAGAATTTCAAGGTTGTAACCAAACAATATATACAACTAGGTATATGTAGCAAGTTAGAGTACAACGGAAGAAACTTTAGACACAACCAAGAGATCCAAAGGGATCATCATCAAAACCTGCAAAACAACTCAAAGCAAGTAATTGCAAGATATAGATATACCAATTTAGAGAATAAGGGAGATAGAGTTGTAAGCAAGATAGGCAATTTAAAGCATGGCAACTTGCATATATAAAGGTACCAAGGGAGTGCCAAAGAATAAGGCTATTGGTTGAGAAAATCTAGTTGAGAGGGAAATTCTCATTCAACAAGCCAAATGTATATTTTGTGCACAGTGTTGTCGGTCGAGTTCTGTGTATTGACAACTCAACCGATGACAGCTATTGGCAATACCCATTGGTGCCTATCGGTCGAGTTTCAAATAGGACAAACTCAACTGATAGAGTTTTTTTCAAAAAGCACATATATTTCATAAAAACATATTTAAATACATACTAAAAATACAAACCATATCCAAACATGTGTAAGCAAGTTAGTAATGCACTATAAAAGCATTTGAAATAGTTTTTGAGCAAGAGTGCGAAGAGAAACACAAAATACCACTTTTGACTCAAAAACCATATGTATAGTGCACACTATCTTGACAAAAATAAGTTAAGATTGGTTATAAGCAAGAAAAACATTTACCTTTGTTCTTACCATTCCTTTTTCCATTTTTTGTCTCCCTCTACACATCTCACCTTTCTTCTTTCATGTGGATTGACAAGTCAATTTGCAATTCAATAGCTCAATTCAATCCATTTACAAGTACCTACAAGAAGAAAGATGAAATGGTCCCCAATCATGTTTTTGGGTCCGGAGGGGTTAGCTTAGGAACCCAAGTCCTATTTCTCTTGGGTGCTTTCCTAAAAGGACAATGAGTATAATAATGGCCATTATAATTGCAATAGTTGCATGTGCCCATAGTCTTAGAACTAGAGGATTCTCCATGGAATATTGGAGGTCCTTTACCTTTGTTGTTACTTTGACTACCATTATACCCTAAACCATGTCTACCAATTTGTTTAGTAGTATAGTGTAGGATATCATTAAGATTCTTTTTACCAACTAAGAATCTTTGTAAAGAAGATCTCAAACTATCATTATCATGCATAAGAGAAGCAATAGTAGAAGACGAATTGGTGATATTATCTCCAGAATGCAAAAGATCATTTTCTAAGCAAAGATCTTTAGTTAAATAAGAATCTCTATCAATATGAAGAGAAAAAACATTATTCTCTCTACTAGTAGAACTAGAACAAGATTCAAGCACATTAATTTTAGTAAACAAGGAGGCATTTTCTGTTTCAAGCAAAGCAATCTTAGAAAGATAAACACCATTTTCAGATTCTAATCCTTGCAAAGATAAATCTTTTTCCTTGTTTTCATATTTAAGAACATCAATATCATACATGAGTGAATCAACAATTAAATTATGCTCTTCATTATAACTAGGCATGAGATGTTGAGCTTCTAGAAATCTAATCTTATCAA
Source organism: Alisma plantago-aquatica (assembly GCA_963693085.1). Classification (NCBI taxonomy): domain Eukaryota; kingdom Viridiplantae; phylum Streptophyta; class Magnoliopsida; order Alismatales; family Alismataceae; genus Alisma; species Alisma plantago-aquatica. The sequence continues at coordinate 59,848,130 of OY856410.1, read as the reverse complement.
GCAAACTAGCATTTTCAAGTTTAAGAAAGTCTACTTGGCTAAGACAAGCATTTTTGTCATCAAGCAAGAAAGAATTATCATGTTCAAGATCATCTAGTTTTACATGCATATTATTAACAATTATAGCAATCTTTTTCTTTTTCTTTTTATAATACTTAAGAGAGGCACAAGTATCATGAATAATAGAAATCAAAGATTCTTTATCTAAAGAGTTTGGATTTACCTCACTTCATTCCTTACTTGTTGATGCCATGAGAGCAAAATGACATTCTCCTTCTTCACTAGAGCTTGAGATAGATCCTCCACTAGAATCTTCACTTGAGCTTGAGTTGTAGGAGTCACTTGAGCTTGAGTTCCATTTCTCCTTCTTCATGTACTTGTATTCTCTTTCCTTGTGATGATGGGTCTTATTGCCTTGTAGACAATCTATCTTGAAGTGACACTTCTTTCCACACTTGAGGCACCAGATGGAGGAGGAATTCTTGCCTTTATAGAATCTACCCTTAGAGTACATGGCATCTTCTTCAACATGAGAGGACAGAGAGGCTTGTCCCATAATAGCTTCAATTTGAGCCTTCATTTTGGCCTTCTTCATTCTCTTGTGTTCTTTCTCTTCTTGTCTTTCTACTTCCTCCCTCTTATCAAGTGTAGCCTCATGTGCTTGTAGATTTCCAATGAGCTCTTCAATAGGGACATCCTTAAGAGACTATTCTTCTTCAATGGAAGTCACCTTGGGTTCCCATCTCTTGGGGAGAATTCTAAGGATCTTAGAGTTGATCTCTCTTCTACTCATATGATGTCCTAGAATAGTAAGACCATTCACAATGGTGTTTAGCCTTGAGTACATGTTGGATATCTTCTCCTCCTTTCCCATCTTGAAGTTCACAAGCAACCCTTTGAGCATGTAGACTTTGCTTTGCTTCACTTGAGCTATCCCCTCATAGGTGATGCATAACTTTCTCCATACCTTATAGGCCATCTCACAAGAAGAAATCCTATTGAACTCAGTGGGGGTCATGGAGGCATAGAGGATGTGCATGGCTCTAGCATTAAAGGTTGCTTTCTTCAAGGTAGCATTATCCCATTCTTAAATCTTTGTCTTTGGTAGCTTGTATGGGCTGTTCACGATTTGCCACATCTCAATACTTGATCCTTGGATGTAGAATTAAAACCCTCTTCTCCAATAGAGGAAATTGCTCCCATCAAAGATTGGAAGGTTGATCAAGTATCTCCCTCCTTGGTAGTCACCCATCTTCTCCTACTTGTAGAAGTATGCTTGGAGAAGACCCACTCTGATACCAATTGTTGGATCCTAGATGGGTGATTAGATGATCTAGAGGGTGGTTTAATAGAAACAAATGCACTTAAACAAAATTCATTATACCTTCAAGATATATCACAAGATAAGGTTACTAAATAGGAAATTTCAGTGTAACTAAAACATGCATAGCAAGGGAGAGAGAGATTGAACATACACAAGTAGACAAGATATTTAGAGTGGTTCCACACTTCAAATTAGAAGTGAGTCAGTCCACTTACCTACTGAGGTCAACCTCTAGGATTTCTTAACCTTGCTCATTCATTATATTCATTATAAGAGATACAATACATGACCAACCAAAAGACTTACCTATCCAATACAAAGAGTCTTCAACATTACCAAGGACTTACCCACTTTGCAAGGAGTCTTCCTCCTTCTTCCAAGGACATACCTACTTTTGCACAAGTCTTCAGCCTTCAAGGAATTACCCACTCTTATTGGATCTTCAACCTTTGACTTTGCCTTTACTCAGAGAAGCTTCCACCAAGGACTTACCCACTTGAGCAAGGAGTCTTCTACCTTCACCAAGGGCTTACCGACTCTTGCTCTGAGTTTTCAACCTTGATCTTCACCAAGGGACTCCTTCCCTTGTTCTTCTTCACCTCTCTTAGTGAAGAGAGAGAACCTTCATCTTAATGGTTGAAAAGAGAGATGGGGACGTGGTGGAAGTGAGAGACTCACAAGATATTCATTTAGGACTATCTCTCTTACATATTTCCTACTCACTCTAACAAATGTAGCAAGTGTTTAAGCTTAGAGAGAGAGAGGAGGCTGTAGAAAACACTCAACTATAGAATAAGAACCGCACATTGAGTTTTGCATTGAATGCTCAACCTTGGAATGAAGCCCAAGGGGTCCGGTGTATAGTTGGGGATGCCCCTTAGCCTTTGGTAACACTTAAGAACAAAAAATAGCTATTTTGTGGCTTGCAACAGATATATTTTCACTTATTGCAACTCCATAATGTCTAGAAACACTTTTCTGCACTTTTCCGTACAGTCCAATCAGTCGAGTTTCTATAAAGGTAACTCGACCAATCCCACTAATAAACAAGACCAATTTAGGCTATCAGTTGAGTTTGTCCTAGGGTAACTCGATCGATTCACTTAAATCAGTTTTGGTCAGTAGTGAGATTGGTCGAGTTCTATGAAGTGTAAACTTGACCGATCAAAAGTCATTTTCAAGATCCAATCAGGATCGGTCGAGTTTGCAACTCAACCGATGAACATCCTGATGTAAATTTTAGAAAATGGCTTTTGAGTGCTTATAAATTTGATCTAAGTTCTCTTGATTTTTTCTAAGCTTAATTACATGTCATACAATCATTACAAGTGATTTACAACATAATTCTAATGGATTTACATCATATTCCAAAAATGTGCACTTGTATTGACTTTGACTTGTCTTTTCTCCAAGTCGGGATGCACAAGTTAGGGCATTTGGAGTGTGACTATACCTAATCTAAAATTACTCAAGTAGAAACATTAGACACAAATACATGGAATGGTTTATTCATCATCAAAACAAGGGTTTAGTCAATTTAGACCTTGAGTCAATAGTGCCGATATTATTTGGCCAATCCCAAAAAGACACAAATCTATGCAGGATTCTTCAGTGCTAGACATTCTCGAATGGCTGACAGTTTAGTTGGATCTACTGAGATGGTCCCTTTGGATATGATGTGTCCAAGGAACATGACATGGTCTATCTAAAACTCACACTTCGAGAATTTCCCATGGAACATCTGCTTTCTCAAGATATCAAGGCTCTACCCAGGTGGTCTCGGTGTTGCTCTAGGTCAACAGAGTAAACCAAGATGTCATCTATGAACACAATGAAAAACGAGTCAAGGAAGAGTTGAAACACACTGCTCATGAGGTTCATAAACACACTCGGGGCATTGGATAACCCAAAAGGCATTACCACAAACTCATAGTGGCCATAATGAGTTCTAAAAGTGGTTTTCAGGATGTCCTCACTCTTGGCTCACAACTGGTGGTACCCTGACCTCAGGTCAATCTTTGAAAAGACTCGGGCTGACTTCAACTAGTCAAATAGGTCATCCATATAGGGTAGATGGTATCTATTCTTAACGGTAGCCTGGTTGATCGTACGGTAGTCTATGCACATTCTAATCGACCCATCCTTCTTCTTCACAAAGTGAACTGGTGCTCCCCATGGTTATGTGATAGGTCAGATAAAACCCTTGTCTAGAACTTCCTGTAGTTGTTTCTTCAACTCGAACAACTCAGCAGGGGCCATCCTATAAGGTGCACTTGAAATAGGGTTCGTCCTGGGAGATAGCTCTATTGAAATGTGTACCTCTCTCTCAGGAAGGATCCCATGCAAATCATCTAGGAATACATTTGCATAGTCCCTGACTACCTCTATTTCCTCTGAGGGTTGTACCTTAGGCTCTAGCTCGGTAACGACTGCTAGGAAAGCTTGAAAACCTTTGGTTATCATCCGTTCTGCCTTCAAGGCTGACACATGCAAGCTGATGGTAGCATCCTTACTACCCTTAATGATGAATGGTGGGTGACCTGGTCTTTTTATGATTACCTTCTTCTCCCTATAATTGATATTTGCCCTATAGGTATAGATCCAATCCATGCCAATGATCACATTAAAGTCATTCATGTTAAGGAGGATAAAATTTGTAGGGAACTCATGATCTCAATACTTAACACGTATCATTGTAGTTTTCAGAAGGGATGTAAAGATCCGACCACTTGGGGTTTTGACATCCAAAATATACCCTAAATCCTTTATATCCAAACAAAGCATAGTTGTGATATTCCTTGAAAAGTATTAGTAGATCCAGAGTCAAATAAAGCTTTTACATTGTATCCCATGACTTCAAGCATGCCTACATTGTTTTTCACCACACATTAGACCATTACATGCTTATCTTTAAACATAAAAGAAAACTCTAAGGGTTATTACCCTCTATCAATCGATTAGCATTAGCTTGAGCCTCCTCACTGTCAATAGAAAAAACTTGAGCTTGTCTTCATTCTCCAACAGGTGGGGCTGCAGCTATTAGTTGAGGTGCTATAGGCTGGGCTGCTACTGGGCCTGGCCCCTTTGGGTTTGGCAGAGGGCAGTTGGCTTGAAGATGTCCTTCTTGTTGGCAACAGTAGTACACCCTCTTCTTATAGCTCCACTTGCCTGAATGCCATTTTCTTTAGGTGCAACACCTATGCCAGTTTTTCTTATAGAGGGGCTTTCCTTTACCTCAATGCTTTCCCTTGGTATGATTTTTCCCTTGTCCTTTCTTGTGATCATTCTTCTGGCCTTGGGTACCTTTAGTGAAACCCAAATATCCTTTGGATGGATTATGAGCAGGCATCACCATCCTCTCCATGTCCAGGGTGGTGTTGTAGGATCTGGTGAATCTTACTGGTTTACTCGCCATCACATTAGGCTTAATGGTAAGGTGAAGATGTTGTACAAAATGATCCACTCATATTTCCTCAGTCATCATGTGCCCAAAATGCTCTAGGATGTGAAACTTGCAGCCAAAGCCTGCGACTGATAAGCTACCTTGGATCAAGTTGGTGAACTCTCTCTCCTTCTCCTTCTTAGTTGAGGTGCGAATGAATCTGGCTGTGAAGATAGTCCTAAAGTTGGTCCATGCCATTAGGTCCGCATTCAGATCTAGACCCCTGATGTGGATCACCCACCAGATCTTGGTGGCTCTTCCAGGAGGTGAGGAACAAACGAGACCTTCTTATTCGGTTGTACCTCCAACATGCGGAAACCATTCTCAATTGCTAACAACCAAGCATCTGCTTTTTCAACCACTTCAGTCTTATCTTCTCCCCAAAATTTCTATATGTTCAGCTTGACAAAGTCCAGAATGGTGACTCCCAGTCAGGGATGAATGGAATGTGCTTCACCATTTTCATCTCTGGATATATCCCTGAGGGCCATGGCACTAATGGCCTCAGTTAGCTTCTTTTTCTATTCCATCCATAGGGCATCAGGGGTGTGAACTACCATTGTAGGTCTTGGACCATCAGTCAGGTTCTCCTCAAACTTGACATCATCTTCAGACATGTATTCCTCTTCTCGGTCCATCTCTGGGTTGTCGAAGGGAACCGACTTAGGGTCTGAGCCTTCTTCTGAGGCTCCCTCAGGTCTCTTTCTCTTCTTTGAGGACTCATCATCATGATCCCTCTTCCTCTTCACAAAAGATTCCTTCCTCTTGTGGGAGTCCGACTCATAGTAGGGTTCTCAGTGGCCTCGACAGGAATAACTACGGTCTTCACACGAGCCATGCTGTTTCACACAAGTTAAAAATCTTTTAAATACAGATTTATAACTTCGAAGATACATAAGCTTTAACTTACGCCCATTTCAGCTTATTTAAATGCATTTTATTGTTTGGTGGAGGATCCCTTAATCCTTAACACTTTGAATTCCTAAATACATGAGGTGGTGGAGAGAGAGAAAACCCTAAGTACTTAAAGTTTCTCTAGAAATAAGAGGTAAAGAAGGGACGAAAAATAGATGAGAAGACCTAGAGGTATCTTATTTTGAGTCAATTCCACAAATTTTGGCTAGGCAGTCACAAAAAATTCGTGAGTCCTCATACACCAACTAGAGGGGCGGAGGAAAATATTGTCAGCCCCGAGATCGTGATCCTTTTCTAGACACATCCATCATCAGAAAATCCTCTAATAACTCCCATGGCTTGAGTTTGTAAAATTTAATAATTATTAGAGATTAAATGGAAAACCACACTCTGATACCAAATGTAACGACCCTGCTTCCTAGTACCCCTAATTAAGGGAGACCAAGAAGTCAAAGGCATTATCCCAAAATAGGATCAGTGGTTTTATACATAATTAAAAATAATTAATAAATTCTACTAAAGACAAAACTGAAAACTGGAATAAATTTTTTTGTTTCACATACCTTCAAAATTAGGTAACTGGGACTTCTACTAGAAGTGGAATGATATCTACTTATATTCTCCTTTATTATTTTAACTTTAATCTTCACAGGTGCCACTTTTATTTTTCCAATTTCTGGTAATTACTAAAACACCTACAAACAAAACGACGTCTAGCATAATGAATTATACTGGTATGGCGGGGAACCAATAATCTTGCATTTATTTGTAACAACATATTGTAAGAAATTATGATTTAACAAAACAAACTTTATGTTTTAAACATAACGACTCAATCCTTACATATCCTTGCCTCTGTGTTTACCCTGCAGTGGATATGGATACAACCTCTCTCATATGTTAGATCTCAACTAACCCCCATGATCCTACCTTACAGATAGATCATTACATAGGGTTGTGGAGTCGTATGGTCCTACCCAATGGTAGACCAACACATCGACTCAGGATAACCTGATGATCCTACCCCACTGGTAGGCCATGTACTAGGTCATCCATATCATCATCGTCATCAAAGCTACAGAGGATGACTAGGATCTGAGCTAGTCATGCACATATACTTTTGGTGATAGTCATAGTCACTGTATAGTTGCAAGAAATAAAAGTCAACCAGAAATTATTCCAAGAAACCGATAAAAACCTCGGAAATCATCATGAAACTAGAGCGATTTAACCATAAGCGTAACCACATACCTCTTCTTGAGAAAGAGAATCCAAAATCAACAAGATATCCAAGTAAGCATCTTAATGCAAGCTACCCTTAGTTTCCTGAAACATATAGATTACCTAATGTCAAAACACCTTCCTAATGACATAAGGATACTTTCTAAGGATTCCCAGTCTCCTTAGGGTTCATTAGGGTTTGTTAGGTTGCTTTATCCAACTTTACCTCCTCTTTAGGCTAACAACACTAAAATAGGTTTCTTATTTACAAAACCCTAATTATTCCAATTATCTTCATTAAGGGTTCTTTTAATCTTAAACCAAGTTCAAGATCATTATATCTCTGTTGTATGTTTACATTTTTGGATTAAAACCATTAAAACTCATATTCTCTGAAATTAGGGTTTCTAAACCCATTAATGCATAATTATGTGTACAAAACCCTAAAACAAGCATTATATCATCTTTTTGAGATTTAACTCTTCCTTTTATTCTCAATAGGTTAATATTACTCAAAATAACCCAAAAGAGACATTAAATCTGATTTCCATCTCAAATTAGGGTTTTACCATTATTTAAAGCATTAAAGGTGTAGCTTTATATACTTTTTAAGTTATAAGCAATATCAGGCTTTAATTTCATTTTTATTTGATTCTACATGTTTTTATGATAAACTTTTATATATAATATGTTTCCATCTGATATTACTATAATTAACTACAATTTTTGGAATAAAACTCTTTTTCCACCAATAATGAAAAGACACGTGGAATTTATCAGGTTTATTTAAACGAGCCAGCGGGTCCAGGATCGAGCCAACTGGCTCGTGCCACCTGGGTATTGGGCCCGTGAGGCTATGTGCTCGTGAACCAAAATAAAAGGAGCAAAATTATTGAAAAATTACTTAACTTTTCAATGTAGACGTGAGGGCAGGGAAGTAATTTCCCCCTTTGGTCATCTTCAACCTCTCGATCTATCTCACAGGAGCAGTTGGTCAACTGAGTAGTTGACTCTGCCCGTCACTGCTCCTGTGTGCCAACTGAGATTGCCAAAGGCTTCGCCTTGCTCTTTCTAACTCAACGCCGCAACCAATTGTGTGTTTGCAATGCTCTGCCGTGAGGTCGACACCACGCCTCCTCCTACAAGGTCTGCTCCAAGATGAGGGTGCAAGTCGAGAAATTTCTCACAATCGATCACTCACAAGCACTTGTCTAACTCTCGTGAACTCAGAGATGTGCTCTAGGGTTACAAACATGGTGTGTGGACCCCTATATATAGGGTAGGGTCTCAATGACCCATTTTGATTTGAGGAAGCCCTCTTCACGCCGAGAAAGGTATCAAGCCCCAGTATGGATCGAACCCTCTTTTCCACCCGAAGATAGAGGACCAAATCTTAGACCCCCTTGTGTACTGACTCGTGAAGAAAGTGGATAAGAAATTCTACCGATTTCCCAGTCGCAATCGAGGTAGGTGACAATACAACCACCGTTAGATCTTAGATCCAATGGTTGTCGTGCCACCCACATAAACCAAAAGTCGGAAAATAGGATATTTCATTTGAAAACAAATGTGACATTTATGGATACCTTCTCACTTTAGGAAATTTTTTAAAAATTCATAACTCTCAAATCATGGCTCCTTTTTGTCTCAAATCTGAGCAAAACTCATTAATAACTTAGTCTACTTGTGTGCCAATTTTTGAGTCATAATTCGAAAGTAAAAGAGTCTTTTCTTTGTTTGTAAGTTATTACTTAATAAAGCATATTTTATTCATATTTCCTCTCTCTTACTCTTTTATTTTCCTTTATTTTACATTCCTTCTATCTCAAGAAACCATTGGAGTTCGAAATATCATCCATTATAATCAATGACACACCTTTCCACATATTTCTTATATTTTTCATCTTTTTTTCAATTTCCTTTCTTATTTATGCATTATTTGTTTTCCTTCAACTATTCCTTCCTCTTTTAACATCTTGGACCAACTATTACAATAGGATCCATGAAAACACATGCATAAGGAAAATTTGCAAAAGAAACCCATATATTTATCATAAGTCATACAATTTACAGCCAAGTACATTTCTTTGAAAAAATTACAAATACAACCATACAAGAAAAATCAAGGTTGTAACAACTTCTCAGTTGTTCTCTCCTATTGACTATCCCTTCTTCTTAGGTAGGACTTGCTCAGACTCTCTTGGTTACCACAACCAGAGAGGACAAAAGTTGTCAAAGGAACTGATTCTCAATTATTTGTGTTGTACTCTGGGAAGCCCCACTACCCCACTATATATAGGAGGGGTTAGGGTTAAGGTTCCCAGTCCCCCAGCCAACATGGGACTAAAGAAGGAGTGGAAAGGACCAGAAGATCTTGAATTTTTGCAACAATTCTGGAAGTTTCACAACTTGCATCATCCAAAACGGCCATCTCGTAAGACGAAACGGTTGTCTCGCACACGAGACGATCATTTCGCTAAGAGAGACAGTCATCTGGGATGCGGGACAGTCACCTCGCCAAGCAAGATGGTCATTTTATACTTTCCTTGTAAGATATGAATTGGCAAATCATTTCTTATTTGTGTCATACATTAATTTACTTGCACCCCGAGTATGTGTAGTTGAAACGAGTCCAGAAAAACTTCAAAACTTTTGTCTTTCACAATCAAGCCATTTCACACCAGCGAGATGCTCCTCTCACTCACCCAAACACTCGTCTAGTGAGTTGCGATGAGCCAGTCGGTTCAATCATAATGTACTGGTTGGTTCAAGGAAAAAACATAGACAATTCGCTCTCCGATTAATCTGACCCCCAAACGGCCATCTCAACTACATGAGATGCACGACTGGCTGCCCAAATAGCCATATCACTTAGTGACAGTGTCATTTGGTAGACCTGGCTAGCCATTCAAGCAATCAGTTGCATGAATTGAATACCTAAACACTTTAGTAATCAATCCAATTGTCATTTAAGATCAAACTCCTCTTCTAGATAAGTTCCTATGTGTGTGATCCTATAGTCCCATATCATGTTGGAAGTGAATGTCTATAACTAGATTATGACATCACAAACAAAGAGTGGTGCCTAGTCACACATCAGTGCTACCCAAGTGAAATAGAAATTTAGAGAACAACTTCAACCTACAATCTATGTAAGGTGCTGCATTGATTGTATAATTCATTTGACTCTGATATCCAGGATGAGCTCGAGGCATGGTTGGTCATCCTAAAAATGTTAAATCCATGTTTCTTGAACTAGGAGCAGACTGTTTTAAATAATGTGCCCTCAATATCATATATTGATTCTCACATGCACGCGCATGTGTTTCTCAATCTTGCTAATCAAGTGGCTAGGATATCATAATCCTGTAGGAGGGACAAATCTCATATCAATCACTCATAGTCTATCCCCATGTGTCAAAGTCACTCAATCTTCACTATTATAACAACCCATGTTTCAAGACTACGTTTGATGATGTCAAAGCATACCCAATGACATGTGACGAGTGTAGTGATTTCAGTTCTAATAATCATAATTACCACCTTCAGTATGAGAGATGATTGTGACCGCAAAATCATGTGTCACTCTTAAGGTGGGCCTATTAGATACACTATTCTCTAACATGTATCTGTGTTCTTGGTTTGATATTGCCATATCATGACCAATGAGATTTAGTCATCAACCAACTCACACTCTGATCTTATATGTTATTGTTGTCTATCAACCTTCCACCATAACTATCGATCATGGACATAATGAGAATATGTATAAGTACTCTTAACATTTGTATGCTCTCATCACAAGGATATGGACTTGACAACATACATCATTGAGTATTATAATTCTCTAGACATTCACTTTGTATCCTTATTATCTCATAATTCAGTGAAACAGATGAATTGGAACACAACTACAAAAAATGCTTTTTACAACAGTCCCTTTTCTCAATTTACAACAGGTGTTAACTGTTGTATTAGATCGCATGGTCTTATGGGGGGTTATTTACATAACATGTGATCACATGTTGTAATAGATGTATTTTATATAATAGTTGAAACATGTTGTCTTTTAAGGAATAACATGTTGTAATATGGGTATTTTACACAACATGTTGTGCACCTGTTGTAATATATATTATACAATAGTTGAACGACATTGTCTTTCACTAAACACACCTGTTGTAATAGGGATATTTTTTACAACATGTGGTTCGCCCGTTGTAATATATATCATCCAACAGTCGAAGCATGTTGTCTTTCACTAAACACACCCATTGTAATAGGTAGGTATATTAAAACATGCAGTGCACCTGTTGTAATATACATGTTTATACAACAGTTGGAGTATGTTGTCTTTCCATACATTTAACCGTTGTAATAGGATTGTTTAGACAACATGGCGTGTGTCTGTTATAATATACACAATTTATACAATAGGTTGAGCATGTTGTAGTTCACTAGAAACACATGTTGTAATAGGTGTATTTTTTTCCTTACAAACCTGTTGTAATAGGTGTTGATAATACAACATGTGTTGTTTGTTGTAGAATCATACATTTTACATATCATTAACTATTGTCTTTGATTAGAGTTTGACAGGTCATATATCGAACCAATTGTATTGATCAAATTAACCATATTATTAATAAATTATAATAAATATGCAATTATACTTTTTCATTTCACAAACAAGCACATAGTTGAACAAAATTTCCATTAAACCTTGAAATAAACTCATACTAAATTTAATTAATATTAAATCATCCATACAACGATTCAGTAATACAAAGTACTGAGTATCCACTCTAGAATCGAACTGAAAACTAACTAAAAAAGTTTCACACATTGGTCTATGCTAAAGAACAACTGTCTCCCCCACATGTCACATAATCTTATGTGTGCTCAAGAACAAATGTCACCCACTCATTTCGTACCTCATCATTTTCTTCTTGGTTGAAGCAACAACCAATATACTTTGAATAATACTGCAATCATATGACAAATATATCAACATAATGTGATTTTATCAATTTATTTAGAAATTTGAACAAACTAAAAGAATAAAATGTTAAGTAGCTTACACATTCAGGAATATTTCTATTTCTCGCATCAAAGATGTCTTTCATATTCTTCAGCACATAATACCCACAATCTGTATGTTCGGCTGCTTTGGACACTGTACAAAATAAATATTAATTTGTTATCCAAATAATTGTGAGAACTTGTTAGCAAATAAGAGGATGGAAAAGTATAAATAGCCAGAAAACTGAATAAAAGGTATGTGTAAATAGAATAAAAAATGCTATAAGAGTGAAAAAGGCATGGTTAAATGTTAAAGAAGGTGTGGTTTATATGCCATACTGGATGATGCAAAACTTGCTCTTGCAAGAGGGGGATTTTGTAAGAGTGAAGAATGCCACCCTTACAAAAGGAACATTTGTTAAACTACAACCTCACAACATTTAAATTCAATTCAAGTACACCACTGTCAAGCAAATAGTCATTAAACTCCTGCATACATTCTAGAAGAAGGCTCTTTACAAACTTATTAAATGTCCTTACAATTGAGATCTACCTATAGGGTCTACTTGTAAACCCAAAGTGTAATATCTTGTTTCAAAGGATAATGCCTGAGCAACTTGATGATAATGACCCAAATAAGATCTGATCGATATATGTAAAAATTAGAGCATTTGTAAAGATAAGACCATATCAAATCAAGTAGCAGAATCTGAAGAAACTAGAACAACACTTCTATTGGTGAATTAGAAAGTAGTATTTTTCTGGATCAAACTGGTAAATTACCTTGATAATTTCCCATTTCAAATTCTTCGTATATTGCACATCTCTCTTTTGATAAACTTTATGAGTCCTATTCAAATTCATATCAAGAATTCTATGCATTAGTAACTATATATGGAACTTTCAATACATGTATTATGTAATTGAAATTGTTTTATGAAGTACTTACCACTCCATGAGTTTTTCCACATTCCCACATAATTTTCCTCGTAACGGATCAAGATAGTGGCACTTACCCCACACAGGGTCGAATACGCAAAGTATCCAATGTCCCCTACGCATACATGAGTATTACATTTTAAGATTAATTTATTTTTAAGCAACATTTAAAGTAAACAAATAACAGACAATCGACAAAATGTATGCGTACCCCACATTATAAGGTATAAAGAACTTTTACCCATATTTGACAATAATTTTATAAAAAAATCATGATCTGATTACATGTTCATGAAAAAAATCTATAAAAAGAAATTGTGTTTGGCTCGGTTCACAGTATATAATAAGAAGTAGGAGTTTGTTGTAGATATAACAACATGTATAGTGTGTTGCATAGTCACAAATTCAGCATTCGACGTTATTCGGCGAGGTTGAAAATTTTGGTATTTGGGAATTATGTGAGAACTTCAGATAAAAAAGGGAAAAGATATGGTAAAAGTTTCGGTCAACCATTCTAGAAAAAAACGGATACAATTTGGATATATATATATATATATATATATATATATATATATATACACACATATATATATATAATCAAATTTTACTTGGTAATTTGGTACAAAAAGTTCAACAATTATCAAGATTCATACATGTACATAAAAGCACCATTGTACCACAATGGTCAATTTGGTAAAATTATAGGTGTAGAATTTAGTTGAGAAACAAAAATATGTATAATTGATAAACATCGACCTTTAACGGTCTGACTGGTTTGGTATAGCTAAAATTTTCTAGAACTCATTTTCCTGGAAGGCTCTGATTGGTTCAGTGTAAGTAGAGGTTTTTTAGAAGTCCTTTTCCAGGAACTGAAGTGCAGTTCCTGGAAATTGAGTTCAGATGATTGGTTTAAAAAGCAAAGTTTTGCAGGAAAAGGAGTTCCATGTGATTGGTTTGCTGTAATTTTGTTACAATACATGAAATGTAATGTACCACAAACATCAGAAACTTTATATTTTACAAACCATATCATATCTATTTTAAATAGAACTTCATAAGAAACAAAGTATTATTCATAGGCTTATCCCTAAGTACATATGATTTTTTAATACACGGATAATTTTTATGTCGTCTCTTGCTCAAGATCAACATGATCATCATTATCAAAATGACATATGTTTGTTGACGTTCCTTACAACCAATATGATCAACCATCTACATAAAATAGAAAATAATCCAAATATGTTCAAACAAAATTTCTATGCAAACATGTGATATTACATAAGTTATATTGATGTTTAATCAGTAGTAGAACTGGATTTTCCTATACAATGATTAATATGATACGAAGAATATGACATTAACCCTAATACTATTTGGTAAAAATCCCTTAATCATGACATGTTCATAAACATCTTCCTTTCATTTTAAATACTTATTGCTACAAGTTTTGCATGGACACAATAATTGATTGTTTCTTAAAGGCCTTTGATGAGAAAGAGCATAGTCTATGAATACTGACACCCCCTCTCGAAAGTCTTTACTAAGGAAACGTCTTTCAATGTACATCCAACTCATATCGGCTAAGTAATCCATCTACAAAAATAATAAATAATATATTTAGTATCATAGTAGGAAAATAATTTGATCATCCATATGACAATAATAAAAATACTTCTCTAGATATTTTGATGAACCCCTTTTCCCTAGCTTGCAAGATACATTATCAAATAAATTTTTATTGGAGATATACCTATTTTAAATAATCTTCTTTTTAATGATATTTTATTGCATCTAACATAGCACGTAAAGTTGACCATTTCAAATTGTATTGAATGTGTTATTGAAATTAGGAATTTATTAAATTATTTTTATCTTCTTTAAATCTTCATGTTCTAATGTGTAACAACATGATATTATTCAACATTACAATATCTTCATCACTAAATGAAAACAATGTTCAGCTAAGATCATTTGACTTAACTAAAATAGCATTATATTAAAGAGTTGTATTTGAATTATGACTATGTCGTTTGAAAATATATGAACCAGAAATACATATCACTACATAATGTTTGAAAAAAATTATAATGTGCACATATAAGTATAGTAATTGTCTACAACATGACATTATTCAAGTGTTATAGAAAAATCTATTGATAAAAATTGGAGCAAGATATGCCTTATTTAATTAATTTATTTTTATAATATTTTATCGCATCAAACATAGCACGTCAAGTTGATCATTTAAAGTTGTATTGAATGTGTTATTAAAATTAGGAATTTATTAATTTGTTTTTATCTTCTTTAAATCTTCATGTTCTAATGTGTAACAGATGACATTATTCAATATTACAATATCTTCATCATTAAATGTAAACAAAGTTCAACTAAGATCAATTGACTCAACTAAAAAATCTATCATTTGTAGAGAAAAAGTACTAGTAATGTAGTTCACAAAACAAACTTAGCATGCTCTTTAAAAATATTCTATATCTAGTTGATCTTAATTTTTTACCATGAATAAAATAAATAAAATCAAAACATGCATATCAAAATTTTATTTCATTATAAAACAATGACAAGAATTTGGATATGCATGACACAAATGTAATTAATTCTAAAATTAAATCATTGCAAATAATTTAGTTGATATAGGTATTACAAATGGTTGTTTGGTCTCATTTGAGAAAGAAAGGACAAATGTGAAAGGAAAGGGAATGGAAAATTTATTAAAAATGGTTGTTTAGTAACATATAGGGAAAGAGATGATAACTGAAAAGAAAAAAGAATGGAGAAGTTATAAAAAATATATGTCTTCATCGCTATGCTGAACAAACATGATTCTTTAAGGTAAAGAGGATTTTAGCCTTATGGTGATCTAAAAAAGCGACACCGACATGCTCTAGGATGCCATAACAAATTTAAATATAAGCAACCTAATATAATTAATTAGAATAATGATGATTGATCATGTATTGTAAAATTAAGATATATACTATTTTGGCCTATGTATTGAAAAAGGCTAAGATTTTTGTATCCAAGTAATACATACTAAATGAGAAAATAGGTCATTAACTTATATAGTTGAATGAACAATGTACGTCAATCATGATTTTTTAATACTAACACTAAGATATTGTTAATACCATGTCAAGAATATGAAATTGTGATAAACCTAATTTTTAGAGTGATCTAATATTATTAATTAAAATATGATCTCACATATTTATCAACAACACAAAAAAATAAGATCAGAAAATATTACTAAATATGGCATTGACAACAATTCCCACAAAAAGAGAACCTAAATCAAACTCAAGGCATGAAATAAATCATTCCCGTCTACAAGATTTGTCAAGCACGACGTCCCTTAATAAAAGGACCCGAGTTTGACTCTCAGAGCCGCATTGAATTTACCACCCTTCTGAGCATTTACCTCTTCTAGGGGTTGAGGGAGGGGAAGAGTAATGTCTATCATGGTTCAAATAAATCATTATTTTACATGTATGTTTCATTTAAAATAACAAGAACATCTCATTTGACGGGATGACATGTAAAAATATGGATGCAATATCTAGACAAACATGTCAATTACTCTCAAATTTAGGTTTTTATTATATAAAACAAAAAAAGACATATTGTATATTCTCTTTCGGACAAACTCTTAAGAACACTGATAATATATGTACAAAAAAATCAGAGATAGGGGATCCCTTTTTCAGAAATGAAAAATTACCTGACTTCAACCGCAATGTAAAGATGTCAATTTGTATTGTCCTTGCTACTAAGCAACTATGCCTTGGAGATTGTTGTTCGAGGAGAGAAAATAGGAAAGATCTAAATGTTGTCGGTCACCCAGAGATGCGATTTAAAAGATGCCACTTTTAACACTGTCTAGGTAGATTGGCCAAGGATAATGGTTCCTGGTGTAGGGACAAATATAATTTTAGTATACAAGGAACAATCTAATAGTCGGAGAAGGCACTCACCAGAAGTAGAGGAAAAAATAGAATGACCTATCCAACATCGGAGCAGAATGGATAAGGAACAATCTAATGCCCGGAGAAGGCACCCACTAGATAATGGCCTATCCAATGTCTCCGGTTACCCGATTAGGCCTGGCCGCAGTAGACGAACCACACTGAAGACTCCATGCAGAAACAATCGTAGACTTTTGACGGCTAATACAGAGGCAAAACAAATTGAATCCTGACGAAGAAGACTAGACAGAAGAAGACTTGCTGCGGCACAAGGAGAGGAAGTGCTTGTTCTGGTTTTAGAGGCAGGACTTTGGCGTCGTTCTGTTTCCGGAGCGGGAGCGAGGGTTTGGCGCCGTTGTTTTGTTTTCGGAGCGGTAGATATAGAACAGAAGGGATACATGTATTGGAAAGTAATCCACCGTCCAAATGAATTAGGATTCAACAAGGTACAAAAAGGAAACTGCAATTGTTGTTTAAAATCAACGATTGATCCATTTAAACAGTTATGATTATATGAAAAGAAAAAGATAAATGTCCAAAATCAAATGGACTCTTCACGGAAGTAAGAAGAGATAATGCTTGGTTTAATATAGTTAATATTGGTTAGGAAAAAGGTTAATGAGGGTTAGGAGCAATCCTTGGGTAAATTAAATAATAATCTGGGATACATTTTCAAAGGTCAGGGATAAGTGTTTAGGAAAATTTAGTATACTCGTCAAGGATAGCACCACAAGGGCCAGGGATAAATTTTGGAAAAATTAATACACTTGTCAGGGATTATGTCCTTGAGGAAAAATCCTTCGGCCTTGTTGAGTTTTGTAGTAGTGATTGAGGAAAAATAGTCTTTAGAAAATATTGAAACATGAAACAACACTAAGTAAGTATTTTTTTTAATCAATTCGGAAATAAATTGTTTTGTTCGGGATAATACATGAAAATGCGTAAGTGATGAATAAAACACGAATAATTAGTAAAAATTTGGGGAAAGTACGGGTTTAATATTAAATTCAGGTGTACCATACGTCTCATAAAAAAATCACATATTATATGTGAATAATTGAAAATTTTAGAGAATTATGTGAATATGACATGTTGTTTAACTATGGTCTTTTACAATATGTAGCTAGTACAACAGGTGATATCATTTGTGTAATAATAGTATATTACAATGGTTTAGTTTACGTTGTGTAATGGAGGTCTATTACAACAATGTTTTATGTGTGGATATTACAACATGTTACAACATGTTGTGTAATTATAATATATAAGAACAGGTTGGAGTTTGTTGTCTCATGTTGGGATATAACAATGAGTTTTAATATGTTGTGTTATGGTGGTCTATGACAACATGTACAAAATACAACATGTAAAGGCTTGTTGTATAATTAATACATACTACAATAGGTGAGTTTGTGTTGTGTAATGATGGTCTATTACAACATGTGACTATTACAATGAGTCCAAATATGTTGTGTAAATAACATCTTTTACAACGGTTTTGAATATGTTGTGATACTACAACGTATTACAATACTTTAGCAGTTGTTGTAGTATACCCCTATACTACAAGAGGTTCGGCATGTTGTAAATAACTTGTGTTGTATAAAATATACAATATACAACACAAAAATGGGCTTGTTGTGATAAGTATGCTAACTACAACACAATCATCAGAACTGTTGTCTATCTCCTGTTGTAAAAAGCATTTTCTGTAGTAGTGGAAGCTTGCCTTTATGTATGTTATTATTAGTCAAATCCTTTTAGGTAATTATGCCATGTCAATCGTCATATGATTGGCTCTACATGCATATCTTACCAACATTGTGAACAAGTGGATTATAGTGAGTGATGTAGATGGCATTTGGCCCTCCTATTAGAGTAATATCTTTGAACGCTTGATGAGTGACACTATACATTCATAGCCATGCTCATGTGAGTCGACATGTGATGTCAAGTTCATATGTATCTCAAATATCTGCACAGGATCAAGAACACATTGAACTTTGAGACGAAGATGTTTTCATGTACACCATTCCATCTTAATACTAGATACAATGGGATCATATAACCATTATAACATCATCCAGAATACTAGGTTGATGTTATTCTCCAACTTTTCCAATTACAAGAGTTGCAATGAAGTCTTGTTAGATACCAATCATTGTCTATAAATTCATAATATGACTATTTAAATCACTATCAATGTTATTTTCAGCCTATAAGGTTACACTAGTAGGATGCAAAGGGAAGAGGAGTATAATCATGGCCATATGATCAATTGGTTAATAAAAGGTTTAAGTAATAACTTGTATGAGTGATGGACTGACTGTAAGCCATGTCAATCAATTGGATTGGCTCGAGTTTGTCAAATAGACTTCCTCAAGTAGCCCAATTGGAATAACTGCAGTCGCCAAAATGGACCGGCTCTAGTCAGTTGATTATACTATCCGGGAACATAATGCTAAAAAGTGGTTGCTGCCTCTTTATTTCCCAAAGTTTTTTAGATACCCTACTTCCATTGGTTTCCTATAGTGGCATGATGAACATGGTTTTTTAATAAAGGAACATCATTTGAGAGGTCTTTCATCAACACTCTAAAAGGAAAGAGGGAGAGGGGAGTGGTTGTGCAATAACAATTTGTCAATAGAAAAGTTGGTACTTCCACTTTGGCTCTTAGAGCACAAAGTGGATTTCCATTTTTCATGTGGACTACATAGGGACATAGATGCTTTCACAACTATGTTGAGATAACATCAATGAAATCTTCATCCATTTTTTTCTTATATGATCCATAACATGATCTACTCTAAATAAATATAACCTCATAAACCTTTCTTCCCATTATATGGTTGTCACGAGATTTTCTCGTGGAATCATGGAGACAAAAGTTTTTTTTTATTTCTTCTATTGGATTTGTCTCTCTTTAGCTTGGATCTCTACAATTTATTGATCTTTGAGGTTTGTAACCAAGGGTTTAAAACCACTAGTTAGACAGTCCTAAATATCACTGGCTAACAATATGTATTTTAAGCTTGGAAATTGTTTAGGAATTTGTTGTTGGAAACATATATTTATCTTAAAGTTAATTTTTATCAAAGGTTACAAATTATGTAATTTTTTATTATAAAGTATAATAGAATAATTATGTTGTTTTGATTATATACATTTAATTCATGCTACTGATAATTTTTTTTTGATAACGAGGAACCCCTCCCGGGATCGGCCACTATTGGACCCCACCCAGCCAAGGGTAAACCCCAGAACCAGCCGTGTACATGGGGCACCGCGGTGCACTCAGTAACGTGGGGCCTTTATTGGACCCCGAGGGTTTTCACCTAGTGTCAAACCCGAGTCCCGTCATTGGAGATTGTCGAGTCGCACCACTTGGGCTACTGATAATTTGGATCTAAATATCTAATAAATATAAGTAAGTAATGTGACTCTAACACTAATGCTTTACTGATGTTCATCAACATAGATATTGGTCCCTATCTAGTTAGGGTTGATCAAGATAAGAAATAAGTAAAATTTCAAGATCAATTTGAATAAAATTATATATAAATTATTATATAAGGAGGAAATCACAATTGATATTTTAAATATGAAAATTAATTATTTATATGTAAAAAATAATAGTACCAAACTCAACTTTTTTGTACCTATATATATTACAAATATTTATTTTCTTTTGGCATATGTGGTTGTTACTAGCTGTATTCTTTGCAAATCTATGCAGTTGTGATGACTTAGTTTTATTCTTATGTTTCTAGTGGAGTTTATATAAAAATATATTTTTGATTATTAGAATTAACCAATGATCTATAAAAATTTGGGAGAAACAACAAAAAACATTGAACGTGAAAAGTAAAAAAAGGAAAATTAAAGAAAAAAAATTATACGCTTTAGATAAAAATTAACAATTGTAAAACTTATAGAAAAGAACTCTTTCCACAACACTTTATGGTCTAGAATATTCATTTAAGTGGAAAAATCTTGTTGGATAATGTGATACATCCACTTGTTTTAATGATTTTTTTCTAAAAAATCTAAAATAATGAGCACAATCCTCAAAATGTCAGATTTGGTTACATTTTCTTTTTTATCATATTATTAATATGTAAATGAAACCTCCAAGATGAGTGTTTTCTCATGCAAGACCTGCAAAATTCCACTTTTGATAACAATCTTAATAAAAATTAGATCTAAAAGTTATTTCTCATACTTTATTATAAATAGTATTATTTGTTCGTTAAAGTGTGAAAAATGATCAAGAAAATATGTATAACTATAATCCTAGGAATTATATATATGTGGGAGAGAAGGGATACAAGAAAGTAGTCAACTACCATGCATATTAAAAATATTATAATTTAGGAAAAATATGAATAAAACTATCATTGGAGGTGACTTAGCATAAGGCAATACAACCATATAGTGTGGCAATATTGTCAAATGAAAAGACCAATGGGTTGGGGGAAACAAAATGAGATAGAGTGCATTAACCTAGACTTTCTTACTCTCTCTATTATGCACAAAATTATTTGTAAGATGCTCGATTGTATTCCACAACAACACCCAGCTTCAATTGGATGAATTTGAGTCTCATTATGCTCAATTAATGACTTGGGTGTGTGTAAATTTTACATTGATATTATATAAATAAATCTAAGTGCATAATTAGAACTTTGAAAATGAATTTCAAATACTGAATGGCTTTAACATCATCATAATGAAACCAAACTTTTACTAGAAATGTAGAGGACATTTTTAATAGAACTATAAAAGTTTCATGTGAGTTAGAGTTATTGTTTGGAAGTTATGAATTTTGTAACTTCACCAAAGAAACACAATTTTGATTTCATTTTAAAACTATCTTAATCAAGTCAATAATCCACCACCCCTTCTTTTGAACAATGTGAGTATATGAATTGGTCATCATGGATCGCCCTTATGAACCTCCTACATAGTAAAAATCAAGAATATGCATTGGCTTTTATTGACCAATCATGTGTCTAACAAGAAGCCATGATTTAACCTTGATCCAACGAAATACATGTTTTCTTCACCACCTCCTCGCAAGGATACGAGAAGGTGGACCAAGTAGTAGCTCGACCACTCTATACACCATCCCACACCCAATAAAACTTATCGTTGTCTTCCTTTCTTCTTCCTCTTCTTTTTCCCTCTCGTTTGCACTTTTTTGGTGTCCCATGTGCCTGAAATTCAGCCTTCATCCTCTTTTTGTACCATCAGATCCACTGTGGAAAAGCAATGGATTTTCCTTCCACAAACTTCTTTGGGGCCATCAAAGGCCACCTTCACGTACATGGGATCACAAAAGGACCACAAGGCACCTTCACAAGAGCTCCAGTCCGAAAGCATGAGTGGGTCAGGTAGGAAAGATAATTCCCCCACCATCAAATTGTTTTTGTTGGATTTGATCTCTACACTCACCCTACACTTTTAGAACTAGTGTGTGCAACCCAACATCATTGTCGATCCAAGTGAGGTCCACAATGGGCCTTGATCTTGTGCCCTCCTTTATCTACAATAAATAACTACATATCCCTTTCAAAAATATATTTTGAAAAATATTCTATCTAGCATATATTATTAAAAATGGATCCTTTGAACAAAATCAGACTAACAATATACTAAATTGATTAGACAAATGATATATGCCACTTAAAAATAGTTCCATGGCATGTTCAGCCTTGCACTTTCAATGATATCCCAAAATGCATGTTATTCAAGTCTTTTTGTAATGTTTTATTCTAGTAGATACTCAACAATGATTCAATATGATTCAAACCTTGATAATAATCTATGATTAGTAAATGAATTCTCTTGATGAACCAACACTCAAACTTTATCCGAATTTGTACCCTAAAATGATCTTATCTTACATAAATGACTTAATGTGGACTTTGATGCTAGGATCACTATTTTGATGCTTAAAATTGATCATAGGTGACTCAATTTGTTATGTATGCTCTAAATAAATAATATTTTCTATAGTTTGAACAAAGAATATAAATTAATCACCCTATTGTCTGAAATCTGAACTTATGATTTATGTAATTTGAAAATGTAATTTTTTTGGTCAGAATTGGAAATTGTAAGTTAATGTGTACTTAGGATAATAGATCATCCTAATGTTGATCTAGTTATATTAAAAAATATAAATCACTACAAAGTCAATAAACTTGATGCCTTGTAATTGAAATATCATTTGGGACGGTCTTATTCCCTATTATGAATACTTGACCTACTCTTGACATGAAGTATTATTTCTTATTTGTGTTGCTAATGTAAGACCTAATATTGTTTAATTTTTTTATAGTGATGATGAATGCTACATCATTATTTCAAATCAATAGATTGATGATGTTATTGACATCAAATCTCAATGGGCCCCTTTTATCCCCTAATGATGACAGACTGGCATGAAAATGACTCAACGTGAGTAGTTTGACTATGACGATGCCTAAGTCTTTTAGTTTGTTCAATCTCATAAATTATTCCTCATAAAATATTTTAACCCTAATCATGAATCCCTAATCTTAGTTGTGATGTGTCACCCTAGGTACTATATGAGTCCATGAAGTATGATGTAACTTAATAACTAACTTGAAGGACTAGTTGGGATGTCAAAATGAATGTTGTAGGAGACTTCGGTGACACATATGACTAGCATGATAATGATTGATAAGACTGAATCTTGCTTATTTAAATCCAATTACACTTACTTGTAGTCTTAGGATCACCTTGTTGACCTAGTTGTCAAGATCTAGTCAAGGTTTCTATGCATATGATTTTCTAAATTAAGTGGTTAATATTAGTCTCTAATCAAGGTGAAATTTATCGTCCCATTGGCTAGACTAGTGGTTCTATAATTGCTTGTATATATGTAATCTAAAATTCTTTTCTTTATGTACTTGTTTGAGCTATATGTTCCCTATGACTAGTATGTTTGATTTGGATTAAAAAATCTGGAACAAATCTTGAAACATAATTAAACATGTCCATTATACAACCTTGTGCACATGTATGCATTTTCAAGGTAACCACACAAGGCTAGTGACCTACTTGATTTTTCAAGCATGGACAGACCATGTATATTGAAGGGTCAACTCTTGACATTTATTCTTGCAGTCCCTCACATTCAAACATGTGGTATTTGTAGAATTGTCTTTAATGGCCCTCAGAGACCCTTTTTTTGGAGAGCTAGCCAATGGACTTCTGATGTTATTTATTATAGTGTAATTGCATTTGAGATATGCTTGTATGTTAAATAGAAAGATATTAATATTATTGTTCTCTTTCTTTTCAATATATTAAGTTTTAGCAAAGCATTATATGCTCTATTAAACCTATAATTATATACTTTTACACAGAGTACTCAACAGAAATATGTTGATGTGTACCCATAATATGATTTTAGGTATCATGTACACAATAAAAATATTACAATTATCATTATTTCACTTCTATTATAATAATCTACTGCTCTTACTCTGTCGGAATCTAATGGCATGCAAATGGAATTCATTTTCTTTATGTATGGGGCTTAGGTCGTAATATAAGGTACTAGTTTAGCTTCTTTTAATATGCAATGTTTTTTCATATCGTGGTTATTCTATGTAATTGATTGCAATTTTATTCATGCATATGCTATGTATTTTTCACTCCAGAGATAGATGTTGGGGTGCTTTCAATATTGTCTTTCTAGTCATTTAGATTTTAGATCTAGGATAATAAACAAGTCAATGACACATAGTTGACCACCAAATGGCAGGGATTATTGAGTGTAGTGACATAATGGGAATATAACAAATTTACATGGTGGCACATGAGTAGAACAAAGATGGTAAGTCTAGAGATAAGGATCGGAGGCCAAAGATATATCACTAGATGATATCTCATGCTTTATTTCAACATGAGGTTCATATAATGTTGACAAAATGGTTCTAAAAGGCATGTACTTAGCATTACATGAAGAGATCATTTCATGATACATGGTGTGGTAGAAAAAGTATATATGTAGTGCCCACACATCTAGTTCTATCCTTGTCATGTTAAACAAAAGCCACCTATTATGTGCTTATTTTTATAGTTTTTACTAAACATAGTAAATTTCATACCAAAATCTTGGAATCTTGACAAAAAAAAACTAAAATTCAATAAATCAAAGCCTAAAATAGAGTTGAAAACTTACAAAATAACTAAATTAAAAGAGAGGCTATCTTATTTTCTAATTATATAAGATAGATGTCACTACATCTTGCAAACATTTGTGATTTTAGAGAAGCTACCCCATAATTTTATGAGTGATGTTTAACAACCTCAGCTCAGTTCCTTTACATAATCAGAAGTAAAAAGTGTCTCAATATATTTTAGAAACATCACTAGAGCTCACATAAAGCTTAATGCTCAAATACTCCTTGTATGGTAAATCAACATGTGAATGTCCTTCAAATATGCCACTGATATGTTTTTTTCTCTTCCATGTGTTTGTGCACTATTTTCAATGAAAGGAAGTGATACGCAAGAGATATATGGTATTTTATTAATAGATCCATGATTCAACTGTATCAATAAGTTGTTGTAAATACACTGAAACATACAAAGCCACTTTATTTAAGAAATTGTTTTTTCAGACTATGACAAATATTGTGAAAGGATGTTTCATATTGTGTTGATCTAGTTTGATAGAACTACATATACAAAAATTTACATGTGTATGGACTAATAACACATAAATACCGTCTTATAATATATATTTGAATAAGTTATAAGGTTTTGTACATGTTCTCCTCAAGTCACTACCATACCTTATCTACAGCCTAGGAGGACTACTTCAAGGAGTTAGAGTTTGTCAGATAATCACACGATGCTCTATCATGCAAGGCCTCAAGGAAACACAGACTCAACTCTTCTTCATATATCACAAAGATATGGATCTTCATGCCATTTGTTGATACACATTCCCAATGTATAATATTCACTTAGGATATCTACCCTAATCAGAGCAACTTGATACTACATGAAATGAACCCAAACCCAAACTAACTTCTCATCAACATGTAGTAATAAAAAGGAAACATCCCTTACTATATTTTTCCTATAGCCCATCGATCTATTTTACATTTCATTAAGTTATTCATACATGCACTTATACTCATTACATTAGTATCTTGTGTAATTCTAGATTGTAGTTGAAGTTGTAGTATCCTAGGTTGTCATACTAATTTAATGACAATTGAATATGCAGAAGAAAATTCTCATATTTTTTAATTAATCAACACATTGATATGATTTAATAATGGAAAACATGAATCAAAGTAGAAAACTAAATCTGATATTGTATTTTTTTTACATAATAACTTTCAAAGATTCCATCTACTTGAATTTAAAAGTACATTTTACACAATTCTAGGTAAAGAAAACTATCACTAATGCCATGCAATCTTTTTCCATTAGTGTCGGAACATATTATTGAGCACAAAAAAAAATCTATATTACATCATGATACTAGTTTGATTATATGTATCCATCATTATAAACAATAGTCAATAGTCATTTGTCACATGCTCTTTTCTAAATAAGGTTTATATATATCTTCTTGCTGATAAGTTTTATGCATCCAATTACCATCATAAATATACAACTACATTATCCAAAACAATGTTAAATTTGAAAAAAAACTTTTTTTTTCAAGTTTCTATATGCAACGCAATTTATTCCACCACCCTTCAACAAAGTTTCAAGCACAACTTTATGGATTTTGGAAGATCTTGAACTATCATGAAAGACATCGTATGAATAGTGGACTGAAAGGTAAACAATATGAAATATTACAATGAATCTATTGTCTTCACTTCTAGTTGAGAATTGGACAAAGGGTATAACTTATTAGCATGCATCTTTTTTTATATATATAATAAAAATATCAGGTTATTTTGAACTCTACCTTGAGATTGAAGATACATCATACCACATATTGAATGGTCTTGCTCGAAAAGTTCTTTGAATGAGGATAGTTCCACTTTTACGGAATGTGGTTGACCTAGTTGGTTAGAGAGGTAGAGGATAGATATATTATGTCATGCACGTCTCCTCTTAGAAGCACCAAGTGAGAACTTCAAATATCTTTCCTTTTTATAGAAGTTGTATTTGAAAAAATTATAAAATATAATCTTATAAATAAAAAAGTTGGGTGCTTCTTTATGATTCATTTCATTGGGAAAAAAATTAAATAAGTCATAATATAGTGGTATGAATACAACTGAATTTATTAATCAAGTTACTCTTTAAGATAAATATCATCAATAATAGTTCTATTAATCTAGTTATTGCCTCATAAGATTACACATGGATTTTGAACAAGTTTGAGGTTTGTTTAAAGTTTAGTTATCACTTATATGGATTTATTTAAGGATATATTAAGTAACAAAATTATGGGAATGAGAGTTTACTAATTAATCCCATATTTTTATAGCAATGTAAGAAAATAGGTTGCAGATTCCATATATATTGTCAATCAAATCATCCTAGTGTTCTAAATAATTTAATAAATTTTATTTTATTTTATTTGAATAAAAAAATCATTTAGTAAGTTTCTATTAGCTTCGATTGATTTATTGACCAGTAAATCCTCATATTTTAGTCACAAGAACATAGAAGTGCTAAACATGAGCTCCTCTTGATATGGATTACACAACTCATGACCCTTGGATCATGGATACATGATAAAGCAGTTCTCATCAGCCTCCCTCCAGGGAAGAAAAAACCCATATGGTCCCTCTTTTTTGAATTCATTAACCCTCTCTCTATCTCAATCACATTATTAATTACTCCTAGAAACTTGATCAATCTCTTTCTCTCACTAGTCCATCCCCATTCATGGGTGGATTGAATCTAGTTACTTCCTTGGTTCCTAAGAAAGGGACCCCAACTCTTCCCTCTCTCATCTGAGAGATACCCACAGGTCCACCCCTAAAATGGTAGCATAATAATCCTATAAGTTCCTTCATTTTCCTCCCCTATAAACATTGAACCTCTCCTCAACTTTTCTACATAGTTGAAAGCCTTAAAACCCCTTCTTCCTCATCTTCTTCTTCTTGGTCATGCATTAGTGTCATCTCCAAGAACAACCCACATTATTGCTTCCTTAAATTCTTCTTAGACCCCCATAAATTTCATAAGAAAAATGTAGGGATGGATGACACCCTAATGTGCCCTTTTGGTAGTCTTGTTCTCCCTTTCCCTCAAATGCTGACAAGGATATCTGTTGCCCCTGAGTACTTTATTGCTCAGTCTTAGTTAGAAGGATGGGGTCCTATTAAAAATAATGCTAGTTCTTTTATTACAATTTTTGATGGTATACAATTTATATGTTCATGTTACTCGATATGCCTTATAGACCCAAACCCCTAGACATAAAAATTTGTTATGGGATGTATTCATTAATTTGTGGTAGTGTATCTTAGACCAATCTTCAAAATATCATTAAGTTAGGTAGTTTGTGTATTGCGTGCAACTCCTAACATATTTGGTGTATACCTCTGATTTATTTGAGTGTATGGGATCCCAAACCAATAATCATGTATACAAATGGACCAATATCTAGGTACTCAGTTCATTCCTCTCATAACACCCTATTCATGTGTTTAGGCAAAGGAGGATTGAGAATATATCCCATCAATTAGTCTAGAGAAGGTTATCAGACTAGTACATGTTAATTAGAATGATGTATATTAATAGGTAAAGAGAATGTATTACAATTATCCATTAATTAGTTATCAAATAAGGTATATGTTAATGATGTTGTGTTGCACAAGATAAGTACCATAGATCTTAGTGTTGTAATCATGGTTAATATTGTATCATTTACAATGGGTTAATCATGTGTTTTTCTTATACAGAGTTTACAAGAAATATAAATATAAATATATATATCTGAAACTAAAAAGTTCCATTTGTAAACCATGCTCTTTAGATAATTATCCAACAAGTATAAATAACTTGAAAATAGATTTGGCCAATTTTTTATAAGTATACACTACATACAATTGCATATCCATATTTATCAGTCACCAAACAACGATATTTTTCTACATTTGTGATGTGAATTTGATACCAAGACATTTTTATCTAAGGACATGATGGGTTTGATCCATCTCATCGACATGGAAGATAGATAAATGGCATATTGAGTTCCATTACATTGGAATAGGTACGTGAAGTGGAAGATCATTCCTTTTACAACTCTTGTTTAATAAATTTTTGCACAAATTTCACATGCATGATAGATAAATGGCACACATGGTTCCATTATATTTTCATATGTTAAATTAATTCGAAGAACATTCTTCTACAATTCTAATGTAATAAGTATTTTACACAATTTGTAGAATATGGCATTCTCATTCCTTCTACTCCATAGTGTCACTAGTTATACCATGTATCCCCCATCATTAGTTCTGTCAAACACTCCTTTCTCTTCTAAATGGAAATCTTCTCTCATACTAGGTTGTAGAGTAATTTCATTCAATATATTGTTGTACTTGATGGTTATGGCTAGTTAATAGTTATCAACTCATACAATTTTTGGGTACGGACATAAATTTAAAAATATTTCATATCTACATATAGAAAATAGAACAAAAATATTCAAAACTAATTAAGCAACATTCGATTAAGCCTCTAAATGCTCTTGGTAAAATTAGTAGAAATTTGAGACTCCAAAAAATTAGGAAACTATAATGATATTTTTTATTCTCAATTTTAACACCTTGAATCGACAAAGTGGTTGATAGATTTTGATTATCCTACAATAACCAATCCTTCTTGCCATATTTAATTTTAGTATTGATGGACACTCAGAATTTGTATTACTTGAAATTATGTTAAACTCACATGTTGAAAAAAAACATAAAATCCTAAAAAATTGATAAATATAATAATTTCGTTATCTTTCATTATATTGGATATTGTATCTATTGATAATATTCTATGATCTTTTCATAATAACACCTCTTTGCTTTTCTTGTTTTCCTTGGGGAAGCGTAATTCCCCAACATTATACATTGGTCGCCTATTCCATTGGACCTTATACTATCTCAAGTAATTCTTCCCCTATATGGATTAAAATTATCCAGCCTCTTATATTCCTATTTCTTACCTCTGTCTACTATATTTGTCAATAGTTCTTTGTCAGTTATATCTTTTCTCATTTTTACATATATAGATCTCTGACTCATTTCATGTTTTTCTCAATTGATGAATTGTGAAACTTTCTCCCTCTCATTTCCATATTATATCACACCAAAACCAATCTGTCACCACTTCTAGACCTCCTCCATACCTCATAATTTACTTCTTCCTCCAGACCTCATAATAGACTCCTTGATTGGATTAGACTTTTACATCTTATCCTTTTTGAACATTGGAAAAAAATGAGTCATCAAGGAGACTTCCTCTCCCTCACCCCTCATTGACCTATGGAGGCCTTAAATAGGAGGAATAAGGTAAACAAAGTGTGCATCCCATTAGTTCCAGTGCAAACCATGTCATACATAAATCCCAGTTATATTCGTCCCCGTGAGGATTCAAACCTGAGACCTTTGCCTGTGTTTGCAGTTCGATCACCAATGAGCTACATCCTTGCAGGCTTTTTAAACATTTTCTTCCTCTAAAGGATGAGAATATAGAACCAACACCCTTTATAAACTATTACTAGTTCCATGGAAGCCAAAACCATAACCATACATCCATACCTCCCCCCCCATACTTCATCATGTACACTTTGATTCCATTGGACTCTTACCTACAACCCCTTCAAAACATTATCTTCTTGTAGAGGAATGATAAGCTAAAACCCACACAAATTATTGGTTAGGACTGATTCAAGTGAGCCAAAACCTTAATCATAAATCCATAAATACTCCTCCTTTCCTCATAATATACCCCCTCATTGCATTAGACCTCAACCCTAAAAAATTATGAACATCATTTTTCTCTAAAGGAATATTAATGTAGTACCAACACCCCTTGTAAACAACATAAGATTATATGAGGAATAAACTCAACATTACCATCCTAAATAACTCATCATATACCTCCTATTTGTTTCAAACACTCATCCAGGGCCATGCTCCCCCAAAAAATGTAATATATATGTGTGTATATATATGTTTGCAATGGTATATTGATAATATATATTATATTTACCGCATATTCATCATTGACATGGACTTAGTGTAGTGGTTTAAAGTTGCACTCATATGTAATAGGTCTCAGGTTCAATCCTTTATGCTTGCATTATTCATTTTTACACAATACATACAGAACACATATGCTATATATATGTTGTTTCACACAACAAAACACATAGCTAGATTTGGTGTAGTGGTAAACATGTTTATTGTTGTATTAGAGGTCATGATTTAAAATCCTAGATTAATTACTTAAATATTTTTTGCCCCCCAATCGCTAACTCTTAATGCCGCCACTGCACTCACCTCTTACCCCTTAAATAATTTTCTTCTCTGAAAAGAAAAGAAAGTTTTACCAACATCCATTGTCATATATGATTGTTCCATGATGGTCAAAACCTTAACTAGACATCTTTGAGAATCCTTCATACTTCATCATATACTCCCTCATTGCATCATATTGTCAGTCCTCACCCTTTTTTGTAACTATTTTCCTGAAATGAAATATGGAAGTGGAACCAACACCCCATATTAATTGCAGCCAATTTGCACAAGCCAAACTAGAAACATGCATCAATGGACCTCATATATACCTCGTCATATATTTATAATTGCATCAAGCTCTCAACCCTTACCCCTTTAGAACATTGTGTTCCTATGAAGAAATATATAAGTAGATCCATCATCTCTTATCAGTGGTGGTTGACTCACATGAGATGAAACCTTGACTACATATCCATGAACCTCCTCCATACCGCATCAATTACCTCCTTATTGCATGATACTATCAGCCTTGCTCTTATCATGCCTTTTTCCACTAAAAGGAATAATAAAGTAATCACAATATCCCTTCTCATATTCTACATGTTCATGTGATACAAAACCTAAACCCTATGTTCATGAATCTCCTCCATACCTCATCATATACAACTACACTATAATAGACTCTCACCCTTGACAAATTTCAAACATTGTAACCCTCTAAATATATAAGAGTACATAACCTATTAATATCACCAATTATGTCGTGTGAGACTAATCATTAACCATACACCAATGAAACTCAATCATACTTTACTGATCACCATTTAGGGGACTCCAAAACATGGGAAGATTATCTTTGTGAAGAGCTTTATAACAGATTTGGCATCACTGGTGGTAGTGGGTATGGCTTCTACCCATTTGGAGACATAGTCCACTACAACTAGAATGTATACGAAACTGTATGAAGAAGGTAAAGGTTCCATGTAGTTGATTCCCCATACGTCAAAGACTTACACTTCAATCCATTTGGACATAGGCATCCCATTCCTACGGGAAATACTCTCGGTTCTCTAGCACTCACTGCAGGCTTTAACATAGGCGTGGGAATCTTTGAATAGAGTGGGCCAATAGAAACCAGACTGGAGAACCTTGGTTGTAGTTCTTTCAACTCCCAAGTGTCCTCCATAGGGAGAGGAGTGACACTCATACAAAATATTTGGGGCTTCATCTTTAGGTATACATCTTAAGTAGAGGTTATCGGTGCAACGTCTGAACAACAAAGGGTCATCCAAATAATAGTACTTCAAATCAGAGAAGAATTTCTTCTTCTATTTATAAGATATTTCTGGGGGCAATTGTTTACAAGCAAGATAGTTGCAAATATCTGAATACCAGGGTCCTTTTGGATTAGCTATTTGGGAAACATAGATTATTTCATCGGTGTAGCTCTTATTGATCAACAACGGGTGGTCATCCTACACTCTAATCCTGGATAGATGGTTGGCGACCATGTTATCAGTACCCTTCTTGTCGATGATCTCATGATCAAACTCTTGTAAAAGTAATGCCCAACACAGCAGCCTAGGCTTGGCATCTTTCTTCTGTATCAGATACTTGATGGCCCCATGGTCCGTGTGAACAGTCACCCTGGATCCCACAAGGTAAGAACAAAACATTTTGAATGCGTAGACGATGGCTACCATTTCCTTTTTTGTGGTGGTATAATTTATTTGTGCCTCATTTAACATTCTACTGGCGTAAAAGATTACGTGATGCTTTTTGTCCTTATTTTGCCCAAGGACGACGCCTATAGCATAATCACTAGTGTCACACATCAACTCAAATGGTAGGCTCCAGTCCGGTGAGTGGATAATGGGTGTAGAGACTAGAACATCCTTTAAGGTGGAGAATGTCATCTGGCATTCTTCTATGAAAATGAACTTAGCATCCTTCATCAATAGATTCGACAATGGCTTTGCAATCTTCAAAAAATCATTGATAAACCTTCTATAATAGCCGGCATGCCCTAAGAAGCTTCTGATTCGTGTCATAGACGTGGGTGGAGGGAGCTTTGCAATTGCTTCCACTTTGGACTGATCAACTTCGATGCCCTTGTTGGACACTTTATGTCAGAGAACGATACCTTCTTGTACCATTGAATGACACTTTTCTTAGTTTAGGGTGAGACTTTGTTATTCACATCTTTTCATCACCAAAGACAGATTGTTCAAGCAATCATCAAAGGAGCCACCATAGATGTTGAAGTCATCCATAAAGACTTCCATCTTATCTTCTATGAAATTGGCAAAGATAGTGCTCATGCTCCACTCAAAGGTTGCAGGTGTGCTACAAAGCCCAAAAGGCATCCTTCTAAAGGCATATGTTCCATAAATGCAGGTGAAGGTTGTCTTTTCCTGATCGTCTGGATGAATGGGGATTTTATAAAACCCTAAGTACCCATCCAACCAACAAAAGTACAAATGATGCGCCAAGTGCTCAAGTATCTAATCGATGAATGGGAGAGAAAAGTGATCTTTACGGGTGGCAGTGTTTTATTTTCTATAATCTATACACTTCCGCCAACTGGTAACAGTCTTGGTTGTCACCTCAACCCCGTTATCTTCCTTGTCTAGCATGATACCTTCCATCTTAGGGACTACTTGAATAGGACTCACCTACGTACTGTCACTGATAGCGTAGATGATTCTTGCATCGTGGAGTTTTATAACTTCTTTGCTAACCACCTCTTGCAACTTCTCATTCACTTTCCATTGCGGTCGGGTGTAGGGTTTGGAATTCACTTCAAGATGGATTCTGTGCATACACAAAGAAGGGTTGACCCCCCTATATCTCTAATAGAGTAACCTAAGGCCTTCCTTCGTAGCTTCAACTCAACTAATAGAATTTTCCTTCTGATCATCAGTTAAATCTAAATTGATAATAACTGGATTCTTTCCTTCTTAATCCAGGAATTTGTACTATAAACCTTTCGGCAAAACTTTCAGTTCGGGTGGGGTTTTCCTTTCCATTTCTCCAGTGGGACTGGTTTGTAGTGTAGCATACATTATTGTTTTAACTGGGCCATCTGCTTCAGATTGTTCTTCAGCATCCAAAAATTCTAGGAGTTCTTTCACCTCTGGGTCATCGACAACCTGTGCATTTCCAACTAGGGCATGCATCAGTGGGTCCACCATAGCTTTCTCCTCCCTTACCTCATCACAGAGCTATTGGTAGCTTTTGACAAAGTAAGAAGACTCAAAGAATGAGGGGGCTTTCATGCAGTCACAGATGTTGAAGTTGATATACTCTCGTCCAACTCTGATCATTATCATCCCATCTTCAACGTCAATGAGCGCTCTACTAGTCACTAGGAAGTGTAGCCCCAAAATCATTGGGCAGCTAGGGAACTCCAAGGTGTCAATCAGAATGATGTCGCATGGTATAAAGAATCATCCAACCCTAATGCGAACATCTTCTACTACTCCAAAAGGTCTTGTGAAGGTGTGGTCGGCTAGATGGATCCTCATATTTATACCTACTATGTTAGTAAGAACCAACCTTTTTGTAAGCGATAATGGCATTAGACTAATGCTCGCTCCTAGATCTGCTAGACCTTTTCAGGTCATGTTGTCTCCAACCTAGAAGGGAATCACAAAGGTGCCATAATATTTATTCTTGGAAGGCATGCTTTACTTAATGAAAGAGTTGGACATCTGTGCTAACTTCACAGTCTCAACATCTTCTCCTCTCTTCTTTATTGAAATTAGGTCTTGGAGAAACTTCACATAGGTAGGCATTTGCTCGATGGCATCCAAGAAAGGGATGTCGAGGTGCAGCTTTTTCACGGAAGTCATGAACTTCTCATATCTTTTTTATAAATGTGCTTTCGCTAGCTTGTGCGGGAAAGGCATGCGGGCTGCGTACCTATATGGATGCTCTTCAGAAGCCACGTCGACACCACCTTTTTCTATCACTTTCTTTTCCATTGTAGGTACTTCTGACGGCTCCTCAGGGGTTACATATTTGACTGGAACTGTTGTTCTCTTTTCGTTAGCTGAGCGTATCAATGTTCTTGACCTCAGAACGACCATCTTTGTGGTTTCATTCCCTCACGAATTTGCCTTAGTGTCGGACGGGAATCACCTTAACTGATGGTTGATTCTCTGAGCTAGACTTGCTAATTGTTGATCTATTTTCTTGTTGTGCTGCTGGAGCTCCCCGATCTAAGCCGAGAAGCCTCCTATCTGTTGTTGCACTAAATTGAAGAACTTCGTGCTGTCCACGAAACTCTTGTGTAGTTTCTCATTTAGATCATTTTGTTTCTTTTTGAAGGACATTAACTTGGTCATCTAGCTGATGTTGCTGACCTTGCTCAGTACTTGGGTAGCTTCTTTGTTGTTGGAAACCTATCTGGCATTGATGATTATGTTGTCCTCCTGAAGAAGTTCTGCATACCAGATGGTGAGAGTTTTTTGTTGTGTTGGTGTTTCCGTATGAGAATTCAGGATGGTTAGGACATCGATATTGGACATAACTCACATTCTTTATACTTTCATGATCAAGCTCTCTCTACACAGCTGTGTGTGGGGAAAAGTCAGAAAGGTGGTCCAACTCTCTACACGTGACAACTTTTGACCACTTCTTCTCAGACCTTGCCTTTATAGCTTTTCTCCTTTAAGGTTTGAACATTAGCCACTATTTCATCTCATGTTTCCACCAATGCTTCCATCACCTTTGAT
Organism: Alisma plantago-aquatica; assembly: GCA_963693085.1. Classification (NCBI taxonomy): domain Eukaryota; kingdom Viridiplantae; phylum Streptophyta; class Magnoliopsida; order Alismatales; family Alismataceae; genus Alisma; species Alisma plantago-aquatica. The sequence goes on along the minus strand of OY856410.1, from coordinate 59,812,062 downwards.
TCCCCAGGGGTAGAGTGACTTGTTGACTCTCCATCATATTCGTTGTCCTGCTGATTTGTGGTCATGTTGCCTATAATCTCCCTGACACTTTGGGTGTTGAGCCCCAAGAAATTGCTGCTTGCTTCAACATTCAAGGACTTCCTTCATATAATGCATAGCTCATTGTAGAAGGTGGTGATCATCTTGGGCTCAGAAAAACTATGGTACGAGAACTCTCGTTGATAGCCTTGAAATCTTTCCCAGGTTTCATGCAAGTTCTCTGAGACCCTCTGCGAGAATCTGGTTATCTTGTTTTGATATTTTATCGTTCTCTCTGTAGGGAAGAATTTGCAATAAAAGTATTGGCTAGATGTTCCCAGTCAGGGAGGCACCCATCTTGGAAACTTGAGTACCATTCCAGAGCCTTATCCTTTAAGGAGAAAGGAAAGCACTCATTGTAGATATAAGATATCAGGACCCTTTTAATATTGAAAGTCTTACAAGTCCTATTGAATGTCGTGAGATGATTGTAAGGATTCTTTTCACTGGTGTTTCCTCTGAAACGGTTGTGTTGTAGCAGCTGGAGAAAAGCTGGCTTCATCTTAAAGTTTGCCACATTGAGCGGTTGCTCGACCATTGGGTTCCTTTCCTCATTTTCCCTAACTTAGATAAAAGAACAAAGAGACAAAACTTCGGGTGCTTCCTTAGGCATTGCTTGTCAGACACAAGAGGGTTTGAAGGGATGAAGACATACCTAAAAAGAAGAGATATAAAAGTGTGAATGTGTTGTAGAAACTATGTGCAATAATTATCTACAATATTATATGCATATGTACAAGGTTTTTGGCAAAGTACAAGTAAAACTCGAGTTCGTAGAATGGTATTCATTATCGAGTCCCCGATAATGACGCAAAAAAGTTGATAATCCTTAAACATGGGTCCAAAAATGGAGACATGTCTAGGTCATCAGACTTTAATAATTTATAATACCTGAATGTTTAAGACTCCTGCAACTATCACAGGGTCGAAGTAGTTTGGGGTCAAACACAGGGACTGGGAGAATTGTGCTTCAGAACCCAAGTTTTACTTGTCTAAGTGCGTTGAAGAGTCAAAGGATTAGGGTTTGTTGTAGCAAAAGAAAAGAATCAAGAAGAATTAAACTAAAACCTATCTCCTAGGATAGTTTCCAAAAGGATAAAATTTTTATGTATGTTGGGTTTTAGCAGTTTTTATGGTAGTTTTTGCATATAGCAAACTAAGGAGATAAAACTATCTTTGGAGTATAGCACGAAGAAAGAAAACTTAATCATAACAAGAAGAAACGACCTACATCCAACATCTTCTTCTCTCAAAGAAAACCCCAACTAACCATGCACGGCGTACCTTCTCTCAAAGGTACCAGGCATGGGCTCACGCACAAAGATAAACTGGGTGCGACTCTAGTTCTGGGTACTCTTGTACACCTAAATCAGACCAAGCTCTAGAAGTTTACCACATCCTTCTCTCAAAGGAGTCAAAACAAGAAACATGATTCGATAATGAGTCAAAAGAATGAATCAGAAAGAAGAAGCTAGAACTCAGATGCTAGAAAGAAATCATCTAATGAAATAAATACATGCATAGAATGATATGAGATAAACTCCATAGAATCTGATAATCATAGAGAAGCATAATGGATTAGTTACAATGTTGTAATTAAATGAAAGTAAATGTTGTAAAGAGAAGATAAGTATCGATCTCCTTGATTTAGGAGACTGAAGTACATAGAAACTGACACCTAAGATAACGCTAACCCGATACCGGGTAGAGGCCATATCGAGATATGACCATGTCGGGTCATTGACCGTGTCAGGTCATGGACTGTGACATGTAAGATTTGTATCAGGACAGGACCTCTGTCCGATACATTCATGTCAGGTTGCTGGCCATGTCGAGCTGCAACCAAGACGGGTAGAGATTGTATCGGGTTGAGTACCATATCAGGTTACATTATCTTAAGGCACTCGAGTTCTTCATGTCATGTATAGGTGGGCAAGTCGTCTCAGGTTGAAGCCCAGATAGGAATCTGACATTCTTAAAGTGGCCTTGAGGATCATATCGTGCTGCTTGCTACTACCGAAACAATCTCTAAGTGAACTCCTCCCATCCCTCTCGGGATGGTGGTATGCTCACCTAGTTATCGCCCTAGAGGCTCCTTGGGACTCAACGCACTAGCTCCTTTACTCTAGGGACAAGCTCTAGTAGGGTCCGGTATGTCTCATTGTAGGCGTGTAGCTACTATTTATAGGAAGCGAGTTGTTGGGAGTTGTAGCTTTTATTGGCCAATGTGCCTTTCATATGTGGCTCCATTCTCGAGGCTTCAAGAGGTCTGATACGAATGACACCCATCATGTGTGTCGAGCTGGGAGAATGTCGGGAAGTGGGTGTATCGTGTACATCTGTGGCGGTTTGGAGTCTTTTCGGGCTACGGTGCCGAAGGGTGGCCATGTCGGGTAACGATCTTGTCAGTTCATGAACCGTGATGAGTTAGGTACCATATTGGATAGAGGGCCACAACGGACTGAGACTCCTGCACGACACGCCCGCGTCGGGTTGCTATCGTAGCGGGTAGCGACCATGATGGGTAAGAGGGGCGTGTCGACTTTGGATGTCGGTGAGCTATTGGGATGGATCGTGATCTTCATTGTTGATGGGTCTAATGGGCCCATTGGTGCTTCTTTTGTTGTGGAAAAATAGGAAAAGCCCTACAAAAGAAGAGAAATATTGTCAAGGGTGTAGTGGGCATGATTCTTCATAATAAATAGAATAAAATGAAGATGAAGTTAAGTTTGGAAGCTATTTTGACAATAAAATATAAGTTCTAGCAGCCATAAAGATGGTGTTATCACTCTCCCACAATTGTCTCTCCCTTTGTATCCCTCCCTTTGATGGGTAGGACTTGTTTGAGTTCTCTCAGTTACCGCAACCAGTCAAGACAACAATTGTCTGAGTGATTGATTGCGTACGAGAGAACCCCAGTATCCCTCTATTTATAGGAGAGTTATGATCATGGTTCTTAGTCTGAGCATGAGTTAAAGGGGACAAAATTTCACAATTTGTTGCATCTTGTGAGCAGAGAAATGGTTGGTTCAGGAGTGAATCAATCAGTTGGCTTGTGAACTAATCAATTCATCCCTTGAACCAATTGTTTCAACATGTTTCTCGATCACAATTGTATTGGCAATTAATATCTGATTAATACACAACATGACGTCAGCACTAATACTTGATCCAATCAAATTGATCAACAAATCGAACATTTTACAACTTCAACCGGTTGAATCATAGACCTTAGTTGATTGGTTCACTTCCTAAACCGGTCATCCCATGGGCCAGATTGCCATTATCTGTTCCATTGACCTGATACTTTGAAATGATCAGTTCTACACTAGAACCAGTCATTTCAAAGTCCAGTCAGTCAACTTTCAACCATTGTTGTTTAAATTGAATACCTAACTCTTTAGTATAAAATTTAAACTACATCCATGAATAAATTCCTATTTCAAGTGTATCCTATGTGTGGGACACTACAAGTTTGATGTTATGTCGGTAGTGAATGTCCATAACTAATTTATGACATCACAAGCAATGAATGACATCTTGCAACACATCATTGCTATATAAGCAATTGGAAAGTTGGAGAACAACTTTAACCTACAATTTGTGATTGGTGTTATAGTAATTGTATACTTCCTTTGTCACTGATATCCAAATTTCACTCGAGTCATGGAATCTTCATCATCTCCAATGTTCAATCCATGTTCCTTGAACTAGAGAAGACCACTTGAGATATATGTAAGCTCAATATAGAATATTGACTCACATGAGCATGGCCATGTATATCTCAGTCTGTCTTATCAAGTGGCAAGGATATCACACTCCAACATGTGGGACAAATTCCATCTATATTACTCAAAATCATCTTGATGTGTCACATTTCCCCAGAGCATCACCTTTATGGAAACCATCATTCAGGTTACAATGGATGATGTCAAAGTACACCGAATGATATGTAATGAGTGCAGTGATTTTAGTTCTAAGAACCACAATCACCATTGTTACTATGAGAGATGATTCTAGCTACCGTGTAATTGTTTCCATGCATCACTCTCAAGGTGGGTATGTCTGATACATTGTTCTCTAATATGTATTTATGTGTTTGGTCTGATATAACATATCATAACTTAATGAGATTTTTTCATCAACAAATACACAGTCTAGTTTGATGTGTTATTTCTATGTATAATCCTTGCTAAATAACAACCAACTAGAGGGGTAACATTATTTTATATACTCTTAACATCCATATGATCTTGTTGTTTAGGTCCTCAACTCAAAGACATACATCATTGATTAATATCATTCTTTAGACATTTATTATGTGCATCTCTTATCTCATAGAAAAATCAAATAAATTAAATTGGAAAATATTACCTTTATTATTAATCAAATCATTTACCCAAGATGCCATTACAATCATCATATGATTGGCTCTCTTGGCATACATTGTTGACAAGGTATGGCCGGAGAGCCAATCATATGATGATTGACAAGGCATAGACCATAAAGGATTTGATTAATACTCATAAAGGCAAGCTTCCAATTAATTCTATTTCAATTAGTTATGACATAATGAGGAAACATTATGAATGTCTAAAGAATGACAATACCCACTGATGTATGTCTTCAAGTACGCATCTTGGAGAGTGACATCATATGAATACTAAGAGTATGTACATTCTTATTGTGTCCCTAGTCGATTGTTACTGGAGAAGGTAAATAGACACTAGAAACACTAAAGACTAAAGTGTGGGTTGCTTGATGGCTAAATCTCATTAGTCATGATATGGAAATATCAATCCAATCACATAGATACATGTTAGGGAACAGTGTATTGGACATACGCAACTTGAGAGTGAAACATAGAAACCATAATTGATGGTCTTAGTCATCTATCATAGTAAAGGAGGTGATCGTGATTCTTATGCCTGAAGTCATTGCACTCATCACATGTCATTGGCTATACTTTGAGATCATCATACATAATCCTGAAATATGGGTTTCCATACAGGTGATGATTGGGTAGCTTAGATACATGGGGATAGACTGTGAGTGATACAGATGTGATTTGTCCATCATACTGGAGATTTATATCTTGAACACTTGATAAGCAAGACTAAGAAATGCATGTGCATACACATGTGAATCAATATATGATATTGAGGTCACATTATCTCAGACAGTCTGCTCTTGGTTCAAGGAACATGAGTTGAATGTTGAGAGGATGACCATCCATGCTTCAGCTTCACTCCAAATATCAGAGATAAAAGAATTATACAATCATTGTGACACCTTACACAAATTGTAGGTTGAAGTTGTTCTCCAACTTTCCATTCACTTGGGTAGCATTGATGTGAAACTAGGAACCACTCACTACTTGTGATGTCAAAAGTTAGTTATGGAAACTCACTGCCAATGTGATATGGGACCTATCGGGTCACACACATAGGAACTCATTCAGAAAAGGAGTTTTATCTTGAATGAAGATTGGATTGATTACTAAAGTGTTTAGGTATTCAATTCACGCAACAATTGGCTGATTGCACTGCCAAACGAGCAACTCACATGGGTGAGATGGCCATTTGGACAAATAAATGATCATCTCAAATGTTAATATGAGCATTTGAAGTGTCAGGCTGATTGGAACTGAATTGGCTCAAGTTCTACACTAATTAGGCCCAACCGATTGTCTCACTAGGCAAACTCTTAGCTCAGATGAGCGATATGAACAATTCACATGGTGAATTGATTGGCTTGATTGAACTGCAAGAAGGTTCTAATAACTTTTTGGATTGGTGAGAAAATTCAATTGTTTTGATTGCACAATTCTTGTGAAGAAAGGAAATAATGCTTAGTATTAGTTGGAAACAAATTCAAGGAAATATTGTTTAGTATTAGTTGGAAACAAATTGTCAGTTTTGCATGCAATTAGGAAACTGCGAGACAGCCGTATTGTAGAGAGAAATGACTGTCTAATAGGCCAAAAAACTGTCTGGACTGCCAGACAATTGTTTCGTGTTTTGCAGGTTGCAAAAATTCAAGATCTTCTGGTCCCTTCCACTCCCACACAAATCCCGAATTGACTGGAAATTCTGACTGTAACCCCGCCTATAAATAGACGGGTATTGGGGGCTTCCCAGAAACAACACAGACAATTGAGAATCAATTTCTATGCCAATTGTTGTCCTCTCTGGTTGTGGTAATCATGAGAGCCCAAGCAAGTCATGTCAGACTATGGAGAAATAGTAAGGGGGAGAATAACTAATGATCATTGTTGTGGGAGAGAAAATTGGTGACTAGTACGCGAACATGAGGGACAATTTCTTCCTGTCCATTATTGTTGAACGATAAGAGTTATAGTTGGTCCATGTGGAATACTCTAGAGGAAGGAGTCCTTTTGCTACTGCTAGGAGGGAAAATTCAGTCTGTAGTTCTGGCGAGACCACAGGAATCACTGAAGAAGTTGTCCTGTCCATTGTCTGTGGTGAAGACCAGCATCTGCACAACCACCATCCAAGAGCAAATGGAGGATATTTTCATTTCAATGAGTTGTTGTCGCTAGACTTTCTCTAGGACCAATCATAATTTGTTAAACCATCCTTCCTATTTCATATTAGTTGGTGTGATCTTGATGTAATAGGGAATACAAATAGATAAAGTTTTTATTTCCGCTGCTATACCTTCTGCCCGTATTTTCCAACATACATACCAACACGTGTAAAATCATCATCCTAAAATAGGTTTTGATGGGGGATGTGCAACATCATTATGGCCAATAACCCTATATTTGTGTGTGGTTGGATGGTTTGGTTTTATTCCTAAGTATATCGATATGCATTTCAAACCTCTAACTCCTTATTCCCATTGTAAAGTTAATTGTTTCCTACCTTTTCTCCCCTCAAACATAACTCGAGGTTTCTCTTTACAGTGTAATAAAGTTAGAATAGGATAGTTTCCTTTCTTAAAATGAAAAAGAAGATGATCATCGCCACATGAGATGACCAGTTTCTGAGACGAACCAATCGTCTGAAAGGAGGACATAACAAAAGATCCATACGACTGCCTGGTGGGCCCAACTGATGGTTTGGAAGGAGTCCAAACAACAATTGGATAGGAGGCCAGACGACCATCCCTGAGGATAAACCGACCGCCCAGGAGGGGAGACGATTGGTTCAAGGGATGAGCCAATCTACCAAGATTGGCAAGCACAGATTTACACCAATGAAATGTTCACACATGTGATGTGATGATTGACCGAGGTGGTGGTAATACCTTGTGGCTCCAAGAAATTACTGTAGACATGGCCATAACCATCACCTTTTGTTTTATATTGCATGTTTACATTGAGGGATATATGATGTGGTCTATTATCACACTAACAAATTCACTTGGAGTTGAAAATCCTAGAGTTTTTAACCAAAACCTTGTGCAATAATACCACCCGCAAGCGAACGAGTCTTATCACAATATAGTTAAGGATTGAATCCCAAGGGAGAATGTTTTTAAGAATTGTTGCTAGTCGAGTCTAGCTCAAGTAAGACTAATATTTAGAACAAAGGGGTGATTTGAGATTAATTAAACTAATTGCAAGAAAGTATAGAGTAGAATTTAAAGTTGAATCTAGATTAATGATGGGCATCACTGGGGTGGTCCCGAGTTTCACCACCACTCCGCATGCAAACACATCCTAACACCAAACATCCAGGTTATATCTAACTGTCCAAATAGAATTGCTGCAAACCCTCCTGGAAGGATGTTTAGGTTCACGTAAGCATCACCTTAGGCATCAGGTCTCTCATCGCCATCTGAATCATGCACTTACAATTCTGAAGATACATATATCCAACTGAAGTTGTGGCCCTCCTTTAGGATGTTTAGGCACACATAAGCATCACTGTGGGCTAGATGGCTTGTCCCCTCACGGATCATACACTTACGACTTCATGGAATCCCTTCCAATTTTTCAACAGGGAGTCAACCACGTTAATCAACATTCAAATCCTACATATTGAAGTTATCACAACATAGGAAAGAACTAGATAAATGTGAGGAGGTGATCAATCCACAAACACAAATCGACGATTAACAACAAAATGAAAAGTTACATACATGCCATGGAATGTTTAATGAAAGGACATATAAGCATGGGCAGCGGGGCTAGTCCTCACGCCCTAGTGAAAGGAAACTACTCGCTCATTTTGTGAGGAACAAAAAGAACAAGAGAGAAGGAAGATTCCACCAAGAACATAGTGAAGGAGATGATCATAGCTAAGTGAAGATGTGGTCTTCTACACCATGTTGAAGCAGATCTCAGACGAGGAGGAAGAACCACCAAGGCAGACCAGGCAAATCTTCTTCTCCACCTTCTTTCTCATCTTGACCACCTTGCTCGTAGTAAGAGGAACAACATGTGGAGTGGCAGCAGTGTGGATGGCAGGGAGGTGGTGCTGTGTTGGTGAGACAAAGTGGAGGTAGAGGATCGGAGTAGAGAACTCAGTCCAGAAGCGTTTGGGTGTGGCATGGATGCCCCCCCTCAAATGAGGACTCTATTATCCTATTTATAGCAATAGGTGGGTGTCAAGAGGCCTCCATGTACGGTTTTGAGATGATGGCTATCTTCACCGCTAGGGTGCTTCACAGTTTGCACAATCAGCCACCCTTTTCACGGTCTTGAGGGCCGGTGCCTTCTTCACGTTCTTTGGAACCACAAGGGTTCTCGCGGTTTGGGCAAGTGATCCCCTCCTCTTGGTCTTGACGTGCTCTCAGTCTCACGGTCTTTGAGATCATTAATGGTCTTCACAATTTGGAAAACCATTGGCCGTCCTTATCAGTCTTGAAGACAGATCACGTTCCTTGTGGTTTGGGAAAGCACAAAGCAACTTCCCGGGTTGAGACCAATAAGGCAGGTCGAGATGCAAGGGGAGCAGCGACAGTGGTTGTTTTTTGGCAATCGTGGTCTGGTCAAAGAAGGTGTAGAGGGGAAGACCGTGAGGAGCAGGTAAAGATGGTGGTTGGCAATGACAATGAAGGTGGTCATGGTGTAGGCCGCGATGGTGGTTGGGGAAGGTGATGGGGAGGCGACATTGTTGATGGAGTGGAAGATTAGGGTTGCAGGTGGGAGTCGTGATCTTCATGTGGTCTTGAGAGATGGTACCTCATAGTATGGAGACTGAGAGGCCTCCTCACAGTTTTGAAACTGTGAGGAGCAGACCGTGTGGGCAAACCAAATGATCAGGACCGAGTGGTAAAATGAAGAGGAGGCGTTGATATGCGGTTGGATGGTTGAGAAAGCTTGTTGTCTTGAAACTGAGAGAGGGCAGACCGCTAGGGTGAGATCGTTTAGGTGAAACTGTTTGGAGAAAGAAGCACAAAACTGTGTAGGTAGAACTAAGAGGCCAAAGCCACAAGGGCCAAGTTTGAGAGGTTAAATAGAGTAGGGTTTGAAACCGAAAGAGGGTGGAGATGGATGTAAGGGTGATGTTGATGAAGATGGATTTAGGGTTGAGTGAAGGTGGGCCCAAGCTGATGGTTCAACCTCATCGTGACCTACATGATCTGCATGAAATTCATATAAATCTAGTTAGTAATCTTGATAATTCAACCAATTCAGTAAATTTGCATATTGTAAGATCTAGGAGATGAAAGTGAAATATTTAAGCAAAAATGGGCCAAAGATGGCGACTGAAATCATGATGAATATGGATTCATCAAACACCCCGAACTTAAACGTTGCTCATGCTCGAGTATCAAAAAATCTAAAATAGTCACCAAATGAATACTTTAAACTTGTGTGATTACTTCATCTTCACTAAGCATCTCAACTTCTTGAGATCACCGAACACAATCTTACCATATCTTTGTTCCTAAGTTTGTTTTCCAACATCATTTCCTCTTCACTTTTTTCAACAACAAGCATTTCTAAGAGTTTTGTAAGAGTCTAGAGACACCCGTAGAACAATAAGTGTGCACCTGATCTGACACTGGTGTTTTTCAGTATAGGGGAGGCATTCATTGTGCCTTTAGGTGGAAAAAGGAGTGAAGGGTGGTATGGAAGGAAATTGATTATTTCTCCTTTATTCGAATTGAGATTTATTACATAGTTGCAATTACATAGATTGCATTTTGTTGTGTGAATCTCTCCTCTATTCGACTCAAGATTGCAATTTTTCATGTGCGCATTGGCGTCTTTTCTTTGTGGTATGCCCCTATTAAATAGTGAGGGGTATGGAAGAAGTGAATATAGGGAGAGATGGCGTGCTAACCCAAACTTAGGGTTTGGAACTATTTTGGATGTTTTTTTGTTTCTTTTTTATGGACGGAGGGGTACGAAGATGATAGAAGAAGTGTAGAAGAGAGTTCAGATCAGAATGCAACTTGATTTACAATTCAGCACACTGGATCTTTCTCTTTATCATACTCTACTCAAATAATGAATTGATGAGGATCTGGTGGGGGTTCCATGTTATTATTCCATTTTTCAGTTAGGAAGCACGACATGTTTGATCCCTATCAGTTCGACAGACACTTGCCATTTTTTATAGAAGGATCATGATGTTAGGATTCATAAGCTTCACAAGATGATTTAAATCAATAGGCTAGCTTCAAAAAGTGGTCCTCTTGAGGATTTTCTTCGAAAGGAGGGTATAATGATTCAAAATGCATAGAGAGAGAAACTATCCATCTAGGTAATGGATTTTATTGAAACTAAAAGTGTCCAAACTTCATCAAGTTTCTATACAATTTCTTTGAAAACTTTTATAATTTTTTGAAAATTTTGATCAAAAATGCAATGATGAAATCTTAAGTATGAAATAGATAGGAATGAGTGGAAAGTAAAGTATGTACCACCCACCCTCCACCCTAAACTTAGAAATTTTCTCTTCCTGACCAAACTATAAATCCAAGATGGAAGGGAAAATTCATGCCAGTTGGACCCCTAGATGTGGTTGCGTTCCAATCAGCGCACGCCCTCCATATGAAAATCTAAAAAAATGAAGACTAATTAGAACATAAGATAACATCGTGCGATGCAATATTTGTTCAGTGCAAAATTTTCTAAAAAGTAAAAACAAAATTAAGGAAATTTTCTAATTCAAAATTAAAAGTAAAAAAACAAATTTATTGATCAGGTTGCCTCCCGACAAGCGCCTTTATTTTACATCGATTTCTCGACGTGAATCCTTCAATTTTTTGGTGGATACACTAGATTGGTAAGATCCAACATTGCTTCGGTGCCAATGTCAGATGAGGTGAAATATCTTATTAAGAGGTGGCCATTAGGCACAATTTATCTTGACTATTCACTCCATAAAACAAAAGCACCATTCAGGTAGATACTCTTGACAATGTATGGCCCAGACCAGTGAGAACATAGTTTTCCTGGGAATAACCTCAGTCTTGAGTTGAACAGTAGAACCTGGTCTCCCACTTGTATGTCCTTTCTTTTCAGATGACCATCGTGCCAAAGCTTGGTGTGTTTTTTGTAGATTCGTGCATTCTCATAAGTTGTCATCCAGAGTTCATCCAGTTCTTGAAGTTGCAGAATCCTAGCTTGGTCAGCTTTCTTCAGTACAAAATTTAGCTATTTGATTATCCACCAAGCTTTGTGTTCAAGTTCTATAGGAAGGTGGCATGACTTTCCATAGATCAATCAAAATGGTGTAGTTCCAAGAGTAGTCTTAAAAGCGGTTCGGTAGGCCCACAATGCGTCATTTATTTTCACTAACCAATCTTTTTGGTTGTGGCCTACTATCGTTTCCATGAGAGCCTTGAATTGACGGTTAGAAACCTCTACTTGTCCACTTGTTTGGGGATGGTAGGGCGAGGCTACCTTGTGTGTTACACCATATTTCCTCAACAATGCCTCAAAGTTTCTTTCTAGAAAATGAGAACCACCATCAGATATCACAGTGTGTGGGACTCCAAAATGGGGAAAACAATATACTTGAACATTTTTATGACGGCTTTGGAATCGCTAGTGACAGTTGGTATGGCCTCTACCCATTTTGAGATGTAATCAACCACCACTAAGATGTAGGAAAATCCATGTGAGGATGGGAATGGACCTATGTAGTCCACACCCCAGACATCAAAAATATCAACTTCTTGCCACAGTTTAAGCGACATTTCATCTCTTTTTGTAATGTTACCTGTTCTTAGACATTTGTCACATGCTAGAACAAAGTTGTAGGAATCTTTGGATATGGTTGGCCAAAAGAAACCACATTTCAAAACCTTCAAGGTAGTTTTCTTAGAACTCATATGGCCACCAACTGGGCCTGAGTGGCATTGTTCTAAAAATAAGTTGGGCTTCCTCCTCAGCGATACAACATTTGTAGAGACCATCAGCACAAAGCTTAAAGAGATATGGTTCATCCCAGTGATATTGCCTCACATCATGCATGAATTTCTTCAGTGCATTCCCAATGCATTTAGGGTGGATGACACCAGCTGCGAGGTAGTTCACATAATACGAATACCAAGGGGTAGCTTCTGAAACCTTCATGAGTTGATCATCCAAAAGAGAATCGTTAATCGGGATCTTCTCGGTTTCCAAAGTGTGGATGTGACTGAGGTGGTCTACTACAACATTCTTTGTACCTTTCTTATCTCTTATCTCCATATCAAATTCTTGCAAGAGGAGAATCCATCTGATTAACTTGGGTTTAGCATCTTTCTTTGCTAGGAGGTAACAGATAGCGACATGATCCATGTAGACAATGACTTTAGACCCAATGAGGTAGGATCTGAACTTGTCAAAAGCATACACGACTGCAAGGAGTTCTTTCTCAGTAGTTGCATAGTTCCTTTGAGCATCGTTAAGGGTTTTCGATCCGTAGTAGATCACATAATGTTTCTTCTCTATACATTGGCCTAAAATAGCACCCACATCATAATCACTGGCATCACACATAATTTCAAATGGGTGATCCCAGTCAGGAGCTATGATGATGGGTGTTGTTGTAAGGGCATTCTTTAGGTTATTGAAACTCTTGACACATTCTTCATCAAAATGGAAATCAGCATCCTTTAGCAACAAATTCGTCATCGGCTTGGTTATCTTAGAGAAATCCTTTATAAACCGTCTGTAAAAGCCTGCATGACCAAGGAACACACAAACTTCTCTTACATTTGTCGGGGTAATGAGTTTGGAAATTACTTTGATTTTTGTTCTATCTACTTTGATTCCTCGGCTGCTGACTCTATGACCAAGGACAATGCCTTCCTTCACCATAAAGTGACACTTCTCCTAGTTTAACACAAGATGTGATTCTTCACACCATTTGAGGACAAGGGAGAGATGCTTCAAGCACGAATCGTAAGAATCTCCATATATGGAAAAGTCATCCATAAAAACTTCCATGATAGTTTCAGTGAGATCAGAAAATATAGCCTCCATGCAACGTTGGAAAGTTGCAGGTGCATTGCAGAGGCCGAACGGTATCCTTATAAAGGCATATGTTACAAACGGGAAAGTAAAAGTTATTTTCTCTTGGTCATATGCATGTATAGGAATTTGATAGCATCCAGAGTAACCATCGAGATAGCAGAAATATTCGTGATGAGCCAACCTCTCTAAGACTTGATCAAGAAAAGGCATCGGGAAATGATCCTTTTGTGTTACCTTGTTCAAATTCCTGTAATCGATACACATCCTCCACCCAATTACTGTTTGAGTGGGGATGAGTTCATTGTCTTCATTTCATATCACAGTAATTCCGCCCTTCTTCGGGACAACTAGCACGGGACTTACCCATGGTGAGTCTGATATCAGATAGATGATTCCATTAGTGAGCAGTTTAATGACTTCACGACAGACTACTTCCTTCATGTTTGGATTAAGCTTCCTTTGATGTTCAACGGTTGGCTTGTGATCTTCCATCATGGGGATTTTGTGCATTCAAAGCGCTTGACTGACCCCAGTGAGATCATTCATCTTATAGCCGATGGCTTTTCTTCTTTCCTTTCATTCCGTTACGAGTTTATCTTCTTGTTCTACCATAAGGTCTGAATTTATGATGACTGGGTAGACCTTGAGATCATCTAGAAAGACGTACTTCAATCCCTCAGGTTGGGGTTTCATTTCAGGAGCTTTCGGTTTCTCGCACGGTTCTTCAGTAACTTTCACAGCCTTGAGTTTCTCAAATTTGGTTTCAGGATCTTCTCCAGCAGTGTCGAGGTGGAGAACACAATTTTTCACTTGTTTGTCAACTGAACTATCTGCATTTGGATTATTCAGGGCCACTCCTAAAGGATCTTCTTCTTCATAATCCACTTGCGTGAGGAGTGACATGTGCTCTATGCAATCAATCAAGTAGACTTCTTCTTGCATGCTTGGTCTTCACATACTTTCAAAAACTTTGAACTCAAGAGTTTCTGTACCTAGTCTAAGGAGCAAGGTTCCTGCTTCAACATCAATTAGGGCTCTTGTAGTGGCAAGGAATGGACGACCAAATATGAGAGGGTATCTGGCGTCTTCTTTTATGTCCATGATGACAAAGTCACACGGAACATAGGAATCTGTCCTACCTTGATAGGTACATCCTCAATAACTCCTAAGGGGAGAGTTACAATGTTATCTGCAAGCTGTATGGTCATGCCAATTGGGATAAGCTCAACAAATCCTAGCCTTTTGCAAAGGCTAAGTGGCACTATGGAGATGCTAGCACCAAGATCATCCAATCCCTTCGTACACAAAAAGTCACCGATATGGCATGAAATCCTAAAGGATCCTGGATCTTTCTGCTTCTTTGGCATCTTGCTGTAAATAATGTCGGAAGTGGTCGTTGCTAACTTGTCTGTCTCATATTATTTAGTTATATATTTCCTTGTTAGGAGTGACTTTAAATAATTCATCCAGGCTGGTATCTCAGCCGACACATCTAGAAAGGGTATATCAACATGAAGCTTTTTCATAGATTCCTTGAACTTATTGAAATGAGTGTCAAGCTTGATCTGCTTCAAATGAGATGGTAAAGGAGGGTGAGGCTTGTACATTGGAACCTTTGGCTCAGGTGTTTAATTAGCTTCTGTAATGGTAGGTTCTTCAAAACATTCCTTGTCCATTTTATCAGCAGTTACTGCCCCTTTTGGTCGATACTCAGGTGTTGTAGAGTCTTGGACAACTATAGAGTCATACTCGTCTGTAATAACCATAGGAATCTTGTAAGGAGGATCATAATAGTCTTTTCTAGACCTAGTGGTGATAGCCTTCAGTTGCTCTGGGTGCTTAGGATTGTTCTCTAGTTGGCCAGCAAAGGCTCCAGCAGGTGGCTTCATGCTAGCTGCAAGTTGAGCTAGTTGAGATTCAATAACCTTCTGATGGGCTTGCTGGTTAGCTATCATAGTCTGTTGTGACTGCAACATCTTCTCAATGGCCTACGACTTGTCATCAGGAGAGATGGGGCTAGCTTGTTGCCCTTGTTGTTGTTGTTGTTGATAGGGGACTTGGTTGCGATTCTGGAATTGAGAATTGTTTTGATAATTGTTGTAGTTCCTATTCTAAAAGTTACCCCTAAAGTTTCCTTGATTTATAAAGTTTTGTTGTTGGTTGTACTGGAATCCCAGTGGAACTCATTGTTGGTTGTTCAAACCAAGTTGCTGGGAGTTTTTTGCTCCTGAAGGATTTCCATACTGAAAACCATGATGGTTCCTATTTTGATTCAAATTGTAATATCCTTGACTAGAAATGGTGTTGACAACATTAAGATTTTCCATTTGACCATTGTCTCCTTGGTCATGAACGTTGCTTAGAACAACATCATAGAGAACATTACAGGCTAGCGTAGAATGATTAGTTCCTTTACATGCTTCACAGAACAGTGAAGCTGACTTGATCTGTTCTTGTTGTTGTGGGAGTGAAAATCTTCTTTCATAGGAAGCAAGAGATGATTCAAGATGGTCTTGTTTGGCAACTAAGAGCTTGAGGGATTTAGCTATAGACTTGTACTCAGGAATAGCTTCATCAATAGCTGCCTTCAACACTCCTTCTCCTACTGATCTACCCCAATTAGCTTGATTTTCAGCTCCAAGGGTGACAACCTTGCATCCGCTGTCATAACTATGACACATGAAGTTTCCTCCATATGAGGATTATAAGAACCTCTTGATGTCGTCATCCACTCCCTTATAGAAGATCTCAATGAGATGATTCTTAGGAATTCCATGGTGTAGACACTTGCGTAGAAGCTCTTTCCATCTTTCCCATGCTTCATCTAGGGATTATCCAGGGACCTGAGTGATTGAGTTATACATCGCCTGATTTCATAGGTGAGAGAAGGAGGATAGAAATTCCCTAGGAAGACATTTTGAAGTTGTTCCAAGGTGGTGATGGGTTTGCATTACAAGGACTTGTACCAACTTATAGTTCTATCAGTAAGAGAATACTTGAAGAGACAGAGTCGGATGACATCATCGGATACTCCATTTTTCTTGATCATAGCACATAGATCAATAAATCTCAGAAGGTCTTCTGACTATCTTCCCCTTGCTTACCATAGAATGGGTTGTTTTGAAGCAAGGTGATCCAATGTGCCCTTATCTCTAAATTGTGAGTGTTTATGGGAGTAGGTTGCACTGGGTGATGAACGTTAGCATCCTTAGGGATTGAGAACTCTCTAAGGTTCTTCTGTAGTTCTATTGCTTGTGCTGCTACTTGTGTTGCTTGGATTTCTTCTTGAACTGCAGCTCGGGCTTCTTGCATGAGCCTCTCCTTGTACATTAAAGGCTTGAGATACCCTTTAGGCTATTTCCTCCTCTTAAGCCATCCTTGCTTGGTTCTCTCTACTTTGATGATGAAAGGTTCGTTTGATCTTAGGGTCAAAGCTAGCAGCAAGGCCAAAACTGTTCGAGCGGTGCAGACACTAGTCTTTTGGTGTACCTGGGATGGAATGACCTTTTGGAGGTAAGATTGACAGAGAGGAACCAAATTCAAGTGAATGATCAATAGCATCAAAAAAAAAAGCAAAAACCTAGTTTAGCCTTGATGGAACTAGATTCGACTAGCTAATTTTGTTGTCCCTAGAAATGACGCCAGAATTTGACGTGGTTTATTATCGCACTAACAAATTCACTCGTGGTTGAAATCCCAGAGTTTTTAACCAAAACCTTGTGCAATAATACCACTCACAAGCAGACGGGTCTTATCGTAGTACTGTTAAGGATCAAAACCCAATGGACAACATTTTTAAGAATCGGTGCTAGTCGAGTCTAGCTCAAGTAAGACAAATATTTAGAACAAAGGGTGATATGAGGTTAATTAAACTAATTGCAAGAAAGTATAGAGCAGAATTTAAAGTTTAATCTAGATTAATGATGGGGATCACTAGGGTTGTCCCGAGTTTCACCACCGCTACACATGCAAACACATCCTAACACCAAACATCCATGCAAGATCTAACTGTCCAAATAGAACTATTACGAACCCTCCCAGAAGGATGTTTAGGTTTGCGTAAGCATCACCTTAAGCATCAGATCTCTCGTCGCCATCCAGATCATGCATTATAGTTCCAAAGATACATATATCCAACTGAAGTTGTGGCCCTCCGTTAGAATGTTTAGGTACACAGAAGTGTCACTGTGGGCTAGATGGCTCATCCCCTCACATATCATACACTTACGACTTCATGGTATCCCATCCAATTTCTTGTCAGGAAGTCAGTTGCGTTAACCGACATTCAAATCCTACATATTGAAGTTCTCGTGACATAGGAAAGAATAAGATAAATGCAAGTAGGTGATCAATCCACAAACACACATCAATGATTAATAATGAAATGAAAAGTTACATACATGCCATGGAATTTTTAATGAAAGGACATATAAGCATGGATAGTGGGGCTAGTCCCTACGCCCTAGCGAAAGGAAATTACTCGCTCATGTTGTGAGGAACAAAAAGAATAAGAGAGAGGGAAGATTCCACTGATAACATAGTGAAGGAGATGATGGTCAAATGAAGAGGAGGTGTTGATCTACGGTCTGATGGTTGAGAAAGCTTGTGGTCTTGAGACCAAGAGAGGGAAGACCGCTAGGGCGAGATCATTTAGGTTTCACCGTTTGGAGAAAGAAGAACAAAATCGTGTAGGCAGGACCGAGAGGCCAAAGCCACAAGGGCCAAGTCTGAGAGGTCAGATAGAGTAGGGTTTGAAACTGAAAGAGGGTGGAGATGGATGTAAGGGTGATCTTGATGAATATGGATTTAGGGTTGAGTGAAGGTGGGCCCCAGCTGAAGGTTCAACCTTATCGCGACCTGCATGATATGCATGAAATTCATATAAATCTAGTTAATAATCTTGATAATTCAACCAATTAAGTAAATTTGCATATTGTTAGATCTAGGACATGAAAGTGAAAGTATTTAAGCAAAAATGGGCCAAAGATGGTGACTGAAATCATGATGAATATGGATTCATCAATATACCATGTATATGATACATAATATACATGTGATGATTGGATACAACATATGTCTGTGTGTGTATATATACATATATACATATACAGACACACACACACACACACACATATATATATATATGGGTCCATCTTTATTGCTCACACGGGTAGCTACCCGCCCATCCTTCCGACCACTTTTTTGAAGAAAAAAATTTCGCAATTGCATAGGAGCATTTGTCTTGCGCACCAAAAAATTTCATCCAAAAATAATATCATTTGCCCCACCAAAATAAAAAAACTGTCCTTATATATCTGCTATATATTTTGTACAAAATTTTGTGGCTGTCGGGTAGAGAAATTCTAGGCTACCCGCATGGGAAATGAATGAACGCCCTATATATATATATATATATATATATATATATATATATATATATATATATATATATATATATATATATATGTATGTAGAAAGAGAGAGAGAGAGAGAGAGTAAGGCTGCTGTACACTCGAGTGTACTGGAGGCACCGTACCCCTCAGTCATTTTTGAAGATGTAATGATTTTTTGAAAAATCTAAACTGTTGATCTTCTTAAGAGTCAGGCTAGAATACACTCAAGTGTACAAATCACGATGTACACCTCAATGGTGTTTGCATATCTAGACCATGCTTTTCCAAGGTCTAATACATTGATCTTAATGTTTACAATAATAATAGGCCCAATACAAAATTTGAGCTCATTTAGATGAGTGTAAGTCACTCATCCAAGGGAAACAAAATCAACGCACAAAACTAATTTGAAATGCCTGATTTTTGCAGAGTCAAGCTAGAATACACTCGAGTGTACAGATCACGCCGTACACATCAATGGTGTTTGCATATCTTGACCATGTTTTCCCAAAATCTAATCCATTGATCTTAGTGGTTACAATAATAATAGGCCCAATACAAAATTTGAGCTCATTTGGATGAGTGTAAGTCACTCATCCAAGGGCAACAAAATCGATGCACAAAACTAATTTGAAATGCCTGATTTTTGCATCCTTTAGATGCGCGACCTATAAGTGTCCAAATGAGCTAAAATTTATTATATGGTATGTTCTTAAGATATTTAAGAAGATCAATGGTTTAGATTTTTCAAAAAATCATTACATCTTCAAAAATGACTGAGGTGTACGGTGCCTCCGGTACACTCGAGTGTGCACTAGCCTGACTCGATTTTTGCATCCTTTAGATGCAAGACCTATAAGTGTCCAAATGAGCTCTAATAAAATTTATTGTATGGTATGTTCTTAAGATATTTAATAAGATCAACGGTTTAGATTTTTCAAAAAATCATTACATCTTCAAAAATGACTGAGGTGTACGGTGCTTCCGGTACACTCGAGTGTGCACTAGCCTGGCTATATACATATATATATATATATGTATGTATTTATATATATATATATATATATATATATATATGTATGTATGTATGTATCCCTCATTCAAACATATTATGTCTAAGATGCTTTCCAATAGCAATGCACATGAAAATGTTCTTGACATAAGTGTAGGTTACACCTTTGCGTGGTGTGTCATCTACCTCATGGAAGTGTGATTGTAGATATGTAGGTTCTGCCTTCATAGAGTGCATATCTATTGTATTGTCTATTGGGTCAGACTTAACTGGTGATTCTTAGAGAGTCTAATCCCAGAAGCAAGTTGATAATTATAGGTAGGAGTTTCACATATTATCTATCAACAATTGCCTATGATGCAATTGGCAAAAGTTGCCTACCTATGTAATTAACTATTTTTTGTGGCATTGACCAGGCTACAGTTGAATTATCTTGGATCTTGCTCATTAGAAAATTGATTTGCTATAATTTTCTGAATTGATACTTAAGGGTTATCAATTTGAAAAAAACAATGAGAATGATAATTAATTAAAGACCTAATTATTATCAACTAAATTCTAATCATAATCAAATTAAATCAAAAATGAGTTTCTGACAAAATTGCGAATTCCTTTTTAGAATTAAATGTCAACCAACAATAAATACTTTTCTCTACATCGGTCTTGAGAAGGACAAACTAAATGGGAACAACTTCTATGATTTGTTTAGGACACTAAGAATCATTCTCACACAGGAGCGCAAGCTCTATGTCCTAGAGAACTAGAACCAGATGAACCCCTTCCAACTGCACCTTGGGATGGCATGGATGCTCAAAAACATCTCTCCCGTAACAACTTGTGAAGAAATTATACCTTCCTGAGGTGTCAACGAAAAGAAACGTGTTGAAGCTCTCCCTCTGCCACACTGTCCTCTCTGACCACTCCTGCCACTAGGTACTCCACCACCTCTAGAGCCAGAAGCTACAGAAGAACTCGGAACATCATTGTACTGAGGCTGGAAAGCTTGTGATGCTACTTGCTGAAGCTGAGGACATTCCCTTTTTAGGTGTCCTACTTGTCCACAGACAAAACAACTTGGACCCCAACACTGACCAGTGTGTGGTCTTCCACATTTGTCACATGGCGGTGTCTCTTGTCACTGGGGACCTGTCATTGACATTGACGACCCAGAAGACCGTCCACTAGACGCACTGCCCCATCTCCCTGGGTTGTATCCCCCTCTGCCTCTAGAAGGAGCAACATCCTCA
Organism: Alisma plantago-aquatica; assembly: GCA_963693085.1. Lineage (NCBI taxonomy): Eukaryota > Viridiplantae > Streptophyta > Magnoliopsida > Alismatales > Alismataceae > Alisma > Alisma plantago-aquatica. The sequence continues at coordinate 59,790,942 of OY856410.1, read as the reverse complement.
GAACTCTGTCTGCCGAAACAGCTAAAGCCACGCCCGAGTTTAGAAAAGAAACCTCTACCTCCACCTCTGTATCCACTACTGGGCTGTCCTCTACTGAAATCTACAGATCTCTTCTTAGACTCAGGCACCTTGTCAGCATTCATAGATTCTTCAACCTGTCTAGCAGCCTCAACAAACTCACCAATGTTCTCTCTGTTCCTCCTACTATTAGCAGAAACTGTATGCCGAATCTCTGGCCTTAGCCCTTCCTGAAACCTTCTGCATCTTTCTATGTTGTCGGGAACAAGTTGCGGACAGAAATTAGCTAACCGTGTGAAAAGTGCTTCATACTCTGTAACTGTCATGTTCCCCTGCTTAATATTCTGTAACTGCCTGATTTTCTCATTAAGAAAAGTGGGTGGATAAAATTTGAGATGAAACTCCTCAGAGAAATCCTGCCAGGAAAGCTCTGTACCTCCCCTCTTTTCTTCCACACCACGCCACCACAACTCTGCATCGCCTGTCAAAAGGTAGACTGCACGACTAATCTTCTTATCTTCTGGAAGCTCCATCAGACGAAAGACCTTTTCTATCTGTCTAAACCACTCATCAGCTTCGGCGGGATCTGTGGTGCCACTAAACTCTGTGCCACCAAGCTTCTTCACAAGCTCATAAGATCGCATCAAATCTTTACTACTGGTAGAAGAAGAATCTCGCCTATCAGCCTTGTACCTCTCTTTGGTCTCCAGGAACATCCTATACATCCTGGATGCATCATCCACGTGGTCACCACCACCTGGACCCAAGTACAGAGGATCAGGGCCAACATGGCTCTCGGCCTGATCATCACGATCAAAGCCTCTTCCTGCCATCTGCAATGATATAACAGAATATCTCCTGTTAGAAAACTACAGATAGAAGAAAGACACCTAAACCTTAATCCTATTGGTCTCTTATCGTCCCCTGATCTTGAGTAACTAAGTACTCAAACCTAGGCTCTGATACCAAAAATTGTCACGCCCCAATCTCACATTAGCCACAAACCACGAAATTAGGGCACGACAGGTGGGATTAACACATAACCAACCATTCGTCACTTTTTAAAGCAATTAAAAACATTTAAATGATAATCAAGTTTAAACTGTAATCAGAAAACTGAGCAAACTGCAGGAACTTTTCTATTTAACTGATTAAGGATACAAGCAAGATTTACAGTATAATACATTGATTAACATAAAGAAAGCATAACATTAATTTACATCTGTGTACACATTCTCTCTCTCACTCACACCTTGTCCCGAGGATCGAGGGGAATGGACTAAGAGACCTATAACTAGACTAACTACAAACCTTTTATCAACTAGGCGTTAGGATGAAACGATCCTTCCGACTCCTGATGCTGATGCTGACCTGAAAATGTTTGAGTAGAGGGATGAGCCTACTCGCTCAGTGAATAACATTTCACTTAGCTATCACTAAACAACTCGTCAGGTTTATAACTGAAATAAATAACTATACAGTTCAAACAGGGCAGTTCTATTGACATGACAGATATACAGGTAATAATCACATTTCTATGCATCAACAGGCATTTCAAATAAATAAACAGATTCATAAATTTACTGTGATCCTAAATGATTTCTTATTCATTTTATTATTTTGCCCTAATTATATGCAGTGTACTCTGCATATAAAGATCCATAGCAAGCTCATGCTACGGTCCCACCGTACAAGACTTACCGACACACCCGGGAAATGCTAAGTCTGACGCCAGCCCTGCTCTGCCACAGGACCACAGGCTCTCCGGCCTACAGGCTCTCTGGCCTCAATGCACTACTCCGAGTGCTCTAGACTTCTCCTCTAACCTGAGTACATAGGCGGAGAGTCTCACGGGGTTACCACCGTGACTCCGCACGGATTAATGTTGAATAACCCCCATTTTTTTCCTCCAGTGCCACTGTGACTCCGCACGCGTTGTTGTTGGACACTGCCTCTATTTCCTCGTTTGTCCGTGACACAGGCACGGATAATGTTGCAACACGAGTTTCACCCCTAAGTTGCAGATACCTCTTAGGGGTTCTACGGTGTTAGGGCACCTAGGTCTATTAATTAATTAACAGATAAACAATTAAATAGGAATATCACATTACAACTGTAAAACATGGAAATTCCTCTTTCTCATCATTCTGATCACGCATTTCAAGTTCCAATGAACTTATCATACTAAAATGTACATGCTACACTGTTTAAAGGTCATATCAACTGATACTGAAGCAAATAAGCATTTAAAATGAGTTAAATAATGATTTCTAAATGAACTGCCACTCACCACTTGAAACTCGGCCGAACACTATGGAACTCGGCCGAATGCTTCCCAGATCCTGAAACTCGGCCGAACAATATCGGTCGACCAACTCACCGCTTGAAATACCTATAAGGAAACTCGGCCGATCAGAACCCAAACTCGGCCGACAAAAACGATGTTCTCTTATCTAATTAGGAAACTCGGCCGACCAAAGACTGAAACTCGGCCGATCCAAAAACGTTGTACAATTGCCCTAAAAAAGAACTCGGCCGACCGAATTGAAACTTGGCCGAACCGCACACAGGCAGAACATAAAAACGGCCTGCAAAAGTCGATTTCTCTCGAATCGACGGGCAAATCTCGAACAAACACCGTGAAACGATCACAATCGATGCATATGACTAAACCGCACCTGAAGGGAAGAAAGAAACAAGCTAGGGCTGCTCCGTGCACCCCAATCCCTTGATCGTTTTCCCTGCAAACACAGCTCTGGCTGCAAATCCGATTTGAATTGGCGGAGAAGGAGATCCACGGAGGGAAAGGATGAACTACAACAGCTGATCGGAGCAAAACGAAGCTCCAGCGCTTTTCCCTTCTCAGCTCCCTCTCTCTCTCTCTCTCTCTCTCTCTCTCTCTCTCTCTTTCTCACGCAAGGAAGAAGAACGCAGAAGCGTTCTCTCATTTCTGTGAAAGTGAAACGAGATAAGGAAGAGAGAAAGGATAAGGAAGAAACTTAGGGGCCAAATCGCAAAGTTCAAAACTTTCAAAAATTACAATCGGGTCCCTATAAGCCCAAAAACATGCAACTTTTGACTCGAAGGTCGGATTCGAACGATTTCTCTGGCAACTCTTCAAGCGTAAGATCCTACACGCTTTAGAAGCTAGAAAACACACTAAGCACATATCATATCCATTTTAAACATTATTAACAAACACAGGCTTATAACTTAACACATCAGTTAAACACCTGCTTTACAGCATACTTACGGAATAAGCTCGACGCGGGTCGTAACATATATGATGTCTACAAGGCGTTGTTTAAATGCAACATGGAAGAAGGAGACCTAGTAGGTCCACATGTACTCAATCTCATTGGTTATGAGGAGAACCTAGCTAGATTGGGATTCCCAGTGGGTCAATATTTGGTTGCTGATGTGATTTTGCAGTCTCATCCAGAATCTTATAGTCAGTTTTTATGAACTACAACATGAACGACTTTAAAAAACCATTGATAGAGTTGTTGGACATGTGGAGCGCAACTGAGGGACAGATAAGAAAGACGAACCCCAGTTTGTGATTGTGATTATCAAGACAAATGGGAATTCTAAAGGCAAAGGCAAAGCTAAGAAGAGCTTTAAACCTATCCAAAAGCCCAAATCTTCTAATCTCAAAAGAAAAGGGAGGAGTGAAGAAAAGAGGTGATTGTCACCATTGACACTAGCCTGGACATTGGAAAATAAAATGCCCACTCTGGTTAGAGAAACTAAAGAACAGAAGGAAGGCACTGAGGCCTGCAATGTAGGTATAAATGTTGTAAGATAAATTTGATTACTTCTTCATTTTGGTATGAGATACCAAATAGAGATCTGATATACTTTATGTGCAGGATATGACAAGAAGTAAAAGACCTCATGGAAGGACTAAGATTGACAAGGCTGAGCAAGAGTTTTTGAAGCTTTAGTCTACATTTAAATTTACCTTAGCTCAATGGGCATCTTTTAGTTTAACTTTTATTTCATTATGCCAACAAATAGAAACATTAATTTAAAACATCTTGTATGACAAGGATGATAAATCAATAATGTGAGGTATTAATGGTTCTTTTTCAAAAGATACAATCTTACATGGAAATGCCCAAACATCGAAATCTTTGTACGAAAGATTTTGAGATTAATGTTTATAACATTAATAGCAATGAATTATAATTGATAACTCTAGACTATCATTTGAAATAGTCAGCTTGGACGTACATATGAGAAATGTACATATAGAATACATATTGATGTTAGTCTAGATTCCCTTGGTTATCAAACCTAAAGAAACATGAAAAGCTTTATTTACACACAAAATGACATGAAATCCTTCACTAGATGTAGTGGGAACATGAACCTTACATCAGACCTCATACATGTGATGCATGAAGATCTTATGGAATGAAAGCTATAGATAATTGCTTATATTTCATCTTATTTACTAGTAATATGGTGATATATACTCAATAAAACAGAGCATAAATCTCTTGAAGTGTTTGAGAATATTATAAATTTGAAAACCTCTAGAGGGGGGGTGAATAGAGTTTTATAATAATTTAAACTCAAACAACCAAAGTAAAAGATAAGAAGAGAGACACAGGTGTTTAGAGTGGTTCCACCTTAGCGAATACTAAGGAGTCAGTCCACTACCCGGTTGCTTACCCAACCGGGATTTTGAAAGTATTGAATTTTATTACCTTTTAAGGATGTTACATAAAATTACAACACTCTCTAAACACCCTTTGGACAGCCTTCACCTAGAAGTAATCTTGCCAACCTTGAAGCAGCCTTCCTTGGAGTAACTTCAAGCTCCCCCTTGAAGTAGCCTCCCTCCCGAAGTAGCTTCCCGTCAAGATAGCCTTCTGAAGTAGTCCAAAGTCCTCCTCTTCACACGAAGAGCTTCACCCTCTTCCTATATGCAGCCTCCTCCCTGGAGTAGCAACGAAGAGTACAAATATTACAAGGAACAAGAAAGAAAATAGGAAAGTACAACTTATCCTTTTAAGCTCAAGGCTTGAATTGCCTATATCAAGCGTATGGATTTTCCTAGCCAAGGTAATAGACTTGTGGATGCTAGGGTTAGGAAAATCTAGCCTATAGGACGAGCTTGAGCTAGATGGAATATGGCCAAGTGATCACAGTGCTCAATTGCTTGTAAAAGATTGCTCAAGAGTGCTTAGAAAGAATTCTCAAGTGTAGCAAGGTAAATTCTAGTGTCCTATAGCTTGTCCTATTTATAGGGATAGCCTAAGTATGCTTAAGGACCTTCTAGATAGTTTCTAGGGGGTTCCAAGTGCTCAATTAGCCGTTAGGAATAGATTGGTCGTTTTTACAACGGCTAATTGCTTTAACTCTGCAGATTCTGTCAGAGACCGTCTCGGTCGACAGATGGTCGACCGAGACACCTACTCGGTCGAGCTTTTCTCGACCGACATGCTCTCTGAGTGCAACGTTCACTTCCAACTGCCAACTAACTCTTTTGCTAAGTCTAACGGCTACTTTAGGTCAATCTCGGTCGATAAGGTTGTCGACCGAGAGTGTCTCGGTCGAGGAGTGTGTCGACCGAGATTGACTCTGTTTCAATCTATCAATTAAGATACTAAGTGTGTGCATGAGTGTGCATAATGTGATCTTATTGGAAGGGATGACTTGTCTAACTATGGTGTGTAGCTAGGGAAGATCCAATGCTTGATTTACATGCAATCTAGGTACTTGTACATTATATAATTGTACAAGTTTTTACAATAGTGATTACATTGCATGAAAATAAAACTATAAACTTATGATCTCCCTAGTTGCTTCGTCATTCACCATAATCCTGCACACTCAAGTAGCTCGTTAGATAAATAAGAATGAAATGTTTGTCATAATCAAAACAAAGGGATTTTATAGATGTCCATTTAGCCAACAATCTCCCCCTTTTTGAAGATGACAAACATTTCCAAAATATGAATAAAGGAAATATAAAACATATAAATGCCATACCTTTAGATTGCCGTTTGGAACTTTTCCTCTTATTTATAAAATGTGTGCTTAGTATCCCCAGTGAATTATGGAACATGAAATCCAGTTCATTTGGGAATATAGCAACTTTCAAGTATATTTATGAAACTCATTGATTGAGTTTGTCATAAGTATTATAGTTTTATATATCTCTCCCCCTTTGTCATCTCAAAAAGATAACCGTTTTATTTAAAAACTCCCCCTTCATTAGATATCCCATCAAAAAATGAACGAAAAAGATGTCCATTGAATAGCCAAAATGTAAAGCAATGAGGTGTCTAGCTAAGAGGCAACAATTTGCAAATTACCAATTGAAACGCTCATATCAATATTGATACAAACCATAAAAGCATAAGTAGTTGTTTTTAAGAGCCGCAGATATCAAAGAAAACATCCTCCTTAAATTTGTATTTTGCTCCCCCTTAAATGGATATTCCTTTAAGAATATTGATTTTATGCTTGTCTAATTTAGCCACAATATCTCTCAATCATACAAATCTTGTTTAACAATACTAAGGTCATAGCCCTTTTCAAAATAATGTTTGCACAGTATTTGGAAAAATTTGTAATCATTCAGATTTGTGTTTATTGTTCATATAAAAGATTTTACAAAGATATATGCAATTATTATGTCAGTCTGAAAACAGGAACCAGGTCGGTCGACCATTGTTCGACCGACAGTGTGTATCGGTCGACTATTGTCTCGACCGAGAAAGGTTCTGGAGAACAGAATTTTCTGCATTGGTTGATTTAATTATAGTAGTAATATTTTTCCTTTGAATTGTTATTACTTCCTTATTTGTTATGCTCTACAATAATGAACCAATGATCCATATTTTGAAGTATGCCAAAATAAATAATCATGTGAAAAGAGTAGCAATTTTCATTCAATAACATGAAGAAGATTACAATCATATGAAATACAACTATTACAACACCAACACTTCACAGGAAAGATTTAAGAATTACATCAATGTCCGGATCTTTCCCAAGAAATGGCTCAACTCCATAGTATTGGACCAGAGTTTTCCAATCCAAAGCACCAGTTGTAGTCAACGCATATGCTTCCAGGAAAGTGGGGACTCGGTCAAAACGGAAGTGAGCAGCTATGTCTTGCAATTGTATGGAAGAAAATTGAGTATGAGCAAGATCCATTGATGGTGAAGGTGGAGGTTGATAGTAGTTGTATGAGGGGTTAAATGGGTCGAGCATGCCAGGGTTTAAAGAATGCGGATATTCATCGGTTTGGCCAGGAGAAAGGTTTTGCATTCTTTGATTCAAATATGTCATGGCATGGTGATTGTAGTTTAATTGTTTACTAAGATGGTATTGGGAGCCAGCAATATAAGTAAGGGTGTTTTGGATGGGATCAATGGAAAGATTAGTAGAAGGAGGGGGTGGTATATCCTGATGTGATGACTCTCCTTCTACTCTTGCCTTTTTATGGCCAAAATCAATCCCCATTTTCTCTACGGTGTTCTTGCTTATCTTTGGTGGTCTACGCTCCCATATATATCCCATATCTTCAATGTTTACCTTAGAAAAATGTTGAGTAATCTGGCATACAAAATCGGCATATGGTGGATTGCCAGAAAACTCAAGCATATTTTTAAGTACTATGCGAATAAAGTTGATGGGAATTTCTTTTATGATAGCATAAATGAGACACATGCGGAAAATGGGAACCTCGGATTTATTGGCTCGTGGATGTATGTTGGTGGAAACAATGAGGTTTACTATTCTACTTGCAGGTTTTAGGTTTATAGCATAATAGGTTCCCCTATCTTCATGACAAGTGGTATTGGCTTGAAATATGGCTCTTTTGATATCACTTAAGCTAACGGTATGGTCATCATCGGAAAATAAATTTATTGGATTGCTGGTGGTAAGGTCAAGGAAATCTTGATATTCATCTATATCAATTTCAAGCATGTCAAGAATATCCCCTTCGGAAAATTTAAAACTATGTCCATTGACCATGGAGTAGAAGAAAGTGGTGTCATTTTCGGTGTGAGATAGAAGATTGGCATAGAACTCGTTGACTACCTTAATGGAGTAGGAAGGAAAGGATGGATTGATGAAGTCCTTCATCTTTTGTACTCCAAAAAGATGCTCCAGATCTACGATGTTGATGAAGTCCATCACTTCGACCGGACGTCGGGGAAGAGGAGCTTTAGATGAAAGCCGAAAGTATCTATCTCCAGCATCTCCGTCGACGAAAGCTATGTCATTGATGATCGTCAGTGGCGGAGTTGCTTCCCTCTCTTCTCTTCTTTTTCTTCCAGCAACTTTCTTCTTCCCACGAACAGTTGATGATGAGGCCATTGTGTTTCTTGAGAGTGGAGAAGAAGCGAGGAAGATTTAAGGGTAAGAGTACTAAAGGATTGCACGAAATTTCACTAGAGATGGACTATGGAAGCAAGGAAATGCAAGTGTGAGTAAGTGGCTCGTTTTTGTACTTATTTATAGAATTCCAGCGACCCGGTCGGTCGACGGCTCGTCGACCGAGCGTCCGCAACGGTCGAGTTGCAGACGCGCCACTTGGTCCTCCAACGGTAAAGAAAACGGTCATAACGGTCGGGTCGCAACGGTCATATCCAACGGCTATTTCTCGGTCGAGCGCTTGTCGACCGACATTGTCTCGGTCGAGCACTCGTCGACCGACAGATTGTCTGATACTTAGTCTGTTTTAGAATTTGTCGGTCGAGTGAGACGGACTGACCGAGTGGTTCTCGGTCGAGCATTTGTCGACCGACAAACTTTCTGAGTTCAATTTTTGGCTGAATCTTAATGCAAATCATAGAACATTTTTGTAGAGCATATGTATATTCCAAGGGAGTAATAATATTTAAGGCTTCTAATTACTACAAATGATTTGACGTTTTGATTTAAAAATATGCTAAGATAAAGTTCAATAAAATAATGTTTAAATGAACAATTTTTATCAAAGTTTATTTTAGGTCGCCCTTGATTTCGACCATAGTGCCCCTTGGTCAAATTTTATTTTAACCAAGAGGCATATTTTGCAGGTTTCCAGTATGAATCATGCATATGCAAAGTATGAGTTCTGCAGATAGCTTGAGACTCATTAAAGTGTACTAATTATGAGAGCTTAATAAGGACATCAAATATGGTGAAGCATACTCAAGAATAATATCCATTCATGAATTTAAGATTACTTTGGATAGACTAAGATATAGAAGCATACAAAAAAAATTTATTTGAAACATTTTATTTATTGCAAGTATTTCTGAAAAGAATGATTAAATAGAATCTTTCAAGAATAATTTTCACATACAATGCAAAGATTTTGTTATCCCTAAATGTTAAGTTGAGATAGACATAAGAATATACAAATTAAGGTCTATGGTCATATCTCAACTTAGTCGAACCTGTTTAATTTGGGGTTTTTGGGACCCATACCATCTCGACATTCTTTTTCTTGTATGGGCATGAAAAAGAATAATGTCCAAGGCGTGAGCAATAATGACAACAAATTGTATCAACCTCAAGCCTTGTTCTATGGTTTTGATTTAGGTTATTCTTGGGTATATACATTTTTGTGCCTCTAGGTATATAAGCAGATTGACTCGCTTGTGTCCTTCTAGGTTGTTGATGGGATTTCTCATTAGGCTTATAACCTAGTCCTCTTCTCCCTATTTGATGATAGGAATTTTCTAGTATATTATCAAGGATTCCATTGTTGCTTAACTTGCTAACTTTTTGTTGCAACTTAACGATCTCATCCATTCTTTTCTTGATATCTAATTTTGCTTGATCTAGATTGGATGATAACATATTTCTTTCTTTCACTATATTGTCATAATCTACATGGGTGCACAATATAGGTTGTTTTTGAATATCATTTAACTTTGCAAGCAATTCAGTCTTTTCTTGACATAGAAGATCATAGTTAGTCTCTAGAGTGAAAATTTTCACTTCACTATTACTCAGAGATGATTTCAAAGTACGATTGTCAGACATAATGCTATCTTTTTCAAAACCAAGAGTATTCAATTTAGCATATAAATCATCATTTTCGGATGTAAGCTCAAGAAGTCTAGCATTTAGATCATCATTTTCTTTATTTGATTTCTTTAATTTCTTTTTGTATTCAACATATTTGTTATGTGTTTCTTCAATAATAGCAACTAACTCCTCCTTAGGTAAATCAAGCAAACTTACCTCTTCTTCTTCTTCCTCACTTATTGTAGCAACGAAACACTCTTTATGTGCATCTCTTTTCTTTGACCTCCATGGACATTTAGACGTAGAGTGCTTTGTTCCCAAGCACCAATTGCAACCTGTCGAACTTTTGTCCATGCTCCTTTTCTTGTGGTTGTAGTCACCTCCTCCTTTTATTTCTTCAAGACCTTGTTAGGGCTCCTTGAAGCCTGCTCTGATACCAATTGAAAACCTCTAGAGGGGGGGTGAATAGAGTTTTATAATAATTTAAACTCAAACAACCAAAGTAAAAGATAAGAAGAGAGACACAGGTGTTTAGAGTGGTTCCACCTTAGCGAATACTAAGGAGTCAGTCCACTACCCGGTTGCTTACCCAACCGGGATTTTGAAAGTATTGAATTTTATTACCTTTTAAGGATGTTACATAAAATTACAACACTCTCTAAACACCCTTTGGACAGCCTTCACCTAGAAGTAATCTTGCCAACCTTGAAGCAGCCTTCCTTGGAGTAACTTCAAGCTCCCCCTTGAAGTAGCCTCCCTCCCGAAGTAGCTTCCCGTCAAGATAGCCTTCTGAAGTAGTCCAAAGTCCTCCTCTTCACACGAAGAGCTTCACCCTCTTCCTATATGCAGCCTCCTCCCTGGAGTAGCAACGAAGAGTACAAATATTACAAGGAACAAGAAAGAAAATAGGAAAGTACAACTTATCCTTTTAAGCTCAAGGCTTGAATTGCCTATATCAAGCGTATGGATTTTCCTAGCCAAGGTAATAGACTTGTGGATGCTAGGGTTAGGAAAATCTAGCCTATAGGACGAGCTTGAGCTAGATGGAATATGGCCAAGTGATCACAGTGCTCAATTGCTTGTAAAAGATTGCTCAAGAGTGCTTAGAAAGAATTCTCAAGTGTAGCAAGGTAAATTCTAGTGTCCTATAGCTTGTCCTATTTATAGGGATAGCCTAAGTATGCTTAAGGACCTTCTAGATAGTTTCTAGGGGGTTCCAAGTGCTCAATTAGCCGTTAGGAATAGATTGGTCGTTTTTACAACGGCTAATTGCTTTAACTCTGCAGATTCTGTCAGAGACCGTCTCGGTCGACAGATGGTCGACCGAGACACCTACTCGGTCGAGCTTTTCTCGACCGACAGGCTCTCTGAGTGCAACGTTCACTTCCAACTGCCAACTAACTCTTTTGCTAAGTCTAACGGCTACTTTAGGTCAATCTCGGTCGATAAGGTTGTCGACCGAGAGTGTCTCGGTCGAGGAGTGTGTCGACCGAGATTGACTCTGTTTCAATCTATCAATTAAGATACTAAGTGTGTGCATGAGTGTGCATAATGTGATCTTATTGGAAGGGATGACTTGTCTAACTATGGTGTGTAGCTAGGGAAGATCCAATGCTTGATTTACATGCAATCTAGGTACTTGTACATTATATAATTGTACAAGTTTTTACAATAGTGATTACATTGCATGAAAATAAAACTATAAACTTATGATCTCCCTAGTTGCTTCGTCATTCACCATAATCCTGCACACTCAAGTAGCTCGTTAGATAAATAAGAATGAAATGTTTGTCATAATCAAAACAAAGGGATTTTATAGATGTCCATTTAGCCGACAAAATTAAGTGTGACTTTGATGAAAGTATTAAGAAACTTCAATGAGATCAAATGTTGAAATATTTTTACATCAATACCTTGAGAACTTTCAAACATAGAAGCATGATAATGTATCACAAGTCAAATCCATCTGAGCATGATGATGAGTCATAATAAATTAATTATACCATGATGATTCATGATATAATTATCAATTAATATAGACTTTGTATATCCTCATAAATATATACCTGTCAATAAATCGTGTGCCATCTGAATGGTTTATCAGACATCATATACAATATGCTATGGGAATGTACCAATATGTGTAAATGATTGAAACCTACATTGAGAAAGTAGTTTCATAAAAGGTTTATCCACAAACCATAATTGTTGGATGTTACTATTAATACCAATCTAATAACAAAATGTTTTACTGAAAGGATGAATGAGTTCCTAAAGTATTGGTGGGAGTAAAAGTAGAATTCAAAATGTTTGAGGTCAACAAAGAGGTAGAATGAGATCTAAGATAATCATAAAATGTTGGGGAATATCACGTTTGTCATATACCACAAAATAAAATAGTTCTAGTAGAACACATCTGAAATTGAGGATTGTGAATCCAACAATTCAGATAGGTTGGTCATAATAGGATGATCCAACTAATCAACTAGAATACCATAATATGAGTAATGGATTAAAGGCATTATGGATCTATGTAAGCTGACAATGTAAGACCTTTATAAGGCCTCCTAAAGGGGTATTACCTAAAGAGTGCAATAGGGTCTTATGGTAAAGACCTGCATGGATAACATAAAAGGACAAATTGGTTAAATTGATTTCATATTAGTGCAAGTTTTTGAATATGATAGAAATTCCTTTACCAATAGTCAAGCTTATTTTTGTAGTTAGAATTGACTAAGAGATTTAGCATAGGAACATAAAAACCCAGATTCCTTAAAGTGAATACATCAGAGGATGTGTACAAGACACAACCTAAAAGGTTTTACAACTTCAAGAATGAAAATAAAGTTTATAAACTACAATGTTCAATCTGGGATTGAAATATGCATCTTAGAGGAGGGATCATTTGACTTGACAAGGTAGTCAAAGAGTTTGACTTGAGTCAAGATAAAAAATGAAATCTATGATTACAAAAGATTTACTGGGAGCATATATGAATATCACACATACGACGAGAATAACTTCTTAATATTCTGGATATTTAAATTTGGCATGAAAAACTTCTTCATTAATGAAGGATTAGGTGAAATATCATATAAGGTAGAAAAAACCCTGGCGATTGCGATTGCCATCGCAACCTAGGTGCCTCCGCAGGGCGTCCCGACTTGGGGGAGGGGTCTGACAGCCTTTGCTTGCCACCTTCTCCCCTCAGACCTCTTCCTCGGTTCGCTTCTTCCCCGTCTTCTAGCGCAGGCCTTCCTCTGGGTCTCCTCTGGTCTCTCCTTCGTTTGGCGGCGGCTGTGGTAGGTCCGGATCTCTGATCTGGTTTTCCCGCGACGGCTGTTTGGAGTGGCGAGCTGGGAGGCTGGCGAGCCGGGCTCCTGATTCTGGTGTTGGCTGAGGTGGAACCCTCTCCTCCGTCTTGTTCTCTTCTCTTTTCTTGTTTTTCTTTGGTCGATCTTGGTTTGGGCAGGTTGGTCTTCCTTTTTCCTTCTTGTTTCTTTCCAGTATCGGTATGGGTTGGTGTCTCCTTGGTCGGGCGGTGGGCTCGTGTGCCTCTGTGTGTGCAGAGGGTAGGTGACAAGAAGGGGTCCCCGTCCAGGCGTAGCTTCTTAGCCTCTCCTTCCTCCTTCCCTCTTTTGGCACGGTTGGTTTAGGTTTGTTCTGTTTGGTTGTTTATCAGTGGTAGGTGTCTTTTGGTTTTGTCTCCACCTATCGGTTTCTGTGGTTGTCGTTTATGGATAGTGTCGTGCCTCGGGTTCCTTCCTGGGCAGACGCGGAGTTCGGGCGCCCCTTGGTGCTCCAGGCTGAGGAGGAGTAAGCTGGGTTTGGGCTTTGTGCGGGTCTTCCGCCCCCTGTTCGCAGTAATGGTCGGGAGTGGTGGTGGAGTTCCTATCTCTCTCTACTCCCTGTCTTTGTATCCGCATGAGCCATCCTTCCTCTGTATCTACATCGCTGGGGTTTGGCCTCCTCTCTGGGTCTCCTGTTTGTTGCAACCTTTGTGCTCATCACTGGTAGTTGGGTTTCTTGTCTAGTGTGGGGTAGGTGTTGTGTCAGTGTTGTTTGGTCGGTGTTGTTGCTTTGTGGTCGAGCTCTTTGTCTGGTGATCTTGCGTTGTCTTCATGATGGTAATCTTAGTAAGTGGCTATGCTAACTCCTCTCAAGATGTACTCACAGGCTCTTGTAGATTGATGAATTCCATCCCAGATAGCTGTTTGAGACAGCCATTACAAGAGGTGGACGGTGCAGAAGCGTACCTATCGCATCCCAGTCTGAGCTTTGTGTTATGTCTTTTCGCAAAAGGAGTTGTTGCTTGGTTACTTGTTGAGAGATGTTTGTAGATGCTGTATGGCTTACTTTTAATGATATTGAGCGATTCTAAAAAAAAAAGGTGAAATATCGTACAAGATATGAATCAAGATCTATAAAGATAGTTCTTGAATGTTTCACAATATAAGTTTGAGCACACACAATAGCAATATGTTGAAAAGATCAACATGGAAAGGATTCAATGAGAGAAAATCTAGGTAAGTGTCTCATGAACCATATGTTCCAATTCTCGTAAAGAATGAAAAATTAAATGATTAAGATGCCATATGCTATAGTAGTAGATCTATCATGAATGCTATAAAAGTATTTATCCCACATAATGTTATATGTGTTGGACATGAAAATATGATATTAAATTCCAATAAGGGTTATTGGAATGTCAAAAACATATCCATTAGCATTTGAGGAGTACCTAAGGATAGATTGATAGTAATTAATGAAAGCAATAAAAGAAGAGTTGAATGTAAAGGGTTACATCGATGCAAGCATCCATAATGAAAAAGGTCTGCAAATTAAAATAAGTTTGATTTAAAAGTAGAGATGTTGTTAGTTGGAAGGGTTCCGAACTAATAGCCATTAATTCTACTCTATAAAAGAAGTCGAGTATATGTGTATTACAATCATAGAGTGATACTTTATGGATCTAAATGTTTATATGATGAAATTATAGATGTTCCAACCATTGATGACTCAGTAGTAATACAGTGACAAATGGAGCTACTTGTTAGGCAAGGAATATCAGACATCATATTATGATAATTCCATCTCAAATGAGAAATCGTACAAATAAGAGATAAAGAAACATGCAATATACTAGCTATAAGTAAACTATTGCTAACCCATTTAATTAGCACTAGCGTAGTAGAAACATGGTAGACATGTTCAGATAACTATGATTAAGATTCATGGGTGATTGGCTCTAAGTGAAAATGGGAGTCTATTGGTAAGGTATGCCCAGAGATCCTATCATATGATGATTGACAAGGCATAAACCATTAAGGATTTGATTATACTCATAAAGTCAAGCTACCAATTCATTCTATTTCATTCAGTTATGAGATATTGTAGAAACATTATGGATGTCTAAGGAATGACAATACTCAATGATGTATGTGTTTAAGTATGTGACTTGGAGAATTAAATCATATGAATGCTAAGGGTATGTACATTATTACTATGTCTCTAGTCGATTGTTACTGTGGAAGGTAGACAAGCACCAATAACACTAAAGACTAGAGTGTGGGTTGGTTAATGACAGAATCTAATTACTCATGATATGATAATATCAAGCCAAGCACACAGATGCTTGTTAGGAAACAATGTATCAGACAGATCCACCTTGTAAGTGACACATGGAAACCATCATTGTTCGTCATAATCTTTTCTCACAGTGAAGGTGGTGATTGTGATTCTTAGAAATAAATTCATTGCACTCATTGTATGTGTGGGCTCCAAACCATAAATCTCAAAGTAAACTCAGCGGAAGCATTCGATTAGTAGAGGAATACAAAAAATCACTAAAAATTTAAAACTTTTTAAGAATAGATCTTTAAATCATAAGAATCCTTTATAAGAAACAAGATAAATAGTTTACATCATGTTTTAACATTACATCTCTATTAAATCACCTTTCGAGTGATTATATACATGCAGATACAAAATCTCGAGATTAAAAATCAAAATCTCAGATCTACAGACTCCTAGGACCTAAGAGTACAAAGATGACATAAGACCAACTAACTACAGGACTCGACAGTCAGTATCTCCACCTCAGATTCACTACTGTCCCTGGTATTGCTACTGCTGATACTGCTCACCCGCAGACTGGTTCCTTCGTCCTCGACGTCCACCTAAAAAGTTGAAATCTACGATGGTGAGAAAATTTTAAATAATTGTCCCAGCGAGAGTTATAACTCTCTGCCAGAAACTTTGTTATAGCAAAAGAAAGAATAACATAAGAAGAATAACTTTAATCATTCAACAACAGGTTCGATATTAAGTAAAGCATCTCCGACTTAAGCATTTACTTTAATAAGGAATATGAAGAACATGTATACTAGTTACTTGACTAGAACATTATTATAAACAATGTAGCATCAATCAATATTTCTCATGATTCAACCTAAGCAGATATGCTACGTGGTTGATTATGTTTTACAAACATTACTATGCCCTGCAGAGATGAGGTATACTGCTCATACTCCAACCGATCACTACTAAGTCGCATTGGTATCATACCTAGGTCATCAAAAGAGCCGGATTCGTATGAACTCATCTTCCTCAATCAGTATGAGGATCAACTTGCAGGACATCTCATGTCTCAGCTACTATAGCTCACCAGGGTATTCTGGCACTTCGCTATTAGAGTTAGAGTGGCATTCTGTACTCTCTTCGCCATCGAAAGATCTCTTGATTATCTTTCATCGATGCGGCATTAAAGTTTTCCTTGGGAGATTAGTGATACATCACCCCAGCATAAACATATAGTGAAGGATTGATAGATTAAGGTATATATACATCAATCCCTACACTAGGATGTAAGGATATTCGCGTCCATAAACCCCCACATACTCAAAAGTATGTGATCCAGGAGTTCCCTTAGGAAAACCTGTTTCACCATCATTAAACTACTAAAAATGATGGATCTATGATCAGGGCTCTACATGATATGATTATACTTGATTATTTAGGTACATTTGTGTATTCTTTTAACATCAAGTATGTTTCCAAGCATTAATCATTAGAACAACTACTATAAAAGAAGAATACTAAATGTATCAAGTTTAACTCACATCAATTATCACATGGATATCAATCCTTAATCATTTTATTCTATGATTCAAGAATAGGGGTATTCAAACCCTTAAATCATCATAAGTCATCTAATTAGCATGACTTTGATGTTACTCATGGCTATTACAGCCCATCATTCTCATATGTGCCACTTAAACTTAGGAAACATAACATACATCACTAATCATAAAGCATGTTATAGGCTTTCAGTGAATATACTATCATAACCCTTACCTGGTTATGATCATTCTCTTATAAGAACCTACATGGTCAATTCAATTGATAATAATAAACAATTCATCTCATACATCAATCATGAAGCTACATGCTTAAGGGCATAAACTGAAATTAGGATTTATTGTACATTTCATCACATCACCCTCAACTAGGGTTTACTATTCACTTTATATGTCATTACCCCAAAATTAGGGTTTACTATTCACTTCATAGTGAATTGAGTTGATAGCATCATCATGTATGAAGATTATCATCATTGATGCCCTCAAATTAGGTTAGGATTCATTAATTACTATAATTAGGGTTTCTATGATCTCACCTTGATGAATCATACCCTAATCCTATACATTCACATGTATTGAAGGTATC
Organism: Alisma plantago-aquatica; assembly: GCA_963693085.1. Taxonomy (NCBI): domain Eukaryota; kingdom Viridiplantae; phylum Streptophyta; class Magnoliopsida; order Alismatales; family Alismataceae; genus Alisma; species Alisma plantago-aquatica. The sequence goes on along the minus strand of OY856410.1, from coordinate 59,773,206 downwards.
TACTTGAGTTCCAATCATAATTGGAGCCTTATCTCTCTTTTCACTAAAAGATGGTGATTACATCACTCTAGGTTAGGTTAGGTCAAGTCAACTTTGATTAACATAAGTCAAGTCACCACCATTATGGTCATTAGGGTTTGCTTGATCAAGGGTTGTTGTCTACTTGAACCTTTCAAGGGTACATTGGTAAAGTTCGTCATTGATCATGACATGGGTCAACCTACTAATCCCTAAGCCCCTTAATATCTTTAGGTATCATTAGGGTTTAGATTAAACAACCATTGAACCATCTAAGCCTTCAAAGTACTAAGCATTCTTAACCTTAAAAGTCCCCAAATGTTTTCACACTTGAACCTCCAAACAATTTTGAAACCGCATGAAGGTGTTGACCGTTTGGAACCTTTGACCCTCAAGAACGCATGACACTCAAGACCGTTTGACCTTAAATGGTCTTGAAACCGTTTATTCATGTTGACCGTTTGGACATGGTTGACTTTAAAACCGTTTGATCAAACTACATGACCAAACCGCATGACCAAACCGCATGGGTTGAAACGGTTTTGAAACCGTTTGAGCCCAAACGGTCTTGAGACCGTTTTCCCCGAAACAGTCTTGAGACTATTTGGACTCAAACGGTCTTGAGACCGTTTGGTCCAAATGTCTCAAAACCGCATGAACCTAGAAAGTGCATCAACACTTGCAATCGATTAGGGTTTTCAATGTTGAACCCCTCAATTGACCTCATGCATGTTAACCACTTATCAATTGAGCCAATTAGGTTTATCCTTAACCAATTTGACACTCAATTGACCCTCAATTGATAGCCAATTAGGGTTGGAACCATTTGAATTAGGGTTTGTAATCGATCAACCATTAACATCCATCAACATGAGTCTAATTGAAGTTGAACCCATAAATTGTCACCCAATTGGGCCATGACTTGGCCCAAACGGTATCGAGATCGTTTGGACATCCTCCAAACAGTTTTGAGACCGTTTTCCCAAAGTCTCATCAAAATCTAAGCCCATTTGTTAAGGGTTGAACCCTATTTAAGTTACAAATCAACACTTTTAATTAATTCAACAACCTACTGTGATTGGACCTTCAATTGATCAAATTATCTTATCCCTAGACCTCCAAACGGTCTTGGGTGATCAAAAAACGGTATTGAGACCGTTTGGGTGATCCCCAAACGGTTTTGAAACCGTTTGGGCCACTCAACCCAAACATCAACATGATTGGTCCTTAAAATCAGCAATCTGAACCCGATTAGGGTTTAGGTGATTAATGTGCCTTCAACTTGAAAATTAATTGCAATTAGATGGTGATTCTTTGTAGGTGATTAATTCATGATGTGTCCAGCAGACCCTCAAATGGTCAACCCTTGGTCAAACCCCTCAAACAGTTTTGAAACCGTTTGAGTCTAAATGGTTTTGCAAACCCCATGAGATCAAACAGTTTTGAAACCGTTTGGTCCCAAATGGTTTTGCAAACCTTTTGGACCATGGGTGAGGGACCGTTTGATAAATTTGCCTAGATATTTACGCCCATTGTCATCTACCTTGAGACCAAGGTCTGTTCTTCACAGTTTTGATTGCAAGATTGCAAAGTAAGATGGGGAAGAAGAAGAACTAGCTACTATTTGCAAGAACAAAGATATGCATAACAAAGCAAAATGTTTAGAATTATAAAACCCGCCTTAAGGTCGTTCCTAGAGCTCCAATCTTTCAAGCTCCAAGCCTTTAATGGAGTCTTGAGCTCCACAGGTTGGTCAAGGTGTTTTCTCCAAGAAGTGGTTGGGAAAGGTCGGCTAGAAGGAAAGAACTAAGTAAGAAGACCATAAAACCTAACCTTGCACCATGAATTCCTCCATGAATTCGAGCAAGAAGATGACCAAAGCTTACCTAGAACTCTGAAGCCATTCTCCTCTGCTCCAAGCTCTGCTCTTTAGTCAGTTTAGCAAGGGGATAAGTGAGAAGGAAGGGGAAACATTTCCTTTGGTTGCAAAGGAAAAGAACCTATATACTTTTGGGTTATTTTCAACATAAGGACATCTAGTTCTTGTTTTCACATTTAGGAACCTCTCCCTTTTAGGCACGTCCCTTCTCCTCATTCCTTGAGAAAAACTCCTTCTAAAACCAAGGGCTAAAGGCAAAGAAGGTCAACTTATTACTAAGGTACATATATAAAAAGGGTCTCTTTACTTACAACTTGATCATTTAATTACAAGGGTTATCATCTTTAATTAATTATTCAATTGAAGTGCCCTCTTCATCATTCTTACTCTAAATGATGTCAAGAGTCATAAAAGATACTCTAGAAGGTGTATTTTACAAGTTGCTCCCCACATTTTGGGTAAATTGCACTTTACACCCAAATTAGGGTTTAAGCACAAGGATTGCTCCACAAGCTGCATCTTGATGCCCAAGCTTGGAGAATCCATCATACTTCATCATATACATACTTATGACATCTTATCATCAGAGGGACATCAAAACATGTGCAATTTGCAAGTTAACCCCTATAATTGGGTAATTTGCACATAGGTCCCTGTATTACAAAACAATACTAAAACATTGTTTAAGAAGGAAAAAAATGGAAACATATGTTCCTCAGGAGCTTTAATTACATACCAAGAGATAATCACAAACATCTAATTACATAATTAAGCAAAACACCTAGGGTTAACTCATAACCCAGGTCAGGGATGTTACAAATTATCCACCCCTTACAAGGATTTCGTCCCCAAAATCAACAAAACATACTAAGAGAAAAGAGCAGAGTATTTCCTTCTCATCTCTTCCTTTATTTCCCAAGTGGCTTATTCGACACCACAATGATTCCAGAGGACTTTCACAAGACTTATATCTTTCTTCTTTAGCTTTTAAATCCTGTTATCAAGGATTGACACTGGTCCTTCCTTGTACGTTATATCATCATTTAATTCTATCGCCATAGGTTATAGAACTGACTTGGTATCTGGGTGACATTTCCTCAACATAGAAATGTGAAACACAAGGTGTAACCTCTGTAACTCAGGTGGTAACTGTAGTCTATAGTCTACCTTTCCAACCCGTTCAATGATTGGATAAGGCCCCATAAATCTAGGAGCTAACTTCCCTTTCCTTCGAAACCTTAGAAATCCCTTCCAAGGCGAGACCTTGAGATACAATCTGTCTCCAACCTGAAACTCTAAGGGTCTATGACATTTGTCTGCATATGATTTCTGCCTATCCTGTGCAGTCTTAATTTGTTGATGTATTACTTTAATCTTCTCTGTGGTTTGTTGTACCAAATCAGGACCTAACAGTTGATATTCATCAGTTTCATACCAACACATGGGTGATCTACAATGTCTTCCATACAAAGCTTCATAAGGTGCCATGACAATGCTATGTTGATAGGTATTGTTGTAGGCAAACTCTATTAGGCTTAGGTGCAGATCCCAACTCCCGTTAAACTGGAGAACACATGATCTCAGCAAGTCTTCCAAGGTCTGTATAGTCCTTTCTGACTGTCCATCAGTCTGTGGATGAAAGGTTGTACTAAATCTTAACTGGGTGCCTAAAGCTCTGTGCAGTCGCTCCCAAAAAAGACTTGTAAACTGGGGACCTCTGTCTGAAACTATAGTGATTGGAACTCCGTGCAGTCACACTATCTCGACAACATACAACTGTGCTAACTTCTCAGCAGAATAGGTTGTTTTGATCGGCAAGAAATGCGCTGTCTTTGTCAACTTATCAACTATTACCCAGATGGAATCATGTCCTTTGCTTGTCCTAGGTAGGCCAACAACAAAGTCCATGGTTACATGATCCAACTTCCATTGTGGTATGGGTAAAGGTTGCATTAATCCTGCAGGCTTCTAGTGTTCAGCTTTAACTTGCTGACACACCAGACACCTCAAAACAAACTCAGCAACATCCTTCTTCATTCCAGGCCACCAATACATATCTTTCAAGTTTCGATACATCTTGGTGCTTCCTGGATGCATAGCATACATCGAAGAATGAGCTTCTTCTAGGACTAACTTCCTCAAGTTACCCACATCTGGTACTATCATCCTCCCATGATAACAGGCCACTTGGTCATCAGAGTCATGGAAACCATCTCGCTTCTCATCACCATACTCCGATCTAATCTATTGAACTACAACATCCACTTGCTATGCCTCCTTAATCTGCTCTCTTAGGGTAGGTTTTATATGCATCTCAGCCAACAACCTGGCTAACAATGACACCTTCAACTGTACATTATCTTTCCTTAAAGAGATAAGGATATCTCTTCTAGAGCACACTAAGGAGTTTAGTTGTGCCCTATCTACTGCTAGTGTTGTTGATTTCCTACTCAGAGCATGTGCAACCACATTGGCCTTCCCTGGATGGTAATCAATTGTACAATCGTAGTCTTTGATTAACTCCATCCAGCGACGCTGCCTCATGTTAAGCTCGTACTGAGAGAAGATATACTTAAGGTTCTTGTGGTCCGTGAAAATCTGGAATGTTTCTCCATAGAGATAATGTCTCCAGATTTTCAAGGCATGAACCACAACAACTAACTCCAGATCGTGTGTCGGATAATTTGCCTCGTGTTTCTTAAGCTATCGAGAAGCAAAAGAAATCACTTGTTTATCCTGCATCAACACGCATCCGAGTCCATTCTTGGAGGCATCGCAGAAAACTATATACCCTTTCTCTTTCTCAGGTAACACAAGTACAGGTGTACTTATCAACCTCTCCTTTAGCAACTAAAAGGATTGCTGACACATACCACTCCAGACAAAAGGAACATCCTTCCAGGTCAACTTGGTCAAGGGTAAGGCTATAAAACTAAAGTTCTTAATGAACCTTCGGTAATAGCCAGCCAACCCTAGGAAACTACGAATCTCCATCGGTGTCTTCGGTTGTTCCCATTGTAGAACATATTCTACCTTCTTAGGATCAACACGAATGCCCGAGGCAGATATCACATGTCCAAGGAAAGATACTTCCGACAACCAGAACTCACACTTGCTAAACTTAGCATACAACTTGTGCTCTCTTAGCAAAGTTAGAGCCTGACGAAGATGTTGTTCATGATGCTGAGCATCTTTACTATAGATCAGAATGTCATCTATGAAGACAACAACACACTGATCGAGGAAAGGTCGGAAGATTCTATTGACGAGTTCCATAAATGCAACTGGTGCATTAGTTAGTCCAAATGACATAACTGTGAACTCATAGTGACCATACCTTATCCTAAAGGTAGACTTGGGTATGTCACTATCCTTAATACAAAGTTGATGATATCCTGACCTCAAGTCTATCTTCGAGGAGATAATTGCACCACACAACTGGTCAAAGAGATCATCAATCCTCGGCAAAGGGTACTTATTCTTTATAGTTACTTTGTTTAGTTGTCTATAATCAATGCACAACCACATTGATCCGTCTTTCTTTTTAATGAAAAGAACCGGAGCACCCCAGGGTGAGGTACTCGGTCGGATAAAACCCTTCTCAAGCAACTCTTGAAGTTGTTTCTTGAGTTCTGCCATCTCAACAGGCGTCATCCTATATGGTGTTTGTGCTATAGGTTGCGTGTCTGGGATCAATTTATTTCAAAATCAATTTTTTGAGGCGGTGGCACATTTGGAAGTTCTTCAGGAAATACATCCTCGAATTCCCAGACTACAGGAACTTCAGCAGGGTTAGGACTCTCCATGGTAGTATCTACCACATGGGCCAAGAATGCATAACATCCTTGCCTCATTAGCTTCTCATCAACCATAGTTGACACAAGACAGGTGGGTAGAATCTTCCTTTCTCCTTGAAAGATCCATGTGTCGCTTTCATCAGCAAACACAGCTTGCTTGGATTCACAAGCCAAGACAACCTTACTTATCTCCTTCTCCTAAGGAGCAGAAGACACTATTAGATATACTCGAAAACAATAAGAATAGACTCGACATCCTAAGTCCTATGTATCTATAGACTCAGAGAACCTAGAGCTCTGATACCACTTAATTGTTGGATCCAAACTATAAATCTCAAAGTAAACTCAGTGAAAGCATTCGATTAGCAGTGGAATACGAAAAATCACTAAACATTTAAAACTTTTTAAGAAAAGATCTTTAAATCATAAGACTCCTTTATAAGAAACAAGATAAACAGTTTACATCATGTTTTAACATTACATCTCTATTAAATCACCTTTCGAATGATTATATACATGCAGATACAAAATCTCGAGATTAAAAACCAAAATCTCAGACCTACAGACTCCTAGGACCTGAGAGTACAGAGACGACATAAGAGCAACTAACTACATGACTCGACAGTCAGTATCTCCACTTGAGATTCACTGCTGCCCCTGGTATTGCTGCAGTTGATACTGCTCACCCGCAGACTGGTTCCTTCATCCTCGATGTCCACCTAAAAAGTTGAAATCTATGGTGGTGAGACAATTTTAAATAATTGTCTCAGCGAGAGTTATAACTCTCCGCCAGAAACTTTGTTATATCAAAAGAAAGAATAACATAAGCAGAATAACTTTAATCATTCAACAATAGGTTCGATATTAAGTAAAGCATCTCCTACTTAAGCATTTACTTCAATAAGGAATACGAAAAACATGTATACTAGTTACTTGACTAGAACATTATTATAAACAATGTAGCATCAATCAATATTTCTTGTGGTTCAACCTAAGCAGATATGCTACGCGTTTGATTATGTTTTACAAACATTATTATGCCCTACGGAGATGAGATATACCTCTCATAGTCCAACTGATCACTACTAAGTCACATCGGTATCATACCTAGGTCATCAAAAGAGCCAGATTCTTATGACCTCATCTTCCCCAGTCTGTATGAGGATCAACATGCAGGACATCTCGTGTCTCTGCTACTATAGCTCACCAGGGTATTCTGGCACTTCGCAATTAGAGTCACAGTGGCATTCTGTACTCTCTTTGCCATCGAATGATCTCTTGATTATCATTCATCGATGTGGCATTAAAGTTTTCCTCGGGAGATTAGTGATACATCATCCCGACATGAACATATAGTGAAGGATTGATAGATTAAGGTATATCTACATCAATCCCTACACTACGGCGTAAGGATATTCGCGTCCATAGACCCCCACATACTCAAAAGTATGTGATCTAGGAGTTCCCTTAGGAAAACCTGTTTCACCATCATTAAACTACTGACAATGATGGATCTATGATCAGGGCTCTACATGATATGATAATACTTGATTATTTAGGTACATTTCAGTATTATTTTAACATCAAGCATGTTTCCAAGCATTAATCATTAGAACAACTGCTATAAAAGAAGATTACTAAATGTATCAAGTTTAACTCACATCAATTATCACATGGATATCAATCCTTAACCATTTTATTCTATGATTTAAGAATAGGGGTATTCAAACCCTTAAATCATCATAAACTATCTAATTAGCATGAATTTGATTTTACTCATGGCTATTATATCCCATCATTCTCATATGTGCCACTTAAACTTAGGCAACATATCATACATCACTAATCATAAAGCATGTTATAGGCTTTCAGTGAATATACTATCATAACCCTTACCTGGTTATGATCATTCTCTTATAAGAACCTACATGGTCAATTTAATTGATAATAATAAACAATTCATCTCATCCTTCAATCATGAAGCTACATGCTTAAGGGCATAAACTGAAATTAGGGTTTATTGTACATTTCATCACATCACCCTCAACTAGGGTTTACTATTCACTTTATATGTCAGTACCCCAAAATTAAGGTTTACTATTCACTTCATAGTGAATTGAGTTCATAGCGTCATCATGTATGAAGATTATCATCATTGATGCCCTCAAATTAGGTTAGGATTCATTAATTACTATAATTAGGGTTTCTATGATCTCACCTTGATGGATCATACCCTAATCATGTACATTCACATGTATTGAAGGTATCTACTTGAGTTCCAATCATAATTGGAGCCTTCTCTCTCCTCTCACTAAAATATGGTGATTACATCACTCTAGGTTAGGTTAGGTCAAGTCAACTTTGATTAACATAAGTCAAGTCACCACCATTATGGTCATTAGGGTTTGCTTGATCAAGGGTTGTTGTCTACTTGAACCCTTCAAGGGTACATTGGTAAAGTTCACCATTGATCATGACATGGGTCAACCGAAGAATCACTAGCCCCTTAATATCTTTAGGTATCATTAGGGTTTAGATTAAACAACCATTGAACCATCTAAGCCTTCAAAGTACTAAGCATTCTTAACCCTAAAAGTCCCCAAACGGTTTCACACTTCAACCTTTAAACGATTTTGAAACCGCATGAAGGTGTTAACTGTTTGGAAACTTTGACCCTAAAGACCGCATGACACTCAAGACTGTTTGACCTTAAACGTTCTTGAAACTGTTTGATCATGTTGACCGTTCGGACATGGTTGACTTTGAAACCGTTTGATCAAACCACATGACCAAATCGCATGACCAAACCGCATTACCAAACCGCATGGGTTGAAACAGTTTTGAAACCGTTTGAGCCCAAACGGTCTTGAGACCATTTGCCCCCAAACAGTCTTGAGACCGTTTGGACTCAAACAGTCTTGAGACCGTTTGGTCCAAATGTCTCAAAACCGCATGAACCTAGAAAGTGCATCAACACTTGCAATCGATTAGGGTTTTCAATGTTGAACCCCTCAATTGACCTCATGCATGTTAACCACTTATCAATTGAGCCAATTAGGTTTATCCTTAACCAATTTGACACTCAATTGACCCTCAATTGATAGCCAATTAGGGTTGGAACCAATTGAATTAGGGTTTGTAATCGATCAACCATTAACATCCATCAACATGAGTCTAATTGAAGTTGAACCCATAAATTGTCACCCAATTGGGCAATGACTTGGCCCAAACGGTCTTGAGATCGTTTGGACATCTCCAAACGGTTTTGAGACCGTTTGCTTAAAGTCTCATCAAAATCTAGCCCATTTGTTAAGGGTTGAACCCTATTTAAGTTAGAAATCAGCACTTTTAATTAATTCAACAACCTATTGTGATTGGACCTTCAATTGATCAAAGTATCTTAACCCTAGATCTACAAACGGTCTTGCGTGATCACCAAATGGTCTTGAGACCGTTTGGGTGATCCCCAAATGGTTTTGAAACCGTTTGGGCCACTGAACCCAAACTTCAACATGATTGGTACTTAAAATCAGCAATTTGAACCCGATTAGGGTTTAGGTGATTAATGTGCCTTCAACTTGAAAATTACTTGCAATTAGATGGTGATTCTTTGTAGGTGATTAATTCATGATGTGTCCAGAAGACCCTCAAACGGTCAACCCTTGGTCAAACCCCTCAAACGGTTTTGAAACTGTTTGAGTCTGAACGGTTTTGCAAACCCCATGAGATCAAACGATTTTGAAACCGTTTGGTCCCAAACGGTTTTGCAAACCGTTTGGGCCATGGGTGAGGGACCGTTTGATAAAGTTGCCTAGGAATTCATGCCCATCATCATATACCTTGAGACCAAGGTCTGTTTTTCACAGTTTTGCTTGCAAGATTGCAAAGGAAGATGGGGAAGAAGAAGAACTAGCTACTATTTGCAAGAACAAAGATATGTATAACAAAGCAAAAGGTTTAGAATTATAAAACCCGCCTTAAGGTCGTTCCTAGACCTCCAAGATTTCAAGCTTCCTAGCCTTTAATGGCGTCTTGAGCTCCACAGGTTGGTCAAGGTCGTTTCTCCAAAAAGTGGTTGGGAAAGGTCGGCTAGAAGGAAAGAACTAAGTAAGAAGACCATAAAACCTAACCTTGCACCATGAATTCCTCCATGAATTCGAGCAAGAAGATGACCAAAGCTTACCTAGAACTCCTCAGCCGTTCTCCTCTTCTCCAAGCTCTACTCTTCAGTCGGTTTAGCAAGGGGATAAGTGAGAAGGAAGGGGAAATGTTTCCTTTGGTTGCAAAGGAAAAGAACCTATATACTTTGGGGTTATTTTCAACATAAGGACATCTAGTTCTTGTTTTCACATTTAGGTCCCTCTCCCTTTTAGGAACGTCCCTTCTCCTCATTCCTTGAGCAAAACTCCTTCTAAAACCAAGGGCTAAAGTCAAAGAAGGTCAACTTATTACTAAGGTGCATATATAAAAAGGGTCTCTTTACTTACAACTTGATCATTCAATTACAAGGGTTATCATCTTTAATTAATTCTTCAATTCAAGTGCCCTCTTCATCATTATTACTCTAAATGATGTCAAGAGTCATAAAAGATACTCTAGAAGGTGTATTTTACAATTTTCTCCCCACATTTTGGGTAAATTGCACTTTACACCAAAATTAGGGTTTTAAGCACAAGGATTGCTCCACAAGCTGCATCTTGATGCCCAAGCTTGGAGAATGCATCATACTTCATCATATATTTTCTTATGACATCTTATCATCAGAGGGACATCAAAACATGTCCAATTTGCAAGTTAACACCTCTAATTGGGTACTTTGCATATAGGTCCCTATATTACAAAACAATACTAAAACATTGTTTAAAAAGGACAAAAATGGAAACATATGTTCCTCAGGAGCTTTAATTACATACCAGGGGATAATCACGAACATCTAATTACATAATTAAGAAAAACACCTAGGGTTAACTCATAACCCGGGTCAGGGATGTTACAGTATGTCATTGGGTATACATTGACACAGTCAAATATAATCCTAAAATACGGGTTTCCATGAAGGTGATGTTTGGGTAGATTTGAAAAATTGGGATAGACTAATGAGTGATAGTGATGACATTTGTCCTTCCTACTAGAGTTTGATGTCATGAGAACATGATAAGGGAGACTGAGAAATGCATGCACATGCACATGTGAATCAATATATGATATCGATGTCACATTATCTCAAAAATTCTGCTCCTGGTGCAAGGAACATGAGTTGAACATTGAGAGGATAACCATCCATGCCTCGAGTTAAATCAAGATATCTGAGACAAAGGAATTATACAATCACTGCAACATGTTACTCAAATTGTAGGTTGAAGTTGTTCTCCGACTTTCCATTCACTTGGGTAGCACTAATGTGTGACCAGGAACCAATCTCTTCTTGTGATGTTATATGTTAGTTATTGACACTCACTGCCAATGTGATATGGGACCTATAGGGTCACACACATAGCAACTCTTTTAGAAGATAAGTTTAATCTTGAAGGAAGATTGGATTGATTAATAAAGTGTTTAGGTTTTCAATTCACGCAATAGATTGGCTGACCACACTACCAAACGATCGACTCACATGGTGAGATGATCGTTTGGACAGCTAGATGATCATCGCAAATGATGAGATGGTCATTTGGAGTGTCAGGCCAACTGGAGCAAAATTGGCTGGAGTTCTGCATGAATTAGGCCCAACAAATCGAATCATTGGGTGAACCAATTGGCTAGAGTGAGTGAGATGACTAGTTCACCTAGTGAACAAATCTACTATGTTGGGTCGAAAGAAGGTTCTAGTAATTTTTCGGATCCGTGAGAAAATTTCATCATTTCGATTTCATAATTCTTATGATGCAAGGAATTGATCTTTAGTATTTTTTGGAAATGAATTGCCACTTTCATATGTGATTGGGAAATTTCTAGACAACCGTCTCACTGTGAAAAATGACCATCTTAATGATAGACAACTGTATGGACTTCCAAATGACCATTTTTTATCTTGCAAGTTGCAAAAATTAAAGATCTTTCTATCCCTTCTGCTCCCACACATATCTCGAACCAACTGGGAACATTGGCCTTAACCCCACCTATTAATAGAGGGGTACTGTGGGCTTCCCAGAACACAACACAGACAATTGAGAATCAGTTGCTTTGACAATTGTTGTCCTCTCTAGTTATGGTAACAAAGAGAGCCCAAGCAAGTCCTACCCGACTAGGGTGGGATAGTAAGGCAAAGAACAACTGAGGATCATTATTGGGGGAGAGCAAGTTGGTGACTAGTATGCCAACGGGAGGGACAACTCCTTCCTTTTTGTTCTAGTTGAACAAAAGGAGTTCTAGTTGGTCTGTGTGGCCTATCTATAGGTAGGAGTCCTTTGGATGCTATTAGGAGGGCAGAGTCAGTCTGCAATCTATGGAGAGACTGTATGAGTCACTGCAGAAGTTGTCTTGTTCTTTGTCCAAGGTGAAAACCAGGAGCTACACAACCACCGTTCAAGAGCAACTAGAAGATAGTTGCAATGCAATAAGTTGTTGTCATGTGACTCTCCCTAGGACCAGGTATAACGCGTTAAACTATCATTCCTATTTCATAGTAGTTGATGTCATCTTGTTGTTATGGGGAATACAAATAGATAAAGTTTTTGTTTCTGCTTCTTTAAACTTTTTTATTTCCGTTGCTATACTCTATGCATGTAATTCCCAACATACATACCAATAGATTATTCAACAAAAATGATAGATTGACTTTGCGAAATTTGATTTTTAGCAATGAAAAAATTACTAGGACAAAGGCTTTCATCATGACTACCTACATATATGTTCTCTCACGTTGTATACACATTGGTTTATTATTAGATTGGGGTAAAGGAAATAGTATATCCTTTCAAATTATACAATATCACAAGGATATATTTCCACATAGTCTCAATATCTCATTACCTATGCATCTCAATGCGTTGTCCTAGAGATCACCCTTCCACAATTGTATTTAGGAATCAACTATGATTAAATGGTATTTTAATATTAGATTTCAATGTTTGTACACCTAGCATTGCAATATATACATCATAAAAATATCTAATTTATAAAATATACATTAAATAGTTATTAGAAAATCTAATAGCTCAAACAAGTACTGGTTCACTATACAAGAGTACACAAATATGAAGCGGGGCTAATCCTTTTTCCCAATAAGATGAAATACTCTCTATGTTTGTTTAAGATACAAGATAAAAGAGAAAATAAGAATATCATAAAGAAGACAGTGATGTAAAAAAGAAGCTCTATGGTTCGGTAAGAAACCTCCAATCAACGATTGCAATCTCCAGTCATGTCCTTTATTAGACCACATATTTGCATCAAACCGTAAACTTTTACTATGACATTCCTCGTAACGTCTAGGGTTTAGGATGGTAGTTGTACGATAAATGAGATATCCTCTCACAATATCACTTTGGTGCTTTAATAGCATGTCCCAAGCTTTCAAGTGGATCTAACATAATCAAACAGTGGTGCACAACTTGTTGTGGGTTGTGAATCTAAATTATGAGTGATATCATGACTCATCTCTCATTGAAAGTGGTCAATATAAGAATTTTGTATTTAATTTAATTATGCATCCATGGTTGTTAAGTCACTTTGCTATGATAATTGATGTTAAATATGCAGCCATTTCACTAATTAGGCATGCTTTAATAATTCTTTCTCTATGTGATGGTGTTTGGGGTGAGGATTTAACATCTCAACTTATTTAATGGTAATGTGTAAAGTGCTTATAAATTCTCCTCTTCTTTGCACATCAACTATATATCTTATTTATTTAAAATTTAATAGAAAATATTATGAATTTTCATCTTCTCATTGTATCAACCTACAAATTAAACATCAAAACAAATTTATAAAAAATAAATTGCATAAACTACTAAAAAGATAACGTAAATGAAGTCTTAATGAAATGCAAGAAAAATGTGCAAAACTAAATCTAAAATGAAAAAAACATGATTAGTAGATAATCGCCAAAACTCCAAGCCTAAATGTTTCTCATCCTCAAATAAGATAAAATCCAAAATGATCTCTAAATAACTACTTTCAATCAATGTAAATGCCTCATATTTACATCATATCTGAATATCTACCACCAATATGGACAAGAAATCCAACCTTGTGAGATCACATAATATGACATGCCATATCATCATTCTCAACTTTGGTTCACAACACCACTTCCTCACCACCATCATCAATACCACACATGTATAAGGATTTTATGAAAAATTGATGAATCCCAAAAAAGTCACAAATACAATCCAACACAAGGGTATTTCAGTTGACATCAATAGATAATCTAATGGGCACCTAGGTGGAAAATGGAATGAACAGAGGTATGGAAAGAATAATGCGCGTCTCTACTCTATCGACTTGAGATTTCATTTTATTTGTGCAAATACATACATTGCACTTTCTTGGGTCTCTTTTCTTTATTTTTTTAATGATACACCTCTACTACATAGAGAGGGATAGGGAAGAGGTGATAGAAAGAGTAAGGTGGCACAAAGCTTAGATTTTTGCACAGTTTATATTTTTTCCACCTTTTAGTGGGTGAATGGTTACGAGATGGAAGAAGAAGTGTAGAAGAGGATTCGATCATGTGAAACATTGGTTTTATATGATTAAACACATCATGTTGTTCCTCTAGTTCACTACACCCAAATAGTGATATGATAAAGGGATGCATGAAAATTCCATATACATGATCCACTAATCAATATGAGGTATGTCGTGTCTGATCCCAACTAGTTCCTCAAACACGATGCCATCCTTTATAGGGAGCATGATGCTTATATCGTTAGCTAAAAAGGGATTTATAACAATTGGCATCTTTTTAAAAATATGGTGAACATCAAGAATGCACATCAAACATGACAGTTGTTTGAAACATTCAATTGCAAACGTGAATCTAAACTAAACTTACTTGATAATGTCTTTAACTAACATTACAAAAGGTGAGAAAGGAAATAAGAATAGTTAAAGTTATGTGAAATGAAATTAATGCACATTATACTTTAATATATTAAAATAAAAATAGACAAATGTGGTTAGAAAGGAGTTTGTACCATCCAACCTCCATCATGAGCTTAGAAATTTGCTCATCCTTGGGATAACACTAAACCCACAATGAAGAGTAAGAGTTATTGATTATCATCCAGGTGTCCTGGAAAATCAAAGAAGATTATGCTAAAAGGAATGTGAATAAGGGCTGACACTGTGAACATGGGAGCTCCATGGTGCAATATATGATCAGGTGGCCATGGTATCTCAAAGGTACTGTCAGGATGCCAAAAGTAGTATAATATTTCACCCCAACAATCCATCTATTTGGATCCACAAATACTCCTCAATTTATAGGTAGTGTAGTAGAAGTGTTTGAATCTACAAGATGTGGAACAAACTACTAGTGGTGCCACTCTGGTGGCCTAAATAATCTATACATATGTGAATATTGGAGGTGGACTACCATCTCTTTTGGCAAAGGTAGTATGTAACAAATTTATAATCAGTGATGCGACCTATTCTAGATCAAGTGGATTATATGGGTTTAGCTTCTTCTTATCACCTAAATCTACATATAGAAAAGATAGTGTTTGAATAGGAGAAATCTCCTCATCTATAAAATTAGCATGTTAAATATTTTTCTATAGGTTTGCATCCCTCTAATCTACCACAAAAGCAACATCGACATCAATAGTAGTGGACTCCTTCATGATATCAACATGCAGTTTTGGATCCTCCTCATGACATACACCCAAATAATAAATGTTTAGAAAACAAAATTCATGTGACAAGATATAGAAAAATATATAGGAGGTGGTATGTATACCTCATCATATGAAACAACCAAATTTGTAACAGAAGTTGTCTTTTCATCTTCCATGATAGAGTCAACTAAGGTTGGTTGATCATGGTTAATTCTTGGCTTGTAACTATAGTAGGGAAGGGTGGTGGAGCCTTAGGTTCTTCTATCATGCCATGGTGACTCTCCCGTTGACACTTACGTTATTGACATTTCAAAGCCTCTATTTTAAGAGAACAATTGAATAGAAGTGCACATGTCAAACTCTATCTCATGTCCTTCATCATGTGTAGATCACTATATCATGTATCATTGTCTCTGAGATTACATTAGTATCATCCTAGAAGACTTGCTTCTCAAGAAAACTTCACACTGGACCCTCAATCACCATGGTTTGTTGGGAGAGACAGATCGCTATCTGATCTAGTAGTGCATTCATTCTTTTCTTGTTAGGATTCTTATTTGGTTAGCTTTTCTTCTTGATAAACTAAATTCTAATTTAGGGGGTCCATACTCTCACTCATCTAAGGCTCTTCAATTTAACACCCAAAATTTTGATGATTTGAGTTAACCTTGACCACATAATCATCAATATAGCCCGGTTCCTCATGGTATCCACCATAGTATTATCGATTGAAGTCAAAGTTGTAGGATCTATGCTCTCTAGAGGGGGTGAATACATATATAAACAATTAAATAAAATTCATTATACCTTCAAATTATATCACATGATAAGGTTGCATATATGGAATTTCAGTGCAACTAAACATACATAGGAAGTATGAGAGAAATTGAACAAGCACAAGAACACAAGCTATGTATAGTGGTTCCAAACTCCAGATAGGAGAGTGTACATTCACTACCTAGAGAGGTCAACCTCTATGACTTTTTAAACATGTCTCACTCCTTATATTCCATTACAAGAGTTACATTATAAGACCTTCCTTTTTTGGGACAAGGATAACCGACATTCCCATTTAGGACAATAGAGCCAATAACCATACAAGGGACTTACATATCCATGAAATGTGTTTTCTACCTCACCAATGACTTCCCCACTTTTACAAAGAGTCTTCCGCCTTCACCAAGGACTTGCCGATTCTTGAAACAAGTCTTTTGGATTGGACTAAATACCCACTCTTAGCTTGAATCTTCTACCTTTGTCTTGACCTTTGCCAAGGAGAAGCTTTCACCAAAGGACTCCTTCCATTATTCTTCTTCACCTCCCCTAGCCTAGATATAGAATCTTCATCTTCATGATAGAAAGAGTGATTTGGAGGTGGAGGAAGTGAGAGCCTTACAAGATACATATGTAGGACTAGCTCTCTTACAAATATCCTACTCACTCTAATAGATGTAGAAAGTGATAAAGCTTAAGAGTGGAAGGAGGATCTTAGAGGCACTAAACTATAATATAGTGACCTTCATAGCGATTGTCTAACCATGGGATGAAACCCAAGGGGTCCTATTTATAGTTGAGGATTGCTACAGCCAGTAGAAGCATTGAAGGACAAATTCTGGACGATTGGGGTGTTGCAATGGATATATTTTCAAACATTGCAACTATCCAACGGTTAGAAACACTTTTCTACACATTTAGTACAATGAGTTTGGTCAAGTTTTAATAAATGCAACTCGGCCAATGGCACTAGGCAACAAATCAGTTTTGAGTTGTCATTTGGGTATATCCTATTTGAAACTCAGTCGATAGCTTAAAATTGATTTTACTACGTAGGGGTGTGAATTGATTTTGTCTTGGGAAACTCAGCCAATCCTGGTAGTTCCCAATATCTATGAAGGGTTTGGTGGAGTTTGTCATAGATGAAAATTGGCCGACCCAAGTCCCTATGATGAGTTTTGGAAAATGCCATATGAGTGCTTAAATATTCAACTTAAGTGTTCCTAGTTTTTCTAAACTTACATTACAAGTCATGCAATTTTTACAAGTTATTTACAAAATGATTCTAATAGATTTGAGGCCTTTTTCACAAATTTGCACTTAAATTGATTTTTACATGTTTTTCTCCAAGTTAGGATGTTCAAGTTGATGCATTTGGAGTTTATCTATTCCTATTATGAAATCACTGAAGTAGAAGTATTAGAAAGAAACAAGTGGAATGGTTAGTCATCTCGAAAATAAGAGTATAGTCATTTCGACATTGAGATTAAATTATACTTCGAGTCAAAATTCTCCCCCTTTTTGAAGTTGACAAACCATTCTATAGATGCATTAAAATCATTTACGTAAAATCATACCTTTCATGAAACCTAGGTATTTCAACATAAGTGAGTTTATATGCTCCTCCTCAATTGATGTTAATGGATCTCTCATAATACCTCTCAATTTATGATATTACTTCTTCATGGTTAGCTTTCATAACATTTATAGAAGTTATGTCTTCTACTTGTATATGTTCTACATATATGTCTTATCCCCTTTTCAAAGACATGTCTTCTTTCCCTTTGTCATTTCAAAAAGTGAGGGGGTTGAAGAGCTAAAACACAACTTGATGTTAGGAAAAGGGAGTGTAGAAGAGAAAAAACTAGGGGCTTGTCCAAGAAATTAGATAAAGCACAATAATACATGCATTAGAACAACCCTAGATGTAGTTCAAGCAAATAATCAAGGAAAACTAAAAAAATATCCTTGAAATTATAACATAATGTGCTGGAGGAAACTAATAAACCAATATTTCGAACCTCAAGATGATGTAATTCACACAAAAAGTCAATGATCATGAATAAAGACATGTGTCTTGCTTAGAAAGTTGTTTCTTTATAAAATATACTAGTCTTGCACTAAAATCTGACATTGGAGCAAAAAATTGAAAAACTACATAAATTCTTTAGATGATCCACTTTTTGCATATAATGTAGCTCTATTTATTGCACATCACAAGGCTATGCAAGTAACTCAATATAGTATATATGCAAGTCATGTTACAGGCTTGATTATGTATGAAACAAGATACAATCATAGCATATAGTTGGATATAAAAGATGAACAAGACTAGAACTACATGTATATGAGCTACTAGTAGATGATATCACAATTTAGGACTACTAGGATCTAGGTCATAGAAAAATATGCACAAGTTCAAGCATGAAATACAAAAAGTTATAGAGAAATATCCATACAAAGGAATAAGCAAATCAAGAAGCATGCACGAATATTACTCACTAACAAATATGCCTCATTACCAAAAAATGATTACCACTAAGAAATTCAAGGTTGTATCAAAACAAGATATACAACTATAAGGGTGTAGCAAATTGGAACACAACAGAAGAAATTAAAGATACAACCAAGAGATCCAAAGAGATCATCATCAAAGTATTTGTAACAACTCAATATAAGTAATTACAAGACATAGAGATACCAACTTTGAGAAATTAGAGAGACAAACTTGTAAGAAAGTTAGGCAATCTAAAGCATGGCAATATACATATCATATAAGTACCAAAGGGAGTACCATAGAGTAAGCCTATTGGTTGAGAAATTGTAGTTGAGAGGAAATACTCATCAAAAATCCATTTTTATATTCTATGAACAATGTCATTGGTCTAGTTTATGGATTAAAATTCTTATCCGACAATAGTTGTTGGAAACACCTATTGATGGCATGTTTCTTTCAGGACAATCTCGACCTATAACAACTATTGTTAAAAAACATGTATATTTCAAATAAACATATCTAGAGGCATGATAAAAATATAAACCATAGAAAAACATGTATAAGTAAGTTAGTAGTCTACTATGGAAGCATCACAAATAACTTGCGCAAATTACACTATGATATGAGCAAGAATAACATTACCTCTATTATTACCATTTATTATCCACTTGTTTCCATGCAATACACATCTCACTTTTCTCTTTTATGTTGATTGAGAGACCAATTTGCAAATAAATAGCTCAAGTAAATCCATTAGCATGTGACCTACAAGAAGAATGATGAAATGATCCCCAATCATGTTTTTGGGTCTGGAGGGATTATCGTAGAAGCCCAAGTCCTTGGGTGCTTTCCTAAAACGGCAATATGTAGGACAATGAAAAATTTAATTGCAATGATTACATGATCTAATAGCCTTGGAACTAGAGGATTCTCCATTGAAAATTGAAGGTCCTTTGTCTTTTATTTTTCTTTCATCTACTATCAAGTCTGATATCATTTCTACCCATTTGTTCTATAGTATGATCTAGGATTTGATTGACATTATTTTTATCATCTTAGATTCTTTCCATAGAGGACCTCAAACCATGATTGACATGCATAAGATAAGCAATAGTAGGAGATAATTGATTGATACTATCTCTTACATTCAAAAGATCAATTTTTAAGCAAAGAGCTTTAGTCATATTAGAATTTTTTTAAATATGATGAACAACAAAATTATTCTCTCTACTATTAGAACCAGATAAAGATTCAAGGACATTGATTTTAGCAAGGAATGAAAATTTTTTATTTTCAATGAAAGCAATTTTAGAATAACAAATGCTATTTTCAAATTCTATTCCTTGCAAAACAAAGTCTTTATCCTTGTTTTTAGTTTTAAAACATTAATGTCAATCATGAGAGAAATCATAATTTTAGTATGCTCCTTATTACAAATAGGCATAAGAGGTTGATCTTTGCCAAATCTAATCTTATCAGGAAATTAACATTTTCAAGTTTAAGAGCATCAACTTGTCTAATATTACCATTTTTTTCATCTAGAAAGCAAATTTTAGCATGTTCAAGATCATCTTTTTCTGCATGCAAACTATCAACAATTCTAGAAAGCTTTTTCTTTTTGTTTTTTGGAAGATTTAAGAGAGACACGAGTAGCATGAATAATTTCAATTAAAGATTCTTCATCTAAAGAGTTTAGATTTACCTCATTTGATTATTCACTTGATGAGGCCATGAGAACAAAATGACATTCTCCATCTTCACTATAGCAAGATCTAGATCCTCTTCTTGATTCTTCACTTTATCTTGAGTTGGATGATTCATTAGAGCATTTGTGCCATTTCTCCATCTTCTTGTGTATCTATTCTATTCTCTTGTGATGTTGCATCTTTTTTCTTTGTGGATAATGTTCCTTGAAGTGACCCTTCTTTCCACTTTTGAAGCACAAGATAGGGGAAGAATACATTCCTTTATAGAGTCTAGCCTTGTATTACATGACATATTTTTCAACTTGAGAGGATGGAGAGGCTTGACTAACAATAGCTTCAACTTGAGCCTTAGTTTCATCCATATGCATTTTCTTAAGCTCTTTCTCTTCTTCTCTTTCTTCTTCATCTTGCTTGTCAAGTTTAACTTGTTGGCAAAATTGGACATTATTATACCCTTTGTTTTGATGATGATAAACATTTCATTCTTGTGGATCTAACTCATTATTTTAGTATTTCAGGGATACACAAATAAGATAGTGGATAGTCGAAGATCAACACAAATTGGAAGATCAACATGCTTAGATTACTTTTATTTTCATGATTGTACTCGATGTAAGAACTTGTACAAATATATAATGTACAAGTACATATATATCATGTAAATCAAGTGTTAGATCTTCCCTATCCACTCACAACACTTAGATAGATCCTCCACTAAGACAGAAGCATAATTACACATTGATACACACACTTAGTAGATGAATCAACACATTGAAAAAGGGATATTCTCGATCGACAAAGTTCTCGACCAAGACACTCTCGGTCAATCAAATTCTCGACTGAGAATCACCTTAGTCTAACACACGAGTATTGATTAATGACATGTACATGTAACCCTAAATCAACCCTCAGTCGACAACTTTCTCGATCGAGAATAGACCTTCCAGTAGGTTCTATAGACATTAGACTAAGTTGGAAAAGTGGTTGTAAGTTGAAAATGAACGTTGCAACACATTCACTCCAAACCCTCCCTCGGTCAAAGAAATGCTCGACCGAGACACACTTGGTCGATAAACTTCTCGACCGAGACAGATCTGGACTGCACATTTTCAGCACTAAACCACCAACCGTTGCAATGTAATTTATGGATACCTAATGGCTAGTTGAGCACTAAGAACACCCTAGAAAGTGTCTAGAACGTCCTTAAGCACTTGTAACCCATTCCTATAAATATGAGAGGCCTTATGACACCCAAAGCATGACTTGTTCATATAATTACACTTGAGATTCATTCTTAGTGAGCAACAAGCAAAGCTACACTTGCAATCTATTTCTTTGAGCTCTACATTAGTGTCATATAGCCTAGTATGTCCTACCCACCACACTACCACGTTCATCTATAGTGGATAGCAGATGAATACGCTTTATATAGGATCAAAGCATTGTACTCATTGGTAACATTATTTCTTTCTTCCAATCTTATTCCTTTTATTATATTTTGTTCTCCTTGCCTACTCCTAGGTTGGAGGCTGTTGAAAAGAGGGTTCTTGGAGCTACTTCAAGGTGGTGAAGGATTCTCCAGTGACTTGGAGTTACTTCAGAAGGATGCCTCAAGGATTGAAGCTACTTCAGGTGAAGGCTACTTCAAGGGTGCACTTGGAGTTACTTCAGAAGGGTGCTTCTAGGAGGATTGAGGCTACTTCAAGGGTGTAGGAAAGCAACTATATTTTGTGTAACATCCTCTCCAGGTAATAAAAAAAGTTACTTTCAAAATTCTGATTGGAAACAATCGGGTAGTGGACTGACTACCTTAGATTTCTAAGGTAGGAACCATTCTACATCCTTGTGTCTTCCTTATTTCCCCCTACTTCTTGTTCAAGTGTTAAATTATTTTAAATTATTTTAAGACTCCGAAAAGCTCTATTCACCCCCCTATAGATCTTTCTGTTGGCTAAATGGACATCTATAAATCCCTTTGTTTTGATTATGACAAACATTTCATTCTTATTAATCTAACAAGCTACTTGAGTGTGCAGGACTAAGATGGATGGCAAAGCAACTAGGGAAAATCCACAAGCTAAAATGTTTATATTTTCATGCAATGTAATCATTGTTGTAAAAACTTGTACAAATATATAATGTACAAGTACTTAGAATTGCATGTAAATCAAGCGTTAGATTTTCCCTAGCCAAACACCATAGTTAGACATGTCATCCCATTTAAATAGGATCATTTATGCACACTCACACATATAATTAATGCCTAAATTGAAATCTTGA
The DNA here is from genome assembly GCA_963693085.1 of Alisma plantago-aquatica. NCBI lineage: Eukaryota > Viridiplantae > Streptophyta > Magnoliopsida > Alismatales > Alismataceae > Alisma > Alisma plantago-aquatica. Next base: position 59,750,467 of record OY856410.1, on the reverse strand, counting down.
AACATGATCATTCTCGGTCGACAAACTCCTCGACCGAGACACTCTCGGTCGACAATCTTCTCGACCGAGAAAGATCCAAAGTAGCCGTTAGACACTCCAGACAAGTTAGTTGGTATTTGAAGAAAGACGTTGCAAATCACTTGTTCCAGAGAGCCTGTCGGTCGACAAAAGTTCGACCGAGTAGGTGTCTCGGTCGACCATTTGTCGACCGAGATGGTCTCTGACAGCAACTGCAGAATAAATTAATTAGCCGTTGTTAAAGCAACAACTTTGTACCTAACGTCTAGTTAAGCACTTAGAAACCCCTAGAAGTTGTCTAGAACGTCCTTAAGCATACTTAGGCCATTCCTATAAATAGGACAAGCCATAGGACACTAGAATTCACTTGTTACACTTGAGAATACACTTGAGCTTACTTGAGCAATCTGTTGCAAGCAATTTGAGCACTGTGATCATTGGCCTACTTTCTCCTTAGCTCAATCTCGTGTCCTATAGGCTAGATTCTCCTATCCACAGCAATCACAAGTTCACACACTTGGCTAGGAGATCTATATGCTTGATCTAGGCATATCAAGCCTTGGGCTTAAAGGATAAGTTGTAATTTCCTTTTTCTTTCTTGTTCCTTTTTATCTTTTGTACTCTCCTTGCTACTCCTAGGGTTGGAGGCTGCGGATTGGAGAGGGTTGACTTCTCAGGTGGAGAAGGGGACTTCAAGCTACTTCAAGAAGGATATCACAAGGGAAGCTACTTCAGAAGGCTGGTGCAACGGGAGTTGGTGCATCTACTTCAAGGGAAGACTGCTTCAAGGTTGGCAATTACTTCTAGGTGAAGGCTGCTTGAAGGGTTTGGGAAAAGAGATTGTATTTTATGTAAATTCCTTGCGAGGTAATAAAATAAATTTCTTTTCAAATCCCGGTTGGGTAAGCAACCGGGTAGTGGATTGACGGCTATAGTATTTGCTATAGTTGGAACCACTCTAAACCCTGTGTCTCCTTGTCCAATATCTTCATTGTGGTTGTTTGAGTTCAATAATTGTTAAATTATCTATAAAACTCTATTCACCCCCCCTCTAGTAGTTTTCAATTGGTATCAGAGCAGGCTTCAAGGAACCCTAACCAGGTCTTGAAGAATGGAGGGAAATGGTGAAAAGTGCTTGGACAAAACCACTACATGCTGCAATTTGTGTTTAGGAACAAGCCACAAAACAACCGGATGCCCATGGAGATCAAAGGAAGAGGATAAGCACAAAGAATGCCTTATTGCTACAACTAGTGAAGAAGAAGAAGAAGAGGTAAGTCTTTTTGATTTATCTAAAGAAGAACTAGTTGCTATTATTGAAGAAACACATAATAAATATGTTGAGTGCAAAAAGAAATTAAAGAAATCAAATAAGGAAAATGATGATCTAAATGTTAAACTTCTTGCTCTTGCATCTGAAAATGAGGATCTCAAAGAGGGAAATAAATTTTCTGATCTTAAGTTAAAATCTATGGAAGCCGATTGCAAGCTCCTTTCTGTTGAAAATTCAAACTTACAGACTCAAGTAAATGATCTTCAAAAACAACCATTATTGTGCACCCATATAGATTATGACACTATTGTTAGAGAAAGAAATTTATTGTCATCCAATCTAGACCAAGCAAAAATAGACATTAAGAAAAGAATGGATGAGATTGCCAAGCTACAACAACAAGTTCGTAGTTTGAATAACCATGGCATTCTTGATCAAATTATAGATAATCCCTATCAACAAATTGGCAGAAGGGGACTAGGTTACAAGCCTAAAGGAAAATCTCATCAACAACCTAGTCAGAGAAAGTCACAAACCCAATCTATATATGTACCTAAAAGGACATCCTCACCCAATGACAACATAGGACACAACCATAGAAAAAGATATGAAGTTGACTCAATATGTTGTCATTACTGTTTGCGCCTTGGTCACTATTCATTTTCATGTCCTTATAAGAGAAAAGATGTAGAGTTAGTTTGGGTTCCAAAACCTCCAAACTAAATGAACAAAATCAAGTTGAGATATGACCAAAGACATTAGTTGCATATTTCTATGTCTATCTCAACTCTACATAATTACAAATGTAAATGAAATTAATATTAGTTTGTTCCCTAGATGATTTAAAGTCTAAGTCAAATGAAAAGAAAATTCCTATTTTCATATGATTTTTTCGTAAAAGTATTTTCTGGTCTATTCATATACTAATTATAAAATGGAATTATCATTGTATGCTGTTATACCATGCTTTCATCATTGGGTGCGCATAGAAAATTGTATGCATGGATCCATGAAAATAAATAAGCAAGCAAAATAATTTATTAGTTATATGTTATTGCTTGCAACAAAATCTCTAACTCAGTATCTTTGAAATAATTAATTGTGCCTCCAATTAAGTAGTATGCTTCAACTTGATATTTAAATTAAATTTTATGCAGATATTATACTCAATATATTCAATCTGAAAAATCTGCAAAATTTGCCTCTTGGTCAAAATAAAACTTGACTAAGGGGCGCTATGGTCGTAGTCAAATTTGACCTAAAATAAGTTTGACATAATAACTATTTTGGATATCCTTTTATGGTTAAAAGAAATTAATTTATGATCACAACTTGTCTCAATACTGTCAATAATAAACACAATATTAATCTATATATGTGGGCTCTACAAAAATAGTCTTAAAAATCAGCTTCAAATTCGTACTCAGTAAGTCTCTCGGTCGACGAACACTTCGACCGAAAACCTCTCGGTCAGTCCCTCTCTCTCGACCGACAGAATCTATACAGATTCAGTATCAGACACACCTTCGGTCGACAAATGTTCGACCGAGACAATGTCGGTCGACAATTGTTCGACCGAAAAATAGCCGTTGGATACGACCGTTGTAAACCGACCGTTATGACCGTTTATGACCGTTATTTGACCGTTGGGGAGCCGAGTGGCGCGTCTGCAACACGACCATTGTGGACGCTCGGTCGACGAATCGTCGACCGACCTAGTCGCTGGAATGTTATAAAAGGGAGCAAAAATGGGACACTTACTCACACTTGCATACTCTTGCTTCCATTGTCCCTCTCTAGTGCATTTTTGTGCAACTCTTCAGCATCCTCATTCTCAAACCTTCCTTGCTTCTTCTCCACACTCAAGTAACACAAATGGCCTCATCATCAGCTGCCCGTGGGAAGAAGAAGGTCGCCGGCAGGAAAGGACGGGAAGCTCGGGAAGCCACTCTGCCACTGACGATCATCAACGACATCGCCTTCGTCGATGGAGATGCTGGTGATCGATATCTACGACTTTCCTCCAAAGCCCCTCTTCCACGACGACCAGTCGAAGTCATGGACTTCATCAACATAGTCGATCTGGAGGATCTCTTTGAAGTGCAAAAGTTGAAGGACTTCATCAATCCCTCTTTCCCTTTCTATTCCACTAAGGTAGTCAACGAATTTTATGCCAATCTCATATTCCATACTGAAAATGAAACCACATTTTTCTACACCATGGTCAATGGGCATAGCCTTAAATTTACCGAAGGGGATATTCTTGACATGCTAGAAATTGACATAGATGAATACCAAGATTCCCTTGACCTCACCACCGGAAATCCACTAAATCAACTTTCCCAAGATGATCATACCATTAGCCTTAGTGACATAAAAAGAACTATTTTTCAATCCAACACTACTTGTCATGAAGATAGGGGAACCTACTACGCTATAAATCTCAAACCAGCCAGTAGGATTGTAAATCTCATTGTTTCTACAAATATTCACCCTAGAGCCAACAAATCTGAAGTTCCAATATTCCGTATGTGCCTCATTTATGCCATCATAAGCCGCATTCCTACAAACTTCATCCGTATAATTCTTAAAAACATGCTTGAGTTTTCTGGCAACCCACCATATGCGGATTTCGTTTGCCAAATTACTCAACATTTTCTTAAAATAAACATTGAGGATATGGGATATACATGGGAGCGTAGACCTCAAAAGATAAGTAAGAATACTGTAGAGAAAATGGGAATAGATTTTGGTCACAAAAGGGCTAGAGTAGAAGGAGAAACGTCTCATCAGGACATACCACCACCTCCCCCTACTACCCTACCACATGATCCCATTCAAAATACTCTTACTTATATTACTGGCTCCCAATATCACCTTAGTAGACAATTAGACTACAATCATCATGCCATGACATATTTAAACCAAAGAATGCAAACCCTTTCCCCAAACCAAACTGATGAATATCCATATTCCTTAAATCCAGGCATGCTCAATCCATGCAATCCTTCATACAACTACTATCAAACTCCACCTCCACCATCCATGGATCTAACGCATACTCAATTTTCATCTATGCAATTGCAAGATATTGTCGCTCATTTCTGATTTGACCGAGTTCCTACATTCTTGGAAGCATATGCTTTAACCAAGACAGGAGCTCTAGATTGGCAAACCTTGGTCAAATACTATGGAGCTGAGCCATTTATTGGGAAAGATCCTGACGTTGATGTAATTCTTAAATCTTTCCAGTGAGTGTTGGAGTAATATTAGTTGTAATGACTTGCTTTGAATGATTGTAATGGATCACTTCTGTATGATGTGTCTATCTTTCCATATTTCTTAATGAAATTGGTTATCTTTTTGATGGATATCTTTTTGCATATGAGACATCTTGTAAATAAATGGATTATAAAGATTATTATTGTAAAGCATACAAATTAAGGGGAGTAACAAATAAAAACTTGTGATTAGAATTTACAACAATCTATGACACAGAAACAGTCTCGGTCGAGACCTGTTCGACCGAGAACACTTTCGGTCGAGAAATCGTCGACCGAGCAGGTCTCTGTTGTCAAGTCTGCAATAATTCTGCTGCAAATGATTGCTCATCAATAATTTTAAACCAAGGATGCATGTTGAATATCATTTGTGAAACAGAGTACTCTTTTATGCATATGGACACTCTTCAAACATATTGCAAAGCACTTAAGTCTGTTTTTGGGATATCTAAGGGGGAGCTCATAAAAACAACTTTGACCATTTGATTGAAGAAGCTTACAAAAACATTGTAACCACCATGTGTAGCTGGAAATTTTTCTTGATTATAAAGAAATTTATGAATTTATTGAAAATGGTATCTTGTACTTGAAGGAACTCTCTACCCAAAACAGGGCTTAACATCCCTTGCATTTGGATAGAGACATTTTATGTAGTCTAAGATTAAACGATTCTCATTTTATTTAGGGCTTAACATCCATTGATAGATGAGAAATCAATATACATTCGTCATAAGCTTAAAGGAATCTCATATCATTTCAAGGCTTAACATCCTTTGCAAATGATTGAGAAACAAATTGTGGCTAAATTAGAAAAATATGATATTAAATCCATGTTCCTAATAGGATATCTAATTAAGGGGGAGTTTTTATTCTCAACGGTTATCTTTTTGAAATGACAAAGGGGGAGAGATAAATATAAAACTAAAATTTAGAAATTATGTAAAACTCAATTAATGAGTTTCATAAATAAACTCTTGGCTTTACATTTGGGAATATGATCTGGATTTCATGTTCCATAATTCATGGGGAATAATAAGCACACATTTTATACACAAGAGAAAAAGCTACACAAGGTAATCTAAAGGTATGAAACTCGTATGTTTTATATTTCCTTTATTTATACTTTGGAAATGTTTGTCATCTTCAAAAAGGGGGAGATTGTTGGCTAAATGGACATCTATAAATCCCTTTGTTTTGATTATGACAAACATTTCATTCTTATTAATCTAACAAGCTACTTGAGTGTGCGGGACTAAGATGGATGGCAAAGCAACTAGGGAAAATCCACAAGCTAAAATGTTTATATTTTCATGCAATGTAATCATTGTTGTAAAAACTTGTAGAAATATATAATGTACAAGTACTTAGAATTGCATGTAAATCAAGCGTTAGATTTTCCCTAGCCAAACACCATAGTTAGACATGTCATCCCATTTAAATAGGATCATTTATGCACACTCACACATATAATTAATGCCTAAATTGAAATCTTGAAACAGGATCATTCTCGGTCGACAAACTCCTCGACCGAGACACTCTCGGTCGACAATCTTCTCGACCAAGAAAGATCCAAAGTAGCCGTTAGACACTGCAGACAAGTTAGTTGGTAGTTGAAGAAAGACGTTGCAAATCACTTGTTCCAGAGAGCCTGTCGGTCGACAAAAGTTCGACCGAGTAGGTGTCTCGGTCGACCATTTGTCGACCGAGATGGTCTCTGACAGCAACTGCAGAATAAATTAATTAGCCATTGTTAAAGAAACAACTTTGTACCTAACGGCTAGTTAAGCACTTAGAAACCCCTAGAAGTTGTCTAGAACGTCCTTAAGCATACTTAGGCCATTCCTATAAATAGGACAAGCCATAGGACACTAGAATTCACTTGTTACACTTGAGAATACACTTGAGCTTACTTGAGCAATCTGTTGCAAGCAATTTGAGCACTGTGATCATTGGCCTACTTTCTCCTTAGCTCAATCTCGTGTCCTATAGGCTAGATTCTCCTATCCACAGCAATCACAAGTTCACACACTTGGCTAGGAGATCTATATGCTTGATCTAGGCATATCAAGCCTTGGGCTTAAAGGATAAGTTGTAATTTCCTTTTTCTTTCTTGTTCCTTTTTATCTTTTGTACTCTTCTTGCTACTCCTAGGGTTGGAGGCTGCGGATTGGAGAGGGTTGACTTCTCAGGTGGAGAAGGGGACTTCAAGCTACTTCAAGAAGGCTATCACAAGGGAAGCTACTTCAGAAGGCTGGTGCAACGGGAGTTGGTGCATCTACTTCAAGGGAAGGTTGCTTCGAGGTAGGCGATTACTTCTAGGTGAAGGCTGCTTGAAGGGTTTGGGAAACGAGATTGTATTTTATGTAAATTCCTTGCGAGGTAATAAAATAAATTTCTTTTCAAATCCCGGTTGGGTAAGCAACCGGGTAGTGGATTGACGGCTATAGTATTTGCTATAGTTGGAACCACTCTAAACCCTGTGTCTCCTTGTCCAATATCTTCATTGTGGTTGTTTGAGTTCAATAATTGTTAAATTATCTATAAAACTCTATTCACCCCCCTCTAGTAGTTTTCACTTTCAATTGGTATTAGAGAAGGTATTCAAGGAGCTTTAACACGTCTTAAAGGATGGGGGATGGTGTGCTCAACAACTTGAACCTAGAGGGAACCTACGCAGCTCGTCCACCACCGTTCGATGGAAGCAGTTACAACTATTGGAAGAGAAGGATGCAATTTTATTTTCAAGGGATCAATTGGGAGCTTTGGAGGATGGTGTCCACTCCATATGAGCTTCCAGAAACTGAGTATGCTACATAGGATATCAATATGGTAAAGCAAGCTCAACTAAATGCCAAGGCTATAAGTATTTTATATTGCTCTAATTCGGTAAGTGAATTCAATAGAATTTCCTCATGTGAAACCACATATGATATATGGAATAGACTTTCTATTACACATTAAGGAACAATACAAGTTAAAAATTCTAAGATTAGTATGCTTAAACAAAAGTTTAAACAATTTTGTATGGAACCAAATGAGTCCATTAGTGAAATGTATGCAAGATTCTTTACTATCATTAACAATTTGAGTGTATTAGGAAAATTAATAAGTGAAGAAGATCAAGTATCCAAAATTCTTAGGTCTTTTCCTCCAAAGTACAAACCAAAGATGATGGCCATGAAAGAAGCCAATGATCTCACTAGATTGAGGATGGAGCAGCACATTGGAAACTAGAGACTCATGAGGTCACCCTTCAAGAAGAAGAAAGATTAGCAGTCAAACACAAAAAGGATAAAAGAAAGGACATTGCATTCAAGGCAACAACTAAAATTAGTCATGATACAAGTGAAGAAGACAGGGAAGAAGAGACTCTCATTGTAAATGGTAAGCAGTATAGAAGATTTAAAACTAACAAAATTTCTAGTATCTCTTCTTCCTCTTCCCCTAGGTGATTTGAATGTGGAAAAAAGGGACATTTAAAAGGTGATTGTCCCAAACTCAAGAAGGGAAATAAATCCTCTCCAAGAAGAAGGAAAAAGTCTACAAAGCAGCATGGGATGACTCAAGTGACGATAGTGAAGATGGAGAAGAAGAAGTGGAGTGCCTTACTGCAACAACAAATGAAGAACAGAATGAGCTAAGCTTGTTTGATTTATCTAAAGAAGAGTTAATTGCTAGCATTGTAGAATTACATGATAAATATATTTATTGTAAAAAGAAACTAAAAAGAGCGACAAAAATTAATGAAAAATTATATGCTAAATTAAATGATCTTTCTTTTGAAAAGGAAAGTATTATTTCTGAAATTTCTACCTTGAAATGATCTTTTAATGATTGCAATATGAAGTTTCTTACTGTAGAAACAAACTACAATTTTCTTTCTCAAGAAAAGGTTGAACTACTTGCAAAATGGAATGATCTTCAAACTCAACCTATCTTGTGTACTCATTTAGATTATGATGCTACTATCAAAGAAAGAGATAGTTTGTTATCTAATCTAGATCAAGCAAAGTTATACATTAAAAGGAGAATGGATAAAATTGCTACTTACGAAAGGAAATTAGTAGCTTGAAAAACAATGGAATTCTTGATACGATCCTAAAGGATTCTTTTGGACAAATTGGAAGAATAGGTTTTGGAAATGTTCCAAAAGGAAAATCTCATCCTAAATCTAGAAGAACACAAGCACCCAAGACCAAGGCCATATTTGTACCCAAGAACAACTCAACTCAAAATCATAAAAGGAGAAATGAAATTGATTCCATTTGTGGTCATTATTGCTTGCGTCTTGGACATAATTCTTTCTCATGCCCATATAAGAAAAAGGATGTTGATTTAGTTTGGGTTCTAAAACCCCAAACTTAGAAATATTGAGCATGATTAGTTGAGATTTGACTTAAACTTTACTTTGATACTCAAAAATGTCTTATTTCAACTAAATTGAGCTTTAATTTGTATATTTCTATAAAAGTTGTATTGGAAGTAACTTATGTTTTACTTGAAAATAATTGCTGAAATAGAAACATTCTCGGTCGAATAAATCGTCGACTGAGATACTCTTTGGTCGAGTAAATAATCGACTAAGAGAGTTTTTGTCATTTTTTGGAGATACAGTAACATCATCGATCGAGAAAGTTGTCGACCGATAACATTTTGGTCAAGAAAATAGTCAACCGAGAAAGTTACTATCTTAAGCCTACAAAATCTTGAAAAACATTTGGCTGACAAATACTTCGATCAAACCTCACTCGGTCGAGAAAATTCTCGACCGAGGATGTTTCTGACAGGACTTTTTAATAAAATTGAATATTTCACTTGAGTAACAAACTCTACACGATGCATTGCCTAAATATTTGAAAGTTTTTAAGAATTATATATGTTCATCAAAACTTTATACTTTGCTAGATTAAAACTATCCCAACTAGCATAAAATTAAAGAAGTTTGAACAAAGATGAGGAATAGATTGGTCTTATTATAAGAAAGTCCTAATGGCAAATCTATTGGTATAAGAGATCTTGCTCAACATTAACATAATTGAAAACAAAAGAATTTATCATACAAGGAACTTGGTTAAAAATATAATCATCACCATTTTGTGAGAAAATTTAAAGTTTGAGCATTCTAAGAATTAAATACAAGATATCTTCTCAAAATCTTGCTCACATAAATTAAGTTCCAAGAAGCAAAATCTCAAGTCACAAAAAGGTTTTATCTTAAGATTATTCAACATTCACAAGTTCATATATGAGCTAAATGAAGAACTAATAATGATCATACACAACAAGATCAAATCATATTCTAGAAGAAGTGGTTCATTGGATAACTTATGAAAATGCATAAATTGGATATCTGCAGAAATACCTCTCGGTTGAAAAAGAGTTCGACCGAGGGGCGCCCCAGTCGAAGTCATGGTCGACCGAAAATAAGCCTGACAAATTGCTTATTTGTGAAATCAAATCATTGACTTGTACTCAACTTAGTATATTTGTTCATCATGTTATAAAATTGATTCATTGCTTTACTTATTCAATTGAACTTCAAAGCTATTTATGACCTTAGTATCCTGAAGGTAATCTTGGGAGCTTACAACATTCTTGAATACAATGTATATCTTTCTCTTAATTGAATTCTCTACACTGATTAGGGCTTGACATCCCTTGTATTTGGTTAAAGATACATTCATTGATTCCACTATGAGCTTAAAAAATCTCATATCATTTTAGGTCTTAACATCACTTGTAAATGGTTGAGAAATATATTCAATGATCCTACTATGAGCCTAAAGGAATCTCATATTATTTCAGGACTTTACATCCATTATAAATGGTTGAGAAACTAATAAAATATATCCATGAGCCTATAGGATTCTCATATCATTTCATGGATTTACATCTCTTTAAAATGGTTGAGAAATAACTCATGATTTTTGAACTATGGCTAAATTTGACATTACTATTAAAATATACAATGGGGAGTATCTCATTCAGGGGGAGAAAATTCATTATATGGTTATCTTTATGAGATGACAAAGGGGGAGAAATAATATAAATCAAATTAAATGAGTTTCATAATCTCTTGGCTTCACATAAATTGTTTCTAAATTCCTTAAAGAGATGTTCCATACTTCTTTGCTATATTCCCTTGATTTATATTTTAGAAATGTTTATCATCTTAAAAAAGGGGGAGATTGTTGGCTAAATTGGAAATTATTATAACCTTTGTTTGATGATGACAAACATTTCATTCTTGTGGATCTAACTTGTTATTTGAGTGTTTCAGGGATAAACAAATTAGGTAGTGGATAGTCCAAGATCAATACAAATTGGAAGATCAACATGCATAGATTACTTTTAATTTCATTATTGTACTAGATATAAAACCTGGTACAATTATATAATGTACAAGTACATAGATATCATGTAAATCAAGCATTAGATATTTCCTATCCACTCGCAACACTTAGATAGATCCTCCCCTAAGACAGAATCACAATTACACATTGATACACACACTTAGTAGATGACTCAATACATGCAAACATCGACATTCTCGGTCAACAAATTTCTCAACCGATACACTCTCGGTCGAACAAATTCTTGATCAAGAATCACCTTATTCTAACACATGATTACTGATTATGACTTGCAAATGTAACCCTAAATCAACCCTCGGTCGACAACTTTCTCGACTGAGAATAGACCTTCCAGTAGGTTATATAGATGTTAGACTGAGTTAGAAAAGTGGTTGGAAGTTGGAAATGAATGTTGCAACACATTCACTCCAAACCCACCCTCGGTCGAAGAAATGCTCGACTGAGACACACTTGGTCGACAAACTTCTCGACCTAGACTGGTTCTGAACTGCATTTTTTCAGCACTAAACAACTAGCCATTGCAATGTAATTTATGGATACCTAACGGCTAGTTGAGCACTAAGAACACCCTAGAAAGTGTCTAGAACCTCCCTAAGAACTTGAAACCCATATCTATAAATAGCAGAGTCCTTAGGACACCCAAAGCATGACTTGTGCATACAATTACACTTGAGATTCATTCTTAGTGAGCAACAAGAAAAGATACACTTGCAATCTATTTCTTTGAACTCTACATTAGTGTCCTATAGCCTAGTATCACCTTTGCACCACACTACCACGGTCATCTATAGTGGATAGGAGATCAATACGCTTGATATAGCATCAAAGCATTGTACTCATTGGTAACATTATTTCTTTCTTCCAATCTTGTTCCTTTTATTGTATTTTGTTCTCCTTGACAACTCCTAGATTGGAGTCTATTGAAAGGTTGTTCGTGGAGCTAATTCAAGGTGGTGAAGGCTGATCTAGTGACTTGGAGTTACTTCAGAAGGCTGCCTCAAGGATTGAAGCTACTTCAGGTGAAGGCTACTTCAAGGGTGGACTTGGAGTTACTTCAGAAGGATGCTTCTAGGAGGATTGAGGCTACTTTAGGTGAAGGCTACTTCAAGGGTGTAGGAAAGCAATTCTATTTTGTGTAACATCCTCAAAAGGTAAAAAAATAAGTTGCTTTCTAAATCCTGGTTGGAAACAATCACGTAGTGCACTGACTACCTTAAATTTCTATGGTAGGAACCACTCTACATCCTTATGTATTCCTTGTTTCCTCCTACTTCTTATTCAAGTGTTTAATTGTTTTAAATAATTTTAAAACTCCAAAAAGCTCTATTCACCCCCACCTCTAGATCTTTCATAACTTCATGGGCTTGTAAATTTCATATGAGTTCTTTAATACATATATCACCAAGGAACTTTGTTTCATTATTGTAGTTCACCTTGAGTTTCCACCTCTTGGGTAGAGTTCTAAGGATATTTGAATTTATCTCTCCTTAGTCCATAGGATGACCTAAAACGGCAAGACCAATCACAATGGTGTTGAGCCTAGAGTACATCTCAGCTACCCTCTCATCCTTTTCTATAAAAGTTTACAAGGAGGCCTTTGAGTACATAGAATTTTATTTCCTTCACTTACCTAGTCCCCTAAAAGTTAACCATAGGTTTCTACATACTCCATGCATCATCTCACAAAAAGAGATCTGGTTGAACTCAGAGGGGGAAAGAGAGGAATAGATAATGTTGATAGCTCTTGCATTGAGGGTTGCTTTCTTCAAACTAGCATCATCTCATTCTTCTATCTTTTACTATGGTAGATTGTATGGAAGATCCACCATCCTCCATATCTCAAGACTTGATCCTTGGATGTGGTATTGTAATGTTCTTTTTGAATAAAGAATGTTTCTGGCATTAATGATTAGAATATTGATGAGGTATCTCCCTCATTGTTAATCACCCATCTTCTCCTACTTTTGGAAGTAACACTTGGAAAAGACCCACTCTAATACCACTTGTAGGGTCTATGGTTTCTACAGGGGGGTGAATCGAGCTATAAACACTTATACCAAATTCATTAGACCTTTAAATTATATTCCAAGATAAGATTGCATATATGGAATTTAAGTGCAACTAAACATGCATACCAAGGATGAGAGAGATTGAACAAGAATAAGAACACATGCTATGCATAGGGGTCCCAAACTCCAAACTAGGGGAGTGTACATCCACTTCCTAGAGAGACCTATAGGAATTTTTAAACATGTCTCAGTCCTTATTTCATTATAAGAGTTACAACATATAACCTTCCTTTTTATGGACAAGGATACCCAACCTTCCCTTTCAGGATAAGGGAGGCAATAACATTAAAAAGGACTTACCTATCCATGATGAAGAGTCTTCTACCTCACCAAGGACTTACTCACTTTTCCAATGATTATTCCATTTTCACCAAGGACTTACCCACTCTAGCAACAAGTCTTACACCTTGAAGAATTATCCATTCTTGACTTCGATCTTCCATCATTGACTTCACATTCACCAAGGAAAAGCTTTCACCAAGGGACTCATTTCCTTCTTCTTCACCTCTCTTATCCAAGAGATAATCTTCCTCTTCAAGGTAGAATGAGGGATTTGGAGATTGAGGAAGTGAAGACCTTACAATATATATATATGTGGGACTTTCTCTCTTATAAATCCCCTACTTACTATAATGGATGTAGCAAGTGATTAAGCTTAAAAGTGGAAGGAGGCCCTTAGAGGTACTCAATTATAATATTGGGAGTTTCATAGTGCTTGGATAACCATGGGATGAAGCCCAAGGGTTCCTATTTATAGTTGAGTATGCCTACTAGGCACTACAAGCACCTAAGGATGAATTATAGGAGTTCAGGTGTTGCAATGGATATATTTTCAATTTTGGCAACACTCCAACAGTTAGATACACTTTTTCTAAAAAAATTGTAGTGTAGTCAGTCGAGTTTAAATGAAGGAAACTCAACTAATGTCACTGTGCGACAAATCAATTTTGAGTTGTCGGTCAAGTTTATCCTGGATGAAACGCGATCGACTGCTTAAAATTTATTTTCTTGTATAGGAGTGTTTGTCGAGTTTTTCCTGGGGAAAATCAGCCGACCCAGGCAGTTCCCAAGATCTCTCAAGGTGTCGATTAACTTTATCCTAGATGAAACTCGACCAATAAAAGTCCATGTGGTGATTTTTGGAAAATACCATAAAAGTGCTTAAGAATTCAAATTAAGTGTTTCTTATTTTTTCTATGCTTAATTACAAGTCATACAATCATTACAAGTCATTTACAACATGATTCTAATATATTTGAGGCCTTGCTCAGAGAAGGTTCCATGTGGCATTGAACTTAACTGTGGAGATGAGTCAGTTCAGTTCCACACATCATGGTCATAGTAGGCACAAACTTAACATTGAATTCCTTGTGGTACCGGCCACTCCATTAATGTGATCCCAAAAACTTATTTTTTTGTTCCTATCAGGATCATGTTTGATTAATGTAGATATATAATTAATTGTTTTGTCAAGAACATACAAGAGAGAATAATAATCAATAAATATAGAAAGTCTAAAATATATATATTCAATTTTTTTAATTATAATTTACAAAAAATACGAAATTAACAAACAGAAAAAAAACTAAAAATTACAAAACCAAACTAAAACTACAAAAATAAACTAAGAAAGAAAAAATATTCCAAACCTTATCCCAATAGAGTTAAAGTCTAAATGTTTTTGAAAATATATGCAAACCAGTAGCACATCTCGTCACCTACATCAGAAAAGAGGTCGAAAGCTCATTGGAAGCATGGCAAGCGATGAGTGGGGGAAGCACTCAGAACATACAACCAACCTGGGAGGAGCAATGGCATAAACCAACTGAGGACACTCTAAAGATGAATGTATATGCGGCCCTGGTAAGGCATAACAGTGCATCTACAATGATTATTAGAAACAACCATGGTGATTGGGTTGAAGGCAAAGGGTGGTGCTCTAAAGTCAATTCTGCACTTCATGCAGAACTGGGAGCCATTAACCTTGCGTTGCAAAGAGGTCTTGAGTTGAATCTAAATCATTTAGAAGTTGAAACAGACTGTAAACAAGCAATCTTGATGATATAGGAGAATCCGTTGACGAATCCCAAATACGCATGCCTACTCATCTCCATTCAGAACAATCTTAGAGGAAATGAAAGCTGGCATCTACATTTCTCTCAAAGATCTTGCAACAAAGCCACAGATAGGTTGGCCAAATTCCACTTCAGAAACCACGTGGGTTATTTTTTATACATTAGACCACCTAAAAAAATCCATGAATGGGTCCAAAAGGATAACTGTAATGGTAGTAGTGCTACCAAGTTTACTTCAGTTAATAATTCTTGTAGTTCATGTTTGCTTATTTTTCCCACACGAGGAGAGCGGGATAAATAGATGATCTCCTGACTTGCCCAAATAAAAGTCTAAATGTCATATTTGACATTGTTATCAACAGTGATACCAAACATTGAAGTGGAAATTATTTCACAAACTAGTTCACTTTTGGAAAAGTCCCTAATTTTTTACCTAAACTAATGTGTAATAATCATCACCCATAAGACGATATATCTTATCACAATATAGCTTTATAATTGAACCTAACTGGAAATTTTACTAAGAACAAACTAGATTGTTAGAAAGATGATTGTTTGAAGTTTGTTTAATTAAGTTAATTAATTAAACAATAAAGACAAATTAAACTAAGTAAGAATTAATTTTTGACAATGATAAAATTACTAGGGAAAAGAGTTTCAACTAATGCTACCACATATCTTCTCTCTCACATTGCATAACTCACTCGTAAGCAGACATATCTATCACAATATAGATTTATTTTTTAACCTAAATGAAATTGTTATTAAGAACAAGATAGTTTGTTCAATAGATGATTGTTTGAAGGTTTGTTTAACTAAGTCAATTAATTAAACAAGATAGAGAAATTTAATTAAAAAAGATTGATTTTTAACAATGATAAAATTACTAGGACAAAGGGGTTCAACCAACACAACCTACATGTCTTCTCTCTCACATTACATACATCACAAATATCATTATTATATCAGGGCCAAGGAAATTTGATATTCATTCCAATTATAGAATCATGCAAGAAAAATTACTATGTAGGCTTGAGGTTTCCTTACCCACGTATCCTAAATATGTCACCTAAAAATATCTTTCCATGGTCGTATTCATGATTCAACTATGATTAATTAATATTGTAATCATAGGTTGCAATGCCTCTATGCCTAAGATTGTAACACATAAGATGGATACCAAATCCATAAAACATACATCAAATAGTTAATAAAAAATAAAATAAATCAAACAAGTAGTAGTTCATGATTGAAGATTACACACATAAAATGGAACTAGTCCCCATTACCCATTAAGAATAACTACTCTACCAATGTTCAACATAAAAGATCAAAGAGATAATAAGAAGCTTGTGATGAATCCAATTTAAGGGTTTTGGTACCAAATATGATATTTGAGGACCTTGATGATTTTATAGACTGTGGACCCTAAATCGAGTAGTTGGTAAGTCAGTTATGGATTCTTTTGATCCTAAACTATGGTTGAAGGTCCAATATAAGATAACTATTTGAGGAAGATTAGTTGTACCCATGAATTATCGATGTCCCTTGATGGAAAATGTGTGAGTACTTCCAAAATAAGAGATTCAGTCAACAAAATGTATGATTTCAATTGAAGTCATGATGGAACTTGTAGTGTGCTCTTTTGCTAACTCATTTGATATGTGTTGGGGATTTATATAACTATATGTGTGCCTTTATAAAGGTTCAAAATCATATTAATAAATGTTGCAATTTTGCTAGTAATCTTTGATAAAAGGTAACTTAAATGACTAGAAACCTATGGTTAAAACTAGAGGGAGACGTTTAGCCCCTACACCAAGTTATAAGGTTTTTCATAATTGCATGTAAATGAGATGAATTGAGGATTTTAGTCACTCAAATATTTGATAATACTTTCCTGGGAGTGTCATGCTGGTCTTAATGTGATGAGGATATCCATCATATCCTATATCGAAGAGTTTAGGAGGACGTGGCCATTAGTCGTTCCTAGATGAAGCAGTCAACACAGAGTTCCTCGAAATGATGGACGGATTTGTTATGTGATCACACATCACAGATCCAAACAACACCTCAAAAGGGTTTTGGGGTGGAGTGCAGAGAGGTACCAAACCCTCGTGTTTAATTCTCTCTATTCACCACTTCCTTATGTGGTAGGTTGTAGGAAGAAGTTGTTAAGGAGTATTAAGGAAGGTACACTAGAAGAGACCTATCATGGAGGAGAAGATGCTAGACTGGGATGTTGCGTCATGTATAAGAATTTTGAAGGGTTGATCCCCACCATGGTCACCAAAGGGGGGGGGTCTGAGGATGCCATCTATTTTGATGTGAAGCTACGACCAACCTCGACACAAATCTGAAGAGGGGGGATGTGACAAAAGGATTGACAAGGGTCTTTAGGTGCAAGGAGGCTGAAGGGGACACGGGTAGACAAAATGGTGTTGGAAACGCCTTGTAGTGCTCACCGGAGAAGGCCATTATGGCATCACACCCACCACTATATCCTCACCAACCACAACAATTGGAACTCTGAGGGGACCTCTTAGGTCATTTGGAGGCTGAAAAGCCTCCTTGTTGGTGCTCGAGTGGAAGGATGGGATCTTGGTTGAACATGGATGCGAGGAGTAAACCTTCAATCTCATTGCAAGTCCATCCTGCTATGGCACAAAAAATTTTCCAGCACCCTCCAGGCCAGCCGCTCACGATGATGCATAGCTGGAAGGGGAGCAGAAGAATAAGAACATGATTTAGAATCACGAAGTGAGAAGAGGCAATGGGCGGTTTAGCCAGACCAACGCTGAATGACTGACCAAAGTAGGCTCAAGGGGTACAAAGGAGCCACGTGCAATGCCTAATTCTTTTGAAGGTAATATTCCACTCAAATATCCAGTAGATGTTCATATCATAGAAAATACATTGTAATTAGCATGGTTGTCAGATAAATATGAATAAGATATAAAAATTCTCAGAAAAATGATTAGAATAATATGAAATCCTAGTATCAATATTTTGATGAATAAAATCTTCTGGTACCATGCAAGATGTATTATACTCTTTTGATGTATGATAAATATCAAATGATAGGCTAGAATAATGAAATTTTCCAATAACTCCCAGATGTGATGTATAATCCATATGATGTTAGAGATAATAATGTTGATGCATGAAATCATGTATTTTTCTCAATGTGTCTATCTAGGTCTAATAACCTAAATAAAATGCTATTAATATGTTTATGATTAATAAACCTTGAAATTTGCAGAAAATGCTAGGAACAATAAATATGACCTCATATGGTAGTAACACATATGTTTTGCACACAAAATTCATGTTATATGATGATGAATCATAATATATAATTTGAAATCTCAATGGAATAATACATGTAACCTGGGGTTAATATGTGCACACAATGATATGTAACCATATAATCATGTTATGTATCTTAATATGGAATATAAGATTAGTAAATGATTCTAATAAGATAAGATGAGTACCGGTGGAAATAAGATCACAAACAAAGCTAAACCATAAAATGAACATGACTAAGGTTAAGAGGGTGAGAATGTGATGCTAATATATGATCTTGTCTCAATCAGGTGATGACCAGAGCAATATATGATGATGGACATATTAAGAATCTCTGAACTCAGGTATGTGGGTGTTATTAAGTATAAGACTAGTTTTCATGAAAGCATAATGATATGATTTGCCTTTTTTTGCTGAGATGACTTGATTAACTTTGGATGCTTGTATTTGCATATAAATTTGTGGATTCATATTAGTAGTATATATTTTTCCAAACATCAAAGAACATAAAAGATCAAGGTGGGTTGTAGCTACTAAAGTGATTTAGTATTCCCTCTCTCTTCTAAATACTAATGTCAAACACATTCCCATAGCCCAAGGAGCGGGGATCCTCATAGCCCTTGAGATAGTATTCCCTCTCTCTTATAAATACTAATGTCGAGCACATTCCCATAGCCTAAGGGGTGGGGATCCTCATAGCCCTAGGGGCAGGGAGGTCCTAACATGTATGTAAGATAAAGTGTCGACAGACTTAGTAGTATAACTACTTTTGAAGACATGTACAAAAGTATGGTTTACCTGATTTTTGTCGTAAATAATGTTTTATTTCACTTTATTTATTCAATTATTTCATTATGCGAGTTACTATACAAAATTTTCAACCATGTACACAACTTCTTTTGATTCGTATGTTTCACATATTTTCTACGTTCAGAAGTAGCATGGGAGAAAAGATATAAAGTGAGTAGTGTTCAGATTGTACTTTTTGTGTAGATCCTGATTAGGAAACATGTTCATCGACTTGTAAATCTTCTTTTAGTATGTAATTGTAATTCATGTTGTAATAAGTCATCTTGTAATAATTTTCATGATGAAGGTTGAGAAATGTTCGAGGTGTATGCTTTGAGTGAATGTTCATGTATGTGCAAATTGGTTCCATAAGACACTTTGATATAATTGCCTAACATTTTCAGATTTGTCCTCTTAGGCCTTCTAAAGCTTGAGACCAAAGAATCTAGGGATGTTACAGTTGGTATTAGAGCATGAACAATAGCTACACCTGAAAAATTTCTCACCATCAAATAAAAACTAAATTTCACCTTTCATTTTAAACCTAGAAACTTAGTAACTTGTTCTATAGGAACAAGGTTTGACTTAGCCTCTAAGTTAGAACCTAGGTGTTTGAGAGCTAGATTTAGATATGTGTGTGAAATGCTTTCCATATAGAGCTGAAATGTACTGGATAGCTACACTAGTCAACACCTTGTTCTCACCATTTCACTAAGTGATATGGCACTGGACTATCTAATGTATGTGGAACACTCATTTTGCTAATTTGGTTTTGTTTTCCAATTGGCTCGAGCCTTGATAGTTTTCTCTAAAGTCTACCCTATTGGAGAAAAACTATACAATATTTTATTATATATATGTAAATATAATAATGTGTCCCTTGCAAAGGAGAGTAGGAGGTGTTTATGTAACCTAAGTGAAAGGCAGTGACATCAGTCTAGAAGAGAGAGTAGAACTTGTTGGCTAAATGGACATCATTTAAATCAATCTATTTTGATAATGACAAACATTTCATTCTTGTGGATCTAACATGCTACTTGAGTGTTGCAGGAATAAGGTGGATGACAAACACTTGGAAGATCTATATTCTAAAATTGGTTTAAGTCATGAATGTAATCAAATGTAAAAACTTATACAAGTATATAATGTACAAGTACTTAGACATCATGTAAATCAAGCGTTAGATCTTCCCTAGCCAATCACAACACTTAGATAGGTCATCCCCTACAATAGTGTCACAACTGCACACTCATACACACACTAAGTACTTAGTTTAAAACATTGAAACAGGGTTAATCTTGGTCGACAAATTTCTCGACCGAGACACTCTCGGTCGACAAACTCTTCGACTGAGAATGACCTAGGTAGCCATTAGACACAGCAGACAAGGTAGTTGGAAGTTGGATTAGAACATTATATACACTTTCTCCAGACAGTCCATCGGTCGACAAGTACTTGACCGAGAAGGACTCTCGGTCGACAATTTTTCGACCGAGAAGAGTTCTATCTGCACTTTTCAGAGTTAATTAACTAGTCGTTGCTAAAGAAACTAATGGATACCTAACGGCTAGTTAAGCACTTAAAACCCCCTAGAAAGCATCTAGAATGTCTTTAAGCATTCATAGGACATTCCTATAAATTGGACAAGCCTTAGGACATCTAAAATACACTTGTGCAATACTTGAGCTTACATACTTGTAATTGGCAATTTATTTTGAGCAATTGAGCAACACTAGTACTTGCTACTCATTTCCTTTGCTCCAAATTCGTGTCCTATAGGCTAGCATCTCCTATCCACTAAACCAACACTTCCATACTCATCGGTTAGGAGATCAATACACTTGTTATAGGAAATCAAGCTTTTTGCTTCAAGTGGTAAATTGTAATTTCTGTTTCCCTTCTTGTTCTTTCTTATTGCTTGTACTCTCCTTGCTACTCCTACAGTTGGAGGTTGCGGATTGGAGAGAGCTTGATCTTCTTGGTGAAGAAGGAGATCTTTGGACTACTTCTAGAAGGCTGTCTCAACGGGAAGCTACTTCAAGAGGAAGGCTACTTCAAGGGGGAGCTTGAAGTTACTTCAAAGAAGGCTGCTTCAAGGTTGGTGAGACTACTTCAAGGTGAAGGTTGTCCAAAGGGTCTTGAAAGTGTTGTAATTTTATGTAATATCCATGCGAGGTAATAAGATTAAACAAAATCTCGGTTGGGTAAGCAACCGGGTAGTGGATTGACAGCCTTATTATTTGCTAAGGTTGGAACCACTCTAAACACCTTGTCTCCTTCTTATTATCTCAATTGTGGTTGTTTGAGTTGAATTTTTTTGAAATATCCATAAAACCCTATTCACCCCCTCTAGTGGTTTTTCAATTGGTATCAGAGTAGGGCTTCAAGGAACTCTAACAAAGTCTTGAAGAATGGGTGACAAAGTACTCAACAACCTCAACTTGGAAGGAACACTCGTGCCTAGACCTCCAGCTTTTGATGGCACTAACTACACTTACTGGAAGAGGAGGATGCAGTTCTACTTCAAAGGCATCAACTGGGACTTATGGAGAATGGTATCAACTCCATATGAATTTCCTCAAAAGGAGTATGCAAACTGGAATGCTAATACGATAAAATCAGCCTGAATGAATGCAAAAGCTGTAAGTATACTCTATTGTTCAATTTCCATTGGTGAGTTTAATAGAATATCAAATTGTGAAACAACATATGAGACATTTCATAGACATTCTATAACATATGAAGGAACTATTCAAGTTAAGAATTCTAAAATTAGAATGCTTAAATAGAAATTTGAACAATTTCATATGGATCAAAATGAATCTATTAGTGAAATGTATGCAAAATTTTCTTTTATTGTGAATGGTTTGAATGCTTTAGGCAAAGTGATTAGTGAGGAAGACCAAGTGTCAAAGACTCTTAGATCTCTCCCTCCCAAGTACAAGCCCAAAGTGACTGCCATTAAAGAAGCAAATGATCTCACCCGACTAAGGATGGAGCAACTCATTGGCAACTTAGAAGCACATGAGGCAACCTTGGAGGAAGAGGAATGACGAGAGCATGAATTGCAACAAGGAAGAAAGAAAGATATGGCTCTAAAAGCTTCAAAGATCATCACGCAAGAAAGTGATGAAACAAGTGAAGGAGAAGGAGAAGAAGCCCTAATTGTTAATGGTAAGAAATATAGAAGATTTAGATCTAACACAGTTTCTAGTTCTTCTTCTTCCCCTCCTAGGTGTTTTGAATGTGGAAAGAAAGGACATCTCAAAAATGAATGTCCTAAAGCAAAGAAAGGAAAGAAAAGCTCACACAAAAAGAAGGGAGAAAAACTTTATAAAGTTGCGTGGGATGAGTCAAGTGAGAGTGAAAGTGGTGAAGAGAATGTGGAGTGTCTCATGGAAAAAGAAGATGATAATGATAATTCCCAAGAGGTAAGCCTTCTTGATTTGCCAAAAGAAGATTTAATTGCTAGTCTACAACAAACTCATGACAAGTATGTTGACTGCAAAAAGAAACTAAAGAAGGTCACTAAAACTAATGAGGATTTGTATGCTAGATTAAATGATCTTTCTTCTGAAAAGAACAATATTGCTCTTGAAAATTTGTCTTTGAAAACATCTTTAAATGATCATAATATAAAGTTACTACTTTAGAAACGAATCATGATCTTCTTTCTCAAGAAAAGGTTGATTTGCTTGCTAAACTAAACAATTTTCTGACTCAACCTATTCTATGTAATCATCTAGATTATGATAATGTTGTTAAGGGAAGAAACTCTCTATTATCTGATTTATATCAAGTAAGGATAGATATCAATAAGAAGATGGATGAGATTGCTAAGCTACAAGGAGAAATAAATGGCTTAAGGGGAAATGACATTCTGGATAATATTCTGAAAAACTCCTCTAGCTACAATGGAAGAAGAGGCTTAGGATATGTTCCAAAAGGAAAATTCTATCAACCCAAAAGAGCTCAAGCATCCAAGACTAAGATCATGTTTGTACCTAAGAACACAATTCCAAATCCTAGAAAGAGAAATGAAATTGACTCTATTTCTCGTCACTTTTGTCTATGTCTTGGACATTACTCTTTTTCATTCCCTTATCAGTAGAAGGATTCTGTGTTAGTTTGGGTCCCCAAACCTCAAACTCAGAAGACTTGAATGTCATTTAGTTGAGATATGATCTAATGCTTATTTTTGAAAATCAAAATGTCTTATCTCAACTAAACAAATAGCTTCATGTTTTATTTTAAATTCAGAACAGATATAAACAAATTACTGAGATAAATAGAAACATTTTCGGTCGACAAATAGTCTGACCGAGATACTCTCGGTCGAGAAAAACTTTGACCGAGCGAATGCCTATGACAAACCAAAATCTACAGCAGAAATCTTAGTGAAACAACTACTATTCTGATCGAGAAATAATCGATCAGAGCAAAAATCGATCGAAAAATGGTCGACCGAACAAACTTCTGTTTCTATTCAGTTTTAATCAGTAAAACAACAACTTTCTCGATCGACAAATTGGTCGAACGAGACACCTGTCGGTCAAACTTTTATCAACCGAATGAAGTTCTGTTCAGTTTTCTTTGTTAAAACATGTTCAGTTTGTCATTAAATGTACCTAACCATAATGGACCATCACATGGGTACCAAAACCTACATCTTAATGCAAGATTGGGTGGTTTATAGTAGATGTTCCAAACACATGACCGGAAACAAGGAGGCATTTCAAACTTTTTGAGGAGAAGAAAAGTGGAACAGTCACTTTTGGAGACAATGGTAAAGGTAAAATTGTTGGAATAGGTAATATTGGTACAAGCCTTGAAATAAAGAATGTTTTAATTGTTGATGGCTTGCACCATAATTTAATAAGTGTTAGTCAATTATGTGATAGTGGATATGATGTTTTATTCAACAAAAATTGATGCAAGTTACTAATAGAAAATACTACAAATGTTTTTTATGAAGGAAAAAGAGTTGGAAATCTTTATATTCTTAGACCTAACTTATGCAATCTGTAGTTGGAAAATGCTTACTTGCAAATGAAAATTCTTTACAACTATGGCATAGAAAATTGGGTCATGCAAGTTCATATGTTATCAAAAAGCTAGTTAAATATGATCTTGTTTGTAGTTTTCCTAAATTATCTTTTGATCAAACTGAAGATTGTGAACCATGTACTTTGGGTAAACAAACTAAAACCTCTTTTAAACCCAAAAATGTACTTAGCACTTGTAGATCACTAGAACTCATTCATATGGACTTATTTGGACCTACGCGGACACAATCTATTGGCAGCAAAAGATATTGTTTTGTTATTGTTGATGATTATAGTAGATATACATGGGTACACTTTCTTGCAAACAAAGATGATACTATTCAAGTTTTTGTAAAATTTTGTTCCAAGATTGAAAATCTACTACAAAACAAAATATGTACAATGAGCAGTGATCATGGTGGAGAATTTGAGAACCATTTATTTGAAGAATTTTGCACATCTCAAGGCTACACTCACAATTTTTTTGCTCCACACACTCCAAAACAAAATGGCGTAGTTGAAAGGAAAAATCGATCACTACAAGAAATGGCTAGGACTATGATGCTCGAACATAATACACCTAAAACATTTTGGGCTGAAGCGGTAAACACAGCTTGGTATGTGCTAAATAGAGCAACTGTTCACTCTTATTTGAAGAAAACACCATATGAAATCATATATACTAAGAAACCTAGGGTTGACTATTTTCATACTTTCGGATCAACATGTTATATCTTGAACACAAAAGATGATAGAGACAAGTTTGAATCTAAATCACATAAAGCCCTTTCTTGGGATATTCCACCTCTAGCAAAGCATTTAGAGTTTACAACACTATTTCTAGAAAATTTGAGCAATCTATTCACATTACTTTTCATGAAGAGCTGCAATCTAAAAATCTTGAAATAGTTGATCTCACTCGTCAATTAGAAAATGTATCTATACCAAATGATAGTGACAAAAATACTACTAATAATAACCAAGTTGAGACACAACAACCTATTCCTAGACTCTTTAAGGATCATCCTCAAGATTTGATCATTGGAAATCCAAATGATAGAGTCAAAACCCGTTCTTCTTTTAAAGATGTTGCAAATATGGAATCTGTTTCTATAATTGAACCTAATAAGGTGACTGAAGCTATCAAAGATGACTATTGGATAATGGCAATGCAAGAAGAATTAAACCAATTCACTAAAAATGATGTATGGGACTTAGTTCCTAAACCACAAGATAAAACCATTATTGGAACTAAATGGGTTTTTAGGAATAAGTTAAATGAAGTAGGGGAAGTGGTAAGAAATAAAGCTAGGTTAGTAGCACGAGGATATAATCAACAAGAAGGGATATACTTTGATGAAACTTATGCACCAGTAGAAAGACTTGAAGCCATTAGAATGCTACTAGCTATAGCTGCACACAAAAACATCAAACTTTTCCAAATGGATGTAAAAAGTGCATTTATCAATGGAATAATCCAAGAAGAAGTATATGTTGCCCAACCACCTAGTTTTGAAATACCTAACAAAAGTGACTATGTATACAAACTTAAGAAAGCACTTTATGGTTTAAAAAAAGCACCTAGGAATTGGTATGAAAGGCTCAAGAACTATATATTTGATAATGATTTTTCTATTGGAAATTAAGATTCTACTTTATTTTCCAAAATATATGCATCTGATTTTCTAGTTGTTCAAATATATGTTGATGAAATTATCTTTGGTGCCTCAAATGAATCATTGTGCAAACAATTTAGTGATATTATGCAATAAGAATTTGAAATGGGCCTCATGGGTGAACTGACTTTCTTTCTTGGTTTTCAAATTAAACAAACGCCCGTCGGGATTTTTATAAGCCAAGAAAAGTATACCAATGAACTCTTAAAATACTTTGGGATGGACCAGTGCAAACATGCTACCACTACAATCGCTACCTCTACTAAAATTGATAAGGATGAAAATGGGGAACCTATTGATGATTCCTTATATAGAGCCATGATTGGTAGTTTGCTTTACTTAACCGCTTCTAGACCGGACATCATGTTTTCAGTTGGTCTTTGTGCTTGATTTCAATCACGGCCTATGCAAACCCATTTCAAGCCGTCAAATGGATTTTACGATATTTAGTCGGCACCACATGTTATGGCCTATGGTATCCTAAAGGACACTCCTTGGACTTTAAAGCTTATACTGATGCCGTCTACACTGGTTGTCGAATTGATCGCTAGATCACAAGTGGTAGTTGTTTCTTGTTAGGAAGAGCCTTAGTATCTTGGTTTAGCAAGAAACAAAATAGGGTTGCCCTCTCTACAACTGAAGCTGAATATATGACAGCCGGATCTTGTTGTGCTCAAGTGCTCTATATGCAACAAGTCTTAAACGATTATGGATTTACCTTTTCATCCACTCCTATCTTTTGTGACAATACAAGCACTATAAACTTAGCACATAATCCTATTTCAGACAGCTGAGCCAAACATATTGAAATATGTCATCACTTTTTCAGGGATCATATCTCTAAAAATCATGTATTCCTTCACCATGTTGATACGGAAGATCAATTGGCTGATATTTTCACAAAACTGCTTCCACTAGACCAATTTAACAAAATAAGGAAGCAACTACTCATCACTCCCTTAGAGGATGTTATCTTTGATATTTGTGCTTCTTAAAAACGATTTTAATCGTGTTACTTTTGGCTTCCAAATGGACATCTTTTTCGAAAGATTTGACGGTTATCTTTTTAAGGGGGAAAAAATTAAGGGGGAATTTTTCTACGTTCATTTTTAATGGATATATTTTTGAAATGACAAAGGGGGAGAAATAAATGTAAATCTTAAAATGGTAACTCTGAAAACTCGATCAATGAGTTTCATAATCTCTTGGCTTTACATTAAAAGTTCTATATTCCCTAAAACTGGATTTTATGTTCCATACTTCTTTGGGAATAATAAGCACACATTTCATAAACAAGAGAAGGAATTCACAAAGTAAATCTCAAGTATGAAACTCAACTCATTTTAAAGACTAGTTGGTTTATATTGTGGAAATGTTTATCATCTTCAAAAAGGGGGAGATTGTTGGCTAAATGGACATCATTTAAATCCCTTTGTTTTGATAATGACAAACATTTCATTCTTGTGGATCTAACGTGCTACTTGAGTGTTGCAGGAATAAGGTGGATGACAAACACTTGGAAGATCTATATGCTAAAATTGCTTTACGTCATGAATGTAATCAAATGTAAAAACTTGTACAAGTATATAATGTACAAGTACTTAGACATCATGTAAATCAAGCGTTAGATCTTCCCTAGCCAATCACAACACTTAGATAGGTCATCCCCTACAATAGTGTCACAACTGCACACTCATACACACACTAAGTACTTAGTTTAAAACATTGAAACATAGTTAATCTCGGTCGACAAAATTCTCGACCGAGACACTCTCGGTCCACAAACTCTTTGACCAAGAATGACCCAGGTAGTCGTTTGACACAGCAGACAAGGTAGTTGGAAGTTGGATTAGAATGTTATATACACTTTCTCCAGACAGTCCCTCGGTCGACAAGTCCTCGACCGAGAAGGACTCTTGGTTGATAATTCTTCGACCGAGAAGAGTTCTGTCTGCACTTTTCAGAGTTAATTAACTAGTCGTTGCTAAAGCAACTAATGGATACCTAACGGCTAGTTAAGCACTTAAAACCCCCTAGAAAGTGTCTAGAACGTCCTTAAGCATTCATAGGACATTCCTATAAATAGGACAAGCCTTAGGACACCCAAAATACACTTGTGCAATACTTGAGCTTACATACTTGCAATTGTCAATCTGTTTTGAGCAATTCACCAACACTAGTACTTGCTACTCATTTCCTTTGCTCCAAATTCGTGTCCTATAGGCTAGCATCTTCTATCCACTAAACCTACACTTCCATACTCATTGGTTAGGAGATCAATGCGCATGATATAGGAAATCAAGCCTTGTGCTTCAAGTGGTAAATTGTAATTTCTATTTCCCTTCTTGTTCTTTCTTATTGCTTGTACTCTCCTTGCTACTCCTAGGGTTGGAGGCTGTGGATTGGAGAGAGTTTGATCTTCTTGGTGAAGAAGGAGATCTTTGGACTACTTCTAGAAGGCTGTCTCAATGGGAAGCTACTTCGAGAGGAAGGCTACTTCAAGGGGGAGCTTGAAGTTACTTCAAAGAAGGATGCTTCAAGGTTGGTGAGACTACTTCAAGGTGAAGTCTGTCCAAAGGGTGTTGAAAGTGTTGTAATTTTATGTAATATCATTGCGAGGTAATAAAATTAAATACTTTTAAAATCCCATTTGGGTAAGCAACCGGGTAGTGGATTGACTGCCTTAGTATTTGCTAAGGTTGGAACCACTATAAATACCTTGTCTCCTTCTTATTATCTCAATTGTGGTTGTTATTTTTAAATATCCATAAAACCCTATTCACCCCCTCTAGTGGTTTTTCAGAACTACATTAGATGTCTAGAGCTTTATTGGATATGTGACAGTTAGAGTAGATGAATGATTTATATATGAAATATGCATGTGCAATCTTATCTAAGTTTGATCCTTGATGGTGTATGTTTCCTTATAAAGGTGTAATTCTATACAAGATGGATCCAATTTTGAAGATTCTAAGGTATGTCTTGATGATGAAAGTACATTTCCTTTTCTAACGTAAGATGAGATAACTGAAGATAAAGTTGAATATGCATGATCCTCAAGCTCTTTTAACAAAGAAGAACCTCAAGTGTTAGGACAAGATACATGGTGCACTCCAGAGAGAGTGAGACCCACAAGGAGAGGGTCATAGGACCTATCCTTCTATATATGAAAATATGAGACATATGTAAAATGGTATGTCCTATGTTGGGTTACTCCTAAGTGTATGAGTTGAATCCTTATGCATGATTCTTTTATATGATTTAAATCCTAGATGTGAGAGTTGGGTATAAAAAAATATTATGGGTAGAATACCCATAATGAGAAAGTCAATTCTTTAACTAAGTTAGGTCCTATCTTGAGTGACTTAAGTTTTTGAAGCTCATCATTAGCTGCAAGTGAGGGGATAAATGAAACTCTAGTTTGGAGAGTAAATGTCTTGTGTTGGGTATTAGGGGAGACAGAGAAGGCAGTAGAAACAAAAATTTTCTTCTCCCGAACCCAGTATAAAGGAATCACGTCAACATCTATACAGTAGGAAGGATGGTTTGTAGAGACATACCTTCTCCCAATGCTTGCTCGACGACATTACCTCATGGCTTGTGCGGTCTTCACCTCCGGTCGTGGACGATGTATGTGCAGCTCCTAGTCTCACCAAGACTGTCGGGATTGTCAGCTGTCCTCCGAGCGGCAGAAGTCTCCCACCTCTGTAGTAGTCCACACTAACCACCTGGAACTCCGATCATCTTGTCGCACAAGGAATTGGAAGGAGTCATACCATCCTATTGACGTACTAGTCACCGACACACTCTCTTTCCACCAGTCACTTTTCTACAGTTGTCTTTCCCTTGTTGTGCCTCCCTTATAAGGTAGCACTTGATCGGACTCTCTCGGTTACCACAACCAAAAAGAACGACAACTTTATAGAGCAACTGGAGTTCTGAATTGTACTTGAGAAGCGCCCAGTAACCCTATATATAGGAGGGTCATGGGATAGGGTTCTCTACCCTGGGAAATGTGGGATTAAAGTAGGAGTAGAAGGATTCAAGATTTTCCTCAAAACAACCAACTGCACCAGCTGAACTGATCATTTCAAGCATGAAACAGTCTGTTGGGGACCAGCACTGATCGGTTCACACCTGAACTGATCGGTTGGGACACCCGAGCCGATCGGTTCACTTATGAACCGGTTAGTTCACTTCCCTGGTCAGTTCTCGATTGACTTTTCCTCTTTTGTTTTGAATTGATCAAAATACCAATCCTCATTCCAATCAAATTAGACAAGTGAAACGAAAGGAAATATATCACCCACCTGACTTTCCCAACTTGCTCGTTTGAACCAGTTGATTCGATCAGTTCAACCCTTGAACCAGTCAGTTCAACCTATCATGAGCCGATCGTCTCATCAACTGAGCTGATTGATTCACCAAGCTGATCTGATCGGTTCAACATATGACCCGATGGGTTGGGAATGCAGACTGTGTAAAATCTGTCAATTGCAGTTTCAATCAATCTGATACTCTAATCAATTGGTCCAACACCTTAAACACTATGATTTTGAGCTATCAATTAATTGAGTGCTTAATTGAACTACTTTATTAATCAATCTAAACATAATTTGTGGATAAACTCCTCTTCCAGGTTAAATCATATGTGTGTGACCCTGCAGGCCCATTTCACATTGGTAGTGAAAGTCCATAACACTTATGACTTAACAAGCAAAGAGCGGTGCCTAGTCGCACATCAGTGCTACCCAAGTGAAAAGGAAAGTTGGAGAACAACTTTCAATCCTACAATCTGTGAATGGTGTTATAGCAAATGTATAATTCCTTTGTTGCTGATATCCCAAATGAACTCAAGGCATGAAACAGTCATCCTGTCAATGTTCATTCACTTTCTTGATCTCATAGTAGATTGGAGGAGATATGTATGACATCAATATCACATAGTGATTCACACATGTGTGCGCACGCCTATCTCAATCCTACTCATCAAGTGGCCATGGATATCAAACTCCCTCAGGAGGGGCAAATACCATATCTATCACTCACCCCTTAAAAGCCCCATGTGTCAAAGGCACCCAATCATCACCTTTATAACAACCCATGTTTTAGGAATGTGTTTGATGATGTCAAAGTGTACTTAATGACATGTGTTGAGTGTAGTGATTTTAGGTCAAAGAATCACACTCTCCGCCATCATTGTGAGAATTGACTGTGACTACCATGTCATGGTTCCATGTGTCAAACTCACGGTGGGTCTATCTGGTACACTTGTTCTCTAACAAGCACTATGTGTTTGGTTTGATATCTCCATGTCATGACTAATGAGATTTTGTCATCAACCAACACCACAATCTAGTCTCGTGTGTCATTGATGTCTATCTACCTTCCACAATGACATCCGACTAGGGACATAATAAGAATGTACAAACTCTTAGCATCTGTATGATCTCATCGTTCAGGTCCTGAACCTGAAAGCATATGTCATGGAGTACTATCATTCTCTAGACATTTAATATGTTCTATCATTATCTCATATGATTGAACCAGAATGAATTGGAAGCTTGCCTTTGATGTTTATCAAATCAATCTTAATGTATCCCACCAATCATCCCATGATTGTCTCTCAGGGCATACATACCAACAGACTCCCACTTGCACTGTGAGCCAATCACACTTGAATCATATTCATAGTGATCTTCAAACATGTCCCACATGTTACTATGCTCTAGTGCTAACATAGTGAGTTATGGCAACACCTTGCCAAAGTCGGTATTAATTGCATGTCTCTCATCTCTTTGTTGTACATCACACATATGAGATGGAGTTGTTGTAATATGCGATCTAGTATTACTTTGCTAACGTTTAGCCATATTGCATGACCAAGCGCTCCTAACTTGTCATCAATGACCGGAATAACTATAAGTTCATCTTCTAGATCCATATAGTATCCACTAATGTTCTCTAACATACGGATACATGACTTTTCCTTTTAAATGACTTTATTGGAACATTTCCATTTATCAAAAAACATTCACTTTTATATATCCCATATATATTTTGTGATTAATTTTCTATCCTTTTCGGAAGTTCGCATCAGTGTAACTCTTTACAATGAACCCTTCCTTATTACTATAGAACTAGTACTTCTCAAGTACTTATCAAGTTCTTATGGCATTCTAGTAAGCCTTAATAGAACTAGACAGACATCCACTCATCATGTCCCACAAATGAGTTATCTGGATGAGCACATCATATTGTCATGTCCTACATACAAGATGATAAATGCATTTTATTCTTGCTATCTCCATACATGCAATATAATGGGATGATTACATACATGATAGATCCATATCTAGTCTTAGTGTTCCCATTCTTCATAATAATTAGACACTTGGTCTTGGGATACCAACTCCATGTAACATGGACAAGTTTTCTCCCACTAAATCTGTGCATACTGAACCCTTCAGTATAGATTGCCAATGTATGCTCTCTCTTTTCAGGTCGAGGTTTTCAAGAACTATCTATATAGATATCTTCCTATCATATAGTAAAGGTCTCTATCTTCCCTAAAGATAATTTCCACTTAGGATTTCCATTCTAGAACATTTCCATTTCACATCAACATGTGGAATGTGAATACGCTCGCACTAAATCACAAATCCCTTCTTTATCTTTAACATATTAGTCAAACCCTTTGACTATATCATCAAAGTAAAGATTCAACTCTGAGTTTCTTGTACTTAATCAATCACATTGATTAGTCCATTGTAACTTATAGACTTCATTTGCATTAATGGATTCATAAACCTTATAGGTTGTGTCACGTACACATCCTTGTTTTATTCCTCATAGGAATGCATTTTTAGTATCTGTATGAAAATCTCTTAGTCATTAAGTTGCAATCAACAAGCATCATCCTTTTCAAAATGTTATCCATGTATCTTAATGCTTAAGACTCATTCACACTTATGGATTTCATCTCAAAGGGTGCTACTATCAAGGTCATGCCTTATGGTTCACATGGAAGTCATTTAGGATGTAATGGTCATAAACCATAACTCAAAATCCAGTTCCTCATATTCATCTAGATAGTTGATTCATCACATGACCAAGTCATCCCATAGATAATCGAGGTGTATTTGTTAAGGATATAAGAACTCACAACTCTTTGTGATTCAAAATATCCTTTATTAGTGTAGGGTATTCTTTATTTAAGAAGAACTTAGTTATTTGATAATCATCCTCTAACTCCTTAGGGTATGACTGCTTCTTGATTTAGACATCACCATGCCTTAACCATGAGTTCACTATGATACACTATCATAATCACTCATAAGGTTCTCAAACATTTGGTTTAAGTATCCATATGCCTTGATCACATCAGGAACTAATACTTTTACCAAATTTGTACTTCATCTATGATATTCTTGAACACTTCAAGACATTCATATTGGTATTTCTCTAAACATTGTTTGAAGTATCAGCATTAACTCCAATAGGTATGTAAACACATCACATAAATTATACTTAATAGGATAATCATTCTACCACTACCTCTAGTGAAGATTGATTTATCATGTTCAAGAGATTCATGTCTCTTACTGGTTCTCTAACCAAAAGAGTCTTGATTTATCCATCACATGGAAACTAGAAATGAATTTCTCATGATGATGCTAATGCATTGTTTGAGTTATCAATAACTATTAGATATGATTTTATCTTATGCATACCAAGTACCACAAGATAAACAAGGCATTGCCACAAAGATCATATCTTTGAAACATCAACTATATTGATAGCCATCTTGTCACTAGAAGATGCAACAATAAAGTGTTTCCATTGGCAAATTGAAATAGCAGTTCTCAACTTTATTTCATGCCCTTTAGGCTGAAAGAAATTGAAAGGTACTCCTATCTGTGGCAGAAAATCTTTCTCCAATGATGGGGTACTCCTTTCTTGGTCCTTTTGTAAAGGCCATTACTTCTTTGTAGATCTTACATATCATATATTCCAGATCTTCATCTCATGTACCTCAGAAGCGGTTCATTTCATGATACCTTAGGTGGAGATCTCCATCCCCTCCTTGTTCTTTTGTTCTTCTAGATATAGAGGGCAATTCCCTCATTCACCCTCCCATGTGCCTTGAGGCTGAAGATGACTTGGGCTATTGGCTAGCATCAAAACCCTTCTTAGCTTTGCCCTTGCCCTTGCCCTTGGACTTGCCTTTCTTTCTGTTGATCAACATCACAGACTTAGGATTGTCCTTCTTCATTCGTGCCTTGAGGCTGAAGAGAACTTGGATTGCTGGCTAGCATCAGAATGCTTCTTTGCTTTGCCTTTGTTCTTGCCTTTAAGACTTACCCTTCATTGATCACATCAAAAATTAGGATTTGTCTTTCTTCATCTTTGCCTCTACTATCCTTTACATGTACAACAACTCTGTCAACACTTGTCAAAGTTGTTCATGTTGTAGTTCATCATGAACTGTATGATTCTCGCAACATTTGTAGTATCATACCAATAGCCAACGTTTAGCTCAGAGGGAATCCTTCTTAGTCAGGTTTTTCCACATACCCAATCATATTGAGTGTGTGAATACCTTACTGGATCTCCTTCTGTCATGATATATTAGGACAATGTCTTGGAGACATCATATTTCTCATGTTGTCTCTGCAACTCATAGTTCAGAGAACACAACATTAAGCACTCCACATAAATGGCATCCTCAATATGCTTCCATAAGCATACTTTCAGCCATAGGTGTGGTGGGATCGAGTTCATCTGGTTCTGGTTTAACTAGGACTTAAAGCTTTCACTCTTCAATTGAGAACATTTCCCAATGTCCTAATTAGTTGTGGAATTGTTTCCATTTAACTTGTTGGTCTCTAGGAATGATCGCAAATAAAGTGATTATTGTTGACTAGCCATTTATTGTACAAAAGGAAATATATGCAATTTCGTCCAAAAACTCCTTTTGAGTTGATTGATTTGAAAAGGTTTTATGATATAATTAGGACTTTAATTAATTATCACTCCCACTATTTTTGTTCAAATTGATAGCTGTCGCCATCATTTCGGAAGATTGCAGTGTAAAATCTTCTAGTGGGTCAAGATCTTGAAATCCTCTGAGTCATGGACTAGCTATGGTTGTCACCCACAACTTAGATCTTCCAGGTAGGCAACATTTGCAAATTGCATCATATGCAACTCTTTAAAGATGTCATATGCAACTCCTTGCCATGATCACCTCCATGGCTCAAGGTGCTAGATCCTATCTAGGTCACCTTATTAAGTCTGACCCAAGGCCAACACGATGAATATGCACCCTACTAGGGCAGACCCACATATCCATCCTTCACGCTTCCATGAGATAGACGGTGCACCAAGGTAGGACGTGCCCACACTTGGCTGATCAAGCTTTTCACGTGTGTCACATTTGGAAGGCATCTAAAGCTTTAATATTTAATGAGGGATTTGGTTTTATAGGTACACATACATATCCAATTGCCACAATACATAATATGTATCATATACATGCTATACCCCACAGAAAACATGTGAAAAGATAAAAGTGATGATTATGGCTATCCTAATGTGATTCCTCAAGCCAAGAGGAATTATGGTCATCTACGTCCATATCACATGCAACCTATGCAAGATGAACTATGTGTTTTTCCATTCTGGGTTTGATCAACTCATCTCCATGATTGATCGGCTAGCCATCAGGTCGATCGGTTGGGTGCCACCAGCCGATCAACTGGTACCTCCATCCGGTCGGTTCACTGGTCTTCGTGCATCTCCTCAGGTCGCCACCCACTCATCTCGCTCCTCAAGCTAGTCATCCGGATCACCAACTGATCACTTCACACCTTGAACCGATCGTCTCAGTTGTCGTCAGATTGTCCTCCGTTCTTTGACATAACATGAAATAAAAGATCTATCATATTTTACATTTGAATTGGGAAACCCAAAGTTACATTCGGAGGGAGTAAATGTAGGAAAGAAATCTCGAGTTATCTTAAGCTACATCAAGAATAAGGGATAGAGAATCGGTGCGCAGACCAAGATGCAAGCAACCACATTCAACCAAGCACACATACATAGGGTTTATTGGCCATAACCACACTATACATCCACCACAAAACTCATTTAAGGGCAATGCATATCGAGTTCTTTTATATTACATATCATATATATATATTGGGATTTGTGTATTTAGGATTGGACATGCATAAAGCCAATTTTATTCGCATCATATGCAATAAATATAGGTGACAAACCAAAATCGATCATATCAATAATCCTAGAGTATAGAGCAGTTGACGTGGCTCTGATATCACTGTTGGGTTTTAGGGGAGACAGAGAAGGCAACAGAAACAAAAATTTTCTTCTCCCGAACCCAATATAAAGGAATCATGTCAACGTCTATACAATAGGAAGGATGGTTTGTAGAGACACACCTTGTCCTGAGGCTTGCTTGGCGACATTACCTCGCGGCTTGCATGGCGTTCACGTCTGGTCTTGGACGGTGTCTGTGTAGCTCCTGGTCTCACTGAGACTGTCGGGATTGACAGTTGTCCTCCGAGCAGTAGAAGTCTCCCACCTCTGTAGTAGTCCACACGGACCACCTGGATCTCCGATCGCCTTGTCACACACCAACCTAACTTTCCCACCAGTGTACTAGTCACCGACACACTCTCCTACCACCATTCACTTTTCTACAGTTGTATTTCCCTTGTTGTGCCTCCCTTATCAGGTAGCACTTGCTCGGACTCTCTCGGGTACCACAACTAGAGATAATGAAAACTTTACAAAGCAACTGGTATTCTGAGTTGTACTTGAGAAGCCCCCAATACCCCTATATATATAGGAGGGTCATGAGACAGGGTTCTCTACCCCGGGCAATGTGGGATTAAAGCAGGAGTAGAAGGATTCGAGATTTTCCACAAAACAACCAACTACGCCAGTTGGACCAATCATTTCAAGCATGAAATGGTCGGTTGGGGAGCCAATCGGTTCACACATGAACCGATCAGTTGGGACACCAGAGCTGATTGGTTCACTTCTAAACCGGTCGGTTCACTGCCCTGGTCAGTTCCCGATTGACTTTTCCTCTTTTGTTTCGAATTGATCCAAATACCAATGCTTGTTCCAATCAAATTGGACAAGTGAAACAAAAGGAAATTTCTCACCAACCTGACTTTCCCAACTTGCTCATTTGGACCAGTTGACCCAACCAGTTCAACCCTTGAACCGGTTGGTTCAGCCTGTCCTGAGCCGATCATCTCACCAACTGAGTTGATCGGTTCACCAAGCTGATCCGATCGGTTCATCATATGAGCCGGTAAGTTGGAAGTGCAGACTGTGCAAAATCAGTCAATTGCAGTTTCAATCAATCTGATACACTAATCAATCGGTCCAACACCTTGAACACTATGATATTGAGCTATCAATTGATTGAGTGTTTAATTGAACTACTAAACTCCTTTAGTAATCAATCTAAATATCGTTTGTGGATAAACTCCTCTTCCAGGTTAAATCCTATGTGTGTGACCCTACAGGCCCATTTCACGTTGGTAGTGAAAGTCCATAACACTTATGACTTCACAAGAAAAGAGTGGTGCCTAGTCGCACATCAGTGCTACCCAAGTGAAAAGGAAAGTTAAAGAAAAACTTTCGATCCTACAATCTGTGAATGGTGTTACAGCAAATGTATAATTCCTTTGTTGTTGATATCCCAAATGAACTCAAGGCATGGAACAATCATCCTGTCAACGTTCATTCATTTTCTTGATCTCATAGTAGATTGGATAAGATATGTATGACATCAATATCACATACTGATTCACACACGTGTGTGCACACCTATCTCAATCCTACTCATCAAGTGGCCATGGATATCAAACTCCCTCAGTAGGGACAAATCCCATATCTATCACTCACCCCTCAAAAGCCCCATGTGTGAAAGCCACCCAATCATCACCTTTATAACAACCCATGTTTCAGAACTACATTTTATGATGTCAAAGTGTACCCAATGACATGTGTTGAGTGTAATGATTTCAGATCAAAGAATCACACTCACCACCATCACTGTGAGAACTGACTGTGACTACCATGTCATGGTTCCAAGTGTCAAACTCACAGTGGGTCAGTCCGGTACACTTGTTCTCTAACAAGTACCTATGTGTTTGGTTTGATATCTCCATGTCATGACTAATGAGATTTTGTCATCAACCAACACCACAATCTAGTCTTGTGTGTCATTGCTATCTATCTACCTTCCACAATGACATCTGACTAGGGACATAATAAGAATGTACAAACTCTTAGCATCCGTATGATCTCATCATTCAGGTCCTAAACATGAAATCATACATCATTAAGGACTGTCATTCTCTAGACATTCAATCTGTTCTATCATTATCTCATATGACTGAACCAGAATGAATTGGAAGCTTGCCTTTGATGTTTATCAAATCAATCTTAATGTGTCCCACCAATCATCCCATGATTGGCTCTTAGGTCATACATACCAAGACCTTGTGCGTAAGATACTCATAAATGTTGTTCCTTCAATATCACTTTCTTAATATATGATGCTAAAAGCCTCACTTGAGCTATATAGATGATTTATATATGATGAGTCAATCATAGGAGCTTGACTAATTTTATATTACCATCCTATATCATACATGTAATATCCAATTTTGAAATCATGATAAGCTTGCCTTAGTATATTGTCTTTCCCTTCATATCACACATGAAAGATATATATATCTGAAATCAAGAGATTGAAATTGATATGTCTTTGAATCATATACTACATGATCAAAAATATACTTTGCAACCTCAAATCTCTAAATATAAGCTTCTAGTTCAATGATATATCTCATGCAACAAGGTGAAACCCTAATATGTAAATATGAAAGACAATTCCTTCCAATGATGACAACATAGAATGATATTGATAATATACCACAATAATGGTGTTAAGTGTGACAATTCTATTATTAGATGACATGAAATATTGATATCACCTTACCCAAGGTAGGGGTGAAAGATGAAACCCTGAGTAATACCTTCTCAACTTCATACATATCAATAAACCCTACTTATTAAGGAGATATGGTATGTAAATTGTAACAAAAGAATCTCATGTTATGTAAAACAAGAAATGATATTTAACTCTTTATAGGTGGGGTGGGTACACCCAATATGATGTGATAGCCTAATATCAAAACTTAAAGTACTTCCATAACTACAAAGATTTGATACCTACAAGTAGTGCCCTAAAGTTCGTATAGACTCTTTGATATATCCTTGAATATGTCATTAGTTGAATTTTTTAGGAAGAAATTCCATATAAGGTAGGGTGAATGTGATGACTCTTATTATAGGGTTTTAGTACCAAATATGATATTTGAGGACCTAGATGTTTTTATAGATAGTAGACCCCAAATCTAGTAATTGGTAACTCAATTATGGATTATTTTGATCCTAAAGTATCGTTGAAGGTCTAATATAAGATAAATATTCAAGGAAGATTAGTTTTACCCATGAATTGTTGATGTCACTTAATAACAAATATGTGAGTACTTGAATAATAAGGCATTCAATCAATGGCATGTATGATTTCAATTGAAGTCATGATGGAACTTGTAGGGTGGTGTTTCACTAATTCATTTGATACACATTGGGTATTAATATAACTATATATGTGCCTTTACAAAGAATAAATATCATGTGAATAAAAATTGGAGTTTAAGTAGCAATCTTTGATTTAAGGTAACTTAAATGACTGGCAGCCTATGGTTAAAATTGGAGGGAGACAATATGCCCCTACACCAAGTTATACGACTTTTGATAATTGCACGTAAATGAGATGAATTGAGGATTGTAGTCACTCAAATATTAGATGAGCCTTTCCTGGGAGTGTCATGCGGGGCTTGATGGGATGAGGATCCATCATCTCCTATATCCAAGAGTTTAGGAGGTGGTGGCCATTAGTTGATCCCTGATGACACACTCAACACCGAGTTCCTGGGAATGATGGACGGAGTTGTCAACTGACAACACATCATAGATCTGAACAACACCTCAGAAGGGCCTTGTGCTAGAGTATAGAGAGATACCAAACCCTTGTGCTTAATTATCTCACCTCACCATTGCCTTACGTAGTAGGTTGCTGGATGAAGTTGTGAAGAAGTAGAGAGGAGGGTACCTAGAAGAGACATGTCAAGGAGGAGAAGACCCAAGACTGGGATATTGCCTTGTGTGCACCCATTTTGAAGGGTTGATCCCCACCATGGTCATGAAAGGGGGGGAGGAGGATCTAAGGGTGAACTACTAACTGATTATGGATGGAACCATATACTTTGATGTGAATCGACGACCAACCTCGACGCAAATATGAAGAGGGAAGATGTACGGAAAGGATAAGAACTGGTCTTTAGGTGCAAGGAGGCCAGAGGGGATGAGGGTAGCTAGAATGGTGTTGGAAACATGTAGTAGTGCTCACCAGAGAAGGCATTGTAGGCTCACACCCACCAGCACATCCTCGTCGACCACAAAAACTGGAAATCTGAGCGGAATGGAGTCCGTATAGCCTCCCTATTGGTGCTCGAGTGGAAGGAAGGGATCTTGGTTGACCATTGATGTTAGGAGTAAACCTTTGGTCTCATCATAGGCCCATCTTGCGGTGGAACAATAGTTTTTCCACCACCCTCCAACCCAACCGCTCAAGGTGGCACATAGTTGAAAGAGGAGCAGAAGAACAAGAACACAATTTGGAATCATGAAGCGAGAAGAGGGAGTGGGCGGCTTAGCCAGACCAAACCTAAACGAGCTGGCCAAAGTAGGCTCAAGTGGTCCAATGGAGCCACATGGCAGTTCCTTATTCCCCTAAAGGTAATAATCCTATCAAAAATAATGTAAATGTTCAAATCTTAATAAATACATAGTAATTGGCATGGTTGTCAGAAAAATTTGAATAAGTTATGAAAATTCTCAAAACAATGAGTAGAATAATATAGAATCCTAATATTAGAATTTTGATGAATAGAATTTTCTAGTATCATGCAAGATTTATTATACTCTTTTGATGTATCATAAAATTCAAAAGATGGCCTAAACTTATGAAAATATTCCAATAACTCATGAATGTGAAGTATAATCCATTTTATGTCATTGAACTTAATTTTGATGCACGAAATCATATATTCTTATCAATGTGTCTATCTAGGTATAATAACCTAAGTGAAATGCTATTAATATGTTTAAGATTAATAAACCTTGAAATTTGCATAATATACTAGGAACAGTACAAATAACCTCATATGCAACTAACACATCTATTTTACACACAAAATTCATGTTATAACATGATGACTCATAATATATAGTTTGAAACCTCAAAGGAGTAATACATGTAACCTAGGGTTAATATGTGCACACAATTATATGTAATTGAATAATCAAGTTATCTTAATATTTAACATAAGATCAATAAATGACTCTAATAAGATAAGATGAGTAGCGATGGAAATAACATCACAAATGAAGCTAAACCCTAAAATGAACATGACTAGGGTTAAGAGGATGAGAATCTCATGATAGTACATGATCTTGTCTAAATCAGGTGTTGTCCAGAATAGTAGATGATGATGGACATATTAAGAATTTGTGTACTCAGGTACACGGGTTTTATTAAGTATAAGACTAGTTTTCATGAATGCATAATGATAGGATGTACTTTGGAGTCATATATTTGCATATAAATTCTTGTATGCATATTAGTAGTATATGCTTTGTCAAACATAAAAGACATTAAAGATTAAGGTAGGTTGTATCTATTGAAGTGATATAGATTTTGTCTTCGAAATACTAATGTTGAGAAAATACCCATAGCCCAAGGGGTAGGGATCCCCATAGCCCTGGGGGTGGGGGGGGAACATGTATGTAAGATAAAGTACTGACACACTTAGTAGTACAACTACATGTGAAGACATGTATAAATTAATGGTTAACTTGATTTTCACCTTAAATAATGTTTTCTTTTACTTTCATTCTTCAATTATTTCATTACACAAGTTACTATACAAGTATTTCATCGGTGTAAACATTTTTTTGTTGATTCATCTATTTTATGTATTTTCTAGGTTTAGAGCTATCATGGAAGAAAAGATAGGAAGTGAGCAGTGTTCAAGTTGTACCTATTGTTTAGATCCTAATTAGCATACATGTTCATAGACTTGTAAATCTTCTTTCAATATGTAATTGTAATTTATGTTGTAGTAAGTCATCTTGTAATAATTTGAATGTTGAAGGTTGAGAAACATTCACAGTGTATGCTTTTAGAAAATGTTTATGTATGCTCGGATAGCTTCGGCAATGCACTTTGATACAATTGTCTAACATTTCAGGATTTGTCCCCTCGGGCCTTCTAAATCTCAAGATGGAAAATTTTGGGGATGTTACAAAGCTCATGGAGAAGATAGTAATGTAGAAAGAAGCTTGGAATTATGCAAAACCACACTTCAACCATTAGTTTTAATGTCCAATCATGTCCTTTGATCGAGCACATCTCTATGTCAAGACATCAAATTTTTCTTTTTATTTTCTTGTGATATCTAGGGTTTGGGATGGGGGTTGTATAAAAAATGATATCTCCTATTTGTATGTCAGATTGGTGCATCAATACCATACCAACACTTTTAAGTTGATCTACCATAATCCAATATTTGTGAGAAGTTTGCTACAAATTCTGCAAAAGTTGATAACTTAAGGATTCTTCCTCGACCTAAAATAGATCAATTAAGACAGATTTTGTAGATAATTAAATTATTCATCCAATGGCATTTGAATCACCCAATTTTGATGTTGAATGTGAAACATGGAGTTGTTTTACAAACTGGTACTCTTAAATGATTCTCTCTCCAATTGATTGATTTAAAGCCATTTTATTAACTAGGTTCACTTTAATGATTCTCTCTCTAATTGATGAAGTTTGGGAGTGAATTTGAACTTTTTTCATTTAATAGCAATGCATTGAGTTTTATGGAATATCCTTTTTTTCCTTGCATTAATTATATGGAATATTAATTGAAACGTTGATAGAGACTTTATGACTTATCATCACATCGACCTACAAATTAAATATAAAAAATAACTAAGTATCAAATAAATTGTATAGACTACTAAAAAACTAAAACAAGTTAAATCTCAGGTATTATGTAAGAAAAAATATAAAATTAATTTTAAAATATGACAAATAAATATGATATATGTAAATCCATCACATATGCCCATAATTATCCAATATTTATTATGTATATCATATTTACATTCTTCTTTTTGCAAAGTGAGACATTCATGATTCATGTGATCTTATCATTTTTGGATTTCAAGTTAATTATAATTCATAAGGATTTCTCAGAGTGATTTAAGATCCAAAACTTAAGTTCAAGATAACAATTTTGAATATTATATGTACTTAATGTATAATATTTTTTTTGAATG
Organism: Alisma plantago-aquatica; assembly: GCA_963693085.1. Classification (NCBI taxonomy): domain Eukaryota; kingdom Viridiplantae; phylum Streptophyta; class Magnoliopsida; order Alismatales; family Alismataceae; genus Alisma; species Alisma plantago-aquatica. The sequence continues at coordinate 59,707,035 of OY856410.1, read as the reverse complement.
ATAAGATCATATTAAGATTCATTTAATGAGCTTCAAGTTAACACAAGTGTTGGTGGTATATTAGATTAATTATTATCATTATATCTACAATATCTAAATGGGTTGCCTCTACTGAAGCCCATTATCATTAGTTTAGTTTATAATATTTTGTATCACTAGTATATCATACCTTGAGACAAGGTGACATATATGGTTCCATGTAATTCTATCAAGATAAATTTCCTAATCCTTAGATTCTTGATAGGAGCATCTGTGATCCTCTCTCCTTCTCTCCCTTATGCCGCCCTTGTTCACCATTTGATTATTTGTATTCTTCTTTTCCTTCTTCTTCCCCCTCCACACCTGTGCTCCACTCCCACTCTCCTCTCACAACACCATACACCCATGATGATCCCTCCTCCAATGCTCACTTGTGGAAGGAAACTGCTACTACCACATTGCACGATTGGTTTCTATGTGGTGGCACACTGCTGCACTGCCACCGACAGCAAGTCGGTTGTTTGAGAAGGCACCTTCTTCATTGGCTCTGGTTATGTGCTCATTTTCCATGATTTTCTCCTCTACCTCCCTCCATCCAGGGAACTATACTCCAAAACTCTTGATCTAATAGTAGGGGAGGCATAGATTTTCGTTCCCTTTCAAATTTCACCCATGGCCCATTGACAAAGTGCTTTTCTACATAAAACCCTCTACATGAATTTGATTGGACTCTGACAATGATGGTTTCATTTCTGCACAATAGATATCTTTTTCTTAAAAGATTGTGTAGCAACCTATATACCATTCTTTTATTTTCTTTCCTCCCCATGTATTATATCTACCTACATGTGTGAGTGTTGCTAATGGTTAGCTATTTTCTATATCTTTCCTATCACAGTGCCTTATTCATGTGATAATGCTTTAGCTGCATCACGCTTTGGCTCTCTCTTTCCTCTCTCTATGTATCGTACTGATGATTTCTCATCTCTATAATTGTTCTTCTTTTTTCACTAATGACTAGCTTAAATCACATGCCCAAAAAGGAGTGGATCTAGAGTAGTTTGAGATTTAGCCAAAACAACAGCCAAATGATTGACGAAATGAGCTCCTGATGTTACACCACTTGACCAGCGGGCTATTGTTTTCTCACCACTAGTAGATGGAAACCTATCTAATCAATGTCTTTGTTCAATCTCTTGATTTCAAAGAAATGAGGGGCAAGAAAAGAAACTTCCCCAGAGACTCTTAAATTTATAACTCGACACCCAAGCTCCTGTAACTATTATACGGGGTCCAATATAGTAAATTGATGTTGATCCTTAGGGATTACAATGGTATGTGTTAAGAATGAAGATCCTTATCTTAGTTTCACCAACAAAAGTGTGAGATAAAGCTTTTTGTTTCTTAGGAAAGGATGTTAATTCAACAAACAAGTAAAGTAAAACAAGAAAAATAAGGCAAGAAGCAAAACAAGAGAGCAAGTAAAATCAAAGAGTAAAATATCAAGAATGGATGGGAACCTAGATTGGGCTTCATCAGATAATGTCTCTCATCAACATGAAAAGCTCACACCCATTGTAGTTCTAGATCATAAGTGTGTCTCTCTCTCAATATGGAAAACAAACAATCACAATAAAACCATATAATCATTAGCTTAAGCACTACAACATTAGCATGCATTCATGAAACTTCTTCATACTTAGATAAGGTAATACTACTCTTTTGAGGTACTAACAACCAAACATCACAAGATGGTATCTAATCATACATGTGAAGCATTAAGACAAAGATTATGGAGATCAACATTTCTAAGAGCATATATGAAATGGATATAAGTATTTACATGTTAGGAGAGCCTTAGTGTCTACTCCCAACCAAAGCTATATGTTTAGCCACTCATGGTAGTGAGAAACATTATGGATTTACAAGTATAATATAAGACATGGAGAGGGGTGACGAAATGGATGAAGGAGATGGAGGAGGATGAACGACTTTAGAGAAGAAGAAGGGATGTACACTAACATGAACCACAAATGATCAAGGTTTATGGATGTCTACCTCAAATCTCAATATGGTGTTGATGTCGAGGGTGGCTGCTCCTTCTCTCTCAGAAGAGCTTGGGGATTCTTGGTGATGGTGTAGCTGTGCTATCTCCTTTAGACTTTCATCTTCAAAAATCTCAAATCGATGGTAGGGTGGATGTATGGAGCAGGAACACTTTGTCATCCGTCATAGATCACGTCCCCCAATGACTAAGGTGGTCAGCTATTTATAGGCGTTCTCTTCAAGGTAGAAGTCAAATCGAGTGGTAATAGTGTAGAACAAAGTGGTCATTGAGCATGTAGATCCATCGGTAGTTGAGATCATAAGTTCGGTGGTCGTTGTTGGTGCAACGCCAGTGGTCACTGAATTTTCTATGGCTCAACGATCAGTGATGGTAGAGGGCCATCCACCAACTAAGAATTAGGGTTCCATTGGTCTCTGAGCTAGCAACGGTCACTGCTAATTGTGAAGTCTCAACAGTTGTCGAGGTTGGAACCTTTTCAGGCGCTGATGGTAGTGGTCCATCAACCAAAGAGGATGGGAGTCCATCGATCGTTTGGTCTTCTAGGCTCCATTCTTGTTAATTTCTTGTACAAAAAATGAAAGGGAAGTAAGTAAGGGTAGTTACTCCTTTCAAAACAAGAGGATTTATTGGAATAAGGTAACATAAAGTTGATAAGGTGAGGGTAAAATAGACATTCAAAAAATCTAAAAAATTTGATGTCATCAACCCTCTAAACATAGAATTTATCTTGTCCTCAATTTAACCAAAAATATAAAGGAATGAAATGATTTCAAGGGGATTTTTTATATTAGTGTTTTTAGTAGCGTGAAAAAAAGGCCTTTATGTTAGCCTTAGTTCAAATCGTATGTATTATGGCTCACTGATGTTAATCCCTAGACTCTCCCTCTTAGATTAAGAGTTATGTTACTCATATTTCTATTAAGACTTTCTTTTTAGTAAGTATTTCTTTGTAATGATACACCAATAATCCATTCCCTGGCTATAGTTGCGCAAGGTCCTGATTAGAGGTAGATTTCACACCCAACTTTTATTTTATGGAGATGCTAGCAATTGTGATATGGTAGGACAAGACTGCTTATGTTTTCTATTTTCTTGAGGCAAGCTCAACCATGAGTACTATTGTAAGGAAGTGTTACTCAACTATTAATCTTAATGTAGTTTCAAGTGGTTATTTGAGACAGTCGTCGAAAGCAAGTGTGTAATAGTTTGTCTTCTAGAGTCCACTACAAGGCACGACATATATACACTCTTGAGTGCAAAAATACATCAGCCGAGCAGAGTCTATCAACATCTTACTCTGAATAACTCTAATGATTTTATTCTACTCGACTTTTATTCTTCCTCTCAGGTTCCAGGGTAATAGGATTTCAAGGTTTTTTTGGGCCACCAAGCCTCTTTTGATCCCAAAGTGGGGGTTTAAGCATGAGAAGGGGAAACTATTTCCTTTTTTTGCTAGGGTTATGTACTTTTGAACCTATACGTTGGGGTTTAGAGTGATCAATCATGAGCATATTAAACTAACTCCTCCTTACATCAAGGTTTCATCTTGGAATAGAAATTAACGTTCTACATTTTACAATATCTTAGAATAAGGCTGGCGTAGAAACATTAGATAGCCCAGATTTGTCATTCTTATGTGAAGAGCTAGCTTGAAGAAAAAAAGGTTTAAGGGTGTAAGTTATGATAACATTCAAGAAAATTGGATCCAAAACATACTTGTGCCATAAATTCTAGGAAAAACTTCTATTTTTCTAATAAGAATTTTATTTTATTTTTTGAAAATTTCTAAAATTGGGCTTATGTGCAGAAATTGAAAGTTTAGGAATTCAAAAAGGATGATGCATAATTTTTTTTAGATGAGTAAATGGTAGGAGAATAGTACCTCCTATGCCCATTTATACCCCCCAAAGTTTTTGTACACTCTGTCCTAGAGTATCAAAGATGGAGGGTGGATATCAATGGACATAGTCTCTTCATCGTTTGGTTGCCCTTTGATTGCCTAGAGAGAGTGAAACAACATATCAACATAGAGTCCTTAGAGTGTATGGTAGAGCCTGTGTTGTAGACTTTCGACTTTTATCTACCACACAACTAAAGTTGTCATTCATTATATACAATAAAGGCCACAATCATTGGAGTTTTGTAGTTTTTGAGTGCTTCTATGGTAGATCAGTGGCTTTTCGAAATCTTTGTTATAGATGAAATTGTATCCCTTTCCATGATATTGAATCATAGTGATGATTTATTCTACACTAGACTTTATTTTTCTTTGGTAACACTCTATGGTGTAGTAATATTTATATACTTGTTCAAATCCAAGGCCGCATCAGAGCTATTGTACAAGACTACAATTTTTTTCCTTGATGTTGATGGCCATGAATGTCTAGTGGATCTGATGGATATAGCAATAGGGTCTTTCATTGTTCTCATCATGATATCCTTTGAGGAAGAGGTACTCACATATGGAGCCGGTTTGGGACTGCGTCTGGAGGCATTGTTGGATTGTTGAAGAAGCAGCTATCATAAATTACTTCCACAGCATAAAATGCCTCCCATCCAATGTAGGTATTCAAGGAATAGGTCTTCAAAAGGCATACCTTTCTCTACTTCTTTCATCATATGTAATACTATAAATGAACAATACCTGGATCCTGGTTCTTCTTTGGGAATTTTTTTTCTTATTATAATGTTCTTCCAGTTTCTGACATGGTGGTTTTGTGCATTCTAAATGGAATGTTGTAGTCTAATAGGCACCATATGAATGTGACGTGCCACTTTGTATCTCAAAATAATGGAGTTGTACAGTACCTCCACACCATAGATGTTATTGATTTCCATGTGACGTTTATATAGATTGACCATTGTCAACGCCCATCAAATCAGTAGGGTGAAATATCTTGTTTATCATCTAGCCACATATTCATGATGTTCCTGGACTCACATTGAGTCGAGCTTGTCCTCGTGCATACTCTTTGATAAAATCAATGTGTCGTTAAAGACTAGTTGGACCTTGTTAGCATGCAAGATCTCATTTAGTGTATTTGTGAAAAGGATAGTGAATAGGCATTGTTGGACCTTTTCCTTCTTCATGAATATTCTTTGGTAGTGTTCCCTAGTCAATTCCTCACCCTTGGTTGTTGTATATAATGTCAATACTAGATTGACCATCATTTAGAATGTCTACCAGGATGTGTACATCTCTGCATGAGATCCAAGACACTAACGACATATCCATTCATGTCAACTATAGGGGAGAGGGGAAGGCATTGGGCCTTGTGGAGACTCTTCCATCATTGGAGGTAGAGTTTCTTTGGGTGTGGTGTTCAAAAAGAATGAGTCTAACTCACCTTCATCATAATCAGAGAATCTGTCTCAACCAGTATTGGTTTTTATATATTTACTTCTAGTGTTTTAGTTGGGGGAAGCCTTGGTGCACTAGTTGTGGTAGCTTCCAGAGGTTGTCTCTCTAGATTTTCTTCACCTAGCTCAACCAACTTAGTAGCTATTTTCCCATCATATATGTCATTGTTGGCTTGAGCGTCTGCATATTGGTCGTTGAACTGCAAATAAATGTCATAGATATCCATGTTGATGTCCATGTCATCAAAATACCATGAGGTTATTGCTACATCTATGGTACCTAGGGAATTTATGTGACTCTCCTCTCTTTGTCCTGACGTGTCCGGTTCACCAGGATAAATCTCTAACAGATAGTTGTTGTCTTTTGGAAATGATTTTAGATCAAAACTCATTGTTAGAACATTATGGTTTATAGTGGATCTATCTTCATTTATTTGATCTTCCTTGTGAGGGATTTCCTTCTATTCTATTGTGGGGATATTTGACTTAGAAAATGTATAGAATTACTTGTCCCCCTTATGTACAATCACCCCTGCTTCCATGAGATATTTGATGTCAATGAGTCTAGTTGTTTTGGTTTCCTTGAACTTCTTTAGTACGACATGGTATAGGTAATAAAAAAATCAACGTAATACAGCCTCCCATGTAGAATTCTTTCGGGCCTTTAAGACTAAAAATAGTTCTTATTGATCAGTAGTCATCCAATTTTGACTTGCTTTTTCTCAAGCATGGACAAAATGAGGAAAATATCTCCTATGGTCATGTTTTCAAACTCAGATCTCGTGAACATATGTAGGCAATGATATTCTAGATTACCCTAATGAAGTGGGAAGGCATATGTGTTTCCTTTGAAGATCCCAATCTATTCTTCGATTCCCCTAAAAACCTTTGCTAGGTCTTGTTGTTTATGAATCCTATTGTATCTTTGTCATACATTGCCTCCATGTTGTCCCTGGCTTGCTCCTCTATTTCACAGAATATCAAATTCATCATCCTCTCCATAGTTGTCCTTACCAAACATTCTGACAATTAGTTTGAACTCCCCTCATCCGTTCTCATTTTCCTCATCCTCTAGTGGAAACTTTATGAGAGGTGACAAGAATTCGGTGACAAGTTTGGTGTAGGAGTATTAAGCGTATGTGTACATAGTGTGAATGTTGGATCCTTTCAAGAATTACATGTAAAATTCAATGATTTCCAGTTGTATGTCATGCATGTTCACGTATTGGGTTGCTTTATAGGCTTTAGTTTTCAAGAAAAGATCATACTTAGTCTAGTGTTCCTTATCCATGTGCCCTGCATCACAATGTTATGCAAGCAAGTCCAGATAATAGATATGCAATTCAAGGAACAAGCTTGAGCATGTGTGATACAAGATACAAGCATAGCATATAGTGAAATATGTCACTTGATGAGCAAAGATACCAATTATAAACAAGGTTAGAACTACATGTATGTGAACTACTAGTAGATGTTAGTTGGTGGCCCTCGATGTCGGGGAGGAGGAGGCAGCACCTTCTTCTCCCACACCAGAGTCGAACCTCATGACGGGGACTGAAACTTTGAGAATCCATGCAGATGTATTGAGATGAGAACGTGAGGATGCATAAGAAAGAAAGAAGGGTTGGTCTAGCCATCGAACCAAGGAAACCTAATCACTTAAACTGGACGGCTCAACCAGAAAATTGGACCCAGACCAAGGGTGAACCGGTAGATTCAGGATCTAACCCAATAGGTTGTGGGTTGTGTCATTATAAAAGCCATGCGACACACGTCGGTGTGTCATAGGCCACCAAAAGTTAAAAGATTTATAAATACTTAGATCTTAGATAATTTATAGAAATTAGCTCGATGATCTGAAAAATACTAATAATATATCAAATGTTTAGAAAAATGAGTTGAACAACATGAAACCATCATATCCGTTTTTTATTTTTAAATACCAGTGATATCATGCAAGTTGGTAAAATGCTTGTTTCATGAGTAATAAGTATCAGATAGTGACCTAAAATTAGGAGAATGCATCAGTAACTCTAAAATATGATATTTAATCCATATTATGTCAAATATGACAATGTTTCAACCTGAAAATATATCATTTCATTTATATGGCTAATTAGGGCTAATAACCCTCATTAATTTGTAATAATTACAAATACGCTCAAGAAATCTTAGAAATTACAGAGTCGGCTCATATCAGTAACTGGAAGCTAACATTTAATTATGAGATCATGATGATGCATAGAATTCATGTTATGTGAAGATGACCTTTAATACATGGGTTATAACCCTAATTTAGGTTAATGATGTAACCTAGGGTTAATATGTGCACAAAAAGGATATGAAACCTATTTTTTAGATAATAAATCATAATTTGGAAAATGATATCAGTAAGATAATTCTAAGGCAAGAATGCAAGTAATGATGAACATATGCTTATGAACTAAGAAAACCCTAATGAACGTAATTAGGGTTAAGATGAGATGTAAGAGAATGAGAACCTGATGATAGTATGTGATCTTGTCTTAACCAGAGGTTTGACCAACGATGTTGTTGACATGAGGATATATCTAATATCATGAATGTGATTAGGTTTATCTCTTGATTAAAGTACGCCATTCCCTCTTACTTGGCTTATTATACAATATGATTGTGTTATATGTGTTGTAAAATACTTGGCATATGATATTGGATGAAATGATTGTTCTTGAATGGTATGTTGCTTGATGTTTTTCATACTTATATGGTTATGAACACATAAAACATAAGATATCTGATCCATCATATGATAACACTAAACTCTTTGGTAGTACAATGCATTGAAGTGATCTAACTCTTTGGTAGGATATCACATTGTAGACATGATCTAACTCTTTGGCAGGAGATCATAAGGCCTAAAGGCATCTATCCCTTTTGTGGAAAATGTACAAGATATATGATGGAAATATGCTTAAAATATGTGTTCTTTTTTGTTAATAAATATCTTTGTTCAAGTATATGCCTTTTGTTATATTTGTTTAATGCTGCCAAGTATTAGTTTTATCTTATTGCCAAGTTTAGTAATGAGAGGTATATAAAAGACACGTAGGCGTACTCAGTACTATATTCTTGAATATTAGGCTGATTGATGTACAGGTGGACCTGTTGTCTTAAGATCATATTGTTTAGTGGTAGTACATGTACATGTTAAAGTTTGTTGTTCATTATGCAATATCAAATGTTGTAAAAATTCATTATGTAATTATTTGTTGAATGGTAAACATGTGTTGTATGGTTTTATTTTTGTTCGTGTGCATGTGTATGATGTGTAAATTGGAATTCTCACTAAGGTGAGAGTTTCAATTTGGATGTTACACATTAGATTAAGTTTTAGAAAATCCTGGGACATCACATGTGGTATAAGAGCATGAACAATAGCAAAGCCTGACATTTGCTCATTATGCAACTTAAAATAAAGAACCTTGAACTTAAAACAAATCATTAGGGTTAGATTAGTCATCTTTTAGAGACTATATTTGACGTAGCCTCTAGGTTAGAACCTAGATGTTTGAGAACTAGGTCTAGACTGGTGCTTGTTGTATAGAAAGTCCTTAGATGTCATTCTTTCCTTATAGTGCAGTGGTATGGGATGTTGCATTATTTGGAAATGATGTGCATCAAGGGAGGAGAAATCCTAGGCATATGGCACTCTTTGTATAGGGTAGCTAAAGTAGTCTACACTTTGTTCTCACCCTTTTTACTAGTTTTCGTGGCACTGTACTCTCTAATATGTGTGGGACACTCATTTTTTGGATTTGGTTTTTTATTCCAATTGGATCGAACCTTGATAGTTTTCTCTGATGCATGTTTTATCAGAGAAAAACTATATAATATTTTATTATATATGTAAGTATTACAAAAAAGTGTCCCCACACATGTACGAGGAGGAGGTGGTCATGTTACCTAAGTCAAAGTGAATGACATCAGCCTGGAAGAGAGAGTAGTTCTAGATTTGATGTCTAGAGCCTTGTTTGGAATATATGATAGATGGAATAGATGAAATAAGATTTGATGATATTATGTAAGTCTTATATAGATGATATAAGATGGTTTATGATGATCAATATTGTAATTAAGGACTAGGGTTCAGTTTTGAGTATTTGAGATAGGCTTTGATGATGAAAATATGTATGTTTTTGTAAGATAAGATAAGCTAAGCTAACACACAACGTGAGTCAGCATGAGCCTCAATATCTTTGACAAAGGAGGACCTCTAGTGTTGGGACCAGTGATAGGGTTAACTCCAGGGAGAGTGAGACACAGAGGGAGAAGGTCAGAGAACCTAAACTTCAAGATATGAGAAATATGAGAAATATGTGATATGATATGTCCTAAACTAAAATACTCCTGAGTGATTGAGATGAGTTGCTTTATGCATGATTCCTATAGTCTTGTTGAACCCTACATGTCCTTTGGAGGACCAAACCCTAGAGTCATAGAGAGGATGGTTATATGAGTATATGTGAACATAAATATGAGAACCTACCATCTGGGTGAGGGAGAGAGTCTCAAGACCCAGGAGGAGGCAACTATGTTGGTTTCTATGAAGACTCAAGGTCGGGTTGGTGGTTCCCCATATAGGACTCTAGTGGTGTATATATGTAAGAGAGATAGTTGGGTAAAAATAATTCATGGGTAGAGACCTATGAAGAGTATGTCATACGATGTTTTGGTTTGTGCTTATGTGGCTAGAGCTTGTAATTTTATCACTAGTGCCAATGAGGTAATCCAAGAACCCTAGAATAAGATAGGAAAGATAAGTTATATGCATATGACATACTCATACAGTTGAGTTAGCTCAGAGAGATTGAACATGGGGTACCCTCGTGATATGGGTCAGGAGAACCTCATTTGGACTAGACGAAGTTTTGATGTATATGTTTAACAAGCCAATCATATAAGTTGGTTTAGTACAACCATGATATAACATAGATAAGAATGTGATCTAATCTTGAGATTTGATATATAGACATGATACGAAGGAAATCTAAAAATGGTTTAATAAATATCAATGTATAAATGGTTAACCGTATACATGAATAATAATGATAATGTTATATTGTTGGTTAATCTTGTGATGAAATCACTAGTAAATGTTGTAATCTAATATGAACAATGAAATAAGATCATAAGAATGAACTATGCTACATGATGTGTTAATCTTAGTGCTTAATAAAGATGAAAAATATAGTTTGACAGTTAGCACAACATAATGATTATGACACTTTGATATGATCTATATGGATAAAGAGGGTTAATTGTAGTTGATTACCTCCTAAAAGACATATGTTTATGTTGAACATGTTCTAACATTTAGCTCAATAAAATGTTGATGACACCTGGATATAATCGGCTAACTTTATTTAACTCCTTTAGAACATGGTGATATGATGTGGGAACCCTAACACATGGGTAAAGATAAGGATGCAACCCTAATATAGTAGATATTTCATGGCATGAATAGAGTTTCTAAGCCCAGTTTTTAACCTTTTATGAAGAGGTGATTCGCATTAGATGTTTCAAAACCTCATAATAGTGGTATGGATATAATATGGAGCTTTTTTTGGATATGTTGCACATAGAGTGGTGTTAACATATGGATGAAGGCCTTTTGGTTTTTCCATGAACTAAGAGGATGGCTTAATTTTGAGGATGAGATTTCTTTTAAGATGTATATGATGTGATAGATTGGATTTTTGATTTAGTTTCAAGGACACAATTTGTTTTAAGGTGTGTAGGATGTGATAAAGTGAACTTTTGGAACCTTTTGAATGCTTAATGACATGAGTGAAGTCATGCATGTTGGGCTATTTTGAGAGTTCCAAGTGCTTTGGCAAAATATGGATGTTAATTGCGGTTGATATCATGCTTAAAATCCCTAGGTTCATGCTTTTTGAGGTATTTATTTGGTTGATCAAGATGTTAAGTTATGATGCCAAATTTTAATAGAAAGTATATTTGGTGGTGATAAAACTATGTATAAAATTTCAGGATGATTGGATATTCCTAGAGGAAGTTATTTGGGTTTGAAAATGATGAAATAATGTGTATATTAATGTAGGTTTTTAATAGAATCTAGATTATATAGCCTAAGTTGCCGATCTAATAGTGTGTCACGCGCCCCAGACTTGAATCCACCAGGGATTCATATCATGGAATCCTAATGGCCATTAGATGGGTCGGATTGGACGGTCTGAATCTTGTCTTCAAGATCGCATAGTCAAGACATCATGGGCAACTAGAACAGAAACATGGATAGCTGGTTGTGGATGACCATGGCCTAGAATGGAAATGAAGTGAGCAGTTGGTCTCCTGATTTTGTTAGGCTCTCCAAGACCTGTCCATAGACCCTATACTAGAATTATCTAGTTTAGAGAGAAGAGTGTATGAGTGCCCCCTGGCAGTTTATTTCTCCTTCGACAGTCACAGGTGGAATCATGTAGTTTAGAGAGAAGAGTGCATGACCGCTCCCTAGCAGTTCATTTCTCCTTCGATAGTCACAGGTGGAAGCCGAAGGTGGAGAATGAAGATAGAGGGCCTTTTGAGGAAATCTAAGTAAGGAGAAATGATGAGGAAGGCAAGTGGAGAAGTATTGTGGCATTTCCAGTGACCTCCATGGTGGTTTTCATGGTGGATGAAGCCAGACCTGGACGAAGGAGAAGGTAAAGCTCAGGATAGCTTTTCGGACCTCGCCATTGCAAACAAAGGTTGTAGGAGAATTTTTGAATGCTTCGAGGTGCCTCATGGTGCTTCATTTTGGAGAATCACCAAGAAGAGGCTTTTTGCCTCTTTTCTTCGCCACAACAGAGAACAACGACAGTGGGTTCTGCATGCCACCAGGAGGAGGAGGAAATGCCGATTTTGGAGAAGCCGACGATGCTTCTGGTTGAATCCTGAAGATGTTGGTGGCCTTGGAAGTCGTGGAGGAGGAGACGACACCTGCTGCTCCCATGCCGGAGTCGAACCTCACGAAGGCGGTTGAATATTTGAGAATCCACATAGACGTATCAGGCTGAGATTGCGAGGATGCGTGACAAAGAAAGAAGGGTTGGTCCAGCTAGCAAACCAAGGAAACCCAATCACTTGGACCGGACAGCTCAACCAGAAAACCAAACCCAGACCAAGCTTGAACTGGCAGATCCAAGATCTAACCCAATAGGATGTGGGCCACGCCATTGTGCAAGCCATGCGACACATGACGGAGTGTCATAGGCCACAAAAAGGTAAAAGATTTATAAATACTCAGATCTTAGATAATTTTTAGAAATTAGCTCGATGATACAAAAAATAAAAATAGTTTATCGAAATGTTCAAAAAAATGAGTAGAACAACATGAGACTGCCATATCAATATTTTTATGCTTATATCCCATTGATATCATGTAAGTTGGGAAAATTCTTGCTTCATGATTAATAAACATCAAATAGTGACCTAAAATTATGAAAATGCATCAATAACTCTAAAATATGATATATAATCCATATGATGTCAAATATGGTGATGTTTCAAACCGAAATCATATCATTTGATTTATTTGGCTAAGTAGGGTTAATAACTCTCATTAATTTGTAATAATTACAAATACGCTCAAAAAATCCTGGAAATTATAGCGTAAGCTCATATCATCAACTGGAAGCTAACATTTTATTATGAGATCATGATGATGTAGAGAATTCATGTTATTTGAAGATAACCTTTAATACATGGGTTGTAACCCTAATTTAGGTTAATGATGTAACCTAGGGTTAATATGTGCACAAAAAGGATATGAAACCTATTGTTTAGATAATAAACCATAATATGGAAAATTATATCAGTAAAATAATTCTAAGGCAAGAATGCAAGTAATGATTCACATATCCTTATGAACTAAGCAAACCCTAATAAAAATAATTAGGGTTAGGATGAGATGTATGAGAATGAGAACCTGATGATAGTATGTGATCTTGTCTTAACCAGAGTTTTGACCAAGGATATAGTTGACATGAGGATATATCTAATATCAGGAATGTGATTAGGTTTATCTCTTGATCAAGGTACACCATTACCTCTTACTTGGCTTATTATACAATATGATTGTGTTATATGTGTTGTATAATACTTGGCATATGATATTGGATGAAATGATTGTTCTTGAATGGTATGTTGCTTGATGTTTTTCATACTTATATGTCTATGAATACATAAAACATAAGATATCTGATCCAGCATATGACAACACTAAACCTTTGGTAGTACAGTGCATTGAAGTGATCTAACTCTTTGGTAGGACATGAGATAGTATACATGATCTAACTATTTGGCAAGAGATCATAAGGCCTAAAAGTATCTATCCGTATGGTGGAAGATGTATGAGATATATGATGGAAATATGCTTAAAGTATGTGTTATTTTTTATTAATAAACATATTTGTTCAAGTATATACCTTTTATTATATTTGTTTAATGCTACCAAGTGTTAGTTTTATCTTATTTCCAAGCTTAGTAATGAGAGGTATATAGAAGACCTATAGGCGTACTTAGTACAATATTCTTGAATATTGTGCTGACGTGTACCACATGTAATCTTTTGTTTAGGTTGTGGACATGTGTTCTTGAAGATCCAGGATAGTTGAGAGTTGTGTGGTGAGCTGATGTACATGATGACATATTGTCTTAAGATCCTGTTGTTTAGTGGTAGTACAGTACATGTTAAAGTTTGTTGTTCAATATGTAATATCAAATGTTGTGACAATTCATTATGTAATTATATGTTGAATGGTGAACATGTGTTGTACGGTTTTATTTTTGTTCATGTGCATGTGCTCCTGTTGTTTCCTTCTGACTTCCTCTGATTTTCTCTTTCTTACCCCAGTGTGTGATGTGTAAATTGTAATTCTCACTGAGGTGAGGGTTTCAATTTGGATGTCACACATCAGATTATGTTTTAGAAAATATGGGGATGTCATAGTCAATGTGCCCATATTAGTACTTAATTCTTTATTATTAAGAATTGAAAATTATAGATTCATATAAGCATGCTAAACCATATACTATGTATTTATATATACACATTTATGTAATCTTGATAAAAATAATATATAACAAAATATAAAAGAAATGATAAATCTTCTTGTGAACATAGATATATTTGTCATGCCGACTTAGATCGTATTGGAATTCCGTAAAACATTATCCATATTGAGTACTTGTATTTAGAGAATATTCAAGAAATTAGATAATAAGATGTGCATAAAAGTCAATAAGCAAGAAAAAATTGATATTAGGAATGAGATGGATTCACACGGTATAGAGAGAGAATAACATTAATAGATTTAATCTGGAAGAACACATGTTATTACCCAAACATATATATAACTTGGACATACTTAGATGTATATGACTAAATATTCATCTTCGACCAAAAATGTATACCCAATGAATCACATAGTCACTTAATAAGATTAACAACCATTATATGACAATTAATGATTGGGACTAGGATAGTGACAATAGGGAAATCTATAATAAGAATGTACACATTGGCTCACCTTAGTATAACTAATATATGAATGGCTTTGGATACCAAGTATATTCGTTGAGTTTACATTTAACTTTGAAAATCATGTATCTGTGATCCCTATTTACATTTGAGCATGAAATTGATTATAAACCTTTTTTCCATAATGAGGCATATTTAAACATTTCTCCTTATTTATGCTATATCTATATCTCATGAAATATTGCTCTTCTTTTACTTCTAAAATGTGGAACTTATTCATTTATGTAGGATGTATTGCCTCTTTTTTGATATTTACATTGCTGACTGTATTTGGAATCATTTCATCTTGTTATATTAATTGCATGATACTTAGTCTATTAATCAAAATTAGTGGTACTTATGTAAAACCTTACACTTTTTAGTTAAATTTGGCATCGGGGTTTTACTCCCCCTTGCCCATGGGGTATTGAAGTTTTACTACCCCTATCCTTTTGGATATCATGGTTTTACTCCTCCTTGTCCTCAGAGGATTGGGGTTTTACTCTTCGTTGCCTTTTGGATATTGGGGTTTTAATCCCCCTTTGTCCTTGGAGGATCGAGGTTTTACTCCTCCCGCTCCCTTGCATGAGATCCTATGGTGTCTTGGCACTACAATAGATTTATTTAGTCTAACTTGCATGTACACTTATTATTATTATTTTTATTTATTTTGGCAAGATCTTGGAAACGATATGTATTCTCAATTAAATTGTATTGCGTCATTCTTTTGTTATATATCTTTGAACTATTGCCTCTTTAGCCTCCCTAATGTACCCCTTATTTCTTTGAGAACATTCATCTTTATTCTTACTTACCTAAAAATGCTCAATCATTGTTTTTAAGCACATACTCAAAATTGTTCTAACTCATACTTTTTATTTTCTTTTACTGGGTATTGATCCCAAACGCACCCAGGTATAGGAGCTTTAGAGATCATAGACTTAGGAAGATCACATATAAAACTTGGACTTAAGGATAGCTCAGAATGGTTGGGAAGATCACATAAAAAACTTGGACTTAAGGATCCCAAACGCACCCAGGGATACCCTCTTCTACTAGTCTAAATTGGAATTACATTTTGTAATACCACCTCTTATGTTGAGGAACAATTGTATATGAATCATCTTATCACTTTTTAATAGTTTGTTTCCACTTATTATTCATTATCTTGCTCTTCATATATACCATTTGGGATGATAAGAATTAAATAACTCCTTTCCTATTTTTTATGGAGTTGGATGATTTTATATTTTTTAACTTAGTGAAGAGTGGATCCCCTTTCAGGTTCCACTCTTTACATAGCTACATCGGGGGACATCATGTAGACATATCCCTACTTGATTTGGGATCTAGTATGAATTTGATGCCATCTAGTGTCTATGTCGAGCTGGGGTTAGGCAAGTTGAAATAGGTTCATTCCACTTTCTAATTGGAGGATCACTCTATTAAAGTGCCTAGGGGAAGAGTGGATGACGTTTTGGTGATAATAGACAAAGAAAAGGAAACAATGCACCTGGAGGATTCCATTGTTCTTGACATGGACCTGAAGGATAGGAAGATTCCCATCATCTTGGGAAGACCATTCTTATCTCTAGTTGATGTCGAGATACATGTGCACAGTGGCAAAATGATATTCCCTTTCATGGAAATGAAGATAAAGATCAACATGTACAAGAACCCAACCTGAAGAACCTAAGATGTGGATACTAGATAGGGTCACTTCAAGTGTCTGATTTCCATTTGAAAAAAGGAGATCCGAGTGAAAGACTTGATGATAATTTTTGTGATCAAAGGAATGGCTACCATAGGTTGAATGTAAATGAGATATGTATTTATTGCAAGAATGGATACATGATTATTCCAAATGGTTGAGCATTTGAAGAATCCACAAGAAGCCTGGTTGACGACATGGAACACAACACTAGTGGGAGGCAACCCACCTAGGTTTGGGGAATGTTTTAGGCAACCTTGCATTTTTATTAATTTTGGTTATTTTGTATAGTTTTCCAAGAAAACACACATACTTGTTTCTAATAGATTTTTTTTATTTTTTAGATGTTCATGTGAATAGTGATGAAATGAAGGAGATCAACTAAAATGTGGAAGAGAAAGAATGAAAATATCATTCGGTTCAAGAGTTGATGTTTTGATGAGATGAAATGTGAAATCGCCTACTACAGTACTCACCACTATTGTGGTAACATGGAATTGCCATGGTTCTATACTCAAAATATGGGGAAATATAGAGAAATCAAGGAAAGAAATTGTAGTCCAGAATGGCATGCAAGGAAGCACGATTGTGTGACCATTTAGACACCACGACCATGTGGCCCATCATGACGATGTAGCCAATCAACCACCACATGCTTGTAGTGTAGCACGGTCTTTCTATGGCTCAATCCATTGACTTAAGTCAGCGATTTTAGAAAATTCCAAATCAGTTCATTTCATTTCATGCGCAAGTAGCACGCCTATTCTTCGAATCCATGTGGTTATGCAACGATGGTCAACATCCTCTACCTCTGCTTCCTCCCTCCATTCACCTCCAATCTGGCCCAAATCACTACCAAAATGTTTTTACTACTAAATCTACCATTTCCACCCCCTTTACTCCATCAAATCATCTCTTTTATCCCCATTTTTCCCCACATACGCAAATGCTAGAAAACCTAAATCGCCCACATTTATCCACCAAATTTCATCAAAGACGAAGCAAGCTACTAAGAAGGTTGTAGAGAAGACCAAGAGCATCATCTCCTACGACCGTAGCCTAAATAATGGCTCTTCTTCATCCATGGTAGTGTCTCTCGCTCCATTGCATGCCATCAGTTTTGGCGGTACTACCCGTTTGTCAAAGGTCGAGCTAGAGGTATTGATCAATCCGATTGTGGAAGAGGATTCTCCCCAAACACAATGCTAGACCTTGTCCTTATCGAGAGTACCACCACTTCCACCTTCAACATCTTAACAGTCACTTTCCTCTAGGGTAGCTCTTCCACCCTCATTGACCTGGCCATCGACTTCGACCCAACCCTCGACATCCTCTACATAGAAGCTACAACAACCCTAAATGAATACATATGATATGTCTACTATACATGTGCAGTGGGAGATATTGAGAGGACTCAAGAGGGAATATTGAGGGCATAATATGGATTTCAACATATGAGGGATGCATCATGGTTGGATCATTAGTGGATTCGCCATCAGATCAATAATATGTATCATTTATATCATGACCAGGTCCAGAGGAACCCCCAATGGGGGGAAGATTGGTGGGATGCATTGTCCGCATGTTAGGATTCCTACCCGCATCCCCAGGAAGACAATTGGTGCAGTTACTACTAATATCCTCCACTATAGGGAGAAGCACCACCGGAGCCACCAAAACGTCCATGATCATCTACCCTATAACTCCTATACTTCAGTATCATGCTGAGAGCCACATGATTCAAAAGTTTGGGGTGGTAGTGTGTTACACCCCTCATTTCACTCCTTTTGCATTTCATTTACCATTTAGTATTTTTTGTTGATCCTTCTATCTAGATTACATTTTACCTTCTTTGCATACTTGCATACCATGTAGTATACATAGTTGAAATGTTTGCGCAATTTTGAAATTTTTTTGTCTTTGGTGCCATTCGTTGCATATCATGTAGCTTTTAGTATTTTTTGCATGTTTGTAGCTAGGATTTGCTTGTTTATTACTTTTTACTCCATAAGGAAGGCTTACATGTGATTGAAGGAAATTTGGCACCATTTTGGCCAGTTTTGCCCAAATTTTAATCTTCTGGACTAAAAGTATGTTTTGACCCAATCTCTACTGATCAGATGGAAAATGATGAACTTTGAAAAATACTAGTAAATTATCATGGTTTATTGCTAAACAGTATCAATGCTTGACTTTTTACATGTGCATCGCCTCTCTTATTCATGTGTCATGTTTTAATTAAATTGTGATTTGAGCAAGCTATGAATGCTTAGGGCCTATGGAATCCTTTGATAGAAATATGAATTTCATGTTGTTCACTCATGTGGTGTGATATTATTTGATAGTGTTGGAATAATATTCATGTAGGAGATCTTATGATAACAACAACAATAGTGACCCCACTTTGATGATACTTTTCTTTCATCATCTTCTTACCTCTATGTCTCATGAAAGGATGCCAAATTGCACATATTCATCCTTGGCCACCTCCAAAAGGTTGGGGTGGCCACATCTATATCTCCCCGCTTCACTTTCACCACCATGTTCCCTAACTACTCCAAGGGAAAAAGAAAAGAAAAAGAAAAATAAAGTAAAAGATGATCTTGTGTAATATTATCTATATAAAGAAAAATGAGTTCCCTATATAATAGCACTCCAAACCCTTAGTATATCCTTTTCTTCTTTTTGCATACCCATTGAGCTAGTAAACATGAAACCTATATCACTTCACCCTTTTCTGTAGCCATCTGGGTCACTTAGTGTGGTTTGAAGTCTAAAGTTGAATGCATGAAAGTGAAAAAACACACCTAGTCATATTTGATAAATGCCATCATGAAATAGTCTACCCGGAGCTACATTAATGCCATATGTATTGATTGTGTGTTCTATGTCCTATATTTAAAATTTGTATGCGCAGTGATCTTTTCATGATTGGTTTGTGAAAGTGGAGTGGAGAGAGGGGGAATGCATAAAACCTAGTCATTATTGTGCCCATTTAATCAATATTCATCTTTTGCATTGCATTTGTCATTTCTTGATTGTTGAAAAATTGTAGAGAAATTGAGTTGGAGTAGACTAGCAGACAAGTATGTTTTTACTTTGGGGTGGTGATGCAACATTATTTTAGGGATTCATCTTGTCTTATTGCAGTTCTATCACATCGATACCTATTAGGTGGACCTCACATTAGGTAATGAAGTTTTCTCTTGGCACAATAAACAAGGAGCTATGAAAAGGATCGCTTGCAAGCTGGACATGGCATTTGTTAACAATGATTGCCTTAGTAAGTTTTTTGGTTCCAAGACCAAGCTCATAACTTTCTCTTATTCAGATCATACAACCATCAATATCAATATGAAGACTCTTATTCATAAAAAGAAACCATTCATATTTCTAAACTTTTGGCTTGAATGGCCTGGTTGTCAAGTAACTATCAAGGAGGCTTGGGAATAGAGCTCACCTCTGGGTAACCCTCTTTTCCAATTTTGTCAAAAGCTTAAGCAGGTCAAAGATAAGCTAAAAAACTTGGTCAAAGTAGTATGTTAATCTAAAGAATCTTATTTCTAAGGAACATATGGATTTGAATGATATTTTTGCAGCCTTGAGATAGTCACCTCTTGATGTTGATCTTATTGATGCTGAAAGGGTAACATACAATAGATTGGAGGCCCTTAGTAAAGCTGAAGAACAATACTATTGGCAAAGAATCAGACTTGATTGGGTGGTCAATGGTGATTGAAATACCAAAATTTACCAAACCAATATTAAAAGATGAGATGCCATTAACTCAATCAACAATCATTTTGACTCTCAGGGAAATAGTATCCAAGATAATGATGATATTATTAGCACTACTACCTCTTTCTTTGACCAGATTTATAACTAGGCCATAATGAGGAGATTCTAGTAAATTATGACTGGATTGATATTGTAAATGATGTCGACAATTATATGCTTTGCAAGGTACCGGATACAACTAAAATCAAGGAGGATATCAGGAGTATTGAACCAAAGAAGTGTTTGGGTCCTGATGGTTTCAATGGTCTCTTCTATAGAGAAAATTGGATCCTGATAAAAGATAATCTAAAAAAATCTATTGATTCATTTGTTGCAGGGGGTAACATGTTTCGTCAAATCAACCATGTTTTTCTTACTCTCATTCCATAGAGATAAATCATTGCTTCTCCAGTCGACTTAAGACCCATTTCTTGTTGTTTTATGCTCTACAAGATCATCACTAAGATTATATCTAAGCGTCTATCCAGTGTTCTTCCTAAACTGATTTCTCTCAAATAAGGAGTATTCATACAAGGCAGAAGCATTGCTCAATTGGCTGCAAAATTCACTCTCAGGTTCAATGTTAACAATATCCCTCCTACAACATGTGTTATGTTGGATATTAGTAAATCGTTTAATTCAATGAATGGTCCTATTTGTGGCAAAGTCTTGAAGGACCCGACTTCTGTGACAAGTGGATAAGCTTGGTAAAACAATGTGTTTGCACTCCTTCCTTCTCACTTCTAATGAAAGGCACATATGAAGGTTTCTTCAAGAACTCTAATGGACTATGACAAGGTGATCACCTTTCACCTTTACTTTTCTCCATAGCCCTGGAAGGGCTTAGTAGAAAGCTCAGGAAAACATATGAAGATAAGTCAATTATTTCCTTCCCCATCAAGAGAACTAAAGCACTTCGTCATCTCTTATTTATTGATGATGTCCTCATTTTCGTGGAAGGTAGGTAGCGAAGTCTTGTAAATATTGAAGCCTTACTCCAAGATTTCTGGAAGCAATAAGGTATGATATGCAGTAAAGCTAAAACAAACATGTTTATACTAGCTACGTGTAAGAACAAAGATAACCTGGTCTATTCCATGGGCATTCAAAGAGGTAACTGACCTACAAAATACCTAGGGTTCCCTATGGAAGGAGATAACCTAAAGAGGAAGCATTTCAATGATTGCCTTGATCGACTGGGGGATATGATTAGTAGATGACCCAGTCGTTACCAAACCGCAGACCGAACAGACTGGCAAGCAAGGCCAGGAAGAGTCCCTCTCCCTTACGGTCGATTCTAAACTCAGCCTTTCTTGAATGGAAATCTTCTTATCTGATTTCCTGTGGGGCAGTTCATCACATCCAGCTAGCTGGTCAAGGATAGCTTTTCCTTTCAATGAGGGTGGCTTAAATCTAAGTAATCTTGAAGACTTATCTAATTTTTACACCCTCAAGAGAATCCATAAGTTGATGCACACATCCTACTTATGAAGCTCAAGGATGATCTCCAGATATGGGAATGACATTTCTTGCTATCATAGTTCCTATTTTTCAGTTGCATGGCGCAAAATGGTCGAAATGTGCCTACAGACATACTGATGATGTTTCTCTTTGGAATAGCTATATAAAATGATTGCCTTAGGACAAAACATTTGCTTCATTATGGATTCCTATGCATCAACCACAATGGAGCTTAACTTCCTATAGAGCTATCAATGATTTACTTCCAACCTTGGTGAAAACAAGTAAGTGGTGTCCTACTACTAATTTGCTATGTCTTCTTTGTCAGCAAGAAGATGGATCTAGTGAACTTCTCTTTGGGAACTTCCATACCCGGATATATATATGGGGTCAAGCTCAATTGATGTTGAATAGCAGGAGTTCCTATCTTCTTCTTGAATTCCTAAGGAATATTGATAATAGATCATGATCCAGTGGTATCTTTGAAACTTGGGCTATAACTGGATGTGTTCATCTTAACTGGAAGGAGAGAAACACAAGAAAACATGGAAAACGTCCTAAAGACTATAATGATATTTTCTATCATCTTGAAAAGTAAATGAAGCACTTATATGTTGCCTATAAATCTAGACTTAAAAACATCCCTCCATTGATCATCAGAAATTGGTTTCTAATGTAATGACTTGTTTAGGCTTTTGTCTCGTAGAAACTTTTAAGTCACTACTTTATCTTTGTAATCTACATGATGTGTTTGGATTGTAATTTTTCCCACTTTTGAGGGTTTTGGAAATATATTTACCCAATTTGCCAAAAAAACCTATTAGATTACAAATTATTTCCCCTAATATGTGATATCAAGTAAAATGCATTTATGGACGTTATTTTCTTATTTTTCAGGTAATTGGACCATGCTTGGATGGAAGAGATAGATAGAGAATGATCCTTGGGTTTCTCTACCCTTAGAGAGGCCCAAATAAAAGTTCAAGGCTCCCTCAAACTACCCCTAGTGTCCAAGGATCAGTTGAAGCAAAGA
Source organism: Alisma plantago-aquatica (assembly GCA_963693085.1). NCBI lineage: Eukaryota > Viridiplantae > Streptophyta > Magnoliopsida > Alismatales > Alismataceae > Alisma > Alisma plantago-aquatica. The sequence continues at coordinate 59,684,087 of OY856410.1, read as the reverse complement.
TGTCTAAGGATGAACATAGTACAAGAGACAAATGATGTTGATAAGGCCAACACAGCCGTGGTATCACATAATGGTTGAGCTGACTCGAGCAAAATGACATAGTCAAGCAATGGTAATTTAAGTCAGCAGAATTGTCATGCCATGCAACACGACCATGTGGTCGGAAGATCAACACATGCATTCCACCAAGAATAGAAAGAGCTTCTTCAAGCCACTATGACCGTGGTGACCACTACGGTCGTGCTGCCCATGACCCACCATGGTTGTGGTGACCACCACGTCCGTTCCACTACCCATTCAATATCCAAATTCTCTATGAATTTTCACCAATACTCACCTCAACCATTCCCATCCACCACTACCATTCCACTCACACCCCACCATGGTTGTGCTTCCTAGAACGTTCGTGCCACATACAACCATAGTTTCAATTTTGCACTACATTTTCCATTTTACCCCCCCCCCCACATAGCCTAGTGCTTCCCCACCACCTATATATACTTGTTTGGTGGATATATCATGGGTTTAGCTACCCTACAACCACTATAGACTCCCCATTTTGTCCTCCATCCCTTTCCACTCCATTCCACCATTTCCACCACCAAAACCCTAGTTTTTCTAGTGTTTTAGCTACTTTCCACCATAAACCCATGCCGTTCACCTTCCTTAGAGGAAGGAGCTCGAGATCTTGTTTCTTTGAGGTGGAGAAGGAGGAGTATTCAATGAGCTCATCATGGCTTTTCACTCCTCTACTAATTCATATTCCCATCTTCTTGTATTTTTTGTTCTATGAGTAGCTAGGCCCCATAGGTGGGTTGTTTGGGGTAGAAAATGTTACTTTGATACCATGTTGGGGGAAATAATATGTATACATTGTGATTTCTTTGATAATGATTATGTTCTATTTCTATCTCATTTCTCATGAATTGATTTGTGGTTTGTGCTGGAACCTAGATTCTAGGAACATTATATGTGGATCTTTCTATGGATTGCTCCTAAGTCAAGTTGATGGATCCCTAGTTATCTATTCACCCTTCTACATGTTAATCAATTATCGTACACCTAGGTGAGAGATCTAAGTAGATAGTATAGGATCATTTAGTGTAATTATATGGAGCCTTCTCAAGTCTGGAATGTGGGTTATGTGAGGTCTAAAACCTCATTTCCACCTCCACTACTACCCTCAATCTCTAATTACCCTATGAGTGAATATCCTAGAAACATTGTCTTGACTAGCCCTAATATATTATCACCTAAACCATAACCCAATTGAGCCTCATAATGGAGAGTAGGAGGTGATAGGGACTAGTTCTCTTATGAACCTATCATATCCATGGCCAATTAGTAGTTTAGGGCAATTCAATAGCCTCTAGCTTTTTTTTAGTTTGGTAATATAATGAAAGAGTAATGTTTACATATTATCACCCCAAACCAATTGATAAGTTCATCCCCCAAACAATCCACACTTCTATTAATTGCATTAAAACTATAATTTCCTTCTTTCTTAGCTAGTGTTAGCTTAGTTAGCTCTTTACTTATTTAGTTATCTTCTTGCCTTGATCTTTCTTTGTTCTTGCTAGTTTAGGTCTTTAGTTTCTATTTTGCTTAGTTTTCATGCTTAGTGTTGTGTAGATATCTTCTTGCTCGCCTTAGTATAGTTTGCTTCCTTTCTTACATAGCTTGTATTTCCTTGTTTATTAGAACTAATTGTATAGGGTTAACTTATGTTTTGATCTTATTTGTTCTCCTTTAATTGCTTTCTTGCTCAACCCTTAGAGGATTCAGCAAAACCAATCATTAAACCCTTAACCTTAGACTCCATAGTATGATCCTAGCCAAAACTAACCTATCTCTAGTGCCCCTTTTCTCCGTATGGACCGACCCTATTCTTTCCACTTGCCAATACTATAACACGACCATGTGCGCTTCTGGGAATAGTGTGTTAGTTTAAGTGAGTGTGTTTGTGTAGGTCCCTTATAAATTTAAAAGATCCCTTTTGTGTTTCAAAACCTCCTAGCTTCACATACAATCAAACTCAACTGGTTAGTGTGTGGCCCTAAGGTGGAGATACACACCACCTTCTTATTTGTGCTAGGGGTAGAGAGGTCATTTCTTGGGTCGTTACCTTCAACCCCGACTCTTCCTTGTTCTCAATCAATGCCATGGGTGGGTCAAATCCGTTTTTGGTCCCGGGCTCCAGGGCTCTTTGGAGTTTGGCGATGGTACAACCCTCTCTGTCGTGTCTCCCCAAACTCAAAGGTGGTGTTTCCTTCATTGGAGAGGGAAGGAAGGGGGAACAAGGAGCCTGGCTTGTCAGCACCGAACCAGTGACCCCTACGGTCATAGGCATGACTAATGGGAAAAAGTTGTGGCCTATAGAAAGAGGGAAGTTGAGAGGGAGAGATAAATTACCGTGTATTGGCTTCTGATTTGGATGGGATCTAGAAGACGACATAGATATCATTGGATCCCAATTTTACAACCCTCAGGCCACATACCAAATAAATTGAGAGTCGAGCTTTTGTTTCAGACTGTGACATTTAAATGTGTAAATCTATTAATAGCTCCACTTTAGGAAATCTATTCAAATCTATAAGTCTCTCTCCTTTTATCCTATTGATGCAAAGTTTTAAATCAAAACATTAATCGCTTAAATCTTGGTGTAGGCAAGATTTGGTAGAAAAATACACAAGTAAATCAACCTTTTCTTGCCCCTTAAGAAAATGCTTTATAAGATTAATTTGAGGCATCAATTAACCCCTTTTCTTACTCAAACTTGGCAAATGTATTTTGATTTGTTTTCTCATTAAATATAATGCTGAATCAAATCCAATATATTTGTTTCCTTCAACATCTCATTTTAGAAATATCCACACAAAACCATATTTAAAAATACCAATTGTCCATTACTTTTGATAATTCCTTTATTATTTTATTTTCATATCTTTCTTTATCCAATATCTATTAATGAATTGGTGAAAACAATAGAACACACGAAACTTATTGATTATCTAAGACATGGCTTATCTTATTTTCTTTTGGAAACTTTCACAATATCTCATATTTCATTTATCCTATTATTTTTAAATATTCATTTACTAACTCCTTTCATTTTGTTCCACAAGGATTTTTTTAAGGCAACCAATTTCATGGGCCTTAGTTGGGCCATGGATTAAACCCATGCCATAAAAGTGACTTTATTATTCTATCCATCGTACCATTGAGTTGATTACTTATTAATTCATGCATTATGTTTATATATTTCAATTTCACTAAAATTTAGGATATTACATTAGTTCACCATCTATCAAGTCTACTCTATCTTTTAGAACAAAGATGAGATTTGCATATCCTAATAGACTTTGTCATAGTTGAAATACCCTACAAAAGACCCAAATTCATAAATTTAAGGGGGTGACCCATTGTAATGCGTTCACTTTTTAGTTCCCCCAATTAAAAATTTTGAGAGGAATTGCCCTTAAATACCACACATCTAGATTCAACAAATAAAAAATAATAGTAGATGATATCCATTATCTTACTTATATTGTTTACAAGATTTGTAGTGATTCTTCTCTAAGGATTTACATAATATTTTCACATGAGAACTATTACATATGAGAAGAAGACTCGAAATAATCCTCTGTTACGTATGTTTAATGTCGTCAATATGATTCACCATGTCTTGAGATCTTCATATATTACAATTACCTAAAAAACCAAACAATCAAAATATGGTCAACATATTTCTATAGTGTGTACATGGTGCAACCAAAATGTGCAACTAAGATAACGACATAGAAAGCATCAAATACTTGTACCTAAGAACTAGGATTTTGTTTACATATTCCAACCCATACTTGATCTACCATCTCAGGTGTAATCATTGTCCCACCTTAAGCTTATGTGTATTACCCGTTGATCAGTGTAACACAATGTTTAGAATGTTCTAGTTCATTATGTGATACATATATGGGCATTATAGTAAACATGAAGTAAGTAAACATCCAACAATTTATTTCATAAATCTTAAAGAAATCCTTGGAAAACATTAGTGGTCAATAATGTGAGTATTTATAGACAATAATGTTACTTATTTCCATGTAGTATCCATGCAACTTTACTTCAAGCATATATCCAAACATTTCAACATTCAACACGATCAACCAACATTATCTGCATATATCATGAAATGTCACCAATCATATTCAAAACATAATAATCTAAGATATTCCTAAACTAGGGTTTAGGGCTATCTTGGGGTTAGGATAAGGAATAAGGGTACAAACCATAATTCCATCGCACCATAATTCATCAAGTTTAGAAATCCATATTAGTAATTATGTGAAATCCTAATTATCAAATTTATTATATCTTAGCATTATGAACAATTAGATCAGATTATGTACAATAAGATTACCACAATTTATATCATTGATTTCATATCCTTGATTACACATGTTGATGATTATTGATCTAATTACTCATCATCATTATTATGATCATCTTGTATTCTTATTATGTTCAGAAATGTCAAACCTCAATATGAAATGAAAGCATTTAATGTATTCACCTTAATTAACAGTTCTAGGGTTTGCATGTATTAATCATATAATAATCAGTATTCCAATATACCTTTGAACTACTATTAAAATCATGCCTCAATCATGTTTATTTGGATTCTAGTCATTTCCCTAATAAATTTGATATATATTTTCACTATCATCCAATCTATGGTTTAGTCTACATTATATGCAAGATGATTAAATTTAGGCCAATAGAATTCTTCCAAGTCAGTGATTAATCTATTTGTTTACTATCGACACACAAGACTTCTTAACTAATGCCTTCCATCCACCTTGGCTCAATACGCCATGCAAGTTGGGCCTCTAAGACACATCAGAAAAACATTACTAACCTTATCACTATGGACATGAAATCCAAAACATGGGGGTAATCTTGGCAAACTTGCCTTGGCCTTCATCTTCCACATGATGAGGCTTGTCATTGCACCTGGGCAAGTCTAGCAAAGTGTTGACTTTGCAATCCAAGGCACCAAAGGGTCCAGTGAAGGTTCAAGATCATGTATAGGGTTTCTCACCACCAGGAAGGGATCTTGGATGAGCCAGAGAGAGTTAAGGTGGAAAAGAATTGGGTTTAGGTCTATCTGTGGCCGAGCTCTGAAAATGTAGAGGCAGGGCTAGTAGAAGCTATATCAAGGCACATTGGGAAGGATTTCCATGAGCCACAGACCTCTAAAGCTTGTATTCACCAGTAGGGGACCTCAGGGTTACTTGTTGAGGTTTGGACTTGACCAGAAGGTTGGTTGGTGTCAGCCTTCACACCTAAGGGACCAGGATGAAGAGAACATGGGTCTTAGGAGGATCACTTAGTCCATGATAGTGAATTGGATGAGTTGGGGCACTCCCTCCATCATAAGGAGACTACAGAGTCTCTTATATAGACATCGGGTGTAGGAACGACAATGTTGGCTTCCCCCCTATGAGATGAGAGATACACAGATTCAACTTAAGTCCTGATCCCTTTGAAATAAAGGAAAAGTAGGGCTTGCAAGATTTATATGGATATCTCAAACTTAATGAGAGGGGTCCCAAGTGCAGATATGGCCTGAGGGGAGAGGAAGAGAAGTGAGAAGATTTCTAGTACTATTGTTCTGGTTTCCTATTTGAACTGGAAATAGTAGATAATACAACATCAATTGATCTTAGACCCAATGACCCCAATGAGTATGAAATATCAAGAGGGGAGTTTCCAATCAACCCTATAGTATGGTTATTTAATAGGTTTCTAAAATAGAAACATATGTGATAATTACATGTAGGTCCTTATTTCTTCACGGATTTCTATAGTTCACTGGAAACATGCATTTTCTAATAAATTTAGAAGAAGTATAATTAATATTGGGAAAAACTTTTAGAATTTATTGGGATAAATTTCATAGAAAAAAATTTACTTTCAAGTATTTATTTCAAACAATTACCCCATCACATTGAATATCCTTTTCATCTGAAATTCTAGAATTATCTTAGTTTCTTCATTGTCATCAATTATTCTAAAAGTCAGACCAAGATATCTTTGTTTGATGCCACAAAAGTTGTGTTGAAAGTCATGGTTAGATCACCATTAATTATCTAAATCATAAGTTATGGTAGAATATTTTAGAAACTTGCGTATTATCCCATATTTCATTTATTCAAAAATTCACCAACCCATTATAATTTATTTATGCACCTATTTCTTTATATCTTAAACTTTTTAAGGACCTATTTCCAAACAAAATAGTCTAATGGGCCTCACTTGAGCCATAGGTTGAACCCATGCCACAAAGTGGATAACTTTGTTTTTTTATCAATTATAATTATTAAATTTTCTTTTCAAATCAAGTTTTATATTCATAGAATTCATATTTACCAAATTTGAGGATGTTACACCCAGGAGACTCTATACTCTTTCTAGGATATCTAAAGGGAACACTTAATTCTCCATCTTGACCAGAACTAGTATAATAGAGAAGGAAAGGGAGGAGATAATTGTGTTAGGTGACCATATTGTATATGACAGTCTATTTGGTCCTTTCATGTAGCATAGATAAGATTTGACATGACTCAAACAATTCCTAGACACGTGTGCAACAACTTCTCTTTAAATTCCTATTTCATAGTGTAGATTGGAATACACAACTACTAGTTGTGTTGTGTCTTTTCATTGAGAAAATTTAATATAAATTTGAGATGTCTCAATCCAGAGCATCATAGTTAGATTCATCCTTGACTTATCAACCAAGAATCAAACCAGCATATGCTCCTAGATAATCGTCAAAACATCACACATAGGCTCGATATTTTTGTTGGATAACTGGTTTCTCCTAGCCTATAGAAAAAGAGCAACTGGAGTTGGGTTTAGCCTACAAAAAAGAAGGAAAGTGATTTCCAAAAAATATCATTAGGATCCCATTCCACGTAGACTGAAGAGATGGGAGAAAGGGAAGGGATTGGAGCCAACATTTGAAGTGTCATGCCATGTTGCTGCCATCTATGGTCCTGTGTCGAGGGTACTATCTTGGAAAGACCAGTGTGAAAGGAGAAGGAGAAATAAGTTCTTACCCCTAAAGTGAAGTTTTTCTTTTCTAGAGAACTCATAAATTTTGTAAATGTTTGAGTAATGGTACCACCTTTCCTCGTCACAATAACCACCCCCTATCTCCAACTCAATTTTCTACTGCACCAATTCTACTCTTGGACATGTCAGAGTGTAATGAGTAGGAAGACATTTTTTTCTTGAAACAATTGAACTAGAACTGGAAGAATCACCTAAATTGCATTCAAAGTGGGTACAATAGTCATAAATACTACCAATCTTGGACAAAAAGAATAAATCACGTTGTTGATTTGAACATGAAATGGATAGATGGGTTTCAAACGAGCCCAATATGGAATATTTGGTTCAATAACATTTTAATAAGAAGTTTTAAACTTGCTCTACACCCACTCAGGAATAAATGGACTCATTATTCAATCAGTTCATACAAATGACAATAGAACAATTGGTACAGGTGGGAAGCGTATACATGAATAGTGAAATCTATAACTCATTGGTTGTTTTGAATTCATCTAAAGATGAAGCACGTGATGGTGTAGACATTCATTTCTTACAACGAATTGGGATATAGTCAAAGTCTCTTTCAAATAGCTAAATTATATTTGCAGAAACACTATGGGTAGTGAAACCGATGGAAGCCTAGTATATTTCAAAAAGCACTAAGTCACTAGTCTACTTGTCTAAGAATCATAACTGATGTTGAATGCATTTATATATCACCAAATTTTTCTAGGGATATCGTCTTACTTCTTGCAAAAATTTAAGATAGTCATGTGTATATTTAGCCTTCACTATAATGTAGTACCGTGCATAATTTACTTCTTCTCTATTTCTAGTGGTTGCAGGAAACCTCTACTAGCCTCCCCTTATGTTATTCAATTTCCTACCAAATGGAACCTCAGTTCCATCAAAGTAATGGCCAAATACAAATACATTATTACAATACTAAATGATCCAACTATTAACTGGAAAAAGTGTTTGACACTTCCAATATAGTCAATGTAGATGGTGTTGTCTCTTACAATTGGCCAGTCAAAATCCTTTGCAGTTGAAATTGATCAATCCTTACATTAATTGAACATGTTTATCTCAAATGAATTGTTAAAGTCTCAACGCCAACCAACTCATGACATAATGTAACTTCCCAAAAAATGAAATAAATTCAACGAACTAGAATACTCTTAATTATTTTACTATTTCAACGGTAAGGGATGTGTATGGTAATGTGCACAACACCATGGTGTAAGTTGTTGACATTTTATGCAATAAGATTTTAAGTTGGATTTGTGATCCTTACTATACCAAAATAGAGATGAAGATAAATATTGGATCTACCCATCAAAAGATAAAATATTGGATTTTCCAAAAGAAATTATTGGAATAACATCTGAATTGTCTTGAATTTTAACGATATTCCCAATGAACATCACAACTTATATTCCTCTTTTCTATAAAGAAACAACTTATATTGCATTATCTAATTATTCCAATAGAATTACAATGGCATATTTGTGAAATGTCAATTACAACCACACACCTAGTGATTCATTTCAACTATTTTAAATACATACGAAAATCTAGAAATAAGTGTAAAAAAGGCTGATGTTTCCTTGTAGAAAGGAAAACGAGATGGAAGAAATATAGTACCAAAGATTTAAAATAAAAAAGTTGATGGCAATTTTTCTTTTCTATCGTGTGAAATTAAGACACTCTCTATACAACTAGCAATGATAGATAATAACTTTATTATATATAGAAAAGAACACAGATTCCAAAGGTAAAAAACAAAAATTAGCTTATCACTATGGTTTCCTATTCATTAGTTATGATTTTTTGTATTTATCATACCAAAAGTCACATACACATTTGATATGAAAATGGTGCTCAAACTAATCAAATATCAAAGTGTAAAGGGAGGAAATTAACACGATATACAACTAAACAAAATTTAGTTAAAGGATTAGAAACGGTGACATGTTTTGGATCTGTTATACTAGAAATACAATTCAAACAGTAGATTCTATATATAATATATGCAATCTCTAATACATTAGAGGCATGTGCAGATAATAAAACATGATATAAACTTGATAAAATGTAAAAAATAAGAGCAAATATAGTTGGGTGACATTGTGCACAGTGGCATATTTTGCATCCTGAGATTCTTATGATCCCACTTTCATTTTGCTTTTTATAAATCTTTGAGAAAAACCTAGACATTTGAGTATTACGTTGGTGATGTAACTGTAACAACAAAACACTGATCTCCTTTTGGGTATAATTCCTATCAAAATTCTTCACAAGGATAATCAAGTGAATTTTTAAGGCATCAAAATACCTACCTTGTCAATATACATCAATTCACACAAGGATGCTCTTCGGGTTCTAGGTAATTTGTATAGACACTTTTGTAGATATACTAACTAGTGAGAAATCATGCAAACACTTAACTAGGCAAGAAATAAACTGGTGAGAAAACAATATTGTCCTCTCTCAAACATCAATGTACCATGACAAGTATATTTCATTACTATGTAGGTATCTACCATATAGTTTCATGTCACATAGGATGAACTGAGATTGAGTATCCCAACTAGTTACCAGATTCTACCCTACTTTTAGAGAATAGAGGAGATCCTCGATTGACGAGCCAACAATATAGTACAACAAAGGGTTTGAGAGTGACACAGTGTTTTTGAGTGATTAAGAGCATGGGGGTTGTGTTTTCCCTTTTTTTCATCAGTTCTATTTTGGGAAAAAAAATCAATTAGTTTTAAAGGGAACACTCAGAGAGTTAGTAGTCAAGGATTAATTAGTACCAGTATTCTATTTGTGATGGACTTGTCATCATGTCAGTGAGAGGATCTTTTGGAAATTTCACTGAGGGGTCTAATTCTATTAGTGAAGGTTGGGATATCATAAATAAGAATCTTCAAGATCCAGTTGTCCTTCACTAAAACCCTTATTTATATAGCACAAGTCACTTGTCAAAGTTTTTATCCCAAAGACACTTGTTTGTGAAGCTCAGTTAGTAACCAACATTTCTAGATCAACATTTTGTGGGGTGCCCAATTTGCGACCTCAACACTTTTTAAGGTAATAGAGTTGAACATCCACTAGTTATCACTCTTCATGGGAATTAAAGGAGTCTCTTTATATTTTCTCACTCCCATTGTGTCCATTAAAGATCAACAATGTGAAAATTATTAAACAAATTAGAATATTACTACATCACAATTACAATGAATGAATGTAAAAAATAGATCAAACATACCATTCAACATTTATAATTAATGTAGTCTAATAAGAAAATGGATTAGAAAGGGTGGCTGCATTTGATCCAAACAAATCCCGACCCCTACAACACATCTATGACCCCTACCATAAAACGAAAAGATATATTTTGAGGTGTAGTGTTAGTATGTTAATTTGATTCAAACAACTCACAACTATTGATTTTTATGCTACCACCAGTGATGCAAAAAAAATTGTGTACTAGTATAAGAAGATGTGTCAGGGTGTTTCTACTCATTCCTTGGAAGACTTATTTTTTCAGTATGGGAGTGTCCTCCTTTTTTTTAGACTAACTTTTCATTTGCAACCCATTGTACTAAGATAAGAGATCTTAATGATAACAATCAGAGAAAAAAGTTTTCACATGTATTGACCATTTATGAAGGTTAGACCATCCCTAGTAGAAACTAGTCCCTCAATTAATAATTTATATTAAAAAAATATGATTTTGTACGAACTAATCACTCCCAAACAAATTATATTGTAACTAACCTTCATGGGAAATATAAGGAGTACATATCTTATCTCCGTTCATGTCTCTTTTAATTTTCTAAATGAAAAAAAAATATATAAAAAAATCAATTATAGGTCAAACATAATTATACCCCTAATTTAGAGTTTCCATCCAAGAATAACCTCAAAGAGTCATCTCCAAGTTGGATGTTGAAATCCAATTGTCAAAGGCCATCCTAGCCTCTTTATAGTGGGCACAAGCAAATAGGTTTCTATATTGATTTTTTTCATCATATCATCCTTGAGAAATGACGACTTGTCATCCCAACAGGCCATGTAAAAGTAAGTCAAGATCATCATTTCTTTTACTATATATGTCTAGACTGAAAAAAATCTATAAATTGAAAAAAAAACTCATGGTAGTAGTATCAATCAGGAATATGCTTTGCCAGACGAGCAATATCAGATAAAAACCATTAAAGACAATCTCAAACTAAGACTAAGACTTACTACAACCCCTTTACATGATTAGACTCATTCATTGCGTAGACCTCCATTTTGATCTTGATTAAATATGCACAACAATATAAGGCTCTCAACACATGATAAAATTTTAAAACCCTTACAAATAAATGTTCTAATAACCACAACTAGAATTTTATACATGAGACAAACCATCAACAAGCTAACTCATAAGTTGGTAGTTCATATTAAGACAGAAGCATCAATTCAAAAACTTGTAAGCTATATCACTACCACAACTTGATATTTAGACCATGCATCAGACTAGTACCAACTCAAGACATGCACTTCTAAAGTCATAATGACCAAGCACCATAGGAAACATTCATCAATCTGGGAACACCATGGGCACTGAGTAACAAATAGGAAAATAAGGGATGCAAAATATGACTTCAAAAAATCAATACAAAACCAACAAAAAGATAAAAGAATAATAAAACCAAATTAGTAATAAGACCTACAAAAACTAGCATCAATAATTTAGTGATCACGTATCAAAAAGAATCAACGATTGAATAGAGAGACATCTAAATATCTCAATGAACATAACTTTTATGTTGTAATGTCAAAATAAAATAAACACAATGTAAGTTCTTATAAACCGTATTTTGTATTGAGTGTGTCAGAGAACACAAGAGACAACCAAAAGTAGAAGTCATTCAGCTAAAACACGTACTCAATAGCTGGTCATAAGACCCAAATCCAATAACAAAACATGTAAATGGATCTTTTAACATTCATAAGGAAATATAGCACCAATTTAATAAACCATAACTGTGATGAATTCCTCCTCATGTTATCCTCTATACATGTGGATTAGAGAGGCACATGCCAAAACTCAACATTTCTAGGATTCACATTTAGTACACAAAATATATAAGTCAACTTTTTTTTATATCATAATTGAAAAAATATGAACTACTTGAAGAAGTTACATAAATTTTCATAAAAAGGAAATTACTACATGAAGAAGAAATGCTAGAAACAATATAATGTATCATCCATATTTCATTATCCTCAATGTCACTAAGTGTATTTCTCTAGAAGGACAATTCTTTAATCATCATATTTAGAGCCTAAACTAATCTCTTATAGATAAATTGTGGTCAAAATATGTTTATGATCCGTACATGGGTGTAACCAAAATTGTGTGCATATAGGTGCAACAGCTAATATTGAAAAACAATAAATTATTTGCATGTATCAAACTTTGTACTTTGAATTAATTTTTCTAACCATTGTTGTTCTATCTTCCTCAATTTATGAATTCCTATTCCATCCATATATTTTTGGGTTTTAAATCAATTTTGGGATTTTAGGGTGACTACTCCAGCAATGGACTCTTTACACACAAACACTATTTGTTTATAGTCATTTTCTCTATAATGACCCCCTCCTCTTATTATCCCTAGTTAAGTTGGGCCACAAAGACAAAGGCAATTATCCATATATTTGGGATTTAGATTTATAATTAACGACAAGCAATAATAACATGTTTCCTCAAAGAAGCAGCCTTTACAAAAAGGGATAATAAAGCTTATAGATGATGTTTACAATATTCTTAAATCTGTAGAATGACTAACATTTTATAAAAATAGGGACTTAAATTAAACTATCTAACATCCTCCTTGTATTTATTCTTATATGAATATTAATTTATTGGAAAGTGATCCATCACTTCAAGTCAGTATTCAAATCTAGGACACTTACAAATAAAATATGGTTAGAACTTAAATATGCTAAGTAAATAAGTGCAAGTAAAATGTGTGCATATGTTTTAACAAAATATATGGAAATCAAAGTCAAGTAATTGCAAATAACATAACTTCCATTTTTTGGTTTTATACAATCCATGATCTTGTTTGTCTCACTTGGGGAACCAATATCTGATCCATATTAAAATTTTCAAGTGTATTTCATGTTATCAGTCTCATTGTTGCAAATCCCATCATTTGGCTCTTCGGCCTCATTTATTATTTGGTTTCTGAAACACTCTTCTAGTGATTATTATAGATTTCATCTCAGGAGTGGGTTTCTCCCAAAGACACCCATATGAGATATCATTTAGAGGGTTGAATGTTATCCAATAAATGATACAAATAAAATTTCAAAATTTTCACAATAATTGAAAGCATTCAATGGATACACATGGTAATTCAAACATTGAAGAACTTTAGGGATATGAAAATCTCATTTAAAGTGATTACTCTTAGATAACCCACATACCTTGTCTTAAAAGGAAAGTTATGTCCACAATCAAATTCAATGATTTCCAAGGGTTATGCTGAAAAAATCAAGTAACACCCAAAGTGTGATCAAGGACTCAAAACATTTCTATCATCAACATATAAGATAACTTTGTGTTATTATGGAGGGTAGGTTAAAGTTTAAACGAAAATAGGGTTTGAGTTGTCAATTAAGGCTTCGTCTGTTTTGTATGGTTAAAACCATCTGTTACAATTTTAACCTCACAAAACCCTACTTGTGGGTAAAAACCCTAATATATCCATTCCTAATATTAATTAAAATATCCAACTCATCTTATGAGTGGAAGCATAGATCAACATCAATATTCATTTTCTACAACATAATTGGTTTCCAGATACAAGGGCATATTTCTCTTATTATGATCTAGATTCAAATATTATACTAGATCATCAAATTCATGGTTTAGCATGATAACCTTCCATTAAGGATGACATCTAGAGATATTTTGGACTAGATTTAAAATCACATTACAAGGCTATATGAAAGAGGTTCCTCTGAATTTTTTATTTACTAATCATGTATGATTTGTAAAACAAATTGTACTTCTACTAATTAATAATGGTTTAGGAATATTTAGTTAAATCTAATCAACAATGACTGCTAGATGATAATGTGTGGGTTTGGGTTAAGCCATGTTGCACCCGGGCCATGGATGTGTTAAATATCTGGCAAGATAGGACTTGACTCAATGTAAATGCCAAGAACCTATCTACCTCTAATAAGTCCTTGGTTCCCCATATCTCTCTTACATTCACCTAAGTAGGATATATCCCTAGTAAAGATAATGATGCTTTAGACATGTGCTTTGTAGCCGGTACAGGGTTTGTTTGCCCTCATCCCAATGGGGTTCATGCAAACATGGGGAAGAGGAACTAACTCTTCATGTTAGTTGCCTCCAGTGGCAAGGACCTTGGTCCCCTTCAAACACCAACACTACCGTAGTGGTGGATATATCTTCCACTGTCAGGGTAGATGTGATACTACCTTGCAAAGAGCACAACTAGTGGACCAATGTGTGCTTGGACATGTATGGCTCGTTCATTTTCTCTCGATATTTTATTTTAGTGGATGAATATCTTACCTCCATTGCAGTCATGAAAAGTTGGTAGAAGACATAGAATTGTTTACAAATAAGTGGTGATTGAATTTTTTTGGTGCATCCATCATAGTGATTGAAACCCCTAATGGTAGTTATAAGCATGTGGTTATTAGATGATATTGGGAGAATATAAAATTCTTTCGAGAGAAGGAAAAACTAAGGGGGTATCAAGAACATGAAAAAGGATGTATGCTTTATGTGGGGTCCCCAAACCTTCTATATATCGAAGGCAGAAATGGTTTCAAGTAAGGATTTGATGAAATAGAACATGTTTACAAAGTCCCGTGAGTTATTTTTTTCCCACATGACTAAAAGATTACCCTCTCATTTTAATGTTAGATACTACTAAATGATATTTTGAAAACGGAAAGTTAATGTTTAGCTGTGTAATAAGATATATATATATATATATATATATATATATATATATATATATGACTTATGCTGGATAATTAATGCATTAAACCAATAGTAAAGTCTAAATAATGTGAAAATCTAGGATAATAATAATTTTTCTATCATATTTTCACTATGAAATGTTGCAAATAAAATTTTAAATTAATATCGCTTTCTTGAAATTCAAGTTAGACTTACATTACATCCAAGTAAAAATATTCAACATATTATATAATATAATAAAATGCTTAAAACATGGAAATAAATTTCCAAGATAGTATAAAAAGACAAAAGGATCACCACATGTAACATCTAATCCCTTTAACCATTATTTTTCTAGTTGGCATTTGAAAGGACACAAGGGTAGATATATAAACAACCACATTATTTCTTTTGTGAATTACATTAAGCTAAGATTTTTCAAATATAATTCTCACAAAAATAAAAGTATAGGAATTTCCAAGTCCTCAGACCTTCCCCCCTTAAATGATTTTTTAATAAACTTTGGCTCCACAAGCACAAAGAGTGGGGTCAGGTTCTATTATGTCAACTTATGCCCTGCATCTGATTTAATCATCTCCACAGTGTTTCTATTGAAAATTAATTTTTTAGAGCTCCCTCACCTTTGAATTGAAGATCCTCAAAAGTTCAGCTGGGTATATCCCACTACCCTGGAGAATATAATGGGTTGAAATACACATGTTAGGTTCTGCACATGGTGCATTAGGCACATGGAACCCATCACACATCAGGTCATACCAAAAATTGTGGAGAGAGATTTTAAAAATATCATCAACATGTTCTTAGATTTGCCAATACTCTTCTTCCTAGGATTTAATTTCATTAATTCATTGAAATAGAAGGGACATATCATATTCTTAATAAGACCTAAATTTCCAACTAGATGAGTAAGTCCATTTATCATGACTTAGCACTAGAGTATTGTTGAAATTGGACAATCACATTGAACTAGAGTATTGATGAATGCATATTCATTTTAGTTTTAGTCCCTATTTTTGGCCTTGTTATGCATTGAAAGCTCTCATATGCCCCTTGATTCTGCTCATATATAATTTCCTCAATTTTAGATGATTATTTGGAGTTTTGATCAAATCCATTCGTCTCCATTGTAGGATTAAGCATGACACTATGTGTACCAATGTAGAAGGTGGTGGTCCCACTTTGGACCCTTTTTTGATGGTTAGTTCATTCATCGCAAAGCATCCTCATCAGTTAGAGGATTCATCAATGTAGGCACATCGACCCATAACAATAGCCCCCCACCCCCCAACCCCTACAGGTGATGACACGACCGCAACCAAGAAGAAATGACTGCAACCTTGCTTGAGGCAAGACACCTCGATCAAGGCACAACACCTCGACAGAGGCATGCCACCTCAACCAAAGTCCACACCACTGCGACCTCGACCTCGACTGCAGAGTTAAGTCGGTTCTCTCCTTGACCACAACTTTAAGTCAGTGATATGAATCTATAAATAGATGACCCCCTCATTCATTTAGGTCATATGATCTACTCCACAATAACGATAGGCTACCACTATGTGCCCATCCAAGGAAGACGATCTCCGCCATCAAAGACTACCTCTGTGGTGTCCTTCCATCTCTTCTTCATCAAGATCTATCTCCTATCTACGAAAGTGGTGGGATTTCAGATTTGTAGCACGTTCATCCATCAACCATCTACCTTCTCCATCTCATGCAAGAAAGATTACGAGAAGAGAAGGAAGAAGGAGAGAGAAGATCATCCTCATCCATCTTGGTGTTCTTCCCCTGCACGTCTAGATCTACCCCACCATCATGTAGAAGACCATTTCTCCACTGAGTTGCGATCATCTTCTTCACCATGACCATGGCAAAATCTTCCCTCTCTCTTGTTGTTTTTGTTTCTATCATGAGGAGTGAGTTGTCCTTTTCGCTGGGATGCGGGGACTAGCCCCACTTCCCGTGCATACATGTTCATATTATAACTTTCCATGTCTTGTATATAACTTTCCATTTCATTGTTAATCATTTAATGCATGCTTTGTAGATTGATCACCTGCCTTGTATGATCTATTATATTCCTTTGTTGCGAGAACTTCAATACTCAGGATTTGAATATCAATTAACATGGTTGATGCCCAGACAAGAAATGTCAAAAGGATATCTCCAGAGTAGTAAGTGTGTGACCTGAGGGTGACGAGACATCGAGCCCGTGGAGATTCTTACGCAAACTCTATTTCCTAATAGATGGTTTGCTATACCATTTGGATGGTTGTATCTTTCCTGGATGTGTTTGCATGTGTAGTGGCGGTGAAACCCGATTCCACCTCACTAATTCCCCATATTAAGATAAACTCATTTTTAATCCTGCTCTTTTACTTTCCTTGCAATTAGTTTAACTAAACCCAAATCAACTATTGTTCTAAATATTAGTCTTTATTCAATTAGACTCGACTAGTAAGATTCTTAAAAAAGTTTTCCCTTGGGATTCGATCCTTAACTATACTGTGATAAGACCCATTCTCTTGCGGGTGGTATTATTGCACAAGGTTTTGATTAAAAACTTAGGGATTTCAGCCCTAGGTGGATTTGTTAGTGTAGTAAACCCACATCAAGTATGTCCAAGGTAGATGGAAAATCATTAATATCAAAAATATCGAATATTACATGTTTCCATACACATCATTAAGTTATGTTAGGACAAAATTTATCATGTTACTCTTTAGCCATCAATGCGGATAGCTCAAACAAGACATCTGTATCATCATTATTATTTGAGAGGAATGTAATCCTCCATAAAAATATATAGTTTCAAGGTTGACATCACAAAAAGATTTGGATGACATCACAAAGCTCAATTCACTTGAGGTGGGTTCTATTTAAGTCAAAACATCTACCATATTCACATATATGCTAATAACTTGGGTACGTTTACTAGATTCACATATCAAAGTCCACTAACCTCAGTATATAGCCCTTAGAATATCTCCTATAGTATTTTGAGACTCCTCCCTCACCCAATATAAGGTCTTCCATACCTACCCCCTCTAAGGTCATTGGGACTCTTACATAGTCAGATGTAAGGTTCATCAAACATAAGTAGCATAGTCTTTCGACATATATTGGGTAGGTTCTTTAAGTTCATCTGGTGTTTTTGGCATTGTCTTTTATACACATAAGATGGACTATCTCGCATATTATAGGAGTAGCTTAGGTTAGGGATATCATCATAAATCACTTTATAGTCTGAGGTTAGTCTCTCTCGACACAACATTTGGCTTCCCATTCTTGTTGTTTTACTCCTCAAGGTCCATCCTCTTCTGATGAAGACTAATAAATCCTAACATTATGTGGCGTCCAATATAGAGTTCATGTCTCAAGTTGCTCATGTCATCTTGCTTTTTTCTTAATGGCCAATCCATATTACCACATATTCTAAAAAGGTAACATAGATACATTTGGATAAAAAAGTACAATATGGAAAGTTGGGGGATCATACATATATAATATATGCAACCAATGTAATATTCATGACAAAATAAAGGACACATCAGACTTTGTTTATCATGGGACTAGCTCTTGGAAAAAATCAGAGTCAAAGCAAGGTAATAGATCTCGGGCACCAGAAGAGTATACTAGGATTCAGAGGGATGAATAAAATAAAAATGGCATCAACGTTTATCTTGGGGTGTTAAGATCCTATTGTGATGCTAAGTTGTAATCATAAGTCATATCATAAAACTTTATTAACATTCCATGATAAAAACTCATTCATATCATTTACAAATATAAAAAGAATAATTATAACCCAAGACACATTCTAGACATCACCACTAACATCAACATAATGAATTAATATTACAAAATTATCATTTTCATATGCAAGAGTATCCAAGGTATGATCTAGGTTCTATATGTTAATCAATATTTCTAATATAACTTAATCTAGGATTGTGAAATCATAGTCTTGAAATTTTGACACTGAATATAATTTAAATATGAAAGAAAGATAATTTCAAAATATTTGTCACATTGGAGGAGGAATTAGGATATACATATATTTTTAGTGATTAAGATATTTTTATTTGAGAGTCCTATTAACATTTTACCCATAAAGTTAGTATAAGTATTCTAATTATTTCAGGAACTAAAGGAATTTATCAAGTTTTTCATCAGTGAGAGAGTAAGTGCCTTATGTTAAAAAAAATGGTGGTTGTTGATTCTCTCAATGATTGACCGGTGAAGAGATTAGAGGGTTGGAATCCTCTACCTCCACTATCTTGAGTGTATGAGGAGTTGAGAACTGGGCCGCAACATAGGTTGTTGAATTGTAGTTAACAATGAGTCATTGATGATCTGATGGATGGGAGGTTGTCTCCAAAACAAATGCTAGATCATATTTGTTATTCTAGAAATACAATTATGTGTTGTCATAAGTGGATAGAAAAGGAAGGAGGAGGGTGAGAGGATCTTGGCAAAAGTTTAATATGTGTTCATCAGTGCCTTGTGCAATTAGACACAGTTTCATCTCCAAATGGGGTGGTTAGAGTAGGAAATACCCATAGAGGTTGCCAAAGATTCTCTAGAGTGGAGAAAGGAGAGGGACTAGAAATTAGGGTAATATTAGTGTTCAAGAGAATCTATAAATATGTTCAAAGAGAAGGAGAGGAAGCCACAAGGTTATGTAATACATTTCTATGTCCCAATTATGTCACATATAGGAATTGAATTTTCGTTGCACCACCAAAAGGAAGAGGTGGAAATGTGCATAGTTTGAAACTCTTAGTCAGTTCATCAAAAATTCGGAAGTGATTATTGGCATGATCGTGAGAGAAATATTTCCTCCCATTTCATTTTTGTTGAGGATACATATTTAGGTGGCAACACAAACATCCATCATGTATCCACCCTAGACCAATTATGAGAGGTTGAAGACAATGTCATACATTGGATTGGGCCATGATCTATGATATCTTGATCTAAGGGCTCCCATTGATCGCACCCACAAGAAAGGATTGGTAACTTGGAAAAAGTAAGGAAAATATAAGATAAAACTAGGTTTCTTTCTAATTTGTTGGAAAACTATATAAAATTGTAGAATTCTCAAGAAACCATAAAATAAGTTAATACATTTGAAATCACTTCATCTTAAAAAATATGTGTCACTTAGATAAAAATTTATTAAATATTTATAAAGTTGTTAAAATATCATAATCAATGATATGTTTATTCAATTGATCATCAATTATTTGAATAATTTTTAGATAATAGGTCATATACATGAAATATCTTTGAAAAAAAGGAAGTGGGTTTTCATGAGGTAAAATGTACAAGAACAGATATAAATGTAGTTATAATACTTAATGTTGAAACTCTAGTAAAAAATGTGATGTGTGATACCCGAAAATACATATCTTACATGTGATATAGTAATGATATGTGACACTATCAATGTAGCCATGATGGACCTAATGTTTTAGGCTAGCTTTTGCTCCCATACTATTAGGATTTCATTTGATGAGACCAGACTTAGTATACATACCCTGACTACGGTGTGTTGGTATCCTTGTGATAGTACCTCCTTCTTGGGTCCTTAAAGTTTGGATTAGAAACTTCATGGTTATAAGCTTGTAATTTGGACGGTATAATCTAAAGTAACTAGGGGAAAGGTGTAACATACTATACATACAAGTAGGTCATTAAAATTTGTTTGTAATCATTTAGCTGTAGGACATTACTAGTGGCCGTCTAAAGTAGAGTAAGGGATTTTATGTTTATTTACTTGAGACACCAAAAGTATAGTATTTACAATAAAAATTTCTGAAAAGATTCTATATCATGTTATTAAAATATATCATTACAAAATATGATGTCAAGATTATGGTTAGACATAGAATTAGGTTTGGAAATTCATTTAGTTTATTTACTAGTTGTTGGTACATATTTATCTACCTTGGTAGGAGCAATCCTATTGATGGGACTCTTTGTGAGAGTCACATGATTCTTCCACACTTTTTAGGAATAATGATGATGCGATAAGTATGCAATGATAAAAGACTTAATAAGAAATATTGTAATTAAGTTTAGATTGTCTATGTACTCACACTTTCCTAAGGATCTAGCTATTGGGTAATGATAAAATTTACTGAAATTTTTCAAACTTGATTATCTTTGTATTATAGTTTAAAATTTTATTCAATTGAGGATATTCCTAATGATTTTTTAAGGTTTTTGATCCGAAGTATGGTCCAAAAATTTGGTATCAGATGGTAGGTTAGTTGAGTCTATGGTGAGAACCAGATCTAGGATAAAATGGTAATACAAGTGATGAACTTGACGTGAAAGTGATGTATAATTCTAAGGTTAAGTATTTTGGTGTCTTAATCATGTATCTAACTATTGGGTAAGAGTTAGTTTGGAACACACTGGTTGTTATCTTTCAGGTAACAATGACCAAGTACTTAGTTGGAGATGCTTTGAGAGAATAATAACATATCAAATAATGATAAAAAGAATAAGATAAAAGATGATGAGAGATGTGTAACATAACATAAATATGAAAATGTTAATAGTATTAAGTAAAAACTTGCTAAACAACTGATGGGCATTACGATGCTAGTCACTTGAAAAGAATAAATATTCTTGTTGAACTCATCAACACATAAGAATATGATGATTATAGGAATCTTTCACACAAAATTTTACTCATATAGAATATAGGACATAAAAAGGAGTTATTAAATTTGAAGATTTACCTTGTATGGCCAAGGATCCAATGCCTTAAGTCAAGATTCCAAGGATGGATGAGATGAGAAAACTAAATTAGTAAATGAGACTTAATTTTCGAAATAGTAAGGGAACTCTGGAGGAATTCCTTATGATGTATGGATGCAAATGAGTATGGTCATGATAAATACATATCAGGAGAAGGGTTTATGAGATGGAAACTAGAAATATGACCATGATATGACATGATAAGATGTGGATATTGATTAAAAGGTGTAAGAATATCATATTACCTCTAACCAAGAAAAAATTATGGAGGGGTTGAAGTAAATAATCAGGATACATGGAAAAGGACATAAGAGAAAGAAGAGTTGAGTCTTCAACTGGAAGAAGACACCTAATGAAAGGAAATAAGAGGAGACAGTGAGTTCTCCTAAGGGAAGGATTCCAAATTACTGGAATGGGAAAGATAAATGATGAATGTAATTTGTGCAAGGATGATATATATATGTATGCATATATATATATATATATATATATATATATATATATATATATATAGAGAGAGAGAGAGAGAGAGAGAGAGAGAGTAGGGATCAAGTGAAAAACATCTTACAGTTAGAGACATAGAGGCATTTAAAATTATTTTTGAAATTCCAACAGTGTATATGGGAAAATCATCAATTCATGTGCCTTCCAACAAAAAAATATTACAATCATATATTGTTCACATGGCCATATGTACAATATACAACTTTTTACATCCAATGGTTAGCCTAAAATTCAATATAGAGTGTTGAGAAGTGTTCTATTGTTGTGAATGCTATGATGATGAGAATTTGTATGAGAGAGAGATAGGTGACAAAATATGGAAATGATCGACAAGAAGAAAAAAAGTATGTTTAGATCGAGATGAGGAGGTGGAAACTCAAAATCAGATATAGAACTAGATTCCATTTAAATGATGATGAAGAGAGTGAAATTTGGAGTTGTATGTGTAAAATCATAATTAATGAGGAGATATCTATGTCGTATTCATGTAACTATAGTAACTACACTAATCAGAATCATCATATGCACGAGTTGCATGTTTTAGAAGGAATGCATGTTTGCAAAATATATATTTCGAATTACATGCAATTCAAGATTTTCTATAATCAAGAGGAAAAGTGTGCTGAAAATGGAGTTTGCCGATGTGATGTAGAGTCAAGCTGGAATCACTAATATCCCAAGGTTATTCATTGGGATATGAGAATGGATTGATCACATACACATCAACAATGGAACATGTTTTAGGAACACAAAAAATAACATACCTAATGCAAGAAACTCTAATCACAACTCTCTAATAAAAGAGAATTATTTGACAAATAATGAAGTAATGATGAAACTATCCCCAACGTGTAAGTAAATAATTAAAAATAAGGAATGAATCATGATAAAAGTAAAGAAGATACAAATAAGGTTAACAAAAACCAATGATCTCACTAATCTCCAACTGAACACCAAGAATTTATGCTATCCTATAAATGATACATATGAATCCAAAGTCAACATTATCTACAAAGGTTTTATTTGAAAGTTATAGGGGAAATTAGATGACTATTATACACTAATAATGATAAATGAGAATAAGACATATCAAAAATTGAATATGAGTTGGTTATCTCTTGTTCATTGCTCCCCATTTCCTTAGCATTAGGATATTGGGATTACAATCCTATAGAAGGGAGTGGATTTTAAGTCCACGATTGTCTCATTGTTCTAATCCTATATTTATTACCTGATTTACATGATTAATTCAATGGCTTACTAAATTCTTGTTTTATTGGATTCAAATGTTATATGGACATGTAAATTTGTTAACCAGAATGAATCAAAATAGGACCTTTGATGTAATATAGATTCAGTTTGTCAAACCCTATGTTTGATTAAGATTTGGAATGATGAGAGTGAAAGCCTAATTTCATGTAAAATGGATTATGTTAGGAAAAAGAGATAACCCTATAGAGATTAAACTAAAGATGTTCTGGCTTTTTGATCTTGTTGTGTGGGATTATAGCTGATAATTTAGGGTTTGAGGGTTTGATGTATGTGTACATAACCATGTTTGGGTATAAAATATGAATTTTGGACTTTACTTAGTGTATGGGAGCTCTTGGACACTTGACCTTTAACTCAGACGAGTTCTCCTTTAAACGAACTAGTTTGGGTGTCTTTGCCTTGTGTTTTGGAGTAGATCACAATAAAAATGTGAAGAACTCAGTCATCGTTGTGCATGAAATTGGGTGAGCTGATGATACTGACCTGAGTTTTTGCAATACATGGCGTGACATTACATTTCAACTAAGAAATGTTCATTGTGCATGCACTTAGGTTGGTTTCAACAACTGTGGATGAGTGACAATGTTTGTGCTTGAGTTGGAGGCCTAGTTGTAGATTGTTGAATGGGTTTCTATGGTGGAAAAATTTGGCTGAGTTCCCATTATAATGAGATGAATTTGGATAGGCTCATATAGTCTTCTGGCACATAATCCTTATAATGTGTGAATTAGCCCATCGGGTTGGGAATCAGCCTGAGCTCTCCAAATCTAGGTTGTGTTTCCTCTTAACTCTAGTCTTTAGTTTGTGTGGGGTCTTACAATGTTATTGGTCTAAATATATAGCAATAGGCCCTTACTAATCATAGGTTATACCTTTTTCTTCATGATTGTGGTGTTGGAGCTTGGAGGAGAATCATAACATTCCTTTTGTCATCACTTTGGTCACGGAGAAGGTTGTTCTTATGTAGTTATTGGAGGAAAGGTGTTTCTCAAGGTTGGTACTTCTCTCCTTTGTTTTGATTCTTCTTCTCTTCTCCTTTGAGACTTTGAGTACATGTTCTTGGTCTTTTCTTAATACGTTGAGTTCTCTTCATCTTTTACTCTCTTTTCAATGGTTCTATGGCTAAGAATCAAGTAGAAGAAAGCAATTTCTACTTGTGGGTGTCTATGTGCTTGAGGGTAACCTCTGATCAGGATATATAGTTGTTGTTTATATGATATCACATGAAGAAGAAGGATTTTCCAACTATTTTCTTGCTGTTATAAGAGGAGCAATATTCATTTTTCAAGAATCTAGGTGGGCTTCTTTCTCTCTCCCTGAAATATATGCATGCATACGCTTAAATAAGCTAAAATATAATGTCTAAACAAGATTCTTTCAAAATACTATATGGAAAAAATGAATCTTGTTGCCTCATGTATTCGTTTCCATTCCTGCATCCATATACACTTATGATGCTTAAGCCTAAAAAGAAAACATTGAATGCCTTTACTAGCTCTACTAGACATTATAATGATTTAATATCCAAAATAGAATATGAAATAATGTTTCCCAAATGGAAGACTCATTTAAGTCCAAAATGATTGAGGCTTAAAATGAGGCAATATATTTAGGGTGATTTTAGGGTTTCCTTGCCAAATTTATAAGGGACTAAATGAAACTTTTCTCCTAATTCCATTTATTGTTCAACATGGATGTGTAATCTAAGAATTATATTATAACCTTCTTATTATTGAAATTAAATGTCATTGTTAACTTGTATAGGTTCAAATAAATGTTAATCATTAAGGAAACGTTTATATAATGTTGTGAATATGAGGTTTACACTTAACTTAAATTAAATGATGAGTCTATGTTGTATATACATATACATGGAAGCACATGATATGACTTATCTAAAAGAAGACATGAACACATGTTTCTATTGGATCTATAATCAAGTAAGGATGATTATTCAAAACATGGTATAAATATATAAAACTAGTAATACATTGTCATTTTCCGCCTAAAAAAAGATGATATGGTTCTCATATATTTCTTAAAATCATATACATTGAAATGCAACAAGGGTGGAGCAAAAACACAATCCTAAGGCATGTATACATGCTTAGCGTTTGACAACTTCAGGGAAATGTGATGGGGCAAGTTGGTAACAAAGGCTAATTGATAAAGTTAGTTTCATGCATGAAATAAAAAAAGAAAGATATGATTGAATAAATTAAGGATCATTTGTGACCAAAAAATGGTACATTCAAATGTGTTTAATACACTTACCATCATTGGAGGCAACACACTCTATGATTATTATGTTGGACTTGGAAGATAATGGTAATGATGATTGATTACACTTGAACTAGATGATTCATAAAAGTAATAGGGTGTGATAATCCTTCTTACTAGCGCTTACATATTTATAGTGACGGTGAATCTTGTTTCTTGTATTAAATGATGATTTATGGAATTCCTAAACATGAGACAATGGCCTTTAAGAAGTGATTTCTATAGGAATATTAACTATGAATGATGGAAAGAGAAAGATATGACGCATATGCTTTTCTTGATGCTAATGTTGAGAAATTATGTCATAATGGGCATGTGGAATAGACGATAACATGAAGGGGAAAATCAAAGTCAAGATATTAATGACTAAAGGATTTTGGCCTATAAGTAGCTCTTCCATTCGATGTTCATATTATCTTCTACTTATTCTTTTTCTATTTATTATACCATATTTGCATGATAACTACAATACAAATATATATAATTAAGTAAAAACATGATACAATACTTTTAGTAACATGGATATGAAACACAAATAATTGGACTATGTGATAAGTAAAACCTTAATAATGTAGTGCATTCTTTGCACCATATATCTTCCAAAGTGTTTAGAATTTAGAAAACATAAATGAGTATCCTTGTAGAAAGTTGAGGAATGTGAGAAGGTACTCAAAGTCACTTATTGTTAAGTATACATTGGTTACTAAAAATCCATATGATGTATGGTCCCCTATATGCCCTGAGATCAACTGTGATATGAGTATTTTTAAGGTCGTATTTCCACTAATTTTCATATTGTTATCTATGTGATTGAGAAAATAAATGCGAAATGTAATATGTGGCATGTGATATGTGATATTTTTTCTTACAATGAATGGTAACAAGGCTTGGGTACTAATGGTGTACTTGATGTTGTAGGTTGGTCTTTGATCCCATAATAGTAGGTTTCTAGCCTAGTACCTATTTATTATACTCACATTGATTGAGGAATGATAGGATCCTTGTGTGACCCACTCTATCTTGGATCATTATGGTGGGCTTAGGGAATTTTTATCATAAGCTTATAGTTTGGATGGAATAGTCCAAATTTACTAAGGAAAAGTCTAGCACAATATATGATGTAAAGTTTATAATTGAAATTGAACTGAATCTTTGCACTCTTTCTTGTTTCCTTTAATTCATTTTGTACAACACTTGTATATTTTATCTTATTTGGAGGGAAAACCTCTCGTTGGGACCTGTTATAACTCTCGCATGGTTCATCCATATTATATTTTTGGGTATAATGGAAATGTAGAATGGACATCATGATTAATACATAAAAAAAGATAATATAATTCAATCTAGTGTATCCATGTATTCTCACTTTCCTTGGTAATATATGGTACTTCTACTACATTTTGTATATTTCTTTCCATTTTATTTTCCTAGAATTATAAGTTGTGAACTAGATTAGACTACATATTTTGTTGTATCTTTAAAAGGCCCCCATTTTTTAGTATCCCTCAATCAAGTTCAACCTTAAAGTTGAGGATATATTACATTTGGTATCAAAGCTCATATTAATAAAATAAACTCTCTTTCTTGATAATTTCAAAATAATGCTTAGAAATATAAGGAAAAATCTAGGTATCAATCCTTATATTCTAGGTCTCTCTTAACTAGGGGATTCTTAGAATTGGGGGTTGTTACATTTGATTACAGATCCAAAATGTTTAAAATAATATTTATTAGTTAATAATTTCAAATAATTTGTAGATATATATAATGAAAAATTATTAGGGCATAACTAATGGCAATGGTGTCTATAAATGATCACATCAATGGGGACTAACATTATTTTTCCCTGCATCATTAAGTTAGTATACATGGACTCCATTAGCCAATGTGATACCTTCCCGACCAAAACCTACATTTGCATAAAATAATGTTTCCTATATGTTACGCATCTCTAAATTTCTTCCACTTCTCATCTTTTTTATTAATAAACCCTAAAATGCAGTTCCCTCCTCAAGTCAAGTTATGAATTTGAGGAGATGTAGGATTAAGGCATCCTCCACCAACAAATGCACACATAACGTTAAAATAATGACAAGGTTATGAAAAATGGTTATGTTTTATTGGGTTTTTACTAGTGAGGATAAATAGTATAACTACCTAGGTATGGGTAGGAAAACCCAATAGTCCATAAACGACTTGAGTAGTGTAAACTAGTAGGGTATGAAAACCCTTGTAGGCCAAGGGAATCACTAAACCCTAAAATGCAAGTTGTAATCCCTAAACCTAACCCAAAACCCTATTCCTTGGTAATGAGAGTATTTGGCTTAAATAATAACCCTATAAAACCAAACACTAATTAGGGGTAAAGGAAAGAGGAAAACCCAACATGGTTTGGTAATTAAGTTTCGGTACCCAAGTTTAGATACCCACAATTTCCCTTGCATGCAAGTATGTGGAGTACAACATCCATGCATGCATGGTTCACATGATGGATTTAATATATGCAAATGAAATGTATGAAATACTAACATAAATAAGGAAACATATGATACCCTTAGTTCACCTTCAAGGGAGGTGTCCTGATCGGGGGTGGGTCAACCCAAGAGTGGGAAAAGACCAATGGTGGAGGTATAACCCTAAAACCAAATGATCAAGTTGGGGATAGAAAGCCTAACCTTGTCCTCTAAGCCAAGAAGGAACCTCTGGTTAGGACCTTCAGTAGAGAAGAGTGTTGACCAAACTCATTTGGAGATTTAAGGTAATATTGTACTTCCTGAAAGAACCTCAACATAAAGGAATGGATAGGATGGAATGGTATGGTCACAAGGCATGTAAGCCTCTACCCTACCTAATTAAAATAAGTTGTAAAATGGTAAATATAATTCTAAGGTAACAAAATATGAAAACCATGGTTATATAAATCCGAGAGTAAAATGCAGTGGTAAGTAATTTAACATTGAAATCATTCATCTAAAGTTTATAAATCCCTACAGCCACCAATCTGGAAAAGAAGGGTGTACCTTTAGATTTATGTTGTGGATGCATAAATATATAAGAATGAAAACTTTAGTTTCATAAATATCAAGTAAAATGTATAATATGAAAAGTTATTACCTTTAAATAAAATCTTATGAAGGACATCTAAGTCATAGACTCTCTTGGGGAATGATGATCATCCAACATAGAAAAATAATGATATTGGAGACCCATGTCCCAAAACATGATGAATATGTGGAATATAATCATCTCGATAAACCCTAGGAAGGGTAGATTTGTAAATGAACCCTAGGGTAAAGTAGAGATGCTTAAAGGTATATAAAACCCAAGGGGTTTAGAGTTGATCATTTCCTAAGTACACAAGGCCCAAGAGGTTTCAGAGATTGCTATCCATGTGCTGATAAGGCCCACAGGGTCAAGAGCTAGCCATTCCATGTGAACCTAAGTGTTGGTTAGGTATGCCCAGAGACCCAATCATGTGATGATTTACATGGAACATACCATAAAGGATTTGAATAATACTCATAAAGGAAAGCTTACAATTCATATTGTTTCACTCACTTATGAGATAATGAGGAAATATTATGAATGTCTAAAGAATGACAATACTCAATGATGTATGTCTTCAAGAATTGAACATAATCAATGAGATAAAAGGAAAGGTAGGAGTATGTACATTCCTATTATGTCCCTAGTTGGTTGTTAATGTGGAAGGTAGATAGACACCAGTAACACAAGATTGGAGTGTGGATTGGTAGATGACAAAATATCATTAGTCATGATATGGCATATCAAACTAAGCACAAAAATACATGTTATGGAATAGTTTATCACACAGTCCCACCTTGAGAATGACACATGGAATCCATCTGGTTGTCATAGACATCTCTCATAGTGAAGGTGGTGACTGTGATTCTTAGACATGAAGTCACTACACTCATCACATGTCATTCAATATACTTTGACATCATCAAAGGTAACCCCAAAATATGGATTGTCACAAAGGTGATTATGGGGTAGCTGTGACACATGGGGACTAACTGTGAGTGATGTAGATGGGATTTATCCCTCCTACTGGAGTTTGATATCATGGCCACTTGATAAGCGAAACTGAGAAACACTTGTGCATGCACATGTGAATCAATATATGATGTTAAGGTCACATATATCTCGAATAGTTTGATCTTTGTTCAAGGAACATGAATTGAACATTGAGAGGATGAAGATTCCATGCCTCAAGTTCATTCGGGATATTAGAGACAAAGGAATTATACAATCACTACAACACTTTATACAAAGTTTGTTCTTCAACTTTCCATTCACTTGGGTAGAACTCATGTGTGACTAGGCACTGCTCTCTGCTTGTGCTGTCATAAGTTAGTTATGGACATTCACTGCCAATGTGATATGGGAGCTACAGGATCAAACACATAGGAACTCATCTAGAGGAGGAGTTTAATAGTGAATAGTGATTGGATTTATTACAATTTAGGTATTAAATTCAAGAAACAAATCAGTTGACTAGACTGCCAACCGATCGGCTCATCTAGTGAGATGACCATTTGGATTGTTAGGATGATTGGAATTGAATTGGATGATGCTCTACATGAAATGGGGCACCAACCGATCGATTCATTAGGTGAACTGATTGGCTTAGGATGAGCGAGACGACTGGTTCAACTGGTGCACTGATTGGCTCAATTGTGCCAGTAGAAGATTCTAGCAACTTTCCTAAATTTGTGAGAAAGATGATTCATTTCACTTGTTCAATTTGATTGGTACAAGAATTAATATTTGTATTAATTTGAAATGATTTTTCCAAATTCATGTGTGATTAGGAAACATGTGAAATGACCGGTTCATTCCCCGAACTGACCTTCTTGCATGTGATCTGACCGATTTTGTTCCCAATTGATCATTTCAGGATTCGTAGGTAGTGAAAATTCATGATCTTCACATCCCTTTCACTCCCACACAGATTGGGAACCTGAACCCTAACCCCTCCTATAAATAGAGGGGCATTGGAGGATTCCCATAACACAACTCAATTGCCTCTGAAATTTTGGTCCTATCTCAATCGAGCACCCTAGGAAGTCCTACCAACTAATGGGATGGATATCAAGGGAGAAACAATTGTGGGAGAGACAGTTTGTGACTAGTACACCAATGGGAGGGATAACTCCTTCCTGTATGTTCTACTAGAATAATAAGAGTTCTAGTTGGTCAATGTGGACTTCTCTAGAAGTGAGGAGGTTGTTGTCATCTTCTAGGAGGACAACATCAGCCTGTAGTCCGTGGCAAGGCCAGGAGCTGCTACAAATGCTATTCGAGTCTGATGCTTGTGGTGAAGACCAGGAGCTGGATAGACACCATCCAAGAGAAACTAGAAGAGAGGTTCACTACGACAAGTTGCAGTTGTTGGAGTTTCTCTAGGACCAGGTATAAACTCATTAAATAATATTTTCTATTTCATAGTTGTTGACGCGTTCTTGTTATGGGGAATACAAATAGATATTTTTTTTTGTTTTTGCTTTCTTTCATTGTGCCTGCATTTCCCAACACTAAGGCCCAAGAGGTCAAGTGGAAATTGAACTCCATAAATGGATAAGGCCCAAGGGTTCAAGAATGTACATGAGTTCCTTGGGGTAAGAGAAAGATCACTCCAAGATACCTATAGCGCTAAAGACCTTAAGGGAATGATTAAGGATAATCAATATATATATATATATATATATATATATATTTGTATATATATGTATATATATAGATTTATATATATGTATATATATGTATACACACACACACACACACACACACACACATATATATATATATATATATATATATATATATATATATATATATATATATATATATATATATATATATATATATATATATATATATATATATATATATATATATATATATATATATGTATGTATAAAGAGTACAAAAAACTATGTAATGATGGTTGAATCTTCAAGCATTTGTAAACCAACTCAAAAGTTGAGAAAAATACTTCCCCTCGGGTGCATGAAATTTTAGTAAACTGGTGTTCTTAAAATGCAAGGGTTGTAGTAATTGTTGAGAATGGCTCAACCTATTCTTTTAAACTATAGGGTAATGTGTGTATACTCTTTGTTCTATGGGCTCCAGAGTGGGGGTGAATTGAGCTAAAAGCACGTAAATAAAACATAGCAAACCTTCATGATATTTGCTAAAAGATATTGCAATATTGAAAAGAAAGGGAGAGAGATTGAACAAATTCCAAAAAAGGATAAGATGTATAGTGGTTCCAATCTCCAAAATAGGATATGTACATCCACTACCTATAGGGGTCCATCTATAGGATTTTCAACCATATCACACTTCTAATATTCCATTATAAGAGACAACATATGGATAACTATGTTCAAGCACTAACGATAACATATCATTTCTTTTGGGATCAAGGAACGAATAACCATTACAAATGATTTACCTATCTACCTACCAAGAATCTTCTGCCTTCATCAAGGTCTTACCCATTCTAGTAGAATGTCGTTAAACATTGATCACCATTTTTTCTTCAAGTAACTCCACTTCCTTCTTCAAGGAGATCACCTTCAAGTCACCACTGTGCTATAGAGAGGATGAGAAAGAGAGTGGAGAGCTTGAAAAGATGTACATTGAGAAACTTTCTTACAAGGACCCTAACTTATTCAATTAGATTAGATTAGTAGACTAGCTTAAGGGAAATTAAGGGCTCTTGCAGGAAGAATCACAATACTATAGCAAGGGATCTAAAAGGAAAAAATGGAATGAAGTCCAAGGGACCCCTTTTATAGTTGAGGTTACCTACTATCCAGTAGAGACACTTATGATCTAACTAGTGAATGCATGTGCTTCACATATGACCCACTATGGATAACAGCTACATTATCATGATAAATCTTTACAAGGCACTGTCATGATAGATTTTGATACTTCGATGATTATGCGACAATTAGAAATTTGAAATGGGATGTGAATAAGGTTGCATCTATATTTTTTGACATGTAAGGCAATGATTGAGATGATCTAATGAAGAAGAATTTGTGTATAGGTCATTAAAAAGCTTCTAAGATGTATTCCTAACATGAATTCATAATCAAAATTGGTATATAATATGTTACATACGAAGTGATTATGTTCCTGTGCTAGTCCAGTTCCAAATCATCATTGCCCCTATTTCCCTCCTCCATGTCTGATGATTTGTACTTTTCTCTTATTCATAGTGGGGTCTATTTGTATATTAGTTACTTTTCATTTTTTTGGATTGATCTTATCCTATGAAATCATATGTTTGCATATGCATGATCTAATAAATATATGGTATTCATAGTAAATAATTTGATAGACTGAAGGACACTAGAGCCATGGCAGAATGTGCAACTCTCAAGAGAATCGAGATGCTTCTGTTGGAGTCTGACTCCATTTGGTCTAGGTGGATGAAGCGGGGGTACTGCAGCCTGGACAACATCGTTGGGGACCACGACTACTCTCTTGTCTGGCATAGAATGAAACAGGGATGGCCGACGATGAGAATAAATTACCTTTTTGATGAAAATGGTCTTTGTGTGAGGTTATCAGAGAAACCTTGTCTCCTCAAACGTCATGGGCCTGAGGTGCCTTGGGCAAGGCTTTTGTGGAACATACTCCACACGCCTAAGTGGAGATGTTGCTTATATAGAGAATTTTAGGTCACCTCCCCACGGTCGATAGACTTCTTAGATGGGGGTTGGAGGTGAACCCCTTGTGCCTTCTCTGTAAATCATAGGTGAAATCCCATAATCACCTCTTTTTCTCATGTTCTTACTCCAGGTACATTTGGACCTGGTGGTCCTTGAAATGCGGATGGGGCGGGCTACCACCGCTTATGTTGTCTGAAGGTATTATGTGGATTATGTCCATGACTACCAGGAACAAGAACATGATAAGTTTTGGGGGCCTGGGGTGGCCGCCATTATCTACCTCATTTGGCAGGAAAGAAATAGAAGGCTTCATGGTGGTGATGAGGTCAATAGATTCACTTGTTTTGATGATCTCTATGAGAGGCTGTGTGCGGCTTGTAAGGACAAACCTTGGATTTTTAAGGGTTTGGACCATGTTTTTAGCTTACAATGAGGTTTTTGTAATTAACCCACCCTTTGTACAGTATAGGCTCACCTATACTTCTTTTTTATGAGTAATTTTTTACCCGATTCAAAAAAATTTGATAGACTAAAACTAGTGTCCTGTGATATATAAATATAACCCATCTACTATATTCTATATTAGATGTCAATATATGATATCAGTGGGATAGAGACCATAATATAATCTTATAAAAAAATAATAAATTTAATAACAACTTAATGGCTATATTTATGATTCCCTTTTTTCCTATACGTCTTTTCTAATACTTAAGAATCATACCATAATACCATTGATATAATATGAGGAAAATGTTGATTATGCAACATTGTAGTGTAACATGAGTTTAAAATTATATTTTAAACTATCACAAGAAAACCATATTTCTCACATCAATTTTATTATGTTTCACAAAAAAGTCCATTTCATTCATTAACTAACGTTTTCTAACCTAAACATGCAAAATGAAATAATTGCATCCTACATATTAGAGATATTTCAGCTCGGTATATTCTATATATGATGGCATTCTCACAGAGATGCATGTCGAACTGATTGATTAACATATTAAATATTTAAAATCTTGTTATAATATTTTTTCTTATTATTAGAAATACATTTGTTTTTCTTATCTGTATAATCTTGACACATTATGTAGTTTCTAAAGCCATCACCCATGTAACAAATTAAATGTTTTGCATACTTTTGGTGTTATCTTCTTTACCTGTTAGTATGTATAAAATTATAATCACTTAATTACGTGACTTGGCAACTAAAATAATAGACTCATAAATAAGGTGGTCTTATTTGGTTGTATCATATGATAGAAATAATGAATATACACGAATTTTTCATTTGAATTTGATTGCATACTTTATCATTAAAATTTTTTTTCTTAAAATTAATTTGTCTTTGTGCTATTTCAATCAAATATTACTTTAAAAATATATATATATATATATATATATATATATATATATATATTTCAAACCCAGATAAAATTAACGAAAGGTGTACATGGTAGAAAAATATTAATTACAATGGTTTTACATTTGCATTTGTTTTTTTGGTGAGATGATATCATTTGCATTTCATTTTTTTATTTACAAGCAAAAAACCAATTGGTTCCTATTGTGTCCCATTTATTTACCATCATAAAATATATGCTTCTCATTTTAGTTGATCTAAACTATACATGCAAAGTCTTCATCCTGCCTCACATCCTCTTCGACCGAGATAGAGATTGGTTGTTCCCTGCAATAGCTTTGACGCTTGGATACATAGATGTTTGGAGTTTCAGGGTTCGTTGGAAACCTAGGTCTCTTCTTGGGTTCCCAAGTGGACGTTTCTCCAGCTAGGAACCTGGTGCTTATGTTGTCAGTGCTGAAGAGCAGAAGTTTTTCAAGCTAAGTTCTGGCAGGGTCTCTGGAGGATGTCTGGTTTAGAGTTGCTTTTACTTTTTGTGGGTGAGCTAAATGCATGTAATTACATCTCTTAACTGGCTTCCTCCTAGTTGGTTTTCTCATTTTTAGCTTGTTGAGTTCTATGGTCTTCTGGTTTCTTAGTCATGTATTTTTTTATTTTACCCCCTGCGTGGGGTATCTGGTTCTAGAGTGAGCTTTTATAGCTTCTGGTTTGTATTGGGGTACCTTGTGCCCAAAGTTTTTGGTATATAGTAACACGCTTTTTAACCGACCAAAAAAAAACTATACATGCAAACTAATTTTAAGTAGGGTTTAATTATTTTCTACATGTTTCAATAGAACCACAAAAAAAATCACTCTAATCATGTTTCAATTTTGATTAACTTACAAGTAACTATCATTAGGTTTCTTTTGGACATTTTTTAAAGAAACAACAACATGTTTTTTATCATATAAATGTGCATGTGAAAGGGCATGTTTGTTCCAAAATACTTAAATAAAAGATATTTTTTCTGAAAAACACATAAATTTAGTTTCTTACAATTTGATTTTCAAATTTACAACTCTACATTTTATCTAAATAGTGTTTCAAAGGATAATAATATTTTGTATACAATAACATTATAGGTGGAATGGGGATTGCAATTCTTTCCACTTCTCAAGGTATAATGACAGATCGAGAAGCCCAACTAAAGAAATATCTACAAGATTGGTATGAATAGATAAAGGTCATAGTTTTATATTTATCAAAACAAAAAATGATAATTGTCAAAAATGTAGAAATTATATTCATTACAACTTCAATAAGAACATAACAATTAATCAAAGTTTCTTCTTTATGTAGCCAATACATAATTTCAATGAGCCATTTCTAGCTTCATTTTATTTGGGATGATAGTATGTTTTGATTGTTTAAAAATAAGTTTACAATACAATGAAGTTCAATTTCAGTAAGTTATGAAGTGAAGATTCATAAATTTACTATGTAAAATATTCAACATTTCCTAGTTTAAAAATATTTTCAAAAAAGGATATTTTGACATTTAATATTTTATTTTATTATAGCGCGTTACAATGTTACACCTTTTTTGTTAAGATAATAACGTCATGGATAATTGACTTCAAGTTTAAGACACAATAAAATATACAAAGTAAAAACTTGAAATTATCAAAGTTGAGATTTTTAATCTGAGGAATTAGATACAACTATCTAGATAATAGTCATAAAAGTCTTGAACTATCTGAATATGTTTCAAATCAATCATATGTAATAGAAACCATTAAGATTGTTAAGATCTCTAATTGTTAGTAAATTTTATATCTAAAGGAATTATGATGCACTATAAAACAAACATTTTTCCACAGTTTGGAAGATATCAATAGCTATTCTAGTTAGTCAATGCTGACTGAAACTTGTTTGTAGTTGTTAAATATTAAAAATAGTAGTACTTATTGAGGTTCTTAAGGAAAGATTTTTAATATTTTCATTTGCTTCAAAACCATCTACCAAAAATCGAATTTTATGTATATAACCTAAGGCACAAATACATATTTATGGAAAAAACGAAGTGATTATATAGAATTATGGTTTTTTAGAAAATCAAAAGATGAATATTTTCAATTTCACTTTATTGAAATATACAAATATGTGGCGATTTCTATTGAAGAAATTATATATGTAAGAAAGACTAGTGAAACTTCAATTTAACAAAGTACATTGATATAGTAACTTTTTTAAAATTGTGGAGTGAATATACAATTCCAAAAATTATAATTATTGTAATTATTTTATATACCTTTTTTTCAATATAATTATTTCTTCATTAGCACTGAATATTGAAAATTATTAAGATATTATTATTAGTAATAAATAGAAATAGTTTTATTATGGATATTTGTGGACATAAAACTCAATGCTATATGTAAAACGAAATTCAAGAAAGGGTTTGGATGATTGATAAATATTAATGTATATGATTCTGTGCTTAAGAGGTGCATACCTCTGTCTATACATATTGAATATAAAGAAACATGGAATGACTGACCTCGTTGGATGTTACTAAATGTGTGCATGCCCCAACTGGATTGGTATTAAAACAATGACGAAAGAAGCAAAAAAATGTGAATTTAGGTAAATAGGAAAAGGCCTTGAAAAGTAGCAACCAACCCCAAAGTTGTAACTTTTATTTAGATGGAAGGCTTGGAATGTGCCAAGATTTCACATGATGATATAGAAAGAGATTGGTGGTCAGTAAATTTGACTCCTTTGATCATTGTTGCTTCAAATTGATTAACATAGGCCAGACGAGCATGCTAAAATTGTTGAGGATCAACAATACCAATGAGGAAGAAATCCAATAATAGTTCTAGATTCAAAAGATTATAAAAGAGAATATAACTCAAATGTAAAATGTATAAGCAAGTAGAAGGTAAGGAGGGACATCAAGTAGGCACTATGTTTGTCGTCATAGACATTGTATATGACCTTTAGCTATATGTCTTTCAATGTATGTTGAAGATTCTACCCTCTATTGTGGGAACATTGGCTTCTCCTTTGACATAGCTAGAAAATCAACTTGCCTTTAATGGGAGCATGAGAACATCATCAATATGGTTGAGGAAGTCCTTAGAAAAACAATATGTTTTAATTGAGTTTCTAACATCTGCAATTGCATTAAGCAGTTGTAATTAGCTTACCAGGATATACTGGTATCTTCACTATAGAGATACAACCACACCATGTACTCTCTTCAAGTAGATTTTAGTTATCCATCCCCAACATTCATCATCATCAGGAGATTATGATACATCCATCCCGAAATTATAATGAAGGAGATCTCACATCAATCCCTCATTAGGGCGTAAGGATATTCACACCCAATCGCCCCCACATATTAAAAAATATGCCCTCCAAGTCTATTGATCGTAAGCTTGAACTATTCCATTTCTTGTGGCTTATTGTTGCTTCGACTTAGATCATTAAATATGGTTACGCATAATTGCATGTCTTCGATCCACGTGTGATTGATATCCCCAAATTTCCTTCTTCTTTGTTCGTTCATCTCAAATTTCCTTTTTGGTTTGTTCAACCATTTGATTCTTGTACACATCGGTCCAAACTTCAATAATCAACTCTATTGACAATTAAAAAGTTTTATGATGTCATGTAGCCGACGTACATAACAAGAATCATTACAACCATAGGGATGATGGATATATATGCCTTAAAGCATGTTGGTCAAAATTGGTTCTCCGTTTCACTCAGGTGTGCTTGAGTAGGGTTTCTCTTCTTTTTCAACAAATACCACCTAGCCTGCTTTGCGGTGAATGACATTCTCATCTCTTGCACTGAATATATGTCCTCTAGATTGACCTATTATAATTTTAACATTTGTATTTCTCATATAAACTGGTTGATTCTATTTCATCCCTTTACGCGGTGTCTAGTATTAATGATTTGAAAGAAGTGTCCTTTCTTATACCTGACATGGCGAATTTGTTCCCAAAAGAGATGGCAAAATATGATCCGACGTCAAGGTGGTTCTTGATAAGGCCTCCTTGTAATGATGTCACCTCATGGATGAGGCACTCTCAATTAAGGTTTATCAAAGTAGTTGCAATTGCCATTGTTTATGTATACTGAAATCTAATAATCTTTGCAACCTACTGGTTTTTTTGGTACAAAACAAGGAGAAATGTAATCAGGAGGAGTCAATGATCACAAGGGATGAGGGCGAAGATGAGTTCAACTTCTCATGGGAACAAAGAGGAAGGATGGAGACGATGTCTAGTAGAGTAAGATACTACATTCTAGCAGTTTGAGGCGTTTCAACTAATTTTTTTTTTATTTTAGAACACTCCAATGAAAAGAAATACTTTTATTTACTTTCACATCCAGTGTTGTCGATTGAGTTACCTTTTGATCGGTTGACTGACATCACTATATAACATAATAAGTAGAAGTTGTCAGTTGAATTTACCTAGAATAAAACTTGGCCAACAACTTTAATTTGCATCATGATAATTTTGCTAGTGCAGGGTGTTGGTCGAGTTGTCACCAATAAAAATCAACCGACCATGGGTATTGCCATGAGACAGATTCACTATCGGCTAAGTTGTCATCGAGATAAACTCGAACCTATAATCAATCTTAAAATATGCTAAAAAATTTTTAAATGTTTGAATTAAGTGCACTAAATTTTCATTTAGCTTAGTTACAAATCATATATTCGATACAAATGATTTAGAATATGATTCTAGTAGATTTTACTAATGGAAAATGAAATGACCAAGTGATTATCTCATGAAATGAATGATGATGTGGAAACACTCTTGGATTGAATTTGGGTTCCAACCTCAGTAATATGATAAATTTTTGAATCAATATAGGTTATTAAAGGTAATCAAGATAAAAATATCTAAAAAGGGTTTCTTGCCCTAATGCTTGAGGCTATATGAGTTGTCATTGACCCTAACCTGATTAGGCCTAAATTTTGGAGACAACATTCCTTTTTCTAGAGGGGTTAATTAATGATCCTTTAATTTCGTAAATGTGGATTCTATGATGGATTCAATAATAATGTATTGATATTCACTTAAATATAATTAGAATACTTCTAGAATAATGAGATCGATAGTATGACTTAGATTGCACTACAATGTTGAATTTATGTCCTAGACTTAGTTGATTCTTCAATTTTTGTATAATGTGACATTGATCCAACATATGTAAATAAGGATCAAATTGAGAGGTTATGATTAACTCAATCCTTATTTATCATAACTAAGGTCATAATAAGGCTTATGGACCCCTTTGGAGGCCCATGGTATAAGCAATGGCTTTTGGAAGCTAATTCTATCCCGTTTGGGCTAATTAAGGTTTTTATGTAGGTCCCTGAGAGATCAATGGTAAATTTGGTATCTCGTTATCATAATAAAAATGTAAGATATATTAATTTGATGGACAATGAGGATGCTAGATAATTAGAGAAATTCTAATGAATTCTAAGTAATATTGTAACCTAGATAATTAGTTGTGTAATTATCTAGTGAATGATTAATATTCACCTTCGAGGAGATTATTTGATTGTTTTGGACCTTATATTTGAACTCAAAGAATATAATAGAAACATGAAGAAAATTCCAAGTTTTAGGATTAAGCAGAGTTGGATGATAGCCTGGATAGTTATTTATCTACTTTGAAGTTCAATAAAAAAGTAACAAAAAAATATGGTGGAGTCCCTCCAGACCTCAACTTTGGATCCAGATAAGGATGCAGGAAACTTCGTCTCCCTAACCCTCTCGATCTCTCTCTCATTCCATTATCTCACCCTCACACCTTTCTCTCAACCTCAACCTTCCTAATCCTCTACCTTTCATCCCCATGAAAATTTAGGAGTGTTAACAATATCAACTAATAATTAGCGACAATTATCCAAAGGTTTTTATGGAAAATGAAATGGATCCACAATGATTTGAAGGCGTGTTTATTGGGCCAAATTACAAAAATGTTCCTATATAAGACTTTAAGGGACCCTTTAAAAATGTAAGAGCACCTTGTTGTAGCTTTGGGTCCTTAAATCACTAGGGCCTTACTCCTTGACCTTCTGTCCACAAACAAAACACTAACCAATCTGCAAAGTGTAAATACATACCAGGCCACAGATCCCTCCAAGCCACTTCAAATCAGTTCAACAGTGACATCGTCCTTTGGTAAGTCCTTTGCCTTGTAATATAGTTTCATATCCTGCTTGAAGAAGTTTCACATGTGACCTCGACCCCCCAAGATTTGACCATCACATGCCAGAATGAGTGATTGGTTGAGTCCAATAAATGTCGACGGAGGAACAAGGACCCTTGCTCAGCTCTATGCATCCCAAGAGTAAGAAATATATTCCTCTGTTGAAATTTAGTACTGGAAGAGGGTTTTTCCACGAGGAAGACGAAGATCATTGGGAAAATGACTTAACTAACCCCAGTCTGTGTGGTTAAGCATAATCACTGTAGAGATAGTTAGGTCATTATAGAGGTAATAATAGGAAGTCCTATTAATGATATTAGAGGATAGATTCATTGATGTGTCAGCTTAGGATTCGTCAATGTGCTAATTTTATAATAACTCTTGTAATTAATTGGTTACTCAAATCATAATAAAAATTCATATAATTTTCTTCATAAAAATGCCTAGAATGAAAATAAATGAAACTTAATACTAATACTAGTTTCAAAGGTATAGCTAATACATGAATGTAGGATGATTAGTACATTTAAACCTAGATGCAGTAATTAACACGTTAAATGTATTGAATATGTATGCTTTGTCGTATAATATGATATTTTTGAATATAATGAGAAATATAGATGATTATGATAATGATGATGAATATATATAGTTTCTAGTTCACAATCATACTAATGAGGGATTAGGGTCATGAAACTAATGTTATAACTTGTGATGATGTAGATGCACTTAATAACCTAATATGTTCTTGGATGAGTTAGGTTACACCTCATGCCTGATTAGGGTTCTTAACATATGATGGAATTAGGGTTTGTGATTGTTATTCTTATTCCAAACCCAAGACAACCATAGACCTAGATTAAAATCTAAGTTGGGTTTGACTTGGATAATTTGAATACATGATAACACATACATATTATATATACTTGATATAATGTTTATTGAATGATTGATTGTTTGGATCTTTTGATTGGATTTCATGGACATACTTGTAGTATAATGCATGGCTCTACATAAGGTACATGGTGATGCTTATGAATACTTGCATGCATCTATTTTCAGAGACTACCAATGGTTTCATGAAGGTTGATGAAAATAATCTAATAGATGTTTATCTACTTCAGTTCAACTATAATGCCACTATAATATCATCTATGTAAAGTATTATATCCTAAACCACAGGTTAACCTGATCAAGGGGTAATGCACATAAGTCAAAGGAAGGACAATAA
This sequence comes from Alisma plantago-aquatica, assembly GCA_963693085.1. NCBI lineage: Eukaryota > Viridiplantae > Streptophyta > Magnoliopsida > Alismatales > Alismataceae > Alisma > Alisma plantago-aquatica. Next base: position 59,641,554 of record OY856410.1, on the reverse strand, counting down.
CTATACTTGAGCTAGTAGGACAAGCATGAATTAAAATATCTATTGAAAATACAAGTTCTTTTGTTCCATTAAATGATTGTTGAATATATATTCAAATGTGCTGTTTTGGATGAAACTATGTACTAGTATAGAATTATTATAACAACATATTGTTTATCAAGGTTTTAGGCAGTTGATACACGTGATACAAGGACATGAAAAGAAAGATTAAGGCTATTGGAGATATTGAAGATAAGTCAAGGTGGATTTTCTAGATAGTATTTCTTATCATTGTATAAGTTAGTTTTCTTTTAAGGGATTCCTATAACTCCATTGAGAAGTACAATTCAAATAGATATATTCGTCAAAGATGATTTAATGGAAGTTATTTACTATTCTTAACTATTTGCTAAATATGATCCTAGAAAAATTTGTTAATTATCCTTGACTTTACGTTAAAGTTGAGGATTGTTGTATTTGGTATTAGAGTCGAAATTTTAAATTAGTAATTAATAGTTGACAATTCAATTATTCCCCAAAGAAAAAGTTTAGGTATTAATCCTTATATTCTAGGTCTCTCATATCTCAGGGATTCTCAGAATTGAGGGTCGTTACAATCCTCATGAATAAGAATCTCCTTCTAAGTCATGCGTTGAAATTGATGAGTGGTATTTTGGCTCTTTCTCTATCAAGACTTGTCTAAAAAATGATACTTTAGTTAATTAATGAGCTCTTTAATGATAATATGTGGAGTTTTATGAGGATTTGGTATAGTGGATTTATGATTTGTGGGTCTTAGCTTTAGGACTATGGGATGTATTCTTTGTATGGCTAGTGAGACTATTTATGATGATTTTTTATATATAGAGAAATGTGAAGCTTTTTTTATTCACACATGAAAGTTTTACTGGGGGGTTTTGGGATTGAATTTTTTGAATTGAATCTTATTTCATTATAGTTATAAATTGGGTGTGTTTGAGGATCATCATAATGCTCATTTTGGGAATTTATAATAGGTATGGTCCTCACAATTTATCTTGTATATTCTAGCATTGTTTAGGAGATCATCCTCACGGGTATGGATCCCACACTACCCACTAGTGTTCTCTAGAGTCCTCTAGCCTTGATTTTGATGATGGAAAGGATGTTTACTTTCCCACAAATTGTACGATGTTTAGGGAATCTAGTGTGTAACCTATGATTTACTTCCATTGGACATTTCGCATTTCGTTTTATTTTTACATATATAGTTATGTGCTCTCTCCCTTTACTAAGACTACTCATATGTACAAATAGCATTTCTCTCTACAAATGGATTATCATATACAATCAATCACACCTTAATTAAGAAATCCATGTATATTTCCTATCATCGAACACTATATGTATATCTTTTGAAACATTATACCATATCTAGTATTTATAGATTCATCTTTTATAGTGACTTCTTGGAGTATGTGGCCTAGTTACATGGAAGTCTCTACTGTATTTAGTGATACAAGATTCACATAAATACTCTTACTTACTAAAAATAGAAATAAGACTAGTATCCTTTATAGATGTTTCAAAGACTAGGTTGAAAAAAAGTATTATTTGATCATGATTGTGAATGTTAAAATGTTGAGATTAAAGGGTTCCCTATGTTTACAATGGCAAATAATCTCAAATATGTAGGACAAAAATGCAAAGGATTCCATATGTTAATTTCTAAATGACCTCACTTATAACCTTACACATTTAAATCACCTCTAGATGCTTGTTAGATATTTGGTTGAATTGTGATCTCAGCAAGCTACAAATGCTTAACGTTTGTCAAATATCAAGATAAAAAGTTGTTTCTATATTGTTTCATTCATGTGGTGTGTCATTTATCGATAATGATTGTTGAAGTAACCTTCACTCATGTGATTCATATTGAGGCCCACACTAATGACTCCTCTTTTGATCCATCATTCTTTCACCACTTCACACCCCTCCTCGTCATGAAAGGATTCTAACGATCACATAAAGAGTACTTACTCCCATCCACTTCATTCCTAGCACCATATGCCCAAACCACATCAATGGAAAATAAAAGAAAATGTACAAAGAAAATAGAAAGTTCCCCTATGTGATAGCCCCTAAATAAAGAGCATAAGAGTTCTCTTACGTAGTAGAACTCCAATCTCTTATTACAACCCCTTTCTTCCAATTGCATGCATGTTGAGCTAGGAAACATAAAACCTATCTCATTTAACCCTCAACATAGACACGTGGGTCACTTAGAGTGGATCTAAATATGATATTGAATGCATGAAGGTAAAACAACATCCCCTTCCAATTTTGTCATAAATACAATGGAACGACTTTATCCAGAGATATATAACATATGGATTTGAAGTGAATTTGATGTTATATATAGAATATTTGTAGCCTCAATTCTAAGATCAAAATTGGCTTGTTAATGAAGAGAGGGAAGAGGTGAAATATATGTGTGTAGTCATTATTGAGCCCATCAAGTGAATGAACATCTATTTGAATTTATTTGTGATTTCTTTCTAGTTGTAAAATTGTAAAAAGATTGTATTGAAGAAGAAATGAGGAAAAAGTATGTTTTATGCTTGAGAGGGTTATGGAGCCTTGTACTAGGTCTTCATCTTGTGTCTTTTTGTCCATTGTCTATGTCGAAATGTTTAATAATGTGTGATATTTCCACCATAAACTCTATTATTATCAAATGCACTTACTGAGGAGTTGTGCATGTTCTATATTTATTGTGAACACTATTTTATGTAAGGGGGTGAAGAAGGTCAGATATAGGGTTTGACCAAGCTTGGAGGAGTCTCAGATAAGGACCAAATTATCCTAAACCGACCCTAAGTGATCAAAGAATGTATTTAAGAAAAACTCCAAAGATGACCAAGTTCAAGTCTCAAGTCCATGGTAAGGATACAAAGATGACCATGGTACTTCACTATTTCTATGATGGATATGCCTTAGTACCAAAATATTCACAAACTTCTCAAAAATTGCCTCAATTGGCCAATGCAGCCATTTTAGGAAGAATATATGTGCCAAGTTGTAACCACCACAGTCGTGGTGGCCACCACGACCATGCTACCCTTAACCCTGCCTATTTTTATGATCTCCCAACTTTTTCCTACACTTATCCCTAGATAACCTAGATGCATATATAAGAGTTAGTGGTGTTGGAGTTTGAATGTTAGATTTTCAAGAATTCATTGGTCCACCTACTCATTCCCACCTACTTTCCACTATCATTCTATTTTGTCTACCTCTAAATCCTAGAATTCTATGGTTTTGACCACTCCAGTTCCATTTTGCATTCCATTTCCTCCCCTTCATGAATGGTGTTAATCTTCAAGCGACCAAGGTGAAGACTAGAGATCATTAATCTACATTCATGGAGTTTCTTCATTCTTCTCTCCATTCTATTGAATTTTTATTTTGGGAATGTCTAGCTAAGCCCCATTTGTGGGTTGTTTGAGGGATAAAAATATGACTTTGATATGATGTTTGGGTAATTAATTATGCCAACATTGTGGGTTCATTTGTGAATGGTTCTCTTTATAGTTATATTGTTTCCAATCTTCTTATATGTGAATGGTGCTTGACATCACCTCGGTAGTAGGGGGAAAAGTAATATGCAGCTAATTTGAGATTTTAATCCTATGTCCAACTAGTAGATCACTAGCTAGCTACATATCTTCCTACATATATATCCACTCTCCTACCCCTAGGTGAGAGATCTAAATATCTAGTTATGAAATTATTAACACAAACGTCTTGGAGCTATTTGAATTCTAGATGGGAATGACACGAGGTGAAACACTCTCTTTTTCACTACCCAGTACTACACTTGGCAACCAATCTCCCTAAGAGATTCCCTTCCAGAAAACAAGAAATGTTTTGTAATGGTTTAATTCCACAAAAACCCTAGTTAATAGATCATAGGAAGGTTGGATAAGGGGTAATAGGGACTAGTTCCCCTATGCGCACCCTATTTTATCCATTGCCAACTAGTTGTCTATTGTAATTACTTGTAACATGACTTGTTTATTTGGTTTGATAACTTGAATGAATGAATCACATTTTCATGTTATGCACCAGAAACCTAGTTGAGTATCACATTAACATCAATGCACACATTCTTCGTTAATAATACAACCCACATTTCTCACCTTCCTTAGCTAGTATTAACTTATTTGGCTTATTTTTTGTTTGCTTAGTTAATTTCTTCACTTATGAGAGCCAATCGTTGCTAGATTAGTTAGTGCTTGTTCTTAGTTACTTGTTCTAATTTACCATTTTGTAAAATTGTAGTTTTTAGTTCTTCCATTTACCTTCCTCTATATTGCAAAGTAGGATTTTTGTGTTAGTGTACAACTTAATGCTTGCTTCTTATTTCTTATTCGAGAATAACATTTTTCTCTTAGATAATTAGTCTTAACTACCTAGGGTTAACATAGGTTTAATTCTTGTCTTTCTCTGTGGCTTGCTCACCTTAGTTTTTCTGGGAAATATGGCGACATAATATAGGTAGAAGAAACAAAATTTATCGCCATATTCCCATAATCCAACAGATCGCATCAAGAACTGTATAATGGAAAGGATGGTTTTGAGGATATACCTAGTCCTGGAGCAAGTGTAGCGGCAGATTACACATCATAGTAGATCCACAACTGTCTTCTAGTCACACTGTAACTCGTTTGCGTCTCCTCCATAGATAACAAACTCAAATGTTGTTGTCTGCATCAGATCCTCACACCACAGACTACTGACTGATGTTGTCCTCCTTAGTGATGAGAAAAGGCCACCTCACATCTAGAGAAGTCCACATGCACCTCCTATAACTCATATCATCCTACTAGAATAGATAGGATAGTGTTGTCCCTCCTATTGGTGTACTAGTCACCAACCTTCTCTCCCACAATGTGTCTTAGTTGTTTTCTCCCTCGCTATTCCTCCCTAGTCTGGTAGGACTTGTTCGGTCTCCCTTGATTACCAAAACTAGAGATGGCAACAATTTTCAGACCAAATGATTCTCAATTGATGTGTTGGGAAACCCCAATACCCTTCTATTTAGAGGAGGGATTTGGGATAGGGTTCCCAGTCAATGCGGGAGGGGAAAGGACAAGAAGATCATGCATTTTCACAACGTACAAGTTCCAAGTCGGTCGGTTCACATGTGAGGTGGTCAGTTCACTTAGTGAACCGATCATTTCACATGAATCTCAATCGAATCGGTATTTGGCAATTCTATTCCAATTAATTTCTAACATGACGTCAGAAGTAATCCTTGATGCTATTGAATTACCTATCAAACTGGTCGTTTCGTGGAGTGAAATGGTCATCTCATGACCACCAACGGATTGACTCACCTAGTGAATAGGTTGGTTGGCACCCAATTTGTGTAGAACTCAGCAAATACAATATCCAATCAACCTGACACTCCAACCATCTATTACATCACATGACTTAATTGGTTGGGGGAGTCCAGTCAGTTTATTTATTTGTTGAATTGAATACCTAAGCTCTTTAGTAATCAATCCAATCATCATTTAAGATCAAACTTCTCTTCTAGGTCATATCCTATGTGTGTTACCCTATAGGTATCATATCAAATTGGTTGTGAATGTCCATGACCAATTATGACATCCCAAAAAAAGAGCAGTGCCTAGTCACAAATCATTGATACCCAAGTAAATGTAAAGTTGGGGAACAACTTCAACCTAAAATGTTTGCTTGGTATTGTAGTGTTTGTGTAGTTCCTTTATCTCTGATATCCAGATTGAATTTGAGGCATGGATTTGTCATCCTCATGAACACTCAATCTATGCTTCTTGCTATAGTAGATTTTATGAGATATGTTTAATCTCAATATCATATACTGAATCACATGTACATGTACATGCCTTCCTAGTCTCGCTAACTCAATTGGCCTAGGATATCATACTCCCATAGGGGGGACAAATCCTATTTACATCACTCACAGTCAGTCTCCATGTGTCACCATCACCCAATAATCAACTTTATGATAATCCTTATTCAGGAGTACTTTTGATGACATAAAAACATATTGAATGACATGTGATAAGTGTAGTGACATTATGTATAAGAATCACAATCACCACCATCACTGTGAGATCTAACTATGAGTACCATAACAATGGTTTCCATGTGTTATTCTCATGGTGGGTCTATCTGATACACTATTATCTAACAGATTGTGTGCTTAGTTTGATGTTGACATATCATGACTAATGAGATTCAGTCATCCACCAATACACACTCTAGTCTTATGTGTTATTGTTGACTATCAACCTTTAACAATACCATCCCACTAGGGACATAATGAGAATGTATACTCTTAACACATGTATAATCTCATTCTTCATGTCACGTACTTAAGACATACATCATCTAGTAATATCATCCTCTATACATTTATTATTTTACTTCATTATCTCATAACTAAATATTACAGAATAAATCAGAATCTTGCCTTTTATTAATATCGAATCATTTACACATTATGTCATTACAATCATCATTCGATTTTCTCTCTAGGAATAAATATCAACAAACTCCCACTTCCACTTAGAGCCAATCACCTGTGAATTGTATTCCAAGTGATCTAACATGTCCATCATTATTCTATAATAAAAGTGCCTTTGTCAATGGATCAACAACATTGTTCTCAAGTCGTACTCTGCAAATCTTTACATCTTCTCGATGTACGATCACTCAAATGAGATGGATCCACCTTTGTATATGCTTTGAGTGATGATGCTATTTGGGTTCCTTAGCTTGTGGAATAGCTCCATTGTTGTCACAATATAGCTCAATCATGTCTCTGATGCTTGGAATGACCCCATGTTCAGAAATGAACTTCTTGATCCACTCAGCCTATGTTGTAGAATAGGAAAATGTGTCTTTCTTGCAACTCTTCAAACTTACAACTTTGTTATTTAGATATAAAATGAATCATGATTGTAATCTATAATCATATTTATTAGTGTAGAAGCTTGCATTGATGTAAACCTTTATCACCAACTTTTCCTCTCCGCCATAAACTAAGAATTGATCCTTAGTGCTTCTCAAATACTTGAGTATGTTCTTCATGACTATCCAATGATCATCACCTGGATCTGACTAATATCTTCTTATCATGCTCAAGTTATGTGATATGTCGGGACGAGTAAACAACATGGCATACACGATTGATCCAATTGTTGAGGCATATGGAACCAAACTCATGCATTCCCTTCCTTCACAAGAACTGGGACACTGATCTTTAGATATGGTAACTCCATGTAGCATGGGCATGTTACCTCTCTTTGATCTCTCCATGTTGAACTGCTTCAACACTTTGTTAATGTATGTTCTTTGACTTAGTCAAATAAGCCTTTTAGATTTATCTATATAGATCTTAATCCTGAAGACGTTGGACGCCTCTCCAAAGTCTTTCATAGAAAACATATTTCCAAGGCATGTCTTTACTTTTTGTAAAGTATGGATGTCATTCCCCATCAATAGAATTTCATCTACATAAAATTTGGAAAATATCACTATGCTCCCACTAACCTTCTTGTACATAAAAGGTTCATCTTCATTTTTAATAAAGGAAAACTCTTTAACTGTCTCATCTTCCAACTCCGAGATGCTTGCTTCAATCCATAGATTGACCTTTATAGTTTATAGATTTTTCTTACATCCTTTGGATTTATAAAACCTTCACGTTGTTCCATATACACATACTCAAGAAGATTACCCTTAATGAATATGGTTTTAACATCCATCTACCAAATTTGATAGTCATGATAAGCTGTAATGGCAAGCATGATCTTAATGGACTTAACCATGGCCACTAGAGAAAAGCTTTTGTCATATTCAAAACATTGAAATTTTCTAAAGCACTTTGCAACCAATATGTCCTTATAGGTTTGAACCTTTCCATTCATGTTAGTCTTCTTCTTGAAGACCCACTTGCACCCTATGGGTTTTACCCCTTCAGGTGGAACCACTAAGGTTCATACCTTGTTGGCATACATGGATTCCATGTCATGACTCATTGCCTCAATCCATTTCTTAGACTTCAGTCCCTTAGTATCATCTATATAGTTTATTGTCTCATCATCTATGACCAATTCACTACCTTCCTGAGTCACAAGATATCCAAAGCTTTTAGGTTAGTGGTGTATCCTACTATATCTGTGAGGCACATGTGTTACATGAGGAATTTGAGTCTTCACAACACTTTGTGATTCTCTTTTTTCCTCTTGTACATATATCAATTCAATGGTTTCTTGTTGGTCTTAAACATCTTCAAGTTCCACTTTCTTACCACTTTTTCCTTTGGAATTAAATTCCTTTTCAAGAAATACAACATCTCTGGCAACAAACACTTTGCTTTTAGATAGGGAATAGAAGTAATATCCCCTTGTGTGCTTAGGATATCCAAAAAAGTAACATTTATCAAACTTAGAGCCTAGATTTTCAGAAAACAATTTTCTAACATAAGCTTCATATCCTAAATCCTCATAAAAGACACATTGGGACACTTCCCAAAGCATATCTCATACAATGTCTTTTGAACAGATTTGGATGGTGCTCGGTTTAGTGTGTGTGCGGTAGTTTCTAGAGAATACCCCCAGAAGGTAGTCAGAAGCTAAGCTAAACTCATCATTGATCACACCATATCCAGTAATTTGTGATTTCTTCTTTCTGATACACCATTATGCTAAGGTGTTCTACATAAAGTCTAATAGGATACAATCCCATGGGATTTGAGAAGGTCCTCAAACTCTTGGTTAAAATGTTCTCCACCTCAATCATAATGAAGTGCCTTAATACTTTTACCAAGTTGGCTTTAAACTTCATTCATAAACTCCTTGAACCTGTCAAGAGTTTCCGACTTATGTTTCATTAAATAAACATAGTCATGCCTACTGAAGTTATCAGTGAAGGTAATGAAGTATGGATACCCACCTATTGATGTTGTTCTAAAAGGTCCACATACATCAATATGCATGAGTCCTAATAGACCACTAGCCCTTTCATTGTTACCAGTGAAAGGGGTCTTTTCCATCTTTGCCAATTAACAAGATTCACATGTCTATTTTGATTCAATATGAAATGAGTCTAGATACCCATCTTTATGGAGTTTAGATATGCAATTCTCATTTATGTGCCCAAGATGAAAATGCCATATGTATGTTTTGTTTGGGTCATTGAGTTTTTGTCTTTTAGTATTTATGTTATGTACATCTATCTTTAGATCTAGAAATAAATGACCATAAGACATTGGGGCACTACCATAAATGATCCCATCTTTAGAAATAGAAAATTAACCATTTTTAATATGGGATTCAAGTGAACCCTTATCCTACAATATACAAAAAAGATGTTTATATTTATAGCAGGTACATAGTATTAGTTCATTAACTATAAAGACATAGTCTCTACTATTAAACATGATAAACAAATACATCAAATGTGTGGCAGCGGAAGAAATAAAACTTGACTTTATTCAAAATGTATAAAAAGTACATTATAAAAATTTCCCAAATGGGAGTACAACTTTATACAAGCATAGGATCTAGGTAGAGGAAGACTTAAACTAATACAACTTGTCTCCACAAACAACACAAAAAAAGTTTATGCAACTAGTCCAAGCTATCTAGATGTGCAAGATCTCCTTAGTCTTAGGCAGGTTCACCACGCTTCCGTGCACACTCTGATCCTAATCTGTGTGGTTGGGATCACCCAGCAAGAGATAGATAAAAATGTATGTGTCAATAAAGGCAAAGGACAATTATAAAGATAAAACATTGAATAATAAATGATCCACTATACTAAGTGATTTTACGATTAAGAGGCAAGTGAACAAATAAGAATTTGAAGACTGCCATATATCCACATCAACCATAATCACATTGCATGAATATATTATGACACAAACTCATCTCAATGTAGGGTGAGGCACCTACGGACCTCGCCATACAAAATGGCTGGGGGGGACTAAAACCCCAGTGCCTGGAAGGAGGACTAAAACCTCAGTGCCATGTCTAAAGTGGCAAGGGGACTAAAACCCCAGTGCCTACGACAGGGGGACTAAAACCCCTGTGCCTACGACAGGGGGACTAAAACCCCAATTGCCTATGGGTGGTTTGTACTCATATACACTACATTATCATTTGGCCAATAATTATATCATGCATAAATAAGTCACTTGGAAGTAGAGTAAATCATTAATAAAATTGCATCATAGCAAATGGGAACAATTTCCAACGAGCATTCCAATTAAGCAAGCCAACATTGGCATTTCAAGTAATTCAATAAAGGGACCAACATAGGCAACATCAATGTATAATATTTCCAAGTAAATGAGCCAACATAAGTGGTAGCAAGATTCACATAATTCAACTAGATGGGCCACAATGGAAATGAAGGCATTAAATAACTAAACAACCAACAAAGGCATTTATAAGGATAACAAGGATAGCACATAATGAAGGTAGGGTTGGACAAGACCCAACTGAAGGATTAGGATTGTTTGCACATAGATTTCACAATCATACATTGCACATATATAATAGGAATCACATACACCCATAGGGTTTCACATACAAAATTAGGCTTCACATACATTAACATAGGATTCACATACCAAAATAGGATCCACATACCTTATTTTAATTCATTACCATTAATTTCACCAATCATATTGCTTTCACTTCCATTTTTCCCTAGTTATAAACATTACACATGTATTAGTATATATTAAGGCATAAAGCAGAGGAAAAACCCTAATTTTGGAACTTATTTTCACAACCATGATTTAAGGTTCAAAACCTAGTCTAATCGATTAATCACATTCCCGTGATTAAGAAAAGATATTTTATTTCCCAATTTGGAGTTAAAATAGATTAATTACACATTTTAGATCATTTAAGGTGATTAAAATGATTGTTAAGATAAACTTCAAAAAAGCATTTGGAAATAGGAACAAATGATTCCTAATATTATTCTAATCGATAAAACATATTTATTTACCAAAAATAGAGTTAAAACTCTTTAATTATCATTTTATAACATTTTATACATTTAAATTGATGTTTGAATTAATTATCCAATTTTGGATGGAAAACAGGACTCAAAAACTAGAAATTCAAATTCTACATAATATTAGCTTTCCAATGAGTATTTATTTGCATTTTTCTGATAAACAAGTGACTTCCTATGAATTAAACAAGATTAACCAATCAGAAATTTGATAGTTGCCATGTGGGCCTAAGACCAAAAGGGAAACAAATAAAAAAGGGTGAACTGAAGCGCACAGAGGGGCAAAACCATAAAAAATCACTCAGCCTTCTTCTACCTTCGGCCAACAACATGGTGCTGAGGTCCCAACTTCCAAAGTTGGGCAAATCCACAATTCTCAACCAAATTAAGCGTAGAGGTACTCAAAACGTAGGGAATTGAACGAGGAACGTATGTACGGGTTCAATTTCTCTTATGGTTGCTCCTAGCTCCGTGAAATAGCTCTACAAGATCAGAATGCAAATCTCCTTGCCGTCAGCCACAGGAAGTTCCTCGGGCAAAATTGAATGGATAGAAAGATTGCTAGGAGGCCGACAAAGGTGGAGAGGGTGTTATTTATAGGTGTGGATGTGTGTGGAGCCAAAACGTGGGTGGAGGTGAGAAGCCATGGCCCGCCAACCTGGGTGTTTCAGCTACAGTTCACGAGAGGTGATGAGTTAGGGCTCAAATAATGCGGGAGGTCACCATGAACTCGCGAGAGAAGAAAGATTTAGAAACAATGAAGAGATGAGAGAGAAAGGTGCAGAGGAAGTAAGCGGCGTGACTGTTCAGCCTTTTTCAGTAATCTGGAGGTAGAAGACAAAGTGTCGGCCATTAGATGAGGTCTGCGTCCATCCTGGACTATTGGATCGATCCATGATGGGCCACACGTGTGACATATCAAATAAAGCTGAACCTTAGCTTAAATGTGCATGTAATATTGATATCTTAATGTTATAATGTCACACTTTATTAGGAAATTGATTAATGCATTGGGAGGTCAAACAAACTCCTAATGACTTCAAATTTTAACCCTAGGTTGCTAATGACGTCTAGATTCATACTATATAATTAGATTTGCATTTAGCCTAGCATTTGGCCTACAATAATTGTGTTGATTATTAAAACAAATATTAAAATATCTTTGGGCAAATAATTATATATAGCTTTTATATGCAACCCTTGGTTCCCAAATCCGAGATATGGAGTCCAAGAGTCCTCGAATCACTTATTACATGCATTTTCAAGTCTAATTATCCTATATTAAGAGTGAGGTATGAAGGTGGGTCATTATTCACCATTTTAATTTACACTTGCATATTAATTCACTTCTTAACCATTAATATTTATTCTTGATCTCCAACATTATTCATTAGTCAACTAATTCAAGGTTTAGAGGAGTTTTGCATAATTATCCTATCAAGTATTATTACCCCATAAGATGAGAGAGAGAGGGAGGTGGGTTATTATTCTCCATATTAACTCTACACTTACATAATTATTCATTTCTCATCCATTAATCATTAACCTTGTACTTTATCATTATCCATTACTCAATTCTTATTTGTGCAACTATTATTTCATTTTTGGTGAACATTAGCATCATTACCCTTACTAATCATATTAATTGTGGTAATTGTGCAAACACCCCTTCATTACCATAAACGGGGGAAAATGGAATTTCACCATCATTAATGCTCAAATTGCACAGAGTCCAAAAATGATTCAAAAGGCTGGGAAATTTATGAAAAAGGTCCAAATGGACTAGAAGGCAAAGAAAAGCTCAAAAGTGGGTAAATTGCAGGAATGGCCTTGGATTTTAGTATGTTACAACACTCCACCCCTTAAAGAGGATTTCGTCCCTGAAATCATAATAAAAGGGAAGAGATGGTGAGTGAGTAACATCCCAAACTTAAAAAACTAGGTGGGTATTAAAAGCTCTACACAGAAGCCAAGTCTTATTAAGGTTTCCACAAAACCTATAAACTTTTATCTAACAACGACATAATCAACATTTTTATCTTATTAGCATAATCTCCATCATGAAGAGGAATCATATTTATTATACCATCACTTGTGCCACATTTTATTCAAAACAATTACATCTCAACATTATATCATGTGTATTTCCCTCATCAAGTGTTTTAAGCACAATTAGGGTTTACTAAGCCATTTCAACATTAATTAATGTATTAGGTCAAAAACCTTAATAACATGAATTCATTTTCCATTATCCTCTTAAAACTATCATGTAGAATTATCACAAATTATTTTGTAGAAAAAGTTAATATTATCCAACAAGTTATTAAGCCTATAATAATTCCAAATAATGTTCATATTGCACATTGTCATATTATCTTTCCTACTCATATTAATGACATCATTAATCATTTTCGTCCATTGAACTTATAAATTATACATATTTTACATCACATTAGGCATTTATGAATATTTATGTGAATCCAATTATTCATTATCATGTTTGAGTCATTATATTCATTTTAGTGAATAGGATGTAACACATTAAATATTAATGAATTAATTCATATATCAAGTTATGACGAGGTGTTCATTAGAGAACAAGGTGATATACCTTACATATATCGATAACTCTCTGACTATAATCCATTTATATGTATTAAGGTATATTATGTGATGATGACACCTAATGTCACTAATGTATCATGAAAGGCATTAAGGATATATATATATATATATATATATATATATATATATATATATATATATATATATATATATATATATATATATATGTATGTATATGTTGTCAAAGCTAGATGATTACATATTAGGGTTTAGGTCACCATGATCATTACATGTTAAAGCATCATTAGGGTGCATTATCCATACACATTTTACCATTAGGGTGGCATAGTCAATGTTATGTATATTCACAATTAGTAATGAGTAACTCGTTATTATGTGCATCAATAATATGTGAAAAGTCAAGCATATTAACTATCTCTATATGACTTACTACATACTCATGCGTGTATAAACAAACAAGTTGAATTACAAGTATAATGTGCTTGGTAAATTCTTGTTCACAAAAGTTATTATGTACATATGTCCACATAGATAGGGTTTCTAACTCTAAGGGTATTTTATTTTGCTTTTAATTGGGATTCCATCCCCCTAAAAGGGATTTCGTCCTTAAAATCAGATTTGCAAAACCAAATAGGGTACTAACACCATTACCCTCACTCCACCATTTAAAAGGGCTAACTAAGTAAAACTAAGCTAAGGGTAAAAGGGTACATAAAATTCAACACTAAAAGGATTTACTAACCAAGCTTCATTGTGTAGCATAGGGTACACTAAACCCTAAACATAGGAGTATAAGGTATTTAAGGATGATTTTTATGTAAGAGATAAAATCATCACTTATGGTTTTCCTAAGGTATTCAACAATTTGGCAACATGCCCAAAGATAGACTATTTTGAGTTGTCTGTATCAGATCAGGCCAGGCCAGGTCATAAGAGCATGGGAGTCCCCGTAAACCAAGCTAGTGGCGCGGTGGAAAATTTCTCCAGCCCCAAGCTCTGACCCTTTCAAGACACCATCACTTCAACTTATTGATCTAGTAGCTTCTCAATAGACAATTCACCCAAATTTGATAGTTTTTATTTCTAATTATGAAATTATAACTCTAATTCAATGTTGGTCAACTCTGAGGTGAAAACCTTCTAAAGAAGCTATATGAGGAGAGATATTCTATCTATGAGACAATTTGAAGTAGTCAAGAATCCAACTACCTTGATGATCTGATACCATGTTGAAAGACACAGTCTCTACTATTAAACATGATAAACAAAAACATAAAATGTGTGGCAGCGGAAGAAATAAAACTTGACTTTATTCAAAATGTATAAAGAGTACATTATAAAAATTTCCCAAATGGGAGTACAACTTTATACAAGCATAGGATCTAGGTAGAGGAAGACTTAAACTAATACAACTTGTCTCCACAAACAACATAACAAAAGTTTATGCAACTAGTCCAAGCTATTTACATGTGCAAGATCTCCTTAACCTTAGGCAGGTTCACCAAGCTTCCATGCACACTCTGATCCTAATCTAGGTGGTTGGGATCACCCAGCAAGAGATAGATAAAAATGTATCTGGCAATAAAGGCAAAGGACAATTATAAAAATAAAACATAGAATAATAAATGATCCACTATACGAAGTGATTTCAAGAGTAAGAGTGTGGCAACACATCCCATTATCACACAGATAACGAGGTGCTACACGAAAACGTGCAGAAATCACCATAACCACATCTTATCAAAACCACGGGTTAATTAAAACCGATTGCGGAAAACTGGTAAACTGAGAATCATATTTCATTCCAGTCCATATCCTGCAAGAAAACATGTTATATACATATCCACACAAGCCTCGATACATGTCCACAGCTTAGAGCAACAACTGTCATGTCATAACCATGAGTTCACCACCTGTTCATACATACAAAGGCCCACATCTGGCCATCAGCAGGATATACAAGCGATCTTGGTCGTACATCGTAAAACATCGTCAAAACACCGCCAAGGACCTGAGAGTACAGGGATGACTCTAGACTCTACACCAAAACATCAAAACAGCAGCATCTCCAAAGCTTGCCTTCTACTGATCTTCTTGCTGCTCGACCGCAACTCCGCGACCACCACCACGACAAGCTCGACCACCTAAAAAGGGTGTAAACCAACAGAGTGAGACAATTGAACATTGTCCCAGCGAGAGGCATAACTTCGCGCCAAAACTACATAACCTCAAATAAGCATTTATATGAGCAAATATATATTGATAAGGAATATAACAGAAACGGTTTATGAAAAGCAAGGCCATCTGTACCATACAATTTACCAACTGTACTAAAAAGGCATATAACCTGCATACCTCTCAATGGGACATGATTGACAAGATGAAAAATATATATAAAACTCACCACATAGGAGTAATGCACCAGCAACTGCAAGATAATTAAAGTTATCTACACAAACAAGGCCTCAACCAATATTTTGTGTTTGTCTTAAGCAATACATACTAAACGGCTGGATTACGTTTTATTATGCCCTGAGGAATTGAACCATACCGTTCAATTCCAACCTTCGGCTACGAAGCCCATAGCCGGTGCCATATAAGGTCAATGGAAGAGCCGGAATCCAAGACCTTCTCAGCCTCATGTTCGTATATAAGTATAACATAAGAAGGACCGCAGTCTCATGCTTGAAGTAGTCATAGCCACAAGGTTAGCTCTTCAGGCTACCCTCTGCCGTGGAACATGAGTATACATAAGCAGGATTGTAGTCTCATGCTGAAGTGGTCATAAGCCACAGGGTTAGCTCTTCAGGCTACCCTTTTCCTAGCCCCCCTTGGTACAGGTCACGACACTAGAAAAACTGAGCCACGTGTCTAAACATCGTGCTCTGAGCCATGAACACATTCATGCTCGATATATCATGTATATGGGCTATGTTCACCTCGCCCTTATCATCACTGGGCTATGTTCACCTCGCCCTTATCATAACTGGGCTACGTTCACCTCGCCCTTATCATCACTGGGCTATGTTCACCTCGCCCTTATCATAACTGGGCTATGTTCACCTCGCCCTTATCATCACTGGGCTATGTTCACCTCGCCCTTGAGTCTACAACCGCAGTTGCACTCTTACCTCCTCACTTTAGGCTAGGAGAAACCTCACATATTCAAAAATATGCGCTCCGGGTTAACCCGCAGGAGAACCCGTTTCATTATGGCCAGGGCAAACTACATGATAGATTCCACTATGATTAATTAGTACCTTTTAGATGGATTGCAAGATTAAACCAAGCTGGATAACATGCAAAACATAACAAAGGAAAACAACATAAACTCAACATTATGCATTTTCTACAATTTACATCACACTGATCCATCACATGTTATCACTTGGCCTCTTGCCAACCACCTAAATCCATCTCAAGGATCATCACATGTCATGGGATCACAATCCCTTATTCATAGTGCCATAGCCTCTCAAGGCTTTCATCATCATTATGGAACACCTTTCATTATACACCTGTCATCACAGTATTCACATATAATCATTTCTCATAGCCTCTCATCTGGCTAAGTCTTACCTACATGATTAACATCAATCAATATTCAATGAGATTAACCAAGAGACTTATCATTCACATCTCACAACTGGGGTTTGTTATCAAGAACCAATTAAGGTTAAGCATGTCATTGATATAGGGACAAAGCTTATCATCATGAGATATCATTGCTACAAATATCACTATACATTACCTGATAGCTGAGTTCTCAAGCCATATTACTATGCAACTATTCATGTATCTTACCATGCCTCGACATCATACTAAAGAGAGACAAATAACATAAGCACTAATATAGCCATTATTGTAACTATTAGGTGAGCAAGGTATTATTAATACTATCGAGGGCAATTGCTAGCCAAGTCATCTCCATGGCCCCAAGCTTCCTCACAAAAAGGTACAAAACCCTCACCAAAGATCCTACTCGGATTAGAGTTCACTCTTACCCAAACCAGGGCATGCAAGGTCAGGCGTGCAGAACACCACCCTTGAAACGAAGGCAAGCATGCAGCCCTGTCGGGCGTGCAGCTCCAACATGCACAAGGTCATCGGGCGTGCGAGCAGAACTCATGCGTGCAAGGCAAACAAGCGAGCAGGGTAGAGAATAGGCGAGCACCCTGTCGGGCGACACGCTCAGAGGGTGTCGGGTGAGCAAAGGCGAGTCGGGTGTGCAAAGCAATGAGCCGGGTACTGAGTCGTGCAAGGCTTCACTATCGGGCGAGCAGGCGCAAGTCCCTCGAGCGAGTAGAGTACTACGGGAGTGCAAGGGGAAAGCCGAGAAAGCCACTCAAGCATGAAGGCATGTATCGGGCGACATGGGTACCGGGCGAGCCACCTGATGTCGGGCGACACAACTAGTGCTGGGCGAGCCAAGTATCGGGCGAGCAAAGCTAGGGTGTTGCGTGACACGCGTGCAGGTGAGCAAGGGAAAACCGAGCGAGCAGACTTTGATTTGGCGAGCGAGCAGAACAGAGCTATATCGGGCGAGAAGAACAGAGCTATATCAGGCGAGAAGAACAGAACTATATTGGGCGAGCAGAACAGAGCTATATCGGGCGAGCAGAAAAGAGCTATATCGGGCGAGCAGAACAAAGCTATATCGAGCGAGCAGAATAGAGCTATATCGGGCGAGCAGAATAGAGCTATATTGGGCGAGCAAAATAGAGCTATATCGGGCGAGTGAGCACTGAGCTTCACTGGGCGAGCAGCCCACCGGGCGAGCAGAAGGAAAAGTGGACTCACCCAAACCGTGTGAGGTAAAACTAGGGCAAGGGCTGTCGAGCAGCACCTCCCCACACATCTCAACTAAGGTGCATCATATCCAAACCATCTAAACAAGCTCACCATCTTGCCCAAGGTGAGAGGAGAGTTTTGCTCAAGCCACTAAGCCATTATCTCACCTCAATCGGGTAGGAAAGAGGGGTGTTGTTCATGGCATTAGAGCTCAAGCTCACTCATCTAGACCAAGGGGAGAAAGGAGTGTTGCCCTCCTAACCCTAACACACATGGATCGGCCAACATGCAAATTAAACAAGAACCAACTACTAACATATAAAGGCAAGATTAAAGCAACATATACACAAAGAGTGGAGAGTAATTTAGGGTTAGAGTCATGCAACCCACCTTAAGCTCCAAGGAAGAAGATGCACTTCAAGCTCCAAGGGTATCGGCCACCTTAGCTACTTCAAGGATGTGTCTCGACCTCCAAGCATCTCACACAAGGGTGTGTCGGCCACCTTAGCTCCTTCTTCAAGGGTGTGTCGGCCACCAAGCAAGGGAAAGATGAAGGGTGTGTCGTGTACAAGAAGGAGAGAAAACTAAAAGGGACCTCAAGCTAAGGAAGGGATCACCTATATTGATGAGAAAGGAGGAGAAACCAAGGTTGTCTCATGCTAGGTGTCGTCCACCCAAGGAACACATGTCCACCAACTCAAGCCATCATCCTTGCAAGCCATAGGACACGTGTCCAAGATGTGTACCATGTGTTCTCCAAACATGACCAAGGTTGGACCAAGCACCATGGGCGACACAAGCTCCACTTGGCCGACACAAGGCCCAAGCAAGACCAAACAAGGAAATCCAAGGCCCAAACAAGCTCAACAAAGGTTTAAAGAACTCAAACAACAAGCCGAAGCCTTCCTCTCAACCCTAGAGGAAGAAAAGAGAGAGAAGAACACCTCTCAAGGTGGCAAACTTGCTCACAAAACACATGACTTGGGTTAATTGCAAGTGGCACCTCCAACTCTCAACAAAGCACAACCAAACCCTAATCACCACTAAAGGTGATTAGCAAGCATCAAACCATCAAGGTTAAGCAAAACAAATAGGGTAAGCCCTAAACGCAGGTCAGGGTCCTTACAATCTAACCCCCTTTAAGGGATTTCGTCCCCGAAATCCGAAGAGAAAAGCGAGGGATACTTCCTCCTCATATCTTCCTCAAGCTCCCACGTGTCTTCCTCGACGCCACGACGCTGCCAAAGAACCTTTACAAGAACCATGTCTTTCCTCTTCAGCTTCTTGATCCTTCTGTCAAAACTTCCTTGTAGATCACATCCGCATCAAGCTCAACTTCAACTAGCTGTATCACTGTACCTGAATCTGGATGACTTTTCTTTAGCATACTGACATGGAACACTGGATGTAATCGGTGCAACTCAGGAGGCAACTCTATCTCGTAAGCTCCCTTTCCAACACGTGTTGTAACTGGGCAAGGCCCCATATACCTGGGAACTGCAAAACACAAGCTCGAAGGAGATTTCCCACAATATGAATAGTCCTTTCAGACTGTCCATCGGTTTGCGGGTGGAAGGTTGTACTGAACTTCAACTGCGTTCCCAATGCTCTGTGCAGCTGTTCCCAAAAACGACTGGTAAACTGAGGGCCTCTGTCAGAAACTATCGTTGCTGGCACATCATGCAAACGAACTATCTCATCCACATACACTCTAGCGAGCTTCTCGGCCATATACGTCATCTTCATAGGTAGGAAATGAGCAGACTTTGTTAATCTGCTCGCTTCTGATGCTCAGCCTTCACTTGCTGACAAACTACGAATCTAGCCTCGAAATTCGCCACCAACTCCAAATCATGAGTCAGATAGTTCTCCTCATGCTTCTTGAGCTGTCGCGAGGCAAAAGGAAACCACATGATCTTCCTGCATCAACACGCAACCTAAACCTTTCTTAGAAGCATCACAGAAAACAACATAGCCTTTCCCAGGCTCTGGCAAGATCAATGCTGGAGCACTAGTCAGCTTCTCCTTCAGACTCTGGAAATCTTGTTGACATCGATCATCCCAAACAAAAGGTACACCCTTCCTGGTCAACTTCGTCATCAGCAAAGCTATCGAACTGAAGTCCTTAATAAACCTCCGGTAGTATCCTTCTAAACCAAGGAAACTACGAACTTCTGTCGTCGTCTTCGGTTGTTCCCAATCTGCAACAGATTCCACCTTTTACGGATCTACCTTGACTCCTTCAGCGGATATCACATGGCCCAAGAAGGTCACTTCATCCAACCAGAACTCACACTTACTGAACTTGGCATACAACTGATGTTGGCGAAGAAGAGTCAACGCTCGACAAAGATGTTGCTCGTGCTCATATCCTGATTATAGATCAAGATGTCATCTATAAAGACTATGACAAACTGATCTAAGAACGGATGGAGCACTCTGTTCATCAGATCCATGAAAGCTGCAGGTGCATTGGTTAACCCAAATGGCATAAACACAAACTTATAATGACCATACCTTGTCCTGAAGGCTGACTTCGGTATGTCATCTGCCTTTATCTTCAACTGATGATATCTGGACTGTAGATCGATCTTTGAAAACATTGTAGCACCACACAACTGATCGAACAGATCATCTATCCTTGGCAACGGGTACTTGTTCTTGATCGTGACCTTGTTCAACTGACGGTAGTCTATACACAACCACATCGAACCATATTTCTTCTTGACAAATAGCATGGGAGCACCCTAAGGCAACGTACTTGGTCAGATAAAACCTTTACCCAGTAATTCCTGCAACTGCTTCTTCAACTCTGCCATCTCTGCTGGAGCCATCCTGTATGGTGACTGTGCAACTGGCTGTGTTCCAGGGACCAGATGGATATCGAAATCAATCTCTCGGGGTGGGGGAACACCAGGAAACTCCTCACGAAACACGTATGCAAGCTCATGAACAACTGACACCTCCTCAAGGCTAGGACCTTTCGCCTTGGCATCCACTACGGTATCTATCACGTAAGCTAAGAACGCCTCACATCCTTGTCGTAACAACTTATCTGCCACCATAGCTGGTTCTAAGCACATCGGGAGAATCTTCCTATCTCCCAGGAAGATCCACTTCTCTCCAACATCATCAAACACTGCCTGCTTGGAACCATAGTCCAAAACAACCTTACACCTCTCTAAGGTATCCATCCCAAGGATAACATCGAAACCATGCATATCAAGTGGTATGAGGTCCACTT
The DNA here is from genome assembly GCA_963693085.1 of Alisma plantago-aquatica. NCBI lineage: Eukaryota > Viridiplantae > Streptophyta > Magnoliopsida > Alismatales > Alismataceae > Alisma > Alisma plantago-aquatica. The sequence continues at coordinate 59,619,887 of OY856410.1, read as the reverse complement.
GAATGCTATGTACCGAAAAAGACAAAATACAAGATGGACACTCTTCTCGAAGCAAAGAGAAACCATCAAGAGGGGTTTCTAATAGCAAACTATCCATCTTATGGCTAATAGGTAAACGATAGTTTTCAAGCATACTATAGGCGATAAAAGAGTGCGTAGCACCCGGGTCAACCAGAACATATATAAAGCAAGAAGAAGACATATCAGAATGAAATAGCTCCATCTGACATGTCATCACTCACGGGTTGACTACCGCCTCCGGCTGATTCATAGCATAGAATCGAGTCGTTGCTTGCTGTCCACGACCTCTGCTTCCTTGAGAAGACGATCCAGCTTGAGACGCTTGACCACGTCCTCGACCTCTGCTACCACTGGGATGTGGTATCTTAGACCCCTGAAGTTTCTGTCTCGGTTGCTGTGTTACTTTAACATCTTTGTAAGGACAACTTGACCTGATATGTCCTGGTTGTTTGCACTGATAGCAGATCATGGGTGCAAGATAAGGTCTTTGGTGGGGCATGGATCCTCTTTTCTTCTTGACTGATCGTTTTATTCTCCGGGCAGGTCCTACAGCCGTATCCAACCGTTCTCGTTCCTCCAAAGCAGGTACAAGGGTTGTTACCCCAGCACCTGAACTCTTCTCGAAACGTGTGATCCGTTCCTCGTCTGTTGCCGCAAAGTGAGGACAAGACCTCAACAGATCCATAAACTTGGTGTCATATTCGGCGAGTTTCATCCTTTCTTGTTGTAAGTGCTCAAACTGATTGACCTTCTCGTCCAGATATGTCTTCGGAAAGTATCTGGAGGCAAACTCGCATCGAAACATCTCCCAACAGGTCACCTTACCAGGCCGCTTCCCTTCCTCGATGGTCCACCAGTGACCAGCACTACCTTTCAGAAGGTAGACAGTGTGCTTTACTTTGTCTGCTTCGGGGCTGTCAAGGATATGGAAAGCCTTCTCGAGACTTGTCAGCCACAGATCTGCATCCGCTGGATCAGCCGTTCCAGCATACTCCGAAGCTTTGACTCGGCGAAGCCGCTTGGAGGTCTTCCCAATACCCGATCCTTCTCCATGGGGAACGTGTGCTCGCGGAGGATGCACTGGTAATCGTTCGACCATGAGATTCATCGTAACCATCATCTGCCCCATAAGTTGTTGGTAGGCAAGGCATTCAAGAATGGTTGGGTCAGGTTGGGGGACCTCAGGCACCCGATCTTCATGTGCCTGACCTACTGCTCCATCAACGGATGCAGCATCGCTGTGCTCAGCAGCGAGTTCTTCATGGTTTCCAGACATCTTGGCTTTTCTTTCGCTGAGGGCAGAAGATTCTTATGAGAAACTCTGGAAAACACATAAGAACAAACACAACCTAGTCCTAGAATCCCTGTAGACTCAGCGAACCTAAAGCTCTAATACCAAACTTGTGGCAACACATCCCATTATCACACAGATAACGAGGTGTTACGCGAAAATGTGCGAAAATCACCATAACCACAGCTTATCAAAAACATGGGTTAATTAAAACCGATTGCGGAAAACTGGTAAACTGAGAATCATATTTCATTCCAGTCCATATCCTGCAAGAAAACATGTTATATACATATCCATACAAGCCTGGATACATATCCACAACTTTGAGCAACAGTTGTCTTGTCAAAACCATGAGTTCACCACCTGTTCATACATACAAAGGCCCACATCTGGCCATCAGCAGGATATACAAGTGATCTCGGTCGTACATCATAAAACATCGTCAAAACACCGCCAAGGACCTGAGAGTATAGGGATGACTCTAGACTCTACACCAAAACATCAAAACAGCAACATCTCCAAAGCTTGCCTTCTACTGATCTTCTTGCTGCAACTCCGCGACCACCACCACGACAAGCTCGACGACCTAAAAAGGGTGTAAACCAGTGGAGTGAGACAATTGAACATTGTCCCAGCGGGAGGCATAACTCCGTGCCAAAACTACAAAACCTCAGATAAGCATTTATATGAGCAGATATATATTGATAAGGAATATAACAGAATTGGTTTATGAAAATCAAGGCCATATGTACCATACAATTTACCAGTTGTACTAAAAAGGCATATAACCTACATACCTCTCAATGGGACATGATTGACAAGATGAAAAATATATATAAAACTCACCACATAGGAGTAATGCACCAGCAACTGTAAGATAATTAAAGTTATCTACACAAACAAGGCCTCAACCAATATTTCTTGTTTGTCTTAAGACATATATACTAAACGGCTGGATTACGTTTTATTATGCCCTGAGGAATTGAACTGTACCGTTCAATTCCAACCTTCAGCTACGAAGCCCATAGACGGTGCCATATAAGGTCAATGGAAGAGTCGAAATCCAATACCTTCTCCGCCTCATGTCTGTATATAAGTATAACATAAGCAGGACCGCAGTCTCATGCTTGAAGTGGTCATAGCCACAGGGTTAGCTCTTCAGGCTACCCTCTGCCACGAAACATGAGTATACATAAGCATGATCGTAGTCTCATGCTGAAGTGGTCATAAGCTACAAGGTTAGCTCTTCAGGCTACCCTCTGCCTAGCCCGCCTTGGTACAGGTCACGATGCTAGCAAAACTGAGCCACGTGTCTAAACATCGTGCTCTGAGCCATGAACGCATTCATGCTCGATATATCATGTATATGGGCTATGTTCACCTCGCCCTTATCATCACTGGGCTATGTTCACCTCACCCTTATCATAATTGGGCTATGTTCACCTTGTCCTTATCATCACTAGGCTATGTTCACCTCGCCCTTATCATCACTGGGCTATGTTCACCTCACCCTTATCATCACTGGGCTATGTTCACCTCGCCCTTATCATTTTTGGGCTATGTTCACCTCTCCCTTATCATCAATGGGATATGTTCACCTTGCCCTTGAGTCTACAACCGTAGTTTCACTCTTACCTCCTCACTTTAGGCTAGGAGAAACCTCACATATTCAAAAATATGCGCTCTGGGTTAACCCGCAGGAGAACTCATTTCATTATGGCCAAGGAAAACTACATGATAGATTCCACTATGATTCATTAGTACCTTTTAGATGGATTGCAAGATTCAACCAAGCTGGATAACATGCAAAACATAACAAAGGAAAACAACATAAACTCAAAATTATGCATTTCCTACAATTTACATCACACTGATCCATCACATGTTATCACTTGGCCTCTTGCCAACCACCTAAATCCATCTCAAGGATCATCACATGTCATGGGATCACAATCCCTTATTCATAGTGACATAGCCTCTCAAGGCTTTCATCATCATTATGGAACACCTTTCATAATACACCTGTCATCACAGTATTCACATATAATCATTTCTCATAGCCTCTCATCTGGCTAAGTCTTACCTACATGATTAACATCAATCAATATTCAATGAGAGTAACCAAGAGACTTATCATTCACATCTCACATCTGGGGTTTGTTATCAAGAACCAATTAAGGTTAAGCATGTCATTAATATAGGGACAAAGCTTATCATCATGAGATATCATTGCTACAAATATCACTATACATTACCTGATAGTTGTGTGCTCAAGACACATTACTATGCAACTATTCATGTATCTTACCATGCCTCGACAGCATATTAAAGAGAGACAAATAACATAATCACTAATATAGCCATTATTGTAACTATTAGGTGAGCAAGGTATTATTAATACTATCGAGGACAATCGCTAGCCATGTCATCTCCATGGCCCCAAGCTTCCTCACAAAAAGGTACAAAACCCTCACCAAAGATCCTACTCGGATTAGAGTTCACTCTTACCCAAACCAGGGCGTGCAAGGTCAGGCATGCAGAACACCACCCTTGAAACGAAGGCAAGCGTGCAGCCCTGTCGGGCGTGCAGCTCCAACATGCACAAGGTCATCGGGCGTGCGAGCACAACTCATGTGTGCAAGGCAAACAAGCGAGCAGGGTAGAGCATAGGCGAGCACCCTGTCGGGCGACGCGCTCAGAGGATGTCGGGTGAGCAAAGGAGAGTCGGGTGTGCAAAGCAATGAGCCGGGTACTGAGTTGTGCAAGGCTTCACTATCGGGCGAGCAGGCGCACGTCCCTCGAGTGAGCAGAGTACTACGGGCATGCAAGGGGAATGTCGAGCGAGCCACTCAAGCGTGAAGGCATGTATCGGGCGACATGTGTACCAGGCGAGCCACCTGATGTCAGGCGACACAACTAGTGCCGGGCGAGCCAAGTATCGGGCGAGCAAAGCCAGGGTGTTGGGCGACGCGCGTGAAGGTGAGCAAGGGAAAACTGAGCGAGCAGAATTCGATTTGGCGAGCGAGCAGAACAAGGCTATATCGGGAGAGCAGAACAGAGCTATATCGGGCGAGCAGAACAGAGCTATATCGGGCGAGCAGAACAGAGCTATATCGGGCGAGCAGAACAGAGATATATCGGGCGAGCAGAACAGAGCTATATTGGGCGAGCAGAACAGAGCTATATCAGGCGAGCAAAATAGATCTATACCGGGCGAGTGAGCACTGAGCTTCACTGGGCGAGCAGAAGGAAAACTTGACTCACCCAAACCGTGTGAAGTAAAACTAGGGCAAGGGCTGTCGAGCAGCACCTCCCCACACATCCCAACTAAGGTGCATCATATCCAAACCATCTAAATGAGCTCACCAAATTGCCCAAGGTGAGAGGAGAGTTTTGCTCAAGCCACTAAGCCATTAGCTCACCTCAATCAGGTAGGAAAGAGGGGTGTTGTTCATTGCATTAGAGCTCAAGCTCACTCATCTAGACCAAGGGGAGAAAGGAGTGTTGCCCTCCTAACCCTAACACACATGGATCGGCCAACATGCAAGCTAAATAAGAACCAACTACTAACATATAAAGGCAAGATCAAAGCAACATATACGCAAAGAGTGGAGAGTAATTTAGGGTTAGAGTCATGCAACCCTCCTTAAGCTCCAAGGAAGAAGATGCACTTCAAGCTCCAAGGGTATCAGCCACCTTAGCTACTTCAAGGATGTGTCTCGACCTCCAAGCTGCTCACACAAGGGTGTGTCAGCCACCTTAGCTCCTTCTTCAAGGGTGTGTCGGCCACCAAGCAAGGGAAAGATGAAGGGTGTGTCGTGCACAAGAAGGAGAGAAAACTAAAATGGACCTCAAGCTAAGGAAGGGATCACCTATATAGATGAGAAAGGAGGAGAAACCAAGGTTGTCTCATGCTAGGTGTCGTCCACCCAAGGAACACATGTCCGCCAACTCAAGACATCATCCTTGCAAGCCATAGGACACTTGTCCAAGATGTGTACCATGTGTTCTCCAAACATGACCAAGGTTGGACCAAGCACCATGGGTGACACAAGCTCCACTTGACTGACACAAGGCCCAAGCAAGCCCAAACAAGGAACTCCAAGGCCCAAACAAGCTCAATAAAGGCTCAAAGAACTCAACCAACAAGCCCAAGCCTTCCTCTCAACCCTAGAGGAAACAAAGAGAGAGAAGAACACCTCTCAAGGTGGCAAACTTGCTCACAAAACTCTAGACTTGGATTAATTGCAAGTGGCACCTCCAACTCTCAAAAAAGCACAACCAAACCCTAATCACCACTAAAGGTGATTAGAAAGCATCAAACCATCAAGGTTAAGCAAAACAAACAGGGTAATCCCTAAACACATGTCAGGGTCCTTACAAAGAGGCAAATGAAAAAATAAGAATTTGAAGATTGACATAGATCCACATCAACCATAATCACATTGCATGAATATATTATGATACAAACTCATCTCAATGTAGGGTGAGGCACCTACCAAACCTCACGACTAAAACCCCAGTGCCTGGCAGGAGGACTAAAACCTCAGTGCCCTGTATAAAGCGGAAGGGGGACTAAAACCCCTGTGCCTATGACAGGGGGACTAAAACCCCATGGCCCTATGGGTGGTTTGTACTAATGTACACTACATTGTCATTTAGACAATAGATATATTATGCATAAATAGGTCACTTGGCAGTAGAGTGAATCATAAATAAAATTGCATCATAGCAAATGGGAACAATTACCAACGAGCATTCCAATTAAGCAAGCCAACATTGGCATTTCAAGTAATTCAATAAAGGGGCCAACATAGGCAACATCAATGTATAATATTTTCAAGTAAATGAGCCAACATAAGTGGTACCAAGATTCACATAATTCAACTAGATGGGCCACAATGGCAATGGAGGCATTAAATAAGTAAAGAGCCAATAAAGGCATATAGAAGGATAACAAGGCTAGCACATAATGAAGGTAGGGTTGGACAAGACCCAACTGAAGGATAAGGATTGTTTGCACATAGATTTCACAATCATACATTCCACATATATAATAGGAATCACATACACCCATACGTTTTCACATACAAAAATAGGCTTCACATACATTAACATAGGATTCACATACCAAAATAGGATCCACATACCTAATTTTGATTCACTACCATTACTGTCACCAATCATATTGTTTTCACTTCCATTTTACCCTAGTTATAAACATTACACATGTCTTAGTATATATTAAGGCATAAAGCATAGGAAAAACACTAATTTTGGAACTTATTTTCAAAACCATGATTTAAGGTTCAAAACCTAGTCTAATCAATTAATCGCATTCTCCTGATTAAGAAAACATATTTTATTTCCCAATTTGGAGTTAATATAGATTAATTACACATTTTAGATCATTTAAGGTGATTAAAATGATAGTTAAGATAAACTTTGAAAAAGCATTTGGAAACAGGACCAAGTGATTCCTAATATTATTCTAATCGATAAAACATATTTATTTACCAAAAACAGAGTTAAAGCACTTCAATTATCATTTTATGACCTTTTATACATTTGGATGGAAAACAGAACTCAAAACCTAGAAATTCAGATTCTACGTAATATTGGCTTTCCAACTAGCATTTATTTGCATTATTCTAATAAATGAGTGATTTCCTATGAATTAAACAAGATTAACCAATCAAAAATTAGATAATTGCCATGTGGGCCAAAGACCAAAAGGGCAGCGAATAAAAAAGGGCAAACTGAAGAGCACATAGGGGCAAAACCATAAAAAACCACTCGGCCGGGATTAATTCAACTAAAAGAATCTAACTTTGTCGTCTGCAACAACTCCTCTTGCCATGGACGGCTAGTTGACTTTGTCCTCCTTAGAGATGGGCAAAGGCCACCTTGCCTCTAGATAAGTCCACACAGATTGCCTAGAACTCATGTTGTCCTACTAGAACAATTAAGAAAGAGTTGACCCTCCCGTTGGGGTACTAGTCACCAAACTACTCTCCCACAATGATTCTCAGTTGTTCTCTCCCTCACTATCCCTCCCTAGTCAAGGAGGACTTTCTTGGGCTCTATTGGTTATAACAACCACAGAGGACAACAATTGTCAGAGCAACATATTCTCAATTGTGTGTGTTGGGAAGCCCCAGTACCCCTCTATTTATAGGAGGCGTTTGGGTTAGGGTTCCTAGTATGTGCGGGAGCAGAAAGGACCAGAAGATCATGAATGTTTGCAACCTGTATGTGGCAACATATCCCATTATCACACAGATAACGAGGTGTTATGCGAAAACGTGTGAAAATCACCATAACTACAGCTTATCAAAAACACGGGTTAATTAAAACCGATTGCGGAAAACTGGTAAAATGAGAATCATATTTCATTCCAGTCCATATCCTGTAAGAAAAAATGTTATATACATATCCACACAAGCCTGGATACATGTCCACAGCTTAGAGCAATAGCTGTCCTGTCAGAACCATGAGTTCACCACCTGTTCATACATACAAAGGCCCACATCTGGCCATCAGCAGGATATACAAGCGATCTCGGTCGTACATCGTAAAACATTGTCAAAACACCGCAAAGGACCTGAGAGTACAGGGATGACTCTAGACTCTACACAAAACATCAAAATAGCAACATCTCCAAAGCTTGGCTTCTACTGATCTTCTTGTTGCTCGGCTGCAACTCCGCGACCACCACCACGACAAGCTCGACCACCTAAAAAGGGTGTAAACCAGCGGAGTGAGACAATTGAACATTGTCCCAGCGGGAGGCATAACTCCGCACCAAAACTACAAAACCTGAGATAAGCATTTATATGAGCAGATATATATTGATAAGGAATATAACAGAAATGGTTTATGAAAAGCAAGGCCATCTGTACCATACAATTTACCAGTTGTACTAAAAAGGTATATAACATGCATACCTCTAAATGGGACATGATTGACAAGATGAAAAATATATATAAAACTCACCACTTAGGAGTAATGCACAAGCAACTGCAAGATAATTAAAGTTATCTACACAAACAAGGCCTCAACCAATATTTCGTGTTTGTCTTAAGCAATACATACTAAACAGCTAGATTACGTTTTATTATGCCCTGAGGAATTGAACTGTACCGTTCAATTCCAACCTTCCGCTGCGAAGCCCATAGCCGGTGCCATATAAGGTCAATGGAAGAGTTGGAATCCAAGACCTTCTCCGCCTCATGTCCGTATATAAGTATAACATAAGAAGGACCGCAGTCTCATGCTTGAAGTGGTCATAGCCACAAGGTTAGCTCTTCAGGCTACCGTCTGCCACGGAACATGACTATACAGAAGCAGGACCGTAGTCTCATGCTGAAGTGGTCATAAGCCATAGGGTTAGCTCTTCAGACTACCCTTTGCCTAGCGCGCCTTGGTACAGGTCACGGTGCTAGCAAAACTAAGCCATGTGTCTAAACATCATGCTCTGAGCCATGAACACATTCATGCTCGATATATCATATATATGGGCTATGTTCACCTCACCCTTATCATCACTGGGCTATGTTCACCTCACCCTTATCATAACTGGGCTATATTCACCTCGCCCTTATCATCACTGGGCTATGTTCACCTCGCCCTTATCATCACTGGGCTATGTTCACCTCGCCCTTATCATCACTGGGCTATGTTCACCTCGCCCTTATCATCACTGGGCTATGTTCACCTCGCCCTTATCATCACTGGGCTATGTTCACCTCGCCCTTGAGTCTACAACCGCAGTTGCACTCTTACCTCCTCAGTTTAGGCTAGGAGAAACCTCGCATATTCAAAAATATGCACTCCGGGTTAACCCGCAAGAGAACCCGTTTCATTATGGCCAGGGCAAACTACATGATAGATTGCACTATGATTAATTAGTACCTTTTAGATGGATTGCAAGATTCAACCAAGCTGGATAACATGCAAAACATAACAAAGGAAAACAACATAAACTCAACATTATGCATTTCCTACAATTTACATCACACTGATCCATCACATGTTATCACTTGGCCTCTTGCCAACCACCTAAATCCATCTCAAGGATCATCACATGTCATGGGATCACAATCCCTTATTCATAGTGCCATAGCCTCTCAAGGCTTTCATCATCATTATGGAACACCTTTCATGATACACCTGACATCACAGTATTCACATATAATCATTTCTCATAGCCTCTCATCTGGCTAAGTCTTACCTGCATGATTAACATCAATCAATATTCAATGAGAGTAACCAAGAGACTTATCATTCACATCTCACATCTGGGGTTTGTTATCAAATACCAATTAAGGTTAAGCATGTCATTGATATAGGGACAAAGCCTATCATCATGAGATATCATTGCTACAAATATCACTATACATTACCTGATAGTTGTGTGCTCAAGACACGTTACTATGCAACTATTCATGTATCTTACCATGCCTCAACATCATATTAAAGAGAGACAAATAACATAAGCACTAATATAGCCATTATTGTAACTATTAGGTGAGCAAGGTATTATTAATACTATCGAGGGCAATCGCTAGCCAAGTCATCTCCATGGCCCCAAGCTTCCTCACAAAAAGGTACAAAACCCTCACCAAAGATCCTACTCGGATTAGAGTTCACTCTTTACCCAAACCAGGGCATGCAAGGTCAGGCGTGCAGAACACCACCCTTGAAACAAAGGCAAGCGTGCAGCCCTGTCGGGCGTGCAGCTCCAACATGCACAAGGTCATCGGGCGTGCGAGCAGAACTCATGTGTGCAAGATAAAACTGAGTCAGGCAGTATCGGGCGAGCCGTGCAAGACTCCCCTGTCGGGCGAGCAAGGTTCAACTAAGGCGTGCAAGGGTGTGTCTCGAGCGACAGGTCCACCGGGCGAGCAAATCACTGTGTCGGGCGATACAAGCTGGGTCGGGCGAGCAGGTTAAAACCATGTGAGCAGGGCCTGTCGGGCGAGCCAAGGCATGGGCGAGCAGGCGCGTCAGGGGGAAACCGGGTGAGAAGCACACTGAGCTATCGGGTGAGCTAAACTGCTGGGCGAGCAGGTTAAAGCCACGTGAGCAAAGAGCCTATCGGGCGAGCCAAGGTATCGGGCGGCACAGGGGCGTGCACAGGCGAGCCGGGCGAGCAGAACCAGGTGCATTGGGCGACACACATGCATGGCAAGTCAGCAAAAATTGAGCGAGCAGGCTACTGGAGTGAGTAGAGCAAAGTGTATCAGGCGAGACAGCACTGAGCTTATTGAGCGTGCAGCCCATCGGGTGAGCAGAGCCAAAGTGCTCACCCGCTCAAGGCACAAAAGAGAAGCTTTGCTCACTCAAAACCGTGCAAGGGAAAAACTAGGGCAAGGGTTGTCGGGCAGCACCTTCCCAAACACATCTCGACCAAGGCGTATCATATCCAAACCATCTAAACGAGCTCACCATCTTGCCCAAGGTGAGAGGAGAGTCTTGCTCAAGCCACTAAGTCATGATCTCACCTCAATCAGGTAGGAAAGAGGGGTGTTGCTCATGGCATTAGAGCTCAATCTCACTCATCTAGACCAAGGGGAGAAAGGAGTGTTGGTCTCCTAAACCCTAACACAAGGATCGACCAACATGCAAGATAGCTAAAGAACAACTCAAAACATGCAAGGGCAAGACTAAAGCAATATATATATGAAAAGAGAGTAAAGTAGTTAGGGTTAGAGTCATGCAACCCGCCTTAAGCTCCAAGGAAGAAGATGCACTTCAAGCTCCATGGGTATAAGCCACCTTAGCTTCTTCAAAGATGTGTCTCGACCTCCAAGCTGTTCACACAAGGGTGTGTCGGCCACCTTAGCTCCTTCTTCAAGGGTGTGTCGGCCACCAAGTAAGGGAAAGATGGGGTGTGTCGGGCACAAGACGGAGAGGAACTAAAGGGACCTCAAGCTAAGGAAGGAAGCACCTATATAGATGAGAAAGGAGGAGAAACCAAGGTAAGCTCTTTCTATGTGTTGTCCACCCAAGGGACACATGTCCACCAACTCAAGCCACCACTTTTTCAAGCCAAAAGACACTTGTCCAAGATGTGTGCCATATGTCCTCCAAACATGATCAAGGTTGGCCCAAGCACCATGGGCGACACACCAAACTTGCTATAGGGAGACACACTTCTTCTCTAGGCCGACACAAGCTCTTCTTCACCGACACAAGGCCCAAGAAAGCCCAAACAAGGAACTCCAAGGCCCAAACATGCTCAACAAAAGCCCAAAGAACTCAAACAACAAGCCCAAGCCTTCCTCTCAACCCTAGAGGAAGCAAAGAGAGAGAAGAACACCTCTCAAGGTGATAAACTTGCTCCCAAAACCCTAGGCTTGGGTTAATTGCAAGTAGCACCCTCAACCTTCAACAAAGCACAACCAAACCCTAATCACTACTCAAAGGTGATTAGCAAGCATCAAACCATCAAGGTTAAGCAAAGCAAACAGGGTAAGCCCTAAACGCAGGTCAAGGTCCTTACAATCTAACCCCCTTTAAGGGATTTCGTCCCCAAAATCCGAAGAGAAAAGCGAGGGGTACTTCCTCCTCATCTCTTCCTCAAGCTCCCACGTGGCTTCCTTGACGCCACGATGCTGCCAAAGAACCTTTACAAGAACCAGGTCTTTCCTCTTCAGCTTCTTGATCCATCTGCCAAGAATCACCACAGGACCTTCCTCATAGATCACATCCGCATCAAGCTCAAATTCAACTGGCTGTATCACTGTACCTGAATTTGGATGACTTTTCCTTAGCATACTGACATGGAACACTGGATGCAACCTGTGTAACTCGGGAGGCAACTCTATCTCGTAAGCTACTTTTCCAACACGTGCTAAGACTGGGTAAGGCCCCATATAGTTGGCAACTGCAAAACACAAGCTCGAAGGAGATTTCCCACAATCTGAACTTCAACTGTGTTCCCAACGCTCTGTGCAGCTATTCCCAAAAACGACTGGGAAACTGAGGGCCTCTGTCAGAAACTATTGTTGCTGGCACATCATGCAAACGAACTATCTCATCCACATACACTCTAGCGAGCTTCTTGGCCGTATACATCATCTTCATAGGTAGGAAATGGGCAGACTTTGTCAATCTACCGACTTCTGATGCTCAGCCTTCACTTGCTGACAAACTGCGAATCTAGCCTCGAACTTCGCCACCAACTCCAAATCATGAGTCGGATAGTTCTCCTCATGCTTCTTGAGCTGTCGTGAGGCAAAAGGAAACCACATGATCTTCCTGCATCAACACGCAACCTAAACCTTTCTTGGAAGCATCACAGAAAACAACATAGCCTTTCCCAGGCTCTGGCAAGATCAATACTGGAGCACTAGTCAGCTTCTCCTTCAGACTCTGGAAAGCTTGCTGACATCGATCATCCCAAACAAAAGGTACACCCTTCCTGGTCAACTTCATCATCGGCAAAGCTATCGAATTGAAGTCCTTGATAAACCTCTGGTAGTATCCTGCTAAACCAAGGAAACTACGAACTTCTGTCGTCGTCTTCGGTTGTTCCCAATCTGCAACAGATTCCACCTTTTTCGGATCTACCTTGACTCCTTCAGAGGATATCACATGGCCCAAGAAGGTCACTTCATCCAACCAGAACTCACACTTACTGAACTTGGCATACAACTGATGTTGGCGAAGAAGAGTCAACGCTCGAAGAAGATGTTTCTCGTGCTCAAGCCTATCCTGATTATAGATCAAGATGTCATCTATAAAGACTACGACAAACTGATCTAAGAACAGACGGAGCACTCTGTTCATCAGATCCATGAAAGTTGCAGATGCATTGGTTAACCCAAACGGCATAACCACAAACTCATAATGACCATACCTTGTCCTGAAGGCTGACTTCAGTATGTCATCTGCCTTTATCCTCAACTGATGATATCCGGACCGTAGATCGATCTTTGAAAACACTGTAGCACCACGCAACTGATCGAACAGATCATCTATCCTCGGCAACGGGTACTTGTTCTTGATCGTAACCTTGTTCAACTGACGGTAGTCTATACACAACCGCATCGAACCATCTTTCTTCTTGAAAAACAGCATGGGAGCACCCTAAGGCGACGTACTTGGTCAGATAAAACCTTTACCCAGCAATTCCTGCAACTGCTTCTTTAACTCTGCCATCTCTGCTGGAGCCATCCTGTATGGTGACTGTGCAACTGGCTGGGTTCCAGGGACCAGATGGATATCGAAATCAATCTCTCGGGGTGGGGGAACACCAGGAAACTCCTCAGGAAACACGTCTGCAAGCTCACGAACAACTGACACCTCCTCAAGGCTAGGACCTTTCGCCTTGGCATCCACTACAGTATCTACCACGTAAGATAAGAACGCCTCACATCCTTGTCGTAACAACTTATATGCCACCATAGCTGGTTCTAAGCACGTCGGGAGAATCTTCCTATCTCCTAGGAAGATCCACTTCTCTCCAGCATCATCAAACACTGCCTGCTTGGAACCACAGTCCAAAACAACCTTATACCTCTCTAAGGTATCCATCCCAAGGATAACATCGAAACCATGCATATCAAGTGGTATGAGGTCCACTTGAATGCTATGTCCCGAAAAAGACAAAACACAAGATGGACACTCTTCTCGAAGCAAAGAGAAACCATCAAGAGGGGTTTCTAATAGCAAACTATCCATCTTACGGCTAACAGGTAAATGACAGTTTTCAAGCATAGTATAGGTGATAAAAGAGTGCGTAGTACCCGGGTCAACCAGAACAGATATAAAGCAAGAAGAAGCCATATCAGAATGAAATAACTCCATCTGACCTGTCATCACTCGCGGGTTGACTACCGCCTCCGGCTGATTCATAGCATAGAATCGAGCTGTTGCTTGCTGTCCACGAGCTCTGCTTCCTTGAGAAGACGATCCAGCTTGAGACGCTTGACCACATCCTCGACCTCTACTACCACTGGGTTGTGGTCTCTCAGACCCCTGAAGGTTCTGTCTCGGTTGCTGCGTTACTTCAACATCTTTGTAAGGAAAACTTGACCTGATATGTCCTGGTTGTTTGCACTGATAGCAGATCCTGGGTGCAAGATAAGGTCTTTGGTGGGGCATGGATCCTCTTTTCTTCTTGACTGATCGTTTGATTCTCCGGGAAGGTCCTACAGCCGTATCCAACCGTTCTCGGTCTTCCAAAGCAGGTACAGGGGTTGTTACCTCAGCACTCGAACCCTTCTCGAAACGTGTGATTCGTTCCTCGTCTGTTGCCGCAAAGTGAGGACTGGACCTCAACAGATCCATAAACTTGGTCTCATATTCGGTGAGTTTCATCCTTTCTTGTTGTAAGCGCTCAAACTGACTGACCTTCTCATCCAGATACGTCTTCGGAAAGTATCTGGCGGCAAACTCGTATCGGAACATCTCCCAATAGGTCACCTTACCAGGCCGCTTCCCTTCCTCGATGGTCCACCAGTGACCAGCACTACCTTTCAGAAGGTAGACAGCGTGTTTTACTTTGTCTGCTTTGGGGATGTTGAGGATCTGGAAAGCCTTCTCGAGACTTGTCAGCCACAGATCTGCATCCGCTGGATCAGCCGTTCCAGCATACTCCGAAGCTCCGACTCGGCGAAGCCGCTCGGAGGTCTTCCCAATACCTGATGCTTCTCCATGGGGAACCTGTTCTCGCGGAGGAGGCACTGGTAATCGCTCAACCATGAGATTCACCGTATCCATCATCTTCCCCATAAGCTATTGGTAGGCAGGGTGTTCAAGTATGGCTGGGTCAGGTTAGGGGACCTCAGGCACCCGATCTTCATGTGTCTGACCTACTGCTCCATCAACGGATGGAGCATCGCTGCGCTCAATAGTGAGTTCTTCATGGTTTCCAGACATCTTGGCTTTTCTTCCGCTGAGGGCAGAAGATTCTTATGAGAAACTCTGGAAAACACATAAGAACAAACACAACCTAGTCCTAGAATCCCTGTAGACTCAGCGAACCTAAAGCTCTGATACCAAAACTTGTGGCAACACATCCCATTATCACACAGATAACGAGGTGTTACGAGAAAACGTGTGGAAATCACCATAACAACAGCTTATCAAAAACACAGGTTAATTAAAATCGATTGTGGAAAACTGGTAAACCGAGAATCATATTTCATTCCAGTCCATATCCTGCAAGAAAACATGTTATATACATATCCACACAAGCCTGGATACATGTCCACAGCTTAGAGCAACAGCTGTCCTGTCATAACCATGGGTTCACCACCTGTTCATACATACAAAGGCCCACATCTGGCCATCAGCAGGATATACAAGCGATCTTGGTCGTACATCGTAAAACATCGTCAAAACACCGCCAAGGACCTGAGAGTACAGGGATGACTCTAGACTCTGCACCAAAACATCAAAACAGTAGCATCTCCAAAGCTTGCCTTCTACTGATCATCTTGCTACTCGGCCGCAACTCCGCGACCACCACCATGACAAGCTCGACCACCTAAAAAGGGTGTAAACCTGTGGAGTGAGACAATTGAACATTGTCCCAACGGGAGGCATAACTCCGCGCCAAAACTACAAAACCTCAGATAAGCATTTATATGAGCAGATATATATTGATAAGGAATATAACAGAAACGGTTTATGAAAAGCAAGGCCATCTGTACCATACAATTTACCAGCTGTACTAAAAAGACATATAACCTGCATACCTCTCAATGGGACATGATTGACAAGATGAAAAATATATATAAAACTCACCACATAGGAGTAATGCACCAGCAACTGCAAGATAATTAAAGTTATCTACAAAAACAAGGCCTCAACCAATATTTCATGTTTGTCTTAAGCAGTGCATACTAAACGGCTGGATTACGTTTTATTATGCCCTGCGGAATTGAACTGTACCGTTCAATTCCAACCTTCGACTGTGAAGCCCATAGCCGGTGCCATATAAGGTCAATGGAAGAGTTGGAATCCAAGACCTTCTCCGCCTCATGTCCGTATATAAGTATAACATAAGCAGGACCACAGTCTCATGCTTGAAGTGGTCATAGCCACAGGGTTAGCTCTTCAGGCTACCCTCTACTGCAGAACATGAGTATACATAAGCATGACCGTAGTCTCATGCTGAAGTGGTCATAAGCCACAGGGTTAGCTCTTCAGGCTACCCTTTGCCTAGCCCGCCTTGGTACAGGTCACGGCGCTAGCAAAACTGAGCAACATGTCTAAACATCATGCTCTGAGCCATGAACACATTCATGCTCGATATATCATATATATGGGCTATGTTCACCTCGCCCTTATCATCACTGGGCTATGTTCACCTCACCCTTATCATAACTGGGCTATGTTCTCCTCACCCTTATCATCATTGGGCTATGTTCACCTCACCCTTATCATCACTGGGCTATGTTCACCTCACCCTTATCATCACTGGGCTATGTTCACCTCGCCCTTATCATCACTGGGCTATGTTCACCTCGCCCTTATCATCACTGGGCTATGTTCACCTCTCCCTTATCATCACTGGGCTATGTTCACCTGGCCCTTATCATCACTGGGCTATGTTCACCTCACCCTTATCATCACTGGGCTATGTTCACCTCGCCCTTATCATCACTGGGCTATGTTCACCTCGCCCTTGAGTCTACAACCACAGTTGCACTCTTACCTCCTCACTTTAGGCTAGGAGAAACCTCGCATATTCAAAAATATGCGCTCCAGGTTAACCCGCAGGAGAACTCGTTTCATTATGGCCAGGGCAAACTACATGATAGATTACACTATGATTAATTAGCAACTTTTAGATGGATTGCAAGATTCAACCAAGCTAGATAACATGCAAAACATAACAAAGGAAAACAACATAAACTCAACATTATGCATTTCCTACAATTTACATCACACTGATCCATCACATGTTATCACTTGGCCTCTTGCCAACCACCTAAATCCATCTCAAGGATTATCACATGTCATGGGATCACAATCCCTTATTCATAGTGCCATAGCCTCTCAAGGCTTTTTTCATCATTATGGAACACCTTTCATAATACACCTGTCATCACAGTATTCACATATAATCATTTCTCATAGCCTCTCATCTGGCTAAGTCTTACCTGCATGATTAACATCAATCAATATTCAATGAGAGTAACCAAGAGACTTATCATTCACATCTACAATCTGGGGTTTGTTATCAAGAACCAATTAAGGTTAAGCATGTCACTGATATAGGGACAAAGCCTATCATCATGAGATATCATTGCTACAAATATCACTATACATTACCTGATAGTTGTGTGCTCAAGACACATTACTATGCAACTATTCATGTATCTTACCATGCCTCGACATCATATTAAAGAGAGACAAATAACATAAGCACTAATATAGCCATTATTGTAACTATTAGGTGAGCAAGGTATTATTAATACTATCGAGGGCAATCGCTAGCCAAGTCATCTCCATGGCCCCAAGCTTCCTCACAAAAAGGTACAAAACCCTCATCAAAGATCCTACTCGGATTAGAGTTCACACTTTACCCAAACCAGGGCGTGCAAGGTCAGGTTTGCAGAACACCACCCCTGAAACGAAGGCAAGCGTGCAGCCCTGTCGGCCGTGCAGCTCCAACATGCACAAGGTCATCGGGCGTGCGAGCAGAACTCATGCGTGCAAGATAAAACTGAGCAGGGCAGTATCGGGCGAGCCGTGCAAGACTCCCCTGTCGGGCGAGCAAGGTTCAACTAAGGCGTGCAAGGGTGTGTCTCGGGCGACAGGTCCACCGGGCGAGCAAAGCACTGTGTCAGGCGACACAAGATGGGCCGGGCGAGCAGGTTAAAACCATGTGAGCAGGGCCTGTCGGGCGAGCCAAGGCATGGGCGAGCAGGCGTGTCAGGGGGAAACTGGGTGAGCAGCACACTGAGCTATCAGGCGAGCTAAACTGCTGGGCGAGCAGGTTAAAGTTGCATGAGCAAAGAGCCTATCGGGCGAGACAAGGTATCGGGCGGCATAGGGGCGTGCACAGGAGAGCCGGACGAGCAGAACCAGGTGTGTTGGGCGACACGCATGCAGGGCAAGTCAGGGAAAACCGAGCGAGCAGGCTACTGGAGTGAGTAGAGCAAAGTGTATTGGGCGAGACAGCACTGAGCTTATTGAGCGTGCAGCCCATCGGGCGAGCAGAGCCAAAGTGCTCACCCGCTCAAGGCACAAAAGAGAAGCTTTGCTCACTCAAAACCGTGCAAGGGAAAAACTAGTGCAAGGGCTGTCCAACAACACCTTCCCAAACACATCTCGACCAAGGTGTATCATATCCAAACCATCTAAACGAGCTCACCATCTTGCCCAAGGTGAGAGGAGAGTCCTGCTCAAGCCACTAAGTCAGGAGCTCACCTCAATCGGGTAGGAAAGAGGGGTGTTTCTCATGGCATTAGAGCTCAAGCTCACTCATCTAGACCAAGGGGAGAAAGGAGTGTTGCTCTCCTAAACCCTAACATAAGGATCGACCAACATGCAAGATTGCTAAAGAACAACTCAAAATGTGCAAGGGTAAGACTAAAGCAATATATATATGAAAAGAGAGTAAAGTAGTTAGGGTTAGAGTCATGCAACCCGCCTTAAGCTCCAAGGAAGAAGATGCACTTCAAGCTCCAAGGGTATCGGCCACCTTAGCTTCTTCATAGATGTGTCTCGACCTCCAAGCTGTTCACACAAGGGTGTGTCGGACACCTTAGCTCCTTCTTCAAGGGTGTGTCGACCACCAAGCAAGGGAAAGATGGGGTGTGTCGGGCACAAGAAGGAGAGGAACTAAAGGGAACTCAAGCTAAGGAAGGAACCACCTATATAGATGAGAAAGGAGGAGAAACCAAGGTAAGCTCTTGCTATGTGTCATCCACCCAAGGGACACATGTCCACCAACTCAAGACACCACTTTTTCAAGCTAAAAGACACTTGTCCAAGATGTGTGCCATGTGTCCTCCAAACATGATCAAGGTTGGCCCAAGCACCATGGGCTACACACCAAACTTGTTCTAGGGTGACACACTTCTTCTCTAGGCCGACACAAGCTCTTCTTGGCTGACAAAAGGCCCAAGCAAGCCCAAACAAGGAACTCCAAGGCCCAAACAAGCTCAACAAAGGCCCAAAGAACTCAAGCAACAAGCCCAAGCCTTCCTCTCAAACCTAGAGGAAGAAAAGAGAGAGAAGAACACCTCTCAAGGTGATAAACTTACTCCCAAAACCCTAGGCTTGGGTTAATTGCAAGTAGCACCCTCAACCTTCAACAAAGCACAACCAAACCCTAATCACTAATCAAAGGTGATTAGCAAGCATCAAACCATCAAGGTTAAGCAAAGCAAACAGGGTAAGCCCTAAACGCAGGTCAGGTTCCTTACACTGTAAGTCTCAAACCAGTTGTTTGGCAACCAAAATGGTCAGTTCACATGCAAGGTGGTTGGTTCTCTTAGAGAACCACTCATTTTACATGTTTTCCAATCACATATGTATTTGGCAGTTATATTCCAATTAATTCCTGACATGATTTTAGCACTATTCCTTGATGTAATCGAATTACATCTCTAATCAGTCATCTCACAGAGAAAGCAGTCATCTCACGACCATCCGCCAATCGGCTCACCATATGAACCGCTCAGTTGGCACCCAATTCATGTAGAACTCAGCCAATACAATATCCAATCAACCTAACACTCCAACTGGCTATTAATCAAATGAGCTAATCAGTTGGGAGTCCTATCAGTTGATTTGTTGCTTGAATTGAATACCTAAACTTTTAAGTAATCAATCCAATTATCATTCAAGATCAAACTCCTCTTCTAGGTCATGTCATATGTGTGTGACCCTATAGGTCACATATTACATGGGAAGTGAATGTCCAAAACCTATCTCCATATGATGATTAAGAGGTTCGGTCATCAACCAACACACACTATTGTCTTATGTGTTTTGTTATTGTTGTTGTATATCAACCTTCCACAATAACATTTGACATGGGACATAATGAGAATGTATACTCTTAACATCTATATGATCTCATTCTTCATGTCACATACTTAAGATATACATCATCAAGTAATATCATCCTCTAGACATTTATTATTTTACTTCATTATCGCATAACTAAATAAAACAAAATAAATTAGAAGCTTGCCTTTTATTATTAATCAACTCATCTACACATTATGCCACTACAACCATCATATGATTGGCCCTCTGGGCATACATACAAATAAGTATTACTCAAATCAAAGATTAAACCCTTAACTACTAAGGACTACAAACACTATGCCTCCTTGTAGGGGAACACACCATGGATTCAACTGCAACACATGAGTTTAATACTTTCAAGAATATCATGAAAAAGAATGTGATGATTAACCTACTGATGGAGAGAGTCACGATGAAGAATGTGAACAAGATTGTCGAGAGGAGGAGCATGAGGAAGAGCACAAGAAAACTGACTTGATGAATGACGTCATGATATAGATATAAGGGATAGGAGAAATCACAACAATGATGATGACGATGAGGATAAAGGCCCTTCCCTTTGTGAATTCACCGCAACCAGGGCCATTGAATCTTGATGTCCTATCGTCATCCCTAAGTTCAATGATCCAAACTTCAAACTCAAGCTAGCAATCATAGACATGATCCAGAACAAAACCTTTAGAGGAAGTTCTCAAGAGGAGAATCCTTACTATCATCTAGATTCCTTTCAAGACATATTTGACACTATCAAAATCAGTAGGGTGCCAGAAGAGGTTATCTGTTGTAAGGGATTTAACTTCTTTCTTAGTTACAAAGATCTATCATGGTATCCTGCTCTGCGTGACTAGACCATTAATGTATGGGCACCCTTGCATGACACTTTTGTCACCAAGTTCTACCCAGTTGAGAAAACCTTCAAGAATGTGCACAAGATCACTACATTCGTACATAAGCTAGGAGAGAACTTATATGAAGTTTGGGAATTATTTTCAAGAATATTAGAGGGACTTCCCTCACCATAACTGTGATATGGGATTTTTGGTTACAACCTTCTACAATGGGCTTAATTCAACTAAAAGAATCTAACTTTGTCGTCTGCAACAGCTCCTCTCGCCATGGACGGCTGGTTGACTTTGTCCTCCTTAGAGATGGGCAAAGGCCACCTTGCCTCTAGATAAGTCCACACAGATTGCCTAGAACTCATGTTGTCCTACTAGAACAATCAAGAAAGAGTTGACCCTCCCGTTGGGGTACTAGTCACCAAACTACTCTCCCACAATGATTCTCAGTTGTTCTCTCCCTCACTATCCCTCCCTAGTCAGGGAGGACTTTCTTGGGCTCTATTGGTTATAACAACCACAGAGGACAACAATTGTCAGAGCAACATATTCTCAATTGTGTGTGTTGGGAAGCCCCAGTACCCCTCTGTTTATAGGAGGAATTTGGGTTAGGGTTCCCAGTCTGTGCGGGAGCGGAAAGGACCATAAGATCATGAATGTTTGCAACTTGTAAGTCTCAAAGTTGTTGTTTGGAAACCAAAATGGTCAGTTCACATGCAAGGCGGTTGGTTCTCTTAGAGAACCACTCATTTTACATGTTTTCCAATCACATATGTATTTGACAGTTATATTCCAATTAATTCCTGACATGATTTTAGCACTATTCCTTGATGTAATCGATTTACATCTCTAATCAATCATCTCACAGAGAAAGCAATCATCTCACGACCACCACCCAATCTGCTCACCATATGAACCGCTCAGTTGGCACCCAATTCATGTAGAACTCAGCCAATACAATATCCAATCAACCTAACACTCCAACTGGCTATTAATCAAATGAGCTGATCAGTTGGGAGTCCTATCAGTTGATTTGTTGCTTGAATTGAATACCTAAACTTTTCAGTAATCAATCCAATTATAATTCAAGATCAAACTCCTCTTCAAGGTCATGTCATATGTGTGTGACCCTATAGGTCACATATTACATGGGAAGCAAATGTCCAAAACCTATCTCCATATGATGAATAAAGAGGTTCAGTCACAACCAACACACACTATTGTCTTATGTGTTTTTTTGTTGTTGTTGTATATCAACCTTCCACAATAACATTTCACCTGAGACATAATGAGAATGTATACTCTTAACATCTATATGATCCCATTCTTCATGTCACATACTTAAGATATACATCATCAAGTAATATCTTCCTCTAGACATTTATTATGTTACTTCATTATCGCATAACATAATAAAACAAAATAAATTAGAAGCTTTCCTTTTATTAATAATCAAGTCATCTACACATTATGCCATTACAACCATCATATGATTGGCCCTCTGGGCATACATACAAATAAGATTTACTCAAATCAATGATTAAACCCTTAAACCCTTAACTACTAAGGACTAAAAACACCATGCCTCCTTGTAGGGGAACACACCATGGATTCAACTGCAACACAAGAGTTTAATACTTTCAAGAATATCATGAAAAAGAACGTGATGATGAACCTAATGATGGAGAGAGTAACGATGAAGAATGTGAACAAGATTGTCAAGAGGAGCGTGAGGAAGAGCACAAGAAAATTGACTTGATGAATGACGTCATGATATAGATATAAGGGATAGGAGAAATCACAACAATGATGATGATGATGAGGATAAAGGCTCTTCCCTTTGTGAATTGACCGCAACCAGGTCCAACGAATCTAGATGTCCTATCGTCATCCCTAATTTCAATGATCCAAACTTCAAACTCAAGCTAGCAATCATAGACATGATCCAGAACAAAACCTTTAGAGGAAGTTCTCAAGAGGAGAATCTTTACTATCATCTAGATTCCTTTCAAGACATATTTGACACTATGAAAATGATTAGGGTGCCAGAAGAGGTTATCTGTTGTAAGGGATTTAACTTTTTTCTTAGTTACAAAGATCTATCATGGTATCCTGCTTTGCGAGACCATACCATTAATGTATGGGCACCCTTGCATGACACTTTTGTCACCAAGTTCTACCCAGTTGAGAAAACCTTCAAGAATGTGCACAAGATCACTACATTCATCCATAAGCCAGGAGAGAACTTATATGAAGTTTGGGAATTATTTTCAAGAATATTAGAGGGACTGCCTTCACCATAATTGTGATATGGGATTTTTGGTTACAACCTTCTACAATGGGCTTAATTCAACTAAAAGAATCTAACTCTTTCGTCTGCAACAACTCCTCTCACCATGGATGGATGGTTGACTCTGTCCTCCTTAGAGATGGGCAAAGGCCACCTTGCCTCTAGATAAGTCCACACAGATTGCCTAGAACTCATGTTGTCCTACTAGAACAATCAAGAAAGAGTTGACCCTCCCGTTGGCGTACTAGTCACCAAACTACTCTCCCACAATGATTCTCAGTTGTTCTCTCCCTCACTATCCCTCCCTAGTCAGGGAGGACTTTCTTGGGCTCTATTGGTTATAACAACCACAGAGGACAACAATTGTCAGCGCAACATATTCTCAATTATGTGTGTTGGGAAGCCCCAGTACCCCTCTATTTATAGGAGGCGTTTGGGTTAGGGTTCCCAGTCTGTGCGGGAGCGGAAAGGACCAGAAGATCATGAATGTTTGCAACCTCTAAGTCTCAAACCGATTGTTTGGAAACCAAAATGGTCAGTTCACATGCAAGGTGGTTGGTTCTCTTAGAGAACCACTCATTTTACATGTTTTCCAATCACATATGTATTTGGTAGTTATATTCCAATTAATTCCTGACATGATTTTAGCACTATTCCTTTATGTAATCAAATTACATCTCTAATCAGTCATCTCACAGAGCAAGCAGTCATCTCACGACCATCAGCCAATCGGCTCACCATATGAACCGCTCAGTTGGCACCCAATTAATGTAGAACTCAACCAATACAATATCCAATCAACCTAACACTCCAACTGGCTATTAATCAAATGAGCTGATCAGTTGGGAGTCCTATCAGTTGATTTGTTGCTTGAATTGAATACCTAAACTTTTCAGTAATCAATCCAAATATCATTCAAGATCAAACTCCACTTCTAGGTCATGTCATATGTGTGTGACCCTATAGGTCACATATTACATGGGAAGTGAATGTCCAAAACCTATCGACTTATGATGAATAAAGAGGTTTGGTCATCAACCAACACACACTATTGTCTTATGTGTTTTTTTGTTGTTGTTGTACATCAACCTTCCACAATAACATTTGACCTGGTACATAATGAGAATGTATACTCTTAACATCTATATGATCTCATTCTTCATGTCACATACTTAAGATATACATCATCAAGTAATATCATCCTCTAGACATTTATTATGTTACTTCATTATCCCATAACTAAATAAAACAAAATAAATTAGAAGCTTTCCTTTTATTAATAATCAAGTCATCTACACATTATGCCATTACAACCCTCATATGATTGGCCCTCTGGGCATACATAAAAATAAGATTTACTCAAATCAAAGATTAAACCCTTAAACCCTTAACTACTAAGGACTACGAACACCATGCCTCCTTGTAGGGGAACACACCATGGATTCTACTGCAACACAAGTGTTTAATACTTTCAAAAATATCATGAAAAAGAACGTGATGATGAACCTAATGATGGAGAGAGTCACGATGAAGAATGTGAACAATATTGTCGAGAGGAGGAGCATGAGGAAGAGCACAAGAAAACTGACTTGATGAATGACGTCATGATATAGATATAAGGGATAGGAGAAATCACAACAATGATGATGACGATGAGGATAAAGGCCCTTCTCTTTGTGAATTGACCGCAACCAGGGCCAATGAATCTAGATGTCCTATCGTCATCCCTAAGTTCAATGATCCAAACTTCAAACTCAAGCTAGCAATCATAGACATGATCTAGAACAAAACCTTTAGAGGATGTTCTAAAGAGGAGTATCCTTACTATCATCTAGATTCCATTCAAGACATATTTGACACTATCAAAATGAGTAGGGTGCCAGAAGAGGTTATCTGTTGTAAGGGATTTAACTTCTTTCTTAGTTATAAAGATCTATCACGGTATCCTGCTCTGCGTGACCAGACCATTAATGTATGGGCACCCTTGCATGACACTTTTGTCACCAAGTTCTACCCCGTTGA
Organism: Alisma plantago-aquatica; assembly: GCA_963693085.1. Classification (NCBI taxonomy): domain Eukaryota; kingdom Viridiplantae; phylum Streptophyta; class Magnoliopsida; order Alismatales; family Alismataceae; genus Alisma; species Alisma plantago-aquatica. The sequence goes on along the minus strand of OY856410.1, from coordinate 59,594,419 downwards.
GAAAACCTTCAAGAATATGCACAAGATCACTACATTCATACATAAGCCATGAGAGAACTTATATGAAGTTTGGGAATTATTTTCAAGAATATTAGAGGGACTGCCCTCCCCATAACTGTGATATGGGATTTTTGGTTACAACCTTCTACAATGGGATTAATTCAACTAAAAGAATCTAACTCTATCGTCTGCAACAACTCCTCTCGCCATGGAAGGCTGGTTGACTTTGTCCTCCTTAGAGATGGGCAAAGGCCACCTTGCATCTAGATAAGTCCACACATATTGCCTAGAACTCATGTTGTCCTACTAGAACAATCAAGAAAGAGTTGACCCTGCCGTTGGGGTACTAGTCACCAAACTACTCTCCCACAATGATTCTCAGTTGTTCTCTCCCTCACTATCCCTCCCTAGTCAGGGAGGACTTTCTTGGGCTCTATTGGTTATAACAACCATAGAGGACAACAATTGTCAGAGCAACAAATTCTCAATTGTGTGTGTTGGGAAGCCCCAATACCCCTCTATTTATAGGAGGCGTTTGGGTCAGGGTTCCCAGTCTGTGCGGGAGAGGAAAGGACCATAAGATCATGAATGTTTGCAACCTGTAAGTCTCAAACCAGTTGTTTGGCAACCAAAATGGTCAGTTCACATGCAAGATGGTTGGTTCTCTTAGAGAACCACTCATTTTACATGTTTTCCAATCACATATGTATTTGGCAGTTATATTCTAATTAATTTGACATGATTTTAGCACTATTCCTTGATGTAATCAAATACATCTCGAATCAGTCATCTCAGAGAGCAAGTAGTCATCTCACGACCATCAGCCAATCGGCTCACCATATGAACCGCTCAATTGGCACCCAATTCATGTAGAACTCAGCCAATACCATATCCAATCCACCTAACACTCCAATTGGCTATTAATCAAATGAGATGATAAGTTGGGAGTCCTATCAGTTGATTTGTTGCTTGAATTGAATACCAAAACTTTTCAGTAATCAATCCAATTATCATTCAAGATCAAACTCCTCTTCTAGGTCATGTCATATGTGTGTGACCCTATAGGTCACATATTACATGGGAAGTGAATGTCCAAAACCTATCGCCATATGATGAATAAAGAGGTTCGGTCATCAACCAACACACACTATTTTCTTATGTGTTTTTTTGTTGTTGTTGTATATCAACCTTCCACAATAACATTTGACATGGGACATAATGAGAATGTATACTCTTAACATCTATATGATCTCATTCTTCATGTCACATACTTAAGATATACATCATCAAGTAATATCATCCTCTATACATTTATTATGTTACTTCATTATCCCATAACTAAATAAAACAAAATAAATTAGAAGCTTGACTTTTATTAATAATCAACTCATCTACACATTATGCCACTGCAACCATCATATGATTGACCCTCTGGGCATAAATACAAATAAGATTTACTCAAATCAAAGATTAAACCCTTAAACCCTTAACTACTAAGGACTACGAACACGATGCCTCCTTGTAGGGGAACACACCATGGATTCAACTGCAACACATGAGTTTAATACTTTCAAGAATATCATGAAAAAGAATATGATAATTAACCTAATGATGGAGAGAGTCACGATGAAGAATGGGAACAAGATTGTCGAGAGGAGGAGCATGAGGAAGAGCACAGGAAAACTAACTTGATGAATGACGTCATGATATAGATATAAGGGATAGGAGAAATGACAACAATGATGATGACGATGAGGATAAAGGCCCTTCCCTTTGTGAATTGACCGCAACCAGGGCCAATGAATCTAGATGTCCTATCGTCATCCCTAGGTTCAATGATCCAAACTTCAAACTCAAGCTAGAAATCATAGACATGATCCAGAACAAAACCTTTAGAGGAAGTTCTCAAGAGGAGAATCCTTACTATCATCTAGATTCCTTTCAAGACATATTTGACACTGTCAAAATGAGTAGGGTGCCAAAAGAGGTTATCTGTTGTAAGGGATTTAACTTCTCTCTTAGTTACAAAGCTCTATCATGGTATCCTGCTCTGCCTGACCAGACCATTAATGTATGGGCACCCTTGCATGACACTTTTGTCACCAAGTTCTACCCAGTTGAGAAAACCCTCAAGAATGTGCACAAGATCACTACATTCATACATAATCTAGGAGAGAACTTATATGAAGTTTGGGAATTATTTTCAAGAATATTAGAGGGACTGCCCTCACCATAACTATGATATGGGATTTTTGGTTACAACCTTCTACAATGGGCTTAATTCAACTAAAGAATCTAACTGAATGCTACCGTAGGAAGCGACTTACTTGGTAGGAACTGAAAGAAGACCATGAAGATCATTGATATCATGGATGTCTTGCAAGACAATCTAGGTTATTATAGGTGAACAACAAAGAAGGTATCATATGAAGGTACTACAACCAAGTCTAAAGCTCTACTGACCATTTCTACTCAAACTCTGAAGATTTCTTTAGATGTAAAACAACATCAAGACACTGGAAGCAAGGGAAAGGACAAAGATATAACAAAGACTAAATGTGTTACCTGTAGAGAAGGGGGCATGGTGTTGACAATTGCATCTACACCCAACCTGAGGAAGACGACGATGAAGAAGAAATTGAAAATGAATCTTATGCCAACTTTAGGAGACCGGATCATCATGGTTACTCCTATGGAAATAAGGGTGACACTAAAAACACTCATCAACTAAACAACCCACCTAAAAGACTGCCAAGTTTTGTGAAAGGTGCAGGAGAAACTATGTTCACCTGAAATACAACTTACCAAGAAAAATAGAAACAACTATCAACGCTACATCTTGAACTAGAATAGAAATTCAAGTGGTCCATATCAAGACCAAGGTCAAAATAGACACACTAATAAACGGATATGATTCCTGAACTCTTTTGAATTAACAAAGAGACAAGCGTCAGTGAATGGGCACTAAATTAGCATTATGTTACTAACAATGGTGTATTAAACACTATACAGATCTAGATAGGGGGTGTGACAACTTAGTAGGACGAAATGCATACTCAATATAAAGAAAATGATCAACTACTGCACAACTGTTAGAGATGATAAAGAACCCACAAGGAAACATACCTTCTAATACCAAAAGAGTAAATATGAAAATGCTACACTCCAGAAAAGTACTCTAAGAATGGACATGCAAGGCCATCCAAGAAAGCAATCCTATAAATGTTTCCAAGCCAAACCTACCATAGAAGAAGAAGAACCTGAGGTGGAGGTACCTAACAAGAAGGTTAAGGAACAAGACAAAGTAAAGGGAAGAAAATAGTAAATGAAGAGAAATCTAAAGTAGCTGATGAAGCTTTTACAAGCAGGGATCCTTATTCACCAAGAGTTTCCTTTCCCTACAAGATGACAAGGCTCACTTAAAGAAAAGATACGAGAAATATATCGAGGACATAAGAAATTGCATATGGATATTCCCTTTCTGGATGCCATTGAAGATATGCCCACGTATGATAATATCTGTAAAGACCTAATTGTAAAGAGAAAGTCAGGAGACCATGTCAAAACTATTAGACTCACAAATATGACCAACACCATCATTCATGTTAGGAATTCTGCTAAGAAAAATGATCTTGGAGCCTTCAGGATGCCATTCAATGTGGTAGACAATGAAGTAAGACAAGGGTTGGCAAACCTTGGTGTGAGAATTAGCCTCATGCCTCTTATGTTGGCTCAGAGTCTAAGATTGGCAAACATGCTAAATATAGGAATGAGAATCATGTTATCATATCATTCTTTCACTAAACTAGTAGTGGTTGTAGAATACATCCAAATCTGAGTGGGATGATTCTTTATACCATGCGACATAGTTATGATTCATACTATGGAAGACCTGACATGCCCAATGATTTTTGAAAGACTATTCATCTCCATAGGAAGAGAATTGATAGATGTCAAAGCTAGGATCATTACCATCAGGGTAGAAAATGATCACATCAACTTCACTCATGAGAGGTTTAAACAACCCTGACCTAAATGTGTAAGATCTTGATGTTGACAAGATTCTTGACTATCTGAATCAACTAGATGAGGATAACAATGATGATGAAGAAGAAATCTCTGAGACTATAACGTATGCCTCCCTAGAGCAGACTTTAGAGGAAAAAGAAGCACCCAAATCAAAATTGAACATGAAACAACAAAGGGTTAAAGTATGAATTTGTGGAGAATGAAGAGAGGAATCTAGTGCTAATAAATTCCACCTTGAAAAAAGACCAAGAAGAGAAATTGTTGAATGAACTCAATCTGTCAAGAAAATCCATAGGATGCTCTGTACATGATATCAAGGGATTGGGCCTGGTTGTTTGCATGAATAGAATAGATTTAGAAGAAAATACTAAACATATGGCCCAACCTCAAAGAAAGTTGAATCATATGTGAGGGAGGTGGTCAAGAAAGAGGTGATAAAATTGTGTGATGTAGGTATTATATACCCAATCAAAGACAAGACACGTAGTGTCTAAAGAGGGAGGAATGATAGTGGTGAAAGATGAAAAGGGAGATGAAGTATCCATACAAACCATGACCAAGTGGCAAATGTGCATAAACTATGGAAATCTCAATGCAAACACCAAGAAGGACCATTTTCCACTACCATTCATAGATCAAGTCCTAGAAAAGTTATCTCATCACTCACAATTTTTCTTTCTATATGGATACTCATTATTCTTTCAAGTTCATATCCACCCATATTATGAGGAGAATACTAACTTTACATGCATCTATGGTACTTATGCCTTTAAGAATGTCATTTTTCCTATGCAACACACCTAGAACCTTTCAAAGGTGCATGATTTTGGTCTTTACTGATTTTTTGGAAGATATCTTGGAGGTTTTGATGGATGACTTCTCTATTTATGGGACTAACATCAACAATTGTTTGAGGAAAATTAACTCCCAAGTTCATAAAAGATGTGACGAGAAACAATTAGTGTTGAATTGGGAGACGTGTCACATTACTACACATTGAGATATTGTTCTTGTAGACAAGATTTACAAAATGGGGATCAAAGTCAATCTAAGCAAGGTAGAAGTCGTGCCTAAAATACCTTCTCCCAAATTTGTTACTGGGGTGAACTGTTTTGGGACGCATACGGTATTATAGATGATTTGTCTAATACTTCTCAAAGATAGAAAAACCTTGATCCAACTTTCTCATTAAAGACGTTGTGTTCAAATTTGTGGATGAATGTCGTGAAGCTTTTCAAACTCTAAAGAATTCCCTAACGAAATCTCCAATCTTGCAAGCTCCAGATTGTGAACTATTTTTCAAGATAATGTAGTAGTAGTACTCAGACAAAGAAAGGACAAGAAACACCAAGCAATCTATTATGCAAGAAATACACTAAATGATGCCTATGTTAACTACACCACCATAGAGAAAGAGATGATAGTGATATTATTCTATTTCGACAAATTTAGGTCCTATCAGATAGGATTGGAAGTCAATGTATACATAGACCATGGTGTTATCAAGAACTTAGTTGAGAAAAGGGACATAACCCAAACTCTTGTGGTGGGATCTATTGTTGTAAGAGTTTGATCATAAAATTATATGCAAGAAAGGGATAGAGAATGTCATTGCTAACTAGTTGTCAAGAGTCATGGTTATTGAAAAAGACCCAGTACCTATGAATGACAATTATGCCAATGAAGCCTTGATGATGACAAGGTCTGTAGAATGCACTTTACCCTGGTTTGGAGACATAGACAATTATTCCTCTTAAGCCTTGATGATGCCATTTTCTTGTCGAATTAGAATACAAGGCCTTCTCGGCAATAAAATTCCTAAATATGGACCATTGGATGGTGAGAAAATATTTCTACAATTAGAAGAGCAGGAAGAGATAAGGCCATACACCTACAAAAATGCAATAACCTATAAGGAAAGGATGAAATTGTGGCATGATATCCACTTAAAAAAATGGTGGGTTGGAAGATGACTTGTCCTCTTGTTTAGTTCAAGCATCAGAATCTTCCAGGGCAAGTTCAAGTCAAGATGGTTAAGATCATTCATTATATCAAAGATAAACTGTAAGGGGTGATGTAAATTTACAGTGATAAGAGTGGGACTTTCCAGGTGAATGGACATAGAGTCATGAGATATTATAAAGATGAAGCACTCATATGGAGAGAAGAAATTCAATTAGAGGAACCACCACTTACACAGCTAGAGGAAACATGATGAACCAAACTGATAACCTCCTATTTTAGTCGATCATCTTAGTCTTTTTCTTTAGTTTTCCATACTCTTTTTAAGTTAAATTTATACATAATCCTAAAATTACCTTTTTTTTGTAATTACACCATCAGACTAACCTTTTCCTTTTATATATGCAGAAAAACATCAAAAAAATCATAAAAGAATAACTCAGCCTCAAGACCGCATGGATTCAAACGGTCCCAAGACCGCATGAAGCTAATCGGTCTCGAGACCGCATGGAGTCAAACGGTCCCATGACCGCATGAAGCCAACCGGTCCCGAGACCGCATGGAGTCACACGGTCCCAAGACCGCATGAAGCCAACCAGTCCCAAGACCGTATGGAGTTCAAACGGTCTCAAGACCGCATGAAGCCAAACGGTCCCGAGACCGCATGGAGTTCAAACGGTCTCAAGAACGCATGAAGCCAAACGGTCCCAAGACCGCATGGAGTTCAAATGGTCTCAAGACCGCATGAAGCCAAACGGTCCCGAGACTGCATGGAGTTCAAACGGTCTCAAGACCGCATGAAGCCAAATGGTCCCGAGACCGCATGGAGTTCAAACGGTCTCAAGACCGCATAAAGCCAAACGGTCTCACGGTCCAAGCGGTCTTGAGGTCCCAAACGGTCTTAAGGTCCAAACGGTCTCCAAACCGTTTGGACTTCACTTAAGGCCTATAAATAAGACCCCAAGGGTCCTCAAAAATATCAAGTTTCAGACGTCCAAAGGCTGCCTCAATCGTTCCAGAGCTCCTGCCACTTCCATCCTCCGCCCTGGGGCTGCCAGTCTGAGATCCATACTCCATCTTGAAGCTTCTTTCTCCTTATTTGCCAAAGAAGGTGGGAAGGGGATACCTCCTCATCATGCAACCTATGAAGACTGGTGGATCGTTGCTCTCTCTCTCCAAGGGGTTGACCTTCCTCTCTCCTTTGTGGGGATGATGCTCTCTCTCTCTTCTCACCTCCTTCTTGGTCCTAGTTATGAGGGAGTAGTCTTCTTCACTAGGGTGCGGGGAGTAGCCCCGCTACCCATACTTTCATATCATGTAAATGTAATCTTTAGGTTGTAATATAGAGTTCTTATCTTTGTCAGTTCGACATCAAACGATTAATGAATACTTGTTGCTTAATCTCCAACTTGTGTTATCTTTTATCTTTTAGTATGAATTGTCTACGTTTGTACTATTAGATTCGAAACTCGTTTGTATGTTGGTTCCTGGTGCATGTATCCACCATGCATCTGTTTCGGTATCCAGAAGTGTATCTCAAGAAGTGGAGTAAACTCACTATCATCTGTTGCACTTTCATACTATGAAATGGAATCAGTTGACGTATGGAAGTGCAAACTTGGTAAGTCGAGGAACACACTTTGCAAGGGGAATGATGTAAAGTAATGTGACCATTTGATCGGGAATGGCTGGCGTTGCAACATTCCCACACTTCTCGTAGTTAGATTATCCGAAAGGAGGCTAAGTCTACAAGGATACTAACTGACTGAACTCTTTTTGCAGGTTAAGTTTTGCTTTGCATGTGTTGATCGATGTGTAGTGGCGGTGAAAAACCGATCACACCCTAGAGATCTTTTATCATATTTTAACTCCTTAGCTTTACTTGCTTTCTTTACTTTTTATGTTCTTAGTTTAAATCCATCAAAATCCAACTTTCGATATAAGTGCCTACTAGTAAGTGACCAAGTGAAATTCCATACATTTTTCATCTTGTTGCTTGCAACAAGACCGTTGTCTTTTGGGTTCGATCCTAAATCTGTACTATGATAAGGCTTCCATACTCTTATGGGGTTGGATCATTTATCTAAGCACCAGTTATAGGTAAACCTAGGGAAGACATCAACACTCTAGGGTTTTTGGTGCATACTTGGGACTCCCATTGGAAGAGTAATCTTTTTTTGTAAGTCCCAACTCCCATCAAAAAATGGCGCCGTTGTCGGGGACAATGGAACGTTGTAATTTCACTTAGTACCTTTTTAGTTGGCTAGGATTTTACACTTTCTTTTTAATCATAACTCTATATCTTCTTGAAACTTCCATATTTTCACTATTATCTAAAGGTGTTTTCTTTTCTCTACTCAGTTAGAACACGTGCATGCGATCATCGCATAATCGCGGATTCTCCCCTGATCCGGAGTTCGACTCCGAGGTAGAGAGAAGTTTCCACCGCCAAATCTATCTCAATCGCCAACGCGCTAGACAAATGGCTGACGAACAACACCAGGCTGCTTTGGTGATGGAGGGGGTAAATGTTGCCATCGCCGCACAATGGGCACAACTCATCGCAGACACCCGTGCCCAAATCCAAGCGGAGATACGTGCAGAACAGCAAGCCCGTATAAGAGCGGAGACTGAGGCAGCAACCCAAGCTGCTCAGCTTGAGTTACAGAACAAGCAACTGAGGGACTATGCTGTCCCGAAGAACTACGAGGATAACCACCCGGTCTGGCCTCCGATTATCAATATCCCAAACTTTGAGATTCGGACCCAGTGGATCCAAATTATGCAAGGAATCTCCTTCTTAGGAGGTTCAGGAGATGATTGCATGGACCATTTGAAAAGGTTTATGGCATTATGCCGCCTAGTCCCGCAAGCTGGTATGGCTTTCGATGCGATAATGCTCCATCTATTCCATTTCACCTTATCCGGGAGGGCCCTGAGTTTGTACAACTCACTAGACCGAGTACCCATAATAACCACTTGGGCCCCACTAGAGGAAAAATTCTTAGAGAAGTTCTTTCCACCCTCACTGACCTACGAAATCAGAGGGAAAATCAATCACTTCTCCCAGTTACCTAGAGAAACCCTTGCTGAGGCATGGGAATGATTTAAAGAACTTCTGCGCAAATGCCTCCATCATGGAATCTCACAGAATCAACTAATAGAAACTTTCCACCGGGGAGTAAGCGATGATATTAAATAATTCCTAGATTCCTCATCTGGAGGAAACTTCATGAGGAAGAACTATGAAGACGCCTGGAAGATTGTTACATTAGGAGTTGAAAACCAGTCCAACTGGGGACGGTCAGCTGGTAAAGGTGTCTTTAAGGTTTTCAAATCTGAGGAATCCATAGAAATGAAAGCAATAACTGAGGCCTTGAAAACAATTGTTCATAAACAGCAAGCCCTCGAGACATCTCTAGGAGAGATTGATAAGAAGAAAACTCCACTGGTTCATCAAGTCAAAGCTGTCACAGGATCTTGTGAGGCTTGTCATGCTTCAGACCATCCGACTCTCTCCTGCGGAATGATGTATAATGTGATGATGGATCTACATCCACCACCACAACCATATGAACCCATTACTAATCAAGCTGAAGATTAGATTCCAGAACAAGTTAACTCCATCCACACTATTCCTGGACAAGTCTACCGCAATCCCAATCAATCGAGAAATCATCTTGGATTCCAATATGGGAATCCTTCTGGAACTGCGAATCCACAACATCAGACACAGGGGGGATCTGATAGTAGGCTACCACCTGGGTTCTCAAACAATTTCAACCAAAATCAAGGGAACTCCAGGAACAACTTCCCTAGGGCTAACTACCCTAGGAACCAATCAGTCTATTCCCAGTACATTCATCCCCCGCTTCATCTGTAGCTGCATACTCAGCAACCTCAACAAACTCAACAACAAAGTCTTCTGAAAAATGCTCCTGCACAGCCGAAAGATGAGATATCTTTGATAAGGCAGATGTTACAATCACAGCAAACTATGCTTGCTAACCAGCAGGCCCAGTAGAAAGCAGTTGAAGCTCAGCTTGCCCAGATTGTTGCACAGTTGAAGCCTCCAACAGGGACTTTTACTGGGCAACCCGAGTCAAACCCTATGCATGGGCAGAACAAACATGAACAATCAAATACTATGCCAACATCATGACAATGTTATAGCTTCGTCGAGCCAGCGACGTAAAACCAAGGCGCTACTTGGGAGGTAACCCAAGATTTCAACTTTTTCCTTTATATTCTGCTCTTTTATTTTCCCTAGTTTTACCTTATGAAAATACAAAAAAAACTACATAACTAAAAGTATCAAAAAAAATTAACAAAAACAAACAACCTAAAAATATATATAAATAAAAAACAAACATAAAAATATAAAACATTTTCTGCCTTTGCCCTTCCAAACGGTCTTGAAACCGTTTGGAGCCAAACGGTCCGGAAACCGTTTGGACTCCAAACGGTCTTGAAACCGTTTTGCGCCAAACGATCTTGAAACCATTTGGGGCTAAACGGTCTTGAAACTGTTTGGACTCCAAACGATCCTGAAACCGTTTGGAGCCAAACGGTCTTGAAACCGTTTGAACTCCAAATGATCTCAAAACCGTTTGGAATGTAAAAGGTCGCTAACCGTTCCCTATAAATATATACCCTAGCCCTTCGTCTTTCTCTCTTCGAACTCTCGAACTTTCTTGTGTTTTCTATTCTATTGCTCTTGCTCTCCTCTGTTCTCGCACGAATCCCTTCCGGCGACGTGGTTCCCGTTCTCCTGCACAGCAACCGCACTTCCGCACCACCAACCTTCGCTTCCTCACCGTCGACATCACCACCTACTGCAAGGTAATCCATCTGTCGCGGCAGCACGGCCGACTGACCGCAAGTTTCCGCCATTATCGTTCTCCGCAACCTTCTTCTCTTCCGCCATCTTTGCCGTCAGTGCCACCATTGGCTCTGTCCGCCATCGCCGGCACCACCACCGTCTTCGCCGTTTTCACCAATAATCATGTTCGTCGATGTCGTGTTCACCACCGTTTTCATTGCCAGTTTCACCATCTCCGTCGTAGTCGGCGCGTCCTCCGCCTCTGTGACGTTTCGTCTTCATCTTCACCTTCGCCGATGGCCTCACGACGCTTCGATCTCCAAACGGTCCTTGAAACCATTTGGGACCAAACGGTCTTGAAACCGTTTGGACTCCAAATGGTCTTCAAACCGTTTGGGACAAAACGGTCTTGAAACCGTTTGGGACCACACGGTCTTGAAACAATTTGGGGCCAAACGGTCTTCAAACCGTTTGGTCTTCCACATTCATTTAATTTTCACAAACATACAAAAACACATAAATACAAATAAAATCCAAATTTTTCCAAACATATTATTCTAACTCATGATTTCTCATTCTACAGCAATGGCATCACCAGCAAAGAAGGTCACCAGATTCGAAGACAAGGAAATCTAGACAACAGAGAAACTGCTAGAAAAACAAGTTGAGCTCCAGGAGATAAGATCTGTCTTCAACGAGACCGGGAAGACACCACCAAATGTCAAAATTATTGACGTCCTGTGCGACCTTGATCGCCTCGAGAAGTGCCTAGCTGAGGCACCTGAAGAAGAAGTTGAGATCTCTTCTTCTTCTAATGAAGGCTCGGAGTACAACCCAAACTCCGAGGAGGAATCCCCTGCTAAAGAACAAAAGGGAAAATGCAAGGTCTTGGAGATTGCATCTGGGCAACCCTCCAAGAAACGGGCAAGGAAACAAGTTCGACCTACCTCCGCCATGGATCAACCCTTCGCAAAACCTACCACCACCACTACCACCACCATCCCTGCTACTACCACCACCATCCCTGTTACCACCCCCACCTTCACTCCTATCACCACCACAACACCACCACCAGAAAACCTCTTCATCCAAACCAACCTCCCCGCTGACAAAACGTTAAAACCCACAAAGTATGTGTGCTCCAGCATACTACAGAGGATGGGGATATACGACCGCATCTTCGACGTGCTAGACAAAGCCAACCTCGTCAGGTTGTGCCTAGTACCAGAAGTATCCTACTCTGAACCCACTATAGAGTTTTTCACTTTCCTGACCAAGGAGCCCGTCGACATCATGGAAAGGTCACGGGACGGAGGTGACAGAAGGCTTGTCACCCAAATATTTGGCAGCAAGGTTATCCTGACGGAAAATATGTTGAACACAATCTTCATCGACAACCAGGATCAGCTGCGGAAAGCCACGAAGGTGGGGACCGAACATCCAGATTTCAACAGACACAAATTCTGGAAATCCCTTACTGGGATCCCCACTTATGACGTGAAGATGTGCAAAGCGTCAAATATACACTATGGTTTTGTGCGCACCTTGCACAAAATTCTCGCTGGAGCACTCTTCCCCAGGACAGAAGGGGGAAATGTTATAATTTCATATCTTTTCATTCTCTGTTCTATTCTCAACGAAAGGCTGGTCAATATCGGACGACAACTGATCCAGAAACTATCAACCTCCAGCCTGGGGAAAGAGATCTACATGGGAGGGCGTGTTACATCTATTATCAAATACCTTAAGATGGACAGACCCCTATCCCGCTGCACGCAACTAAAGGGCGACATCCTTACCAATGAGCAAACTCTGAAGAACTCCTTCATTATCAAGGAAAAGGATGGGAAATTACATTACGTCTTCTGCCCGACGGTTAAGTCTTCAAGAACGCTTATCCCGCTTTCGGAGCTAGCAAATTATGACATCAAACAGCTCCTCTTCGCAGACGAGGAGCTTTCACACCTTCTAGCTTCGGTTAAAACAACCGAAAAGAAAGCTACAGCGGGACAAACGGAGCTGAGCATCATAGCCCCGGCAGCTCGACCTACAAAAATACATGTCAAACGGCCTTCTATAAGGCAGTTGCAGGCCCAACAGCTGTCGGGGACACCAACATGTAGGCCAAATCCAGAGGTCGAGAAGCTCCATGAAGAAATCTTAATTTCCTCTTCAATCGACTCTTTCATTCAGAGTCTACATGAGCAGCTATCCGCTGCCACCACTCCACCTTCCACCATTCCAACATCCACCACTCCCTTCCTTCCCATCACATCCACACAACCATTCACATCCACTTCATCACCCCTATTTACCTCGGGTTTTCCCTTCTCCATCCCCATGCCTGACTTCACCACTTTCCCGTTCACCTCCGCAGTTTCCACCCCATCACTATCGCTACCACTGATTTCACCTCAAATCCCACCACTTTTCACATCCACCACCACCCCGACACCGCTGGTGACTACATTCACATTCACTACGTAGCTCGGGGCATCATCAGTGTCTCTTCCGCAAGACACTAACACCATTCCACACAGACCCCAGCCATCTCACCCTTTCGCTCCTGGGGTCCCTTTTGCTAATATCGGTGAGGAATTCGGCCGTCAATTTGATGCTGTCTGAAACCTCCTCACCGATCCTTCTAATATATTAAATTCAATTTTTTCTTGTGTGTAGTATTTATCACGACAGGTGACCAAGATCGACGAACAACACCAAGCCTTGCCCACCTTCCTCCAAGGCCTCCAGCAATGACAAGATGAGGTGGCTAAGCAAGTTGAGCACATCAACAACCACACCAACAACCTACCGGACCTGGTCCTTAGGGCGAAGTGTCAACAAGAAGCAACAGCGAAGCAAGTCGATGAGATCTCCACGCAGACTCAGCCTCTGCCAGAGACTCTCCGCGAGCTCCAGCAACAGCAAGCAGATCTGAGCACGCGCTTGGACACCATCAACAACACACTTACATGGCTTCAACATCGCAAAGAGGAGTCCAATAATGATGAAATCTAGCAGTTACGTGCCCAAGTTACAAATCTTCCAGCACGTCTCCTCTCCGCCGAGGGCAGATATACCGACCTCAAAGAATCCCATGATGCATTGCTCAAAACACACGAGCATCTGCAAGTGGCTTTCGATGAGCTACAAGCCACCCATCGGCGGTGCAAAACGTCCGCAAGTAAAAAGCAAGCTGACGAAGCTGCGGACGACAAGGATGGCGATGATGAAGAAGACGATGACTCTGACTCATCTGCCAACTCAAAGAAAGATAACACCTCCTCAGGTGATAAGCATGATGACGGAGAGGACCCCAGAAATGCAGCAGAACCCTCCCAAAAAGGGTCCCACAAAGGTCACCATGACAGTGACAATCACCCCAAGTCCCCACATAATGACAATGCAACATGTCATACGGGGACCAATTCTTCGATTATTCCGCTATGGGGTCCATCGGGGAAGATGCCAAAGATGCGGCCTACGCTGATTTCCAACAATGCATACTAGGAACCAGCGCCATCCCACCAAAAACATCTGCTCCACTTTTCTCAGCACCTTCTCCTCCTTACCACGACGAGGCATACCAAGTAAGTCTAGATACGGACGAGGATCTTGATTCTGCCTCCGACTCGGACGACAATCTACAAGGCCATGAAGAGGCCTTCGAGCAACCTACTTCCCCCCCACTACAAGAAATTCCACCAACACCACCTCTGCCGCACAAAATGCATGACCTGGATATGGCGGCCATCTCCACTTTAGATGCTCAGGACATTTTTATATTGAACACTATAGTGAATGATGCAAAGGCGGGGGAAGACATAATTTATCATAATACAAAAACCAGGCGTCAGATGACACGTGAAGATTTCCACAGCATCCTCCGACCTCGGTCCACGATGCCTATGGCAATCTTCCGTGTCCTCCTCGCCAATTGTATAGAAATATACAAAAGTTCTAAGAGGCAGCAACCCGTCTTCAATGCCTCGCCTGCTCTGTCTATTGGCCTTTTATACAAAGACGTAAAAGCAAAGTCGATCGAGCGGCTGCGTGCTGGTTTAGCACGTCGGGCACGTTATCTTACTGTGCCCTTCCAAGTCTCGGACCACTGGCTTTTTATGATCGTGGATACCGAGGCTCGGGATGCCAAGGTGTATAACTTCTGTAGTGCCGAGCTACCAACCGGCACAACAAACTTCATAGGAGAAGCAGAAGGAGAAGTAAGGTGTATACCCTTCCGGCTGCTTAAGTTAATTTGGGCTGCACGCCCATCTCTCTGCCAAGATTGGAGCCAACCATGGTTCAAAATCATAAACCCTCCAGTCCAAGCCACCGAGGGATCTGGGGATAGCGCCTTCTGCACCATGCGTCATATTCAAGCGCTGAACCAGGAAATCCCATTTAACGATCTGGTAGCTGAGGATTTTCATTCCCTACGCGGACGTTATTCCATGGAGCTAATTTGTGATAGAAGGTTCTTCAAGGACCCAACTATGGCACCAGACGACGTTCCTCACTACCTCTTCTCAGCTATCTAGTGACCGCAGCGGCGACCCTTCCGACAAACTGTGAAGGAGTCAGAAAAGACCAAGTTGCCGGTCACTGACACCGAGCAAGATCAAAGCAAGATCAATCTTGTGTTCGCCATTAAACCAACCTTCCCTGATTTTGATCACGATGCTTGCAAGGGTCTCAACGACCTCAACTTGCGTCTCATTATGGCGTGCCTCTCCGCTGACAAAGATGGTTTGGTATTCATATCTCGAGACATTCTTGTAATGGCATACACACTGTGAAAGACCCTACAGGTTAAGGGATCCCTCTATGTAAGCCTTATGGCCGCCTATCAGTTTCTGCTTGGCCAAAACAACCCAACAACATACATGGCGTCTTCATATATGAAAGATGATCTCCTAAAGCTCAAGACCTTCGGCACAACTGATGCGCTGATCTCCTATCTCCAGCACACAACGCCGACGTTCATCATGTTACCTTTCCTTTATCATGAGCACTGGATTCTCCTGGCAACAAACCTCCCAGAAGGAACAACCACAATATACAACAGTTCTGATAGCCAGTACAACACACGACAGAGAAACTATGTCATGACACCGAAGACGCCAACAGAAGTAGTGGCAAAGGAGTGCGCCGAAAAGTTAATCGATTTTCTGAGCCAGCATACTAAGGCGTATGACAAAGAGCATTTCCACCACCCTACCTTCTGCCACAAATGCCCCCAGCAAATCCGACACTCGAACGACTGCGGCTTCAACGTCCTCTACTGGATGTACACCATCATCGTTCTCCAAAGACCAGTAGAGGAGATGACTGACGTGGATTACCACGCTTTACGAGGACAGTTCGCATCCAACCTACTACGTTCTCTGGGGGCAAATGAAGATTTACCTTAGCCTGCAACCCTTGTCATAATTACTGCTCAACCTATCACTTTGACACTCTGAGGACAGAGTGAGTGATAAGTTATGGGGGGGGGGGTACATTAGACAAGGGCGAGGTATCATTTTCTACATCCCTCTTTTTGTTAGCACTTTCTATTTTTCTTCTTTTATTCTTTCTCTTTATACAATTCTTTTTAACTTAAATTGTTTTGGAATAAAGTCACCCCAACTAACATTAGAATCATGATAGTCCCCAAAAGTAAATAGCACTTAGACATTTAATGGTGATTTAACAAATTCCATCCACTATCGATTTCATGTTTTTGCTTCAATTGTTTATCTGACTCTCCACAGGTCAAAATCAAGGCAGAAATAAGCCAAGCTCTCAAGGATGAGAGGGGAATCAGGAAACTTCCAAATCAAGAAGTTCTGCAAGTGGACCACAAACCAAATAAGTGCATGTCGAAAGACTCTA
Organism: Alisma plantago-aquatica; assembly: GCA_963693085.1. Taxonomy (NCBI): domain Eukaryota; kingdom Viridiplantae; phylum Streptophyta; class Magnoliopsida; order Alismatales; family Alismataceae; genus Alisma; species Alisma plantago-aquatica. Next base: position 59,577,729 of record OY856410.1, on the reverse strand, counting down.
AGAACAACTTTCATCACTTAAAAATAAAAGAGGCTTGGCCGCCCAAAATAAATTCCCAAAACCCCAAAACCCAAGCCTGTGAGTTATCGAATAAAAGCCAGAGAGACGAATAAAATTATGAGAGTTGTGCCATGAATAAGGATCTATATAAAGAACCGATGAAGGTTTCATCCGGCCAGCACATTCCGCTGCCCTCACAAAGGCAGATGTGTCGTGCCCGGTAGTGGAACCCTAAGGTATCTAAATATATGAAAGGCTCATAAAGGACTCACCCGGCCGGTACATTCAGCTGCCCTCATAAAGGCAGATGTGTCGTGCCCGGTAGTAAGATCCTAAAAAGCATAGACAGCCCCTCCCCCACTTGAAGGGGGAGCTACACTTCAAGCCTTTAGCCAACCCTCATACCCTCTCTAGCTTCCAGTAGGTCTTTCAGAGAGGTATAAAGCTGATTAGAGTCAACAACATGCACAGAATAAAGGTGGTCCCAATGCGAACTGCAAGATACAGAAAGAACCTGAGAACCAAGCAACTCTCGAAACCTAAAAGAGTCAAGGCAAGCAATAAGACTTGATATGACCTCAGGGGAACTCAGGTTAAGAATTGAAGCAAGAGTATGGAAATCCTAATTAAATAAGATTGCCTCGCCATTACATGTCTCAACTCTATCTAACTTGAGGACAAGCTAGACTCTAAGTTAGAGGGGGTGATAACCTCCTATTTTAGTTGATTATCTTAGTCTTTTTCTTTAGTTTTTCCATACTCCTTTTAAGTTAAAGTTATACATAATCCTAAAATTACCTTTTTTTGTAATTACACCATCAGACTAACCTTTTCTTTTTATATAAGCAGAAAAACATCAAAAAAATCATAAAAGAATAACTCAACCTCAAGACTGCATGGATTCAAATGGTCCCAAGACCGCATGAAGCCAATCGGTCTCGAGACTGCATGGAGTCAAACGGTCCCAAGACCGCATGAAGCCAACCAGTCCCGAGACCGCATGGAGTCACACGGTCCCAAGACCGCATGAATCCAACCGGTCACGAGACCGCATGGAGTTCAAACGGTCTCAAGACCGCATGAAGTCAAACGGTCCCGAGACCGCATGGAGTTCAAATGGTCTCAAGACCGCATGAAGCCAAACGGTCCCGAGACCGCATGGAGTTCAAACGGTCTCAAGACCGCATGAAGACAAACGGTCCCGAGACTGCAAGGAGTTCATACGGTGTCAAGACCGCATGAAGCCAAATGGTCCCGAGACCGCATGGAATTCAAACGGTCTCAAGACCGCATAAACCCAAACGGTCTCACGGTCCAAATGGTCTTGAGGTCCCAAACGGTCTTAAGGTCCAAACGGTCTCCAAACTGTTTGAACTTCACTTAAGGCCTATAAATAAGACCCCAAGGGTCCCCAATAATATCAAGTTTCAGACGTCCAAAGGCTGCCTCAATCGTTCCAGATCTCCTGCCACTTCCATCCTCCGCCCTGTGGCTGTCGGTCTGAGATCCATACTCCATCTTGAAGCTTCTTTCTCCTTCTTTGCCAAAGAAGGTGGGAAGGGGAGACCTCCTCATCGTGCAACCTACAAAGACTGGTGGATCGTTGCTCTCTCTCTCCAAGGGGTTGACCTTCCTCCCTCCTTTGTGGGGATGATGCTCTCTCTCTCTCTTCTCGCCTCCTTCTTGGTCCTAGTTATGAAGGAGTAGTATTCTTCACTAGGGTGCGGGGAGTAGCCCCGCTACCCATACTTTCATATCATGTAAATGTAATCCTTAGGTTGTAATATAGAGTTCTTATCTTTGTCAGTTCGACATCAAACGATTAATGAATACTTGTTGCTTGATCTCCAACTTGTGTTATCTTTTATCTTTTAGTATGAATTGTCTACGTTTGTACTATTAGATTCGAAACTCATTTGTATGTTGGTTCTTGGTGCACGTATCCACCATGCATCTGTTTCGGTATCCAGAAGTGTATCTCAAGAAGTGGAGTAAACTCACTATCATATGTTGCACTATCATACTATGAAATGGAATCAGTTGACGTATGGAAGTGCAACCTTGGTAAGTCGAGGAACACACTTTGAGAGGGGAATGATGTAAAGTAATGTGACCATTTGAACGGGAATGGCTGGTGTTGCAACATTCCCCCACTTCTCGTAGTTAGATTATCTGAAAGGAGGCTAAGTCTACAAGGATACTAACTGACCGAACTCTTTTTGCAGGTTAAGTTTTGCTTTGCATGTGTTGATCGATGTGTAGTGGCGGTGAAAAACCGATCACACCCTAGTGATCTTTTATCATAGTTTAACTCATTAGCTTTACTTGCTTTCTTTACTTTTTATGTTCTTAGTTTAAAACCATCAAAATCCAACTTTAGATATAAGTGCCTACTAGTAAGTGACCAAGTGAAATTCTGTACGTTTTTCATCTTGTTTCTTGCAACAAGACCGTTGTCTTTTGGGTTCGATCCTAAATATGTACTATGATAAGGCTTCCATACTCTTATGGGGTTGGAGCATTTATCCAAGCACCAGTTATAGGTAAACCTAGGGAAGACATCAACTCTCTAGGGTTTTTGGAGCATACTTGGGACTCCCATTGGAAGAGTAATCTTTTTGTGTAAGTCCCAGCTCCCATCACAAACTCAACAAAGTCAAGCTAAAGACTATAAATTATAACTTCTTGGGAGTATACCCCAGGATCCCTTAGTCATATCTCCTCGATTCTCATTAATCTATTTTCAAGTATTTGTATGTTTCTAATAACTAATTTAGGATTTATCATTATTTTTAATAAATTGTTTTTTCTTAATTTCTAATATACATAGAATAAGTTTAGAGAAAATTTTTAATATGTGTCTTGTTTTCAGGGACCACTGATTCAAAGAAAGAGTCTACACTCATTAGTTATTGAGAATACACATTTCCATCAACTGTTAGGTTTTTCATCAGGGAATGAACAATTGCCTCGATGATTGTCGATGTCATAAATTATCATCAATTCTCAAGATCCAAGAATCAACACTAAATGTTGAACAATCTAAAATTGTCAGTGACTTCAAAACTCTTGAATGATTCAACGACCGATTAAGTTTCACTCAACCATGGCGATCGTCAAGACCCCAGTATAAAAATACATTCATCTACCAACATGGATACAATCTAGCTCAAAATCTCTACAACTACTTTGGCAATTCCAAAAGTGATGAACCCAAGTGATAGGTTACTCTGCTAACAAGAACTCCTCCAGCCCATTCACTATTCCAAGGTCATCAATTTGTCACCGTCAACAACAACTTAGTGTCAGAATCATCAAATGGGAAAACACTATGGAGCCAAAGGATCAACACAAGACATAATTTAGTAAATGAATGTAAGTAAAGGAATAAGATAACACTTCTACTTCACGATGAGGAATTCACCAATGTACGTCACCCTCAATATTCTTCTCTTCTTTCAATTTCCCATTTCATGTGCTGTAAGAAATTAGGGTCCCAATCCTAAGTCTTTGCTCACCTCTTAAATCTTTGGTTTCTTAACCAAATACCCTCACCAATGTGGTTGGGGTGAACGATATTATCATGTGACCCTTTATCTTTTCATTAGGTTTGTTACTTTCAGAGATCATCAAGATTTATCCTAGTAACCCAAGATCCTCAAATGCCACCGAGAGTAAATTTTCTTGGAAACCGTCAAGCTTTCTGACCCCACTAACTAGTGGGAAGTAGCTACTTATTGGAATTTTGAACTCTCAAAAACAACCAATACTTTTTCTTTGAAACCTAATTTCTCAGTGACCTCTAGATTTTTCCCACTTTCTTAACAACCACTGATCCTTTATAACTTGTATTGATATCTCAGAGACTGTTGGGATATTTTTCCATCGACCTTCATTTTTAACTAAACCTTTCTCCTCTACTAATATCTCATAGATCACTTCCCTTCTACCCTACCCATTTCGATTGTAGTTACTGACTTTATCACTATCATGTTTTAATCAGTTGATTACATGTGATCTTCCATTATTAAGAAATGCATCTTTTATAAGTCAACACGATGTCATTTCAATCAAACTCTAATTCATTAAGCATGCAAGACACATCTCTAATGGGAGTCTAGGAGACAATCCATGCAATAATGGATGCCTACATAGAAACCCTAACTTCCCCGAAGACAAATGTCAAAAGTTAGAATTGAAAACAGAACAACTACTTGTCTGTTTCGGGGACGAATTAGTTGTGTCTAAAGAGGAAGAACAAAATTCCATAACAAACACCTCAGAATATCTAGCTATGGATGAAGAAACCAAGTCAAAAGGGAAGCAAAAAGCAACATTATCAATCTTGGAAAACCCAGAGCACAAAAAGACATGGGTTGCAAATAAGGCCAAAAGCTAGAAAATTTGTGTCATCAACCACACCCGCAAAAATTACAACAATCAAGAACACAATTATTGAGATAGAGGTATCATATGATGACAGAACGAAGCATCTTGAATGCATCTATATGCCTTAGTTTGTCCATGCATGCAAGTATGTAGTTTAGGCATTCATGGTATACATGGAGGACTGGAGTATGCATGTGAAACATAGACAATAAGTGGTTGCATAACCCCTAGTGCAAATTTTGGTTTTGGTGACCCGACCCAGGGTGGGTCATCCATAAAAGGAGAAATGATCAATGAGAGAGATAACACCCTAAATCATAAGGTTAGTGGTGACAAAAAATTTAAAACTCCTCCATGTAAGAACCCTAACAAGTGTTTTCCCACTTAGATACAAGTAGGAGATAGGCATGCACCTATGTGGAAGCCAACAACATCAAGATTGGCAACAGGATTAGTTCTATGCCAGAGGGGTAATGCATGTTGCGTTATGAGATAGGCATACTAGAGGAAATGAATGAGGAGCTTTATGATATGTAATTAGATAATATGGTTTATTATGACCTCTAATGGATAAAAGATTTGATAGTACACTTCATCATATAAGGTAAGCCAGGTGAGAATATGATGCGAATTTGCAGGAAGATCAACCTTGTCTACAAAGAGGGGACCTCAATTTCTAGGACCAGTTATAGGGTTAACTCAGGAGAGAGTGAGACCTAGAAGGATAAGGTTGGGAGCCTAGACTCCAAGATATGAGGAATTACGAGAAGTATTTGTATGATTAGCCCTAAAATAGATTACCCCCAGTTGAATAGGTCGATTTATTGTATGCATGGCACAAGATGTTTGTGAAAGGAGCAAATCATAGAGACAGCGAAAGAGGCCTCATATACAGATGTGTAGATAATATGAGAACCTAACATCTAGGTGAGAGAAAGACAGTCCCAAGATCTTGTAGATGTAAGGAAAGGTAATATGATGTAATGCCACACACTCAGATTGATGGCCCTTGTGTTGGACTCTAAGGATTGTTTACATGGAAGAGAAAGTTGGGAAGAAAATGCCATATCCTATTTTGGTTTGGTATGTGCTTGAGCGGCTAAGTCATGCAGTTTGGATGACCAATGCTAAGGAGGTAAACTTGAGGTTCCTAGACCAAAGAGGGGAAGTGGGGGTATCTGGTGCATATAATGCTCACAAGGTTGAGTGAGTTCATAGAGATCAAGCATGGAACCCCCTCATGTTTTTTGTTGATGAAGACCCCACTTGGACCGGGATATATGTTTGATGATCCACTCACACTAGTTGGTCTAGCACTACATGCTATCATACGTACAGGTGAAACTAGTCCAACCTTGAGAGATGAGGAATGGATATGACATAATGAAAAACTTAGAAATGGATTAATAAGTTCTCAATTTCTAGCCACATGCATGGGTGGAATTATAGGAAATATGCCTATATGTGATGATATGAACTTTGTATTTAAGTATGTTTTATGAACCTTGGTAGTGCCAAGCATTAGTTTTATCTTGTCCTGGGAAACGACCCTTCATAAAAGGATGAGTTCAAAGTTTAGTTTAAGAGTTGAGGGAACATTAAAGGTCACTTAAAAGAACTTGAGAGATTAAGTTCACCAAGAATAAAGGCACATAGATTGAGTATGATTCTTTAGACCCAAGTATGACAATTTCTAAGGATTTAGCATCCCAATTTTCAAAGTCAATTTAAAACTTAGAATGTTGTTTTTCATCAATAATAATAGTTGAGGTATTTTAAAGAAAAATACCAATAATGGTTGTCCTTATATGAAAATTAGACAAGAAAACTTAAGACTAGACTCAAACTCATATTTCATTTTCAAATGTGTACTATGTGAATCAACTAACTCATATTAGCCCTCTTTCATTTTCTCTCTCCTCTAAGATAGAAATAAAGCATAGGAAAGAGGTTAAAGAAGTGACCATGTGTCTCTTGAATGCTATATATATCATATCTCAAATATGGACTCAAGAATGTAATAGTAAAAGGCTATTCAAATTATCTCATCATTGAAATGCATTTTAATTAAGATTAATAATCAATATAGAAGTTATGGGTCATAATGTGCACAAAAATGAAATATAATTTCATAGGAATATTCTAGACCTTCTAATTGGCATTAGGTTCAATTTTAAACTCATTTGACCCATATATGGATCCTCAAATCAATTAAGAAATATTTGAGTATAGTCTGACTCAAGTTTGAACTTAATTTCATTAATGCAATGCATTAAGCAATGGTTCCACATTATCCACCTGTTACGCATTATATCATTTGATTTTTCTCATTTGCACGCCATCCAACGGATCATATTCATCACTCTTCATGATCCGAAGGTCGTTTCAATATCCTCTACCTCTGGCCATTTCATGAGTTAGCATCTATTTCATAGGTGTTGCTCACGCGATCAATCTCTCCCTCTTGACTCAACGGTTTTGTAAGATTTCTTGATGACTGATTTCCAGTCTCCCTCCAAAACCTAGTGATTCCTTTCTCACCCTCTCTTGTGGGATATATCTAAAAATCCCATTAGGTATTCGGTCTGACACTCCTCCGTGGACTGGAAGATGCTTCTACATGATGCCTCCTTCACTTTTAAGGGAGCAAAAATGACCCCCTACTCAGATACGACCCTCCTCCAGCATCAATTTGATGCCAAGGATCCTGAACCTCCTTGACCTACTCAGTTTTGATCTTTATCCACCACGACTTCACTTGGGCCCTCCTCAGTTCCTCTGGAGAAATTGTCTGCTCGGTAAGCTTTCTTGGTCCCCCTTCATCATTTCGCAATCGTTGGATCACCCCATTTTTCTCTAATTCATCATACCCTATAGGGACGACATTAGTCCTCACTGGAACTATCTTCCATGGCTCCTTAGGTGTGAGAACCCCTTACACTAAATGAGATTACTCAAAACATAAAACACAATCTATCACTAATTAATCACATACCAAAAAAATGGGTAAATTAAAACTGATTTCAACATCAACACCCACTCAGAAACATTTGCATAAGAGCCCAACATATTTCTTATGTCCATCCTATGCCAAGAATTTGATAAAAAATGATCTATCTCCTTAGCCAAAACATATATACACAGGAGAACAATATTCATATATGTCACAAAAACAAGCATTAACATGTTAACAAAATTTTGATTCATTTGAAGCACCATATACAAACTTTTCCTGCCTGGACCTAAGAGTACATGGATGACTCTAGGACACACTAGACATCTAATCAAATTTCTCAAAGATTCATTACTATAGCTCCTCTTTACTTCCACATGTTTATTTTCGTCACTTCTGATTACCTAAAAAGATGTGGCGAACAACAAGGATGAGACCCATGTCCCAGCAAGAGATATAACCTCCAACAATGCTTATTCATTACAACATTTTTAAGTAATTAAATAGTTAAGTAGTTGAATCATATATAAAAAATAAGCTCAAGAATACTGATGATTAACAATATACATAAAGGAGCGGATAATAACTATCGTCATTATCCAAACTATCATCCTTGATCTAGTTGACAATATAAGCAATTCAATAGCATATGCATATCTAGCATCATGAGCAAGTCTAATAACATAGCATAGCTAATAACATGAGCATGTTTAATTGGTTGAACATATCAGCATCATAAGAAGGGATAACAACATAATATCAACTATCTGGATAAGCATGATTAGTAGTATTTGCATCTCTAGTTACAAAGGCATGGCTAACATGCTAAACGTATTTAACAACATGAGATAGCTAGCGTCATGATTATAATCAGCAGTAGTAGTATAGTTATCAACACAATCATAGCTATTGTATGTATGCATCCAAAATCTTAAGCATATCCAAAACCTAAGTATATCTACTATCTCTTAATTGCACTAAGCACACACTACTACAGAAATGGCTTATAATGCCACTTTTTAAGGTGTCAGTTGTATAAATACACCAACACCTAAAACCTAAAGCATCAGTTTAACAAAAAAAACGACATCTATCTGTGAAGGGCGACCAGACATGAGTATCGCTTTTATTCAGTGTCGGTTGCCTAATAATAAACCGACGCCTAAAATTAACTACCAAATCCAAAATTTTCAGTGAAAAAAATTACCTCCAAAATTTAACATATGGCGTCGGTTATTAACTATTAAACTGACAACAAAAGGTTATTCGCGAGATAGAAATTGGGCACATTTTGGTTGTTGGTTTTACGACAATGATCGAAGCTTATGGGTTTTCCCGCATTGTTCCCGGGAAATTTTTCACACCCTTTGAGCGTCATTTTTCGAAAGAAACTGACGACTATGGTCATTAATAGAGAACAATTTATTTAATCGGCATATGTAGATGGACGTTAGTTTTTTTCTAGTAAAAACTGATGACTACCATTGAGAATAGGTGTCGGTGTGTTTGAAGAACCGACACCTTTAGTGTTATGTGTCGGTTTTTTTGAATAACCGATGCCTATTGTTAACTTAATAGCACCCACGCGAGCCAGACTCTCTTTCCCCTTCTCTGTTTCATTGATTCCACGCGCACTTAGGTCTGGAAAATTTCACCTCCGGTTGTTGCCTCCGTCACCATTCCTTGCTCCTCTGATCGTCGCCTCCGCTGCCGTTCATTTCTCTGGGCGTCGTCGTTCGTTTCTCCTCTGTGTGCTGGTGCCTTCTCCTACTCTCCGGCCGCCACCCTAGCCTTCTATGCTAGCTCTGGCTGCCTGCTCCTGCTCCTGCTCCTTCTCCTACTCACCGTGGTTCGCAAGTTGCTCCGACATCTGCCCCTTCTCTCCAAGTCACTGCTTTCCTTCCCAGGTAGGTCGTTGCCCTTCTTTTTCCTGCACCTCTTCTTCTTACTGCTCCCTCTCCTTACCAAATGGATTACTGCAAGGCCACGACCGTGTGGGCTGGTCACGGCCGTGGCCAGCCCACACGGTTGTGGCCTTGCTTTTATCCATTTGGTAAGGAGGGAGCAGGATACATTTGCAATTGAATACTAATGCTTGACCTAATTCTGTAAATTTTGATGCATGTTGAATTAAGATACTAAAACCCTAATACACATTTCACCATAATCTTGAATTAACTATATTGTTGAAATCTTTTGATCAATCTATGTAAGATATTAAAACCCTAATATTAAATCTCTAATTTTGTAGTGGTGTCACCCTAACATCTACATGAATCCCTATTGTATGATGTAGATTAATGATAATGCATGAGCTAGTTTGAAATTTTGAAATCAATTATGAATCTCTCCATCCCTAGGTCATACTAATTTATGTGTAATCTTTATCTTGATGATGAACATGCATGGACACTCGAAATGTTGAAATCAATGTTATAGAATGACAACACATGTATGTTGGCCTAGAAACCAGTCCAAGATTTACTCATTAGGAGTAAATCTTGGATAGTCCCCGGTTTGGGATTGTTCTTGAACACCTAATCTCCTTTAGGATGTAATTGTTTAATGTGTATTTGGTTTTCATGAAAATTTCGATAGCATTTCCCCGTTTGTTCTATAAGTACATCTGTACTTGGAGAACAACGGGGAAATGCTGCCAAAATTATCTTGAAAACCCAATACACATTATACACTTACTAGTGAGATTAGGTGTTCAAGAATGGGATAGGTGGTACACATTTATTATATATAAGAATGACAACACATGTATTTGTTGGCCTACAAACTCATCAAAGATTTGCTCATTAGGAGTAAATCTTGGATAGTCCCCAGTTTGGGACTGTTCTTGAACACCAAATCTCACTTAGGATGTAAGTGTATAATGCGTATTGGGTTTTCAAGAAAATTTTGGCAGCATTTTCCCATTTGTTCTCTAAGTACATCTGTACTTGGAGAACAACGGGGAAATGCTGCTGAAATTTTCTTGAAAACCCAATACACATTATACACTTACTAGTGAGATTAGGTGTTCAAGAATGGGATAGGTGGTACACATTTATTATATATAAGAATGACAATACATGTATTTGTTGGCCTAAAGTTTTAACCATGCAAAAACTCTAATCTGTTAACCCTAGACCCTAATCTTGTTGTAATATATACTTGTTTTCTCTTTGATCATAGAATGGATAGATCATGGATGTCCATTCACAATCACTGCACCCCAGAGTTTATATATGGTCTTGACCAATTTATTAGATTTGTCGAGGAACATAGGAAACAACCTAGAGATAGGTTCTAGTGTCCATGTAGGCATTGCGGTAACAACTTGAAAGTCAGCACTGGTGACGAAATAAAAATTCATGTCATGTGTAATGGGATTATACAAGGCTATACAGAATGGCACTGGCATGGAGAGATTTCAAACCTGAAACCAGTGGATGTCGATAGCAGTGCTTGTGTGGAAGAAGAAATTGCCTCAGATGACGTAGATGTGAATGAACCAGTTCCAGTAGACATCGTTGATGCGATGCTGGATAGTTGTGGGGTAGAGCACACCGATCCACCTCCCATTTTTAGAAACATTGTGCATGATGATGAGATATCATTATACACAGGTTGTACTAAGTTTACGAAGCTTAGCGCTGTGTTGAGATTGTATAATCTGAAAGCTAACAATAGATGGAGCGACAAAAGCTTCACATCATTTTTGTCTTTGTTGAAAGAAATGCTTCTTGAAGGAAACGAGCTACCAATCTCAACATACCAGGTAAAGAAATTGTTGTGCCCAATGGGAATGGATGCCAAGAAGATACACGCATGCCTGGATGATTGTGTATTATTTAAAAAGGACTATGTGGATTTGAAAGATTGTCTAAAATGTGGTGTGTTACGGTATAAATTGACGACATCGGGGGAGTCCAAAACTAGTTCTCCTACCAAGGAGATGTGGTAGATTATAATATCACAGTTTCAACGCTTGTTTTCCAATCCGATAGATGCAAAGAATTTGAGGTGGCATGTAGATGTTAAGAAAAATAATGATGGGATCCTACGACATGCGTCTGATTCCCCACAGTGGAAGAAGATTGATCTATTGTACCCTAAATTTGGTGAAGAAGTCGGGAATCTAAGACTTGGGCTTTGTACATATGGGATGAATCCATATGGGACATTGAGCAGCCAACAAAGCACTTGTCTAGTCATGCTTGTTATATACAATCTTCCTTCTGGTTGTGTATGAAAAATAAGTATGTAATTTTGTCGTTGTTGATGTCGAGCCCTAAACAACCTAGCAATGATATCGATGTGTATCTTGAACCTCTAATTGATGACTTAAAGATACTCTGGGGCGAAGGTGTGATGACCTATGATGCTACATGAAGAGAGACATTTCGTTTGCATGCTATGTTGCTTTGCACTATAAATGAATTTCCAGCATATGGGAATTTGTATGGATATAGTGTCAAAGGAACTAAAGTGTGTCCTATATGTAAAGAGAACACTGATTCAACAAGACTAAAACATGGCGGTAAAACTGTATATCTCAGCCATCGAAGGTTTCTTAGAAAATTCCATCCGTATCGTAGGAAGCGCAAAGCATTCAATGGATTGAATGAGGAAAGGAGTGCACCTAAACCTATACCAGGGGAGGTTGTTTATGAAAGAGTAAAATACTTTTTCAATGAATTTGGTAAGAGATCACAATGTATTATGGCCACACGGAGTGACAAATCTTTATTCAAGAAGAAGTCAATATTTTGGGATCTTCCTTATTGGAGTTCTTTGACAGTCAGGCATTGTATCGATGCCATGCACGTTGAGAAAAATGTTTGTGATAGTGTCATTGGTACTTTGTTGAATATACCAGGTAAGACTAAAGATGGGATAAAATCCAGACTGGACCTACGTGAAATGGGAATAAGGTCAGAATTAACAGAATTACGTGAAATGGGAAATTGGATAACATACTTACCTCCCACTTGTTACACATTGTCTAGAAAGGAGAAGAAAGTTTTTTGTGAATGTTTGGTAAATGTTAAGATGCCACAGGGTTACTCATCCAACATCTGTAGATTGGTATCAATGAAAGATCTGAATTTGATAGGTCTTAAATCTCATGATTGTCACACTCTAATGCAACAAATATTGCTTGTGGCAATTCGATCTATATTGCCAAAGCATGTAAGGTTTGCAATCACCAGACTTTGTTTCTTTTTCAATAGTCTGTGCAGCAAAGTCATTGACCCTGATACTCTTGATAATTTGCAAAGAGAAGTGGTTGTTACCCTATTCATCTTGATATGTATTTTCCTCCGTCGTTCTTTAATATCATGGTACATCTTATTGTCCACTTGACTACGGAAGTGAAAATGTCGGGACCAATTTTCTTACATTGGATGTATCCCTTTGAACGATACATGAGCGTTTTTAAAAGTGATGTTTGAAACTGTTATCGGGCTGAAGGGAGTATTATTGAGGGTTATGAGGTGAGAGAGGTTATGGATTTTTGCAATGACTTTCTCAGTGGTAATGATACACCTGGTAATGACAAGAATATTGAGGAGCAATTTGGCAAAGGAATTTTGGGATCACGGGTGAAAGTAACCAGCCGTGAGCAGTTGGAACAAGGTCACTTGTATATTTTGCACAACATGGATGAAGTGAGTGTTTATATCGAGGAACATACCAATTTCATCAAGAGACAATATCCTAGAGCCAATACAATGTGGCTTGCTAGAGAGCATAACAAGACATTTATTAAGTGGTTTGAAGATAAAGTCTTACATCAACTATCTCAAACACCGGATGATATTAGTGAAACTATTAAATGCCTCACCTTTAAACCAAAATTGAATGTTATGTCTTATGAAGGGTATGACATTAATGGATTCACATATTACACAAAGTGCCAAGATGATAAGAGTGTCATCCAAAATAGTGGGGTCACCCTTCAAGTGTCGACTATGTTTTTTGCAAGTGCAAAGGATAACAGTCCACATGAAGCTAAAATGTCATATTACGGTGTCATTGAAGACATATGGGAGTTTGATTACATAGATTTCAGAATTCCACTCTTCATATGTAATTGGGTTGATAACACCAAAGGAGTTATAGTGGATGAATTGGGTTTCACTTTAGTGAACTTTGAAAAGATTGGCAAGAAGGGTGAACCATTTATATTGGCATCACAGGCGAAACAGGTATTTTATATCGATGATCCTGCAAATGATAAATGGTCAGTTGTTCTTCATGGTAAAAGACAATTCATAGAAGATCCTATAGATGAAGAAGAGTACTCTGATAAGTACGATGAGTCTAGTCCATTCTCATTTGGGTTGCCAACACCAGCAAATATTGAAGCTAATGATGACTTGTATGTGTGCAAAGATCACAATGAAGGATTGTTAATTGATAAAAAAATCACAATATTAGAGGCATGTTTATATTTTTTTATATGTTTTATTTTTCTGAATGTGAACTTTACAATGTGAATTACTTTACAATGTGAATGTGAACTTTACAATGTGAATTTTACAATGTGAATTAATTTACAATGTGAACTTTACAATGTGATTACTTTACAATGTGAATGTGAACTTTACAATGTGAGCTTTACAATGTGAATGTGAACTTTCAGATGGCTGAGCATTCTCCTGATGACCGTGATGATGATTACCATGAGGGTGAGGACATCAATGTGCCGCCTCAAAATGTAAGTTTTAAAAATATATCATAAATTTATATCTATATGTCCATTTATAGTTATATCCTGTAAATGTGTTTATTTTGTCAACTTTTAGGTTGATGATGCCCATGTACCCTCTGAAGCACTTGAGGCACTTGATGAGCAGCACCAAAAAGTTGAAAAGAGAAGGGGCATCACTATTATGAAGAAGTTAATAGAGCAAAGGGAAAATGGACCCAAACTTGTTGTGGATTTTGATAATGCAGAAAACACAATTAGAGTGAATCGTAATTCGTTTGTTTCATATCTTGGATATGTTACTCGTAGCCATTGCAGTTGTAACATAGATTCTTGGCATAAAGTTCCTAAGGGGAAGAAATACATAATATGGAAGGATTTATGTGTGATTTATTATTAATTTGCAATTCTATTTTGTAGATTACTAATTTTTTAGATACTAGTTAATAGAAATTCTATTTTGCAGAGTATATTTGAATTGGATGAAAAGATGCATCGTAAATGCATGATGCAATGCTGTGGAAGAGTCCTAAGGAACTATAGGACAAATCTCACCCAAGAATACATAAAAGAAGGTGACAAGAGGAAGAAGACAACCACTGAACAGTGGAACTTCCTAGACCAAGAAGAATGGGGCGCGTTTGTTGCTTCAAGACAAACTGATGAATTCAAGGTATTAGGCGTCACTCCCAATTTAATTAATATACGTTGTATTCACCTATTCAAGATTAACATTTAGTGTTACTATCCAAATCATTAATGTGTATACTAACTAGGCCCTCAGTGATGTGCAAAAAGAAAGGCGTGCACTGAATGTGCATGACCACACAATTGGTCCAAAGGGGTATGCAAGCATTCGCCAAAAACTACAGGCTGAGTCTACTGCTCAGTCTGCTGCTACTTAGGAGTCCTCTACTATAGGTACCACACCTCTGCCTCGCCATGATGTCTGGATAGCTGGGAGGAAAAATAAGAAGGGAGAAATAAGGAAGCCCGCAACTGCTGAGGCGACTGCAAAAATGGTAAAATACAACTCTTAGAGCAATCGTTCAAATATTGATTATTTGTGGTGTTTACTTAATTACAAATTTTTGTTTTGGCAATTAGCGAGAGCTGCATGAGCTGAGGAAACAAGGCAAGTTCATCCCTGAGGGCACAAGGGATGAATTGACAGTTGCTCTGGGTTACCCAGAGCATCCTGGACATGTTAGGGCTGCAGGCGCTGGTGTGGGCATCAAAGCATTCTTTGGGCCATCCCAGTGCAAACATGTCCCAAAAGCAGGACTTTCACAAGAAGAGGTAACCTAGTCTTTCTTTATAATGTTACTTTAAATTAGAATTCAATAATCAGAAGCTAACATTTCTTTTATCCATGTATAGGTAGATAAGATAGTTGATAGGAAACTCAAAGAAGCAATGAGCAAGTGGAAAGCATCTCTGACTGCCACTTAGCAGATAGTACCTTGGCGTCCCGGTCTACTCCTACTGTAGAGGTTGGGAGTAATCATGTACACCCACCACCTAGCACATCCGATGTAAGTATTTTTATAACACAGTTACTAGTTTTTTCAAGATGATATGTTTTCAACATGATATATATATATATATATATATATATATATATATATATATATATATATATATATATATGTATATAACATTCTTTACACAAAAATTTGTAGGGGTTGAAGCCATGCCATCTAAAAAGTAAAAAATTTGTCATTGTAGAGGTATCAACTTACCCATCCCTACCAGGGGAAATGTTTCATGGGTCTACATTGCTAGCTGGTTGGGTTTGTGTGAGCATGGTACATATATTCCCCAATTGGATGGATCTTCCATTGCCATATGCCCACCTCGATTGTGAAATGCTTGGTGAAGCAGAAGGCGGAGTGATATTGTGGCCAAAAGTGGATGTCCTCTATACTGAAACTATATGGTAAATTTACATTACATTAAATTTTTAGTGTGTGTATATGATGTCAATTGATCTAAAATTATATATATACAGGTTAAAAAGAAGACACCCAGAGCATCTAGGCCTCCACCTCCACCTCCTACATTACCAAGTTGGGCTCCACAGGACCTACCTGTCCCGTTAGGTCCTAATTGTAGTGGTATGACAATATGGTTAGGCGAACATGATATAAATTTCCCTATAACTGTTTCTTTAGATGCGGATGCTGTAGGTCAATCATATGAAAGCAAACTATTTATATAAGATATTTTGGAGTTGTTTTGATATGATTAGTTGAATACATATATGATAGAGCTATGGATAAGGTGAGATCTTCTTTATACATCCATATACCTTGTGTAGGATCTGGTGATCTGGTTTATTATTTATTAATGCATATGTAATACATGTTTTGCAGCTACTTAGATAAGATATGTGCAGATTTTTCATTCGAACATGTAGGATTTTTTATTCCATCTTTGATTAGTCTAGTAGCTAAAGACCCTCCGTCAGTTCAACAATACTGTTGTGATGCTTTTACAAATTTTTCTCAAAATAACAAGACAGTGATAATAGCTCCATTCAATGTGGAGTAAGTTTACTTTGCTTATAATTTGGACTTGAGAAAATTACATTTTTATTGTGGATTTTGAGTTATTAATTTTTAACTTTTTTACCTCTAGTGGTACGCATTGGGAGTTACTAGTTATTATCCCTGAGACGTTCACTGTCTATTATCTAGATCCTAAGCGGACTAAATTGAATTTAAAATATGGACACAAAATGAAAATGGCATTATTCCAGTGAGAAATATTTCATTTTCTTATCCGTTAACATATGTTATTACATTACTATTTAATTATGCAATGTACTTTGTTACATTAATATGTAGGGATTTAGATGAGTTCAAAAAAACTAGAGGAAAGGTCCCTAGGAAAAAGAACCAGCCAATAATTTGGAAGAACGTGGAAGTAAGTTCCCAACTGCAATGTATATATTATTTATGTGAACAATGCTTAATTAGTTTTTTTTTTAATATTTTGTATGTTTCAATTTATTGTGTGCTACACAAGACAACGGATGGGCATGTGCATACTATGTGATGCGATTTATGCACATGATTATCAAATATGCAGCAAGGGACATCGATACCATTCCTGAGGTATTATATATAGTCTCATTAGATAATATGAAATATATCAATCTTATTTATATATTATTAATTATATATATACATCATTCTCTTTGGAGGTGTTTAAAATTGACCACACTACAGGAAAGGCGTTACCAGATGTACATGCTCCCTATACGACGAAAGAATTAAATGATGTAAGAGAAGAATGGGCAACAACCATACAAGTAGTAGGGTTTTTAAAATATAATTGGGATGTTGATAGCGAATAATGACTAAAGAATGATATTTTGTAAATGAATTTCTAAATTGTAATATGTGTGAATGTTTCTACATGTGTATGAATGTTTATACATGTGTGAATGTGAAAATGAATGAAATTGTTGGTTATTATATGAATGTTTCTACATGTGTGAATGTGAAAATGAATGGAACTGTAGATTGCTACATGAATGTTTCTACATGTGTGAAAATCGAATGGAACTGTAGGTTGTTAAATGTGTGAAAATTAAGGTTGTTAATTTTGCAGGTTTGTGGCATGTTGTTAGCTGATATCAATGGATGTCATAAAACCTACAGTTCATAACTGAACTACAGGTTTCTCATCTTGCGACCAGCCATAGTAGGCCTGCAGACTGATAAGAAAAAAAAGCATGCAATAGGCATCAGTTATTTGTTTAAAACTGACGATAAATGATTACAACATCGGATAAATAATTATAACTGACGCCTAATGCATGTGATGTGGCGTTAGTTATCAATAATAAACCGACGTTGATGGTTCTTGCGTCGGTTGCCCTACTAGTAACCGACGTCGATTTCCCTAATGAGGACAGACACCATGGTCGTGGTAGCGGACCAGACACTATGGTTGTACTGGCCAGCACGGTCGTGGCAGCGGTCCAGACAACACGGCTATGCTGGCTAGCATGACTGTGGTAGTGATATGGTATCGGTTATCACTAATAAACTGACACTGATAGTGCCCCAGATGGCGCCCTTTCTGTGGCGTGAAGGTTTATGGCGTCAGTTTTAAAGCTAATAACCGACGCATATACCCCTGCTAGTGTATTTTTAGTGGTGTGCAAAGGGTTGTGGCATCGGTTTGAGAACTGATGCCTAACTATTGGCCTTTTAGCAGCGCCCACATATGTGTCACATTAAAATTAACACTAAAGGCGTTAAATAACTGACACTAATGGCTGGTTATGTACTAGTGACCATCTTTATGTAAAGATAACAAACAAGGGTTATCATCCAATGTGAAACATTGTGTTAACCCTATACAAATATGCTACACAACTGTCTTAAATTTTTTATTATGTCGTGAAGAATGTGAGGATACCACTCAAAATCCAACTGACCACTCCTAAGTCGAAATCAGTGTCATACAAGATCTACGAAGAGGCAGACTCCTAAGATTTTCTCCGCCCCTGGTCAGTATGGGTCCGCCATAGTGACACATAAGGTCATGCTGCTAACAGCCTAGTTCGTCCTTGGTATAGGTCACGACACTAGTGAAAGAAGGTGGGTACACATACCTGACGTGTATTTTACTACGCACTAAAAACGCAAGTATACGCGTCGAGTAGTACATGCCTTTATGAGGCCCGAGTCGAACACAGGGATACGCGGAATTGTAGGAGACTCCTACTAACTATTCGTGATCAGCTAAGCCGAATAACAAATTGGGATTTGTTGTCAAAATTAAAAGAAAATAAAAATAAAACAAAGCAAACAATCGATTAAATGTTAATTTAATCAATTCAAAAGGGTATCTTTTGGATTGCGGTTTCACCGCAAGTTTTCATTGTATTAGATTTTATATAATGCCTCAATCTTCTCTCTCTATCCGGGTAGTGGCCTAAAAACAGAATTGCCCACTGTCGTGGTGCAGTTCACTACTTAGGTTTAGGTCGGTTCCACCATCGTAGTAACCTATCCCCTAAATTAAGTGCATTATGAACGATCTCTCAGTATCCACCATTAATTTTACACCACGTTGGTCAAGGGATTTATCAATTAATGTAGGTTTCGCCTCTTTTCAGCCGTTAATCTTTCTTTCAAAGTGATTAAGGGCATTAAGTTATTTTTATGGTGATCAAGCATAACAATATATGGAGAAAATGAAACTATACCACGGATTTAAAAGAGAAAACAAAAATTATTATTATAAAACTGTCATACAATGAATCCCCGGGCTACTCCCGGTCCTAAAGATGAAGGGGATTAGCCCCGCATGTTCATCTCAAACAAGTACAAGGTAAAGATAGGGGAAATCATGTGAAAAACGTGAATTGAAAGGGAAAACCCCTGAACGGAGAAGAACCGGTTGAACCTTTGCGTAGAACACGTGCTCTCCTGCCTCTCGGTGGTGAAATCCGTCTTCTACAGTGTTCGGATCGACTGGTATGAACTTCTGGCCTCCGTTCTCCTCTCTACTGCTTCTCGGTACTCGTGCAATGGCTAATGAGATGGATCCCCCCGTCTGGGCGGTTGTCCTTAGGTTTAATTCCCTCATTAGGTTGCTAATTAACCACGGCCGTCCGATTGAGATCAATCTAAATCAAACGCATATCTGACGGTTTCAATACCATCGACGCGTGTCGATGGTATCGACCCAGTGTAGTGGCGGCCGGCTGCAAACCCTTCCTTTGTCGCGCCCGACATCATCTTGATACCATCGACCGCTTCCTTGCCAGAAAACTAAAGGTATCTCGATACCATCGACATCCCAGTCGATGGTATCAGCACTTTGCTGCTCCTTTTAGCTGGAAAAAATGACCATGTCGATGGTATCGACTTCCGTCGATGGTATCGATGGAAGCAGATACTCGTTTGTCCTGAAATTCAAACATGGAACCAAATAAATTCACACAAATAATAATATTCTGACAATTAATGCTCAAAACGATGTAATAAGGGAGATTTGACATAAAATGATAGCAAAGACCAAAATAGATGAATTATGTGATATTAACCATAAAAATGACTAATTAAAGCATAAAATACATATGAAACAGGTCTATAAATGTGACTCAAAATCATCGCATCAAACTCCCCTAAGCTTGAATGTTGCTCGCCCCCGAGCAACTAATCCTTAGAATAGAATTGCTAATGTCAACTGAAGAACAACGCATCAAAACCAACATCCAAATGACTCCCACCTATCAATCACATACCAGCCCTCTCTAACCACGGAATCGTAATTACCCTGCAGGTGAAAGTAATCATCCATAAGAAAAATCGACCACTAAACTGATGAACACTATCACATAAGGCAGTTAACATAATAAAACTCGCTGGTTCAGACTTGATGCATCTTGTGATCTACTATACTACGTTGCTCGCCCTAACTACCATTTACATGGAAGCAGTTCTCCTGATATACATTGGTGAGGAGAAATTCATGGTGGCCTACCAATCCGAGCAACGGGTGGATGAAAATGGGTGGTTCATGGAAGAAAGTGGAAGTATGATACAGTTTCAACATGCATAAAACAAAAATGTCCTAAATGATGCAAATGCACATGGAAAATGCCCTAATGCCTAAAGTTGGGTGGAATGATGCATGCATTAACTATCTGCCTCAAAATGAGATGGACATCTAATTAAGCTACATCATGTACTCAATTATCTTAAAATGTTGGTGATACTACGTTCCTTTATCTTTCTTATTCCAATTGCTTCAAAGTAACTTTTTTTTCTCCTTTTTTTCAATATGCAGATTTTTTTCAGATTTTTTCCCTTTTCTTTTTTTTTCATTTTTCAAACCCTTATATCCATAATTGATAATGAATATTTTATCGGGCTTATTTTTCTTCCTAATTCAGAAATTTGCACTATTTAGAAGGTATGGAACAATTTAATTCACCATTGAAGAAAAATTGAGATACATGATATACTTTATGCATGAAAAATTATGAATGCATCTGAATGACATGCACCTAAGGATAATGTGCATGTATTACTATTCTCATTTTTTTTATATATGCAAAACATATGGAAAAAGAATTAATGCAAGCCCTAACTACATGGAATGCAATCAAAGAAGTCAAAACTGTAAATTACTTCCAATTCTTGGGGTGGATTGTGAAAAGCGAAAAGGTGGAAAGATCACAAGACTAGGTTACTGAACCTTAGAAAGATATTATGTGTCCCTCCTTACTGACATGTGTAAAGTTATGAAGTTTCTCTTTCCTATTTCTAATTAAGGTCACATTACCATTTGATCATATTAGGCTCAAACAAACTTATCCATCCACTTTCATGAATCATTAGGAGTAAAGTTGTGAATTGTTATTTTAGAGTTGACAGAACCAATCATTTTCGTAGGTTAATTGCACAAGGTTAAACAAAACAAGCTTTTCAGATACCCATGCACACTACAGAGATGACACAACTTTATGACATCCACGATTACACTAGATAGCATGTGGATCCTAAACAAACTAAAATTTCAAAACAACTAAGAAAAACAAAAACAATAAAAACTAAAAACAAAAAAAAAGATACATCTGTTCCAACTACCCCCTAAGCTTGAATCTGACTATGGCCTCGTAGTCAAAATCAAACTCAAGGATTGGAAAAGTGATACCGACTCAGTCTTGTAGAGGTGGAGGCGGGTACTGCGGCGTCGTGGGGTCCCAAGATGGGTATTGCCCCTGAAAGGTCGGATCATACTGAGGCATTGGAGGAGGCTGTGGGTACCCCCCAAAGTAATTCTGGCTCCAGTAATGATCATAAAACGGCAGGTGCTGCTTCTCCATCCTGTGCAGCCGATCGTGGATGTCTTGATTGGCGAAAAGAAGGTGTCGATGGTATCGATGCCTCATCCGGATCGATGAAGTGGACTCCGCGATCGCCGTTGATCTGTTTGCGCGGATCGGTGATGTGGATGGTCGATACCATCGACGAGGGTCGATGGTATCGACTTGTCTTAGTTACAACACCGCCAATTTGCATCTCAACCTGTAGCCGTGTCGATACCATCGACATGGCCATCGATGGTATCGACTTTCCTGAGTTGATTTTGTATGTAAATCTCCAGAGATCTCGATGGTATCGACTGGCATGTAGATACCATCGACCTTGATTTTGCAATCTTCCTGTAGGCCAATCAATACCATCGACGAGGCCGTCGATGGTATCGACGCAGTGCGAAATCTGCAGTCTTCCACCTGTTTCATGGTCGATACCATCGACCAGTGTGTCGATGGTATCGACTCTGCCTCAGCCTGCACATCAAACAAACTGATCACGGTATCTTATTTACACTAAAAATCAAGACAAAATAAATCAACCTATGAATGTACATGAACTATCCTAATGTACCGATGGTTGGGTTGCCTTCCAACAAGCGCCCTTATTTAACGTCTTAGGCTAGACGATGTTAAACTCAATTTCTTTTCATTTTGGGGACTGCGCTTAGAGGATCGTGCGGTAATTTGAATTCAACTCGATCTCCTCCAATTCCCAAGGACAATGTACCTCTCCCTAAGGCAGTCACGACATCCGCCGTTGCTTGAAAAGGTCTTCCTAGAAGAATTTCACAACTTTGGAGCGGTGGCATATCCATGACAACAAAATCCACCGGGAATATGAATCGATCCACTTTGACGAGAACATCTTCACATACTCCATATGGTCTCACTATAGACCCATCTGCCAGTTCAATTGTCGCAGCCGACTTCTTGATCTCTTTTAACCCAAGATTTTGAAATGTCGCCAGAGGCATAAGATTTATGCTGGTGCCGAAATCACATTGCGCTTTAGGAAAATGTCGACCACCTATTGAGCAAGGAATGTAGAAGCCTCCTGGGTCTTTTCTCTTCTTTGGCAAACTCCCGTGAATCAAAGAGCTCACCGTCTCATTCATCCTACAAATATCATCATCTTTTATCCGCCTCTTCTTATTGATGATTTCTTTGATGAACCTCCCATAGGCGGGAACCTTCTCGATCATCTCCACTAATGGAATATTTATGTGGAGTTTTCGGAATATTTCCAAGAATTTCCTAAAATGACAATGCTCTTTCTTTGGATTCAGATTGTCCAGATTTGACACATCTGCTGCATTCACACGCCTGTGAGGTGGCACATATGAGCTTTTCAGTGCCAACTCCCCTAAGCTTGCTTCAATCACTCCCTCTGACGTGGGCTTTGGCGAGACATCATCAACAGTAATAGCTTGTTGTGGTTCCTCTCTCGCATTAGATGTTTCCACACGTGCACAAACAGCCTTCAATTGTTCTTCTTGCCTAGATGGAGATGCAATATTCATAACTGGCTGTGATTTTCTGAAGAAAGTGTTTCCGCCAGGTAGTCCATAGTAAGTGTGTGGATACGGTATCGCCGGCGTTGCATGCGTATTAAAAGTCATTTTGCTTTCCTCTTTTGCTTCTGGCACCTGAGATACCTCCTCATTGCTTACCACAGACATATACTTGACCTGATGGGGTGCTCGGGCCACGTTTGCATTCTTGACCGGTTTTTGTTGATTGGCGTGCTTGATGGCCGCCACTTCACTGGAAATCTTTGCCCAAGTGGTTTCTAATGCCCGCATTTGTGCTCCATGGCTTTGCAGCGTCTGCCCAAACTTGGTTAGAATATCACCTTGAGATTGCAATTGCTTACCAAACATAGCCATCATCTCCTGGTTCTGGTGTACCATCTGACTAAGTAATTCTGTGTTCTTATCCTCGGCTCTAGGCTGTGGCTTCACCTCTGGATCCTGTAGAAAATTGTTAGGATCCTTCCAAGAGAACTTTTTGTCCTTTCTCCATGCATAGTCATTGTTTCTGTAGCCCTGTTGTTGCATGAATTTGACTTGGGCTTCCTCATCCTCAGATGCATCTTCCTTAGCTAGCAATTTCTTGGCTAGAAGATCTAACTTGTCGTTCAGCTCCTTAATTACTTTGGATTCACCTGCTACTCTGACCTGCTCAACAACACCTCTATCACCCCATGACTGTTTCCTAGCCATGTTCTTTAATATCTCCCAACATCTGGTATCCGTATTATTCAGAAAGAATCCTGACCCAGCTGAATCAAGGTTACTCCTATCGTGCTCGGAGAGAGAAAAATAGAAGATCTTCACCTGTGTCTCTTTATGCAGCCCGTGATGCGGGCACCGCCTCAGCATGACCTGAAATCTCTCCCAGGTCTCAGAATATATCTCACCAGCCTGTTGGGTAAAGTTGTGAATCTTCCTGATCATGTCGTTAGTCTTCTCAGGAGGGAAGAACCTCTAAAAGAAGACCTCCACCATATGGTCCCAGGATTCGACAAACTCATCGTCCAGGTTGTGTAGCCATTCCCATGCAATTCCCGCTAGTGAACTCGGGAAGAGTTTCAAATAAAACGTCGTCTGTGGAAATCTTTCAATCTTCACCATATTGCAATTCTCCTAGAATTGACTCAGATGCGCAAAAAACTTGACGTGTATTTTACTACGCGCTAAAAATGCAAGTATACACATCGAGTAGTACAGGCCTTTGTGAGGCCCGAGTCAAACACAGGGATACTCAGAATTGTTGGAGACTCCTACTAACTATTCCTGATCGGCTAAGACGAATAACAAATTGGGGTTTGTTGTCAAAATTAAAAGAAAATAAAAATAAAACAAAGAAAACAATCGATTAAATGTTAATTTAATCAATTCAAAAGGGTATCTTTAGGATTGCGGTTTCACCGCGGGTTTTCAAAAGTGTGTATTTGGTTCCATGTTTGAATTTCAGGACAAACGAGTATCTGCTTCCGTCGATACCATCGACGGAAGTCGATACCATCGACATGGTCACAGGTTGCCAGCCGAAAGGAGCAGCAAAGTGTCGATACCATCAACAAGGATGTCGATGGTATCGAGATACCTTCAGGTTGTTGGCGAGGAAGCGGTCGATAGTATCGACCCCAAGTCGATACAATCGACGCATGGAGGCTACAGTGTCGGGAGCTTACAAAAACCGACACCTAAAGAAGTCGATACCATCGACCCTCGTCAATGGTATCGAGATGATGTCAGGCGCGATAAAGGAAGGGTTTGCAGCCGGCCGCCACTACACAGGGTCGATACCATCGACACGCCTTGATGGTATCGAAACCGTCAGATATGCGTTTGATTTAGATTGATCTCAATCGTACGGCCGTGGTTAATTAGCAACCTAATGAGAGAATTAAACCTAAGGACGGCGGCCCAGGCGGGAGGATCCATCTCATTAGCCATTGCACGAGTATCGAGGAGTAGTAGAGAGGAGAACAGAGGCCAGAATTTCATACCAGTCGATCTGGATGCTGCAGAAGACGGATTTCACCACCGAGAGGCGGGAGAGCACGTGTTCTACGCAAAGGATCAACCGGTTCTTCTCCATTCAGGGGTTTTCCCTTTCAATTCACGTTTTTCACATGATTTCCCCGATCTTTACCTTGTACTTGTTTGAGATGAACATGCGGGGCTAATCCCCTTCATCTTTAGGACCGGGAGTAGCCCGGGGATTCATTGAATGACAGTTTTATAATAATAATTTATATTTTCTCTCTTAAATCTGTGGTAGAGTTTCATTTTCTCCATATATTGTTATGCTTGATCACCATAATAATAACGTAATGCCCTTAATCACTTTGAAAGAAGGATTAACGGCTGAAAAGAGGTGAAACCTACATTAATCGATAAATCTCGTGACCAAGGTGGTGTAAAATTAATGGTGGATACTGAGAGATCGTTCATAATGCACTTAGTTTAGAGGATAGGTTACTACGACGGTGGAACCGACCTAAAACTAAGTAGTGAACTGCACCACGATAGTGGGCAATTATGTTTTCAGGCCACTACCCAGATAGAGAGAGAAGATTGAGGCATTATATAAAATCTAATACAATGAAAACCCGCGGTGAAACCGCAATCCTAAAGATACCCTTTTGAATTGATTAAATTAACATTTAATCTATTGTTTGCTTTGTTTTATTTTCATTTTCTTTTAATTTTGACAACAAACCCCAATTTTTTATTCGGTTTAGCTGATCGCAAATAGTTAGTAGGAGTCTCCAACAATTCTGAGTATCCCTGTGTTCGACTCGGGCCTCACAAAGGCATGTACTACTCGACGCGTATACTTGCATTTTTAGCACGTAGTAAAATACACGTCAAGTTTTTGGCGCCTTTGCCGTGGATACGGCGAATTGTTGGCACTTTGAGTGCTACGAGCGACCATTCTAGGCCACAGTTTTTTTATCTTTGAAACAACTTTAAATATTTTCTTTTTATTTCTCATTAATTTGATACTCGTTAAAGCATTGTACTGAACTAAACCTTTCGCATTTCAGGTACGTTGCATGGTGCAAACGCGTAGTACAGACTACACGAGTCGCACAACTGAGGTTCCACTGACGGGACCTGAGGACGAGGAGTATTACGAGCAAGAGCAACAAGAAGAGGTAGATTCTGAATTCGAACACGAAGAGATGGCCGACGAACCAACGATTTGGGCAAAGATCAAAGCTTCTTCCGCATCTGCTTCTAAAGGGCCGATAAAGAAGCAAGCAATCAATATACTGACGTATAAGATTGATCTGGCCATAATCCATTTGGTTAAGTCGAATGCTTTTCATGGGCTAAAGAATGAGGATCCCGTTGCGCATCTGAGTCAATTCTTGGAGAATTGCGACATGGTGAAGATTAACAGATTTCCACAGACGGCGCTTTATTTGAAACTCTTCCCGAGTTCACTAGCGGTAGTTGCACGGGAATGGCTACACAACTTGGACGATGAGTTTGTCGAATCCTGGGACCATATGGTGGAGGTCTTCTTTGAGAGGTTCTTCCCTCCTGAGAAGACTAACGACATGATCAAGAAGATTCACAACTTTACCCAACATGCTGGTGAGACATATTCTGATACCTGGGAGAGATTTCAGGTCATGCTGAGGCGGTGCCCGCATCACGGGCTGGATAAAGAGACATAGGTGAAGATCTTCTAATTTTCTCTCTCCGAGCACGATAGGAGTAACCTTGATTCAGCTGGGTCAGGATTCTTTCTGAATAATACGGATACCAGATGTTGGGAGATAGTAAAGAACATGGCTAGGAAATAGTCATGGGGTGACAGAGGTGTTGTGGAGCAGGTCAGAGTAGCAGGTGAATCCAAAGTAATTAAGGAGCTGAACGAAAAGTTAGATCTTCTAGCCAAGAAGTTTCTAGCTAAGGAAGATGCATCTGAGGATGAGGAAGCCCAAGTCAAATTCATGCAACAACAGGGCTACAGAAACAATGACTATGCATGGAGAAAGGACAAAAAGTTCTCTTGGAAGGATCCTAACAATTTTCTGCAGGATCCAGAGGCGAAGCCACAGCCTAGAGCCGAGGATAAGAACACAGAATTACTTAGTCAGATGGTACAGCAGAACCAGGAGATGATGTCTATGTTTGGTAAGCAATTGTAATCTCAAGGTGATATTCTAACCAAGTTTGGGCAGATGCTGCAAAGCCATGGAGCACAAATGCGGGCATTAGAAACCACTGTGGCACATATTTCCAGTGAAGTGGCGGCCATCAAGCACGCCAATCAATAGAAACCAGCCGAGAAGTCAAATGTGGCCCGAGCACACCATCAGGTCAAGTATATGTCTGTGGTAAGCAATGAGGAGGTATCTCAGGTGCCAGAAGCAAAAGAGGAAAGCAAAATGACTTTTAATACGCATGTGACGCCGGTGATACCGTATCCACACACTTACTATGGACTACCTGGCGGAAACACTTTCTTCAAAAAATCACAGCCAGTTATGAATATTGCATCTCCATCTAGGCAAGAAGAACAATTGAAGGTTGTTTGTGCACGTGTGGAAACATCTAATGCGAGAGAGGAACCACAACAAGATATTACTGTTGATGATGTCTCACCAAAGCCCACGTCATAGGGAGTGATTGAAGCAAGCTTAGGGGAGTTGGCCCCGAAAAGCTCATATGTGCCACCTCACAGGCGTGTGAATGCAGCAGATGTGTCAAATCTGGACAATCTGAATCCAAAGAAAGAGCATCTTCATTTTAGGAAATTTTTGGAAATATTCCGAAAAATCCACATCAATATTCCATTAGTGGAGATGATCGAGAAGGTTCCCGCCTATGGGAGGTTCATCAAAGAAATCATCAATAAGAAGATGCGGATAAAAGACGATGATATTTATCGGATGAATGAGACGGTGAGCTCTTTGATTCACAGGAGTTCGCCAAAGAAGAGAAAATACCCAGGAGGCTTCTACATTCCTTGCTCAATAGGTGGTCGACATTTTCCTAAAGCGCAATGTGATTCCGGCGCCATCATAAATCTTATGCCTCTGGCGACATTTCAAAAGCTTGTGTTAAAAGAGATCAAGAAGTCGGTTGCGACAATTGAACTGGCAGATGGGTCTATAGTGAGACCATATGGAGTATGTGAAGATGTTCTCGTCAAATTGGATCGATTCATATTCCCGGTGGATTTTGTTGTCATGGATATGCCACCTCTCCAAAGCTGTGAAATTCTTCTAGGAAGAACTTTTCAAGCAACGGCGGATGTCGTGACTGCCTTAGGGAGAGGTACATTGTCCTTGGGAATTGGAGGAGATCGAGTTGAATTCAAATTACCGCACGATACTCTAAGTGCAGTCCCCAAAATTAAAAGAAAATGAGTTTAATGTTGTCTAGCCTAAGACGTTAAATAAGGGTACTTGTTGGGAGGCAACCCAACCATCGGTACATTAGGATAGTTCATGTACATTCGTATGTTGATTTATTTTGGCTTGATTTTTAGTGTAAAGAAGATACCCTGATTGGTTTGTTTGATGTGCAGGCTGAGGCAGAGTCGATACCATCGACACACTGGTCGATGGTATCGACCATGAAACAGGTTGAAGACTGCAGATTTCGCACTGCGTCGATACCATCGACGGCCTCGTCAATGGTATCGATGGACCTACAGGCAGATCGCAAAATCAAGGTCGATGGTATCGACATGCCAGTCGATACCATCGAGATCTCTGGAGATTTACAGACAAAATCGACTCAGGAAAGTCGATACCATCGACGGCCATGTCGATGGTATCGACACGGCTACAGGTTGAGATGCAAAGTGGTAGTGTTGTAACTAAGACAAGTCGATACCATCGACCCTCATCGATGGTATCGACCATCCACATCACCGATCAGCGCAAACAGATCAACGGCGATCGCGGCGTCCATGTCATCGATCCGGATGAGGCGTCGATACCATCGACGCCTTCTTTTCGCCAATCAAGAGAACATCCACGATCGGCTTCACAGAATGGAGCAGCAGCACCAACCGTTTTATGATCATTACTGGAGCCAGAATTACTTTGGGGGGTACCCACAGCCTCCTCCAATGCCCCAGTATGATCCGACCTTTCAGGGGCAATACCCATCTTGGGACCCCACAGCGCCGCAGTACCCGCCTCCACCTCCACAAGACTGAGCCGGTATCACTGTTCCAATCCTTGAGTTTGATTTTGACTATGAGGCCATAGTCACATTCAAGCTTAGGGGGGTAGTTGGAACAACTGTATTTTTTTTTAGTTTTTATTGTTTTTGTTTTTCTTAGTTGTTTTGAAATTTTAGTTTGTTTAGGATCCACATGCTATCTAGTGTAATCGTGGATGTCATAAAGTTGTGTCATCTCTGTAGTGTGCATGGGTAAAATCAAGGAAAATTAATTTTTTTTTATATGTCTGAAAAGCTTGTTTTGTTTAACCTTGTGCAATTAACCTACGAAAATGATTGGTTCTGTCAACTCTAAAACAACAATTCACAACTTTACTCCTAATGATTCATGAAAGTGGACGGATAAGTTTGTTTGAGCCTAATCTGATCAAATGGTAATGTGACCTTAATTGGAAATAGGAAAGAGAAACTTCTTAACTTTACACAGGTCAGTAAGGAGGGACACATAATATCTTTCTAAGGTTCAGTCACCTAGTCTTGTGATCTTTCCACCTTTTCACTTTTCACAATCCACCCCAAGAATTGGAAGTAATTTACAGTTTTGACTTCTTTGATTGCATTCCATGTAGTTAGGGCGTGCATTAATTCTTTTTCCTTATGTTTTGCATATATAAAAAAATGAGAATAGTAATACATGCACATTATCCTTAGGTGCATGTCATGTAGATGCATTCATAATTTTTCATGCATAAAGTATATCATGTATCTCAATTTTTCTTCAATGGTGAATTAAATTGTTCCATACCTTCTAAATAGTGCAAATTTCTGAATTAGGAATAAAAATAAGCCCGATAAAATATTCATTATCAATTATGGATATAAGGGTTTGAAAAATGAAAAAAAAAAAGAAAAGGAGAAAATTCTGAAAAAAAATCTGCATATTGAAAAAAAAAGTTACTTTGAAGCAATTGGAATAAGAAGGAGAAAGGAACGTAGTATCACCTGCATTTTAAGATAATTGAGTACATGATGTAGCTTAATTAGATGTCCATCTCGTTTTGAGACGGATAGTTAATGCATGCATCATTCCACCCAACTTTAGGCATTAGGGCATTTTCCATGTGCATTTGCATCATTTAGGACATTTTTGTTTTATGCATGCTGAAACTGTATCATACTTCCACTTTCTTCCATGAACCACCCATTTTCATCACCCCGTTGCTCGGATTGGTAGGCCACCGTGAATTTCTCCTCACCAATGTATATCAGGAGAACTGCTTCCATGTAAATGGTAGTTAGGGCGGGCAACGTAGTATAGAAGATCACAAGATGCATCAAGTCTGAACTGACAAGTTTTATTATGTTAACTGCCTTATGTGATAGTGTTCATCTGTTTAGAGGTTGATTTTTTTTATGGATGATTATTGTCCCCTGTAGGGTAATTACCATTCCGTGGTTAGAGAGGGCTGGTATGTGATTGATAGGTGGGAGTAATTTGGATGTTGGTTTTGATGCATTGTTCTTCAGTTGACATTAGCAATTCTATTCTAAGGATTAGTTGCTCAGGGGCGAGCAACATTCAAGCATAGGGGAGTTTGATGCGATGATTTTGAGTCGCATTTATAGACCTGTTTCATATGTGTTTTATGCTTTAATTAGTCATTTTTATGGTTAATATCGCATAATTCATCTATTTTGGTCTTTGCTATCACTTTATGTCAAATATCCCTTATTACATCGGTTTGAGCATTAATTGTCAAAATATTATTATTTGTGTGAATTTATTTGGTTCCATGTTTGAATTTCAGGACAAACGAGTATCTGCTTCCATCGATACCATCGACGGAAGTCGATACCATCGACATGGTCACAGGTTGCCAGCCGAAAGGAGCAGCAAAGTGTCGATACCATCAACTGGGATGTCGATGGTATCGAGATACCTTCAGGTTGCTGGCGAGGAAGCGGTCGATAGTATCGACCCCAAGTCGATACAATCGACGCATGGAGGCTACAGTATCGGGAGCTTACAAAAACCGATGCCTAAAGAAGTCGATACCATCGACCCTCGCCGATGGTATCGAGATGATGTCGGGCGCGACAAAGGAAGGGTTTGCAGCTGGCCGCCACTACACTGGGTCGATACCATCAACACGCGTCGATGGTATCGACACCGTCAGATATGCGTTTGATTTAGATTGATCTCAATCGGACGGTCGTGGTTAATTAGCAACCTAATGAGGGAATTAAACCTAAGGACGGCCGCCCAGACGGGGGGATCCATCTCATTAGCCATTGCACAAGTACCGAGTAGCAGTAGAGAGGAGAACGGAGGCCAGAAGTTCATATTAGTCGATCCGGACGCTGCAGAAGATGGATTTCACCACCGAGAGGCGGGAGAGCATGTGTTCTATGCAAAGGATCAACCAGTTCTTCTCCGTTCAGGGGTTTTCCCTTTCAATTCACGTTTTTCACATGATTTCCCCTATCTTTACCTTGTACTTATTTGAGATGAACATGTGGGGCTAATCCCCTTCATCTTTAGGACCGGGAGTAGCCCGGGGATTCATTGTATGACAGTTTTATAACAATAATTTATATTTTCTCTCTTAAATCCGTGGTAAAGTTTCGTTTTCTCCATATATTGTTATGCTTGATCACCATAATAATAACTTAATTCCCTTAATCACTTTGAAAGAAGGATTAACGGCTGAAAAGAGGCGAAACCTACATTAATCGATAAATCCCTTGACCAAGGTGGTGTAAAATTAATGGCGGATACTGAGAGATCATTCATAATGCACTTAGTTTAGGGGATAGGTTACTACGACGGTGGAACCGACATAAACCTAAGTAGTGAACTGCACCACGACAGTGGGCAATTCTATTTTTAGGCCACTACCCGGATAGAGAGAGAAGATTGAGGCATTATATAAAATCTAACATAATGAAAACCCGTGGTGAAACCACAATCCTATAGATACCCTTTTGAATTGATTAAATTAACATTTAATCAATTGTTTGCTTTGTTTCATTTTTATTTTCTTTTAATTTTGACAACAACCCCCAATTTGTTATTCGGCTTAGCTGATCGCGAATAGTTAATAGGAGTCTCCAACAATTCTGAGTATCCCTGTGTTCGACTCGGGCCTCACAAAGGCCTGTACTACTCGATGCGTATACTTGCATTTTTAGCGCGTAGTAAAATTCACGTCAAGAATTCTAAGATATAGTATCCCCGACAACGGCGCCAAAAACTTGACGTGTATTTTACTACGCGCTAAAAACGCAAGTATACGCATCGAGTAGTACAGGCCTTTGTGAGGCCCGAGTCGAAAACAGGGATACTCGGAATTGTTGGAGACTCCTACTAACTATTCGCGATCATCTAAGCCGAATAACAAATTGGGGTTTGTTGTCAAAATTAAAAGAAAATAAAAATAAAACAAAGCAAACAATCGATTAAATGTTAATTTAATCAATTCAAAAGGGTATCTTTAGGATTGCGGTTTCACCGTGGGTTTTCATTGTATTAGATTTTATATAATGCCTCAATCTTCTCTCTCTATCCGGGTAGTGGCCTGAAAACAGAATTGCCCACTGTCGTGGTGCAGTTCACTACTTAGGTTTAGGTCGGTTCCACCGTCGTAGTAACCTATCCCCTAAACTAAGTGCATTATGAACCATCTCTCAGTATCCACCATTAATTTTACACCACCTTGGTCAAGGGATTTATCGATTAATGTAGGTTTCGCCTCTTTTCAGCCGTTAATCCTTCTTTCAAAGTGATTAAGGGCATTAAGTTATTATTATGGTGATCAAGCATAACAATATATGGAGAAAACGAAACTATACCACGGATTTAAGAGAGAAAATATAAATTATTATTATAAAACGGTCATACAATGAATCCCCGGACTACTCCCGGTCCTAAAGATGAAGGGGATTAGCCCCGCATGTTCATCTCAAACAAGTACAAGGTAAAGATAGGGGAAATCATGTGAAAAACGTGAATTGAAAGGGAAAACCCCTGAACGGAGAAGAACTGGTTGATCCTTTGCGTAGAACACGTGCTCTCCCGCCTCTCGGTGGTGAAATTCGTCTTCTACATCGTTCGGATCGACTGGTATGAACTTCTGGCCTCCGTTCTCCTCTCTACTGCTCCTTGGTACTCGTGCAATGGCTAATGAGATGGATCCCCCCGTCTGGGCGGCCGTCCTTAGGTTTAATTCCCTCATTAGGTTGCTAATTAACCACGGTCGTCCGATTGAGATCAATATAAATCAAATGCATATCTGACGGTGTCGATACCATCGACGTGTGTCGATGGTATCGACCCAGTGTAGTGACGGACGGCTGCAAACCCTTCCTTTGTTGCGCCCGACATCATCTCGATACCATCGATGAGGGTCGATGGTATCGACTTCTTTAGACGTCGGTTTTTGTAAGCTCCCGACACTGTAGCCTCCATGCGTCGATTGTAACGACTTGGGGTCGATACTATCGACCACTTCCTCGCCAGCAACCTGAAGGTATCTCGATACCATCGACATCCCATTCGATGGTATCGACACTTTGCTTCTCCTTTCGGCTGGCAACCTGTGACCACGTCGATGGTATTGACTTCCGTCAATGGTATCGACGGAAGCAGATACTCGTTTGTCCTGAAATTCAAACATGGAACCAAATAAATTCACACAAATAATAATATTCTGACAATTAATGCTCAAAACGATGTAATAAGGGAGATTTGACATAAAATGATAGCAAAGACCAAAATAGATGAATTATGCGATATTAATCATAAAAATGACTAATTAAAGCATAAAACACATATGAAACAGGTCTATAAATGCGACTCAAAATCATCGCATCAATACCCAACCATCCTAGGTACAACTGCGTTGTCCTCCAATCTTGTCACATATATATCACCGAGACACAACCACAACCATTCTAAATCACATCAGATGTATGAGGCATGACCATAGCCATCCTCCACAACATGCATTGTGGATGACAAGGATATATCTTCAACTTTCCACCCCCACATACTCAACAGTATGTGCTCTGAGTTTCCCTTATGAATACTCGTTTCAACATCTGGCAAGTTCTGACACTAAGATGGATCTATGGCATAGGGCACTACATGATTAGAGTTTCACTTGATTAGTTATGTCAATTGGGTGAATTAAGGCTGCATCAAACAAGTGGACATACAAGCCTTAATTCACTTCTAGAAAGCTTATAAATATCACCACTTTTAAAATATATAAAATGTGTGAAACATAGTTTCTTATCTCATCAATACATGGTACTATTCACTTGTCATTCATGAGACCACACTAGTCATCATACTATCACAAGATAATAATCCTTTTTCACAATATCACAGGGTATCAACCCTTATCAAGATAAGAGGATTACACCTCATTCAGGGCCCAATCATGCCCAAAGGTCATTAAGACCATCATAATATCACAAGATATAAATCCTTTTCATAATATGACAGGGTATTAACCCTTATCAACACAAGAGGATTACACCTCATGCAGGGCTCAACCATGCCCAAAGGTCATTAAGACCGTCATACTATTCCCTACAAGATCATCATTATATTTGCATGTCTTATAACAAGGCTCAACAACATCACTTACATATAATACACCAGATCAACACAATATTGCATTAATGAGCTAGGAGATATTCATAAACAATCATAGTAGGGTTATATTAACATTAAGAACATTCCTTTATTACATGAACATGCAAGGAATCTAGATATGATTAACACTCATCATATTCATAATGCACATGTTTAGCATAAGAAAGTATCAACGATGTCGCTATGATAACCACCAATTAACACATTACGGTTATGATCATGTTAAGGAGGTTATTCCACCATCATTCCATCATATAAGAATGTTAAAAATGAATACTCATCTTTATATATTTGCATTAGAGTTAGGTTCTACATGATAAATTATATCTTTTTTTATGTTAAAGGCTTGATGATAAATTATATCAATGTTACTAATCAACACTTATACCCAAACCCTAACCCACGACATCCCCATTGGATCATGGATGCATAAGGTGAAGCATCACCATCACATTCCATACTATTCTCAATTATGAACCCACAAATAAATCAAGGTGTAACCATCGGGTTATACAATACTAAGGTTTCAACAACAACAACAAAGTACTCCATGATTGTATTAGTCACTCAAGGACTATTCATACCCAATTACCATCATTTAGTTATATTACAACTAGGTATAACAAGTTACACCTCTTTAGGGTTACATATCAACACAATATTATTATCATCCCTTCTATTAATATGAGTGAATAGGTAAGAATACCTTATTAAGGGTAACCTTCCATTTGTTCCATCATCAACCCAT
Organism: Alisma plantago-aquatica; assembly: GCA_963693085.1. Lineage (NCBI taxonomy): Eukaryota > Viridiplantae > Streptophyta > Magnoliopsida > Alismatales > Alismataceae > Alisma > Alisma plantago-aquatica. Next base: position 59,541,755 of record OY856410.1, on the reverse strand, counting down.
ATCACCATACCACAATGTCACCCAGAACCACTGGATGTTTAAAAGGTAAGACCATTGGTTGTTTACATTAGTAAACACCTTGGATAAACCACCTATGAAGTCCTTGAGTTTTTCTCTAGAAAGAGTCACCATTTAACCCTATACATCCCTTGATTAACAACACAAAAAGTTCCATTGAGAGTAGGGTAAAACCCACAATCGACTCTTCATTTAAAATAAAACATCCATTGTCAACAAGTAAGCTCCTTAAGTTGATCATATAAAGGAAACCATCTAAATCACATTATTAGGATCAACATATTACATTAGCCATCATTCCACTTTCTTGGAGGAATAAACATTAAATCTTGACCATTGGGTCAAGTTCATATGTTAAAACCATCAATAACAGAATAGGTCTGACCATTGCATCAAGTGACCCCAGAAACCATTGGTCTAAGGCTTAATTGATGCTACAACTATAATGATTAACTCACCAAAGGTTGTAGAGACCTTATCCACCATCATTAGTGACCATTAAGTCACCATAGGTTGTTAGATCAACACTATATTCATTAATTAGCATTAAATATTAAGTTAATGTCATCCTTGATTGATAACATTAGTAGGGTTCTTAATGGTTGATCATTAAACTTCTAACTGATCTAAAACCTGACCTAAGGGGTGACCATAGGTTGCCACCATCATCTGACACCCTTGATCTCGACCATCATTTATCATTAAGACAACACCATAGGGTTGTTGCAATGGTACCATCATCGGGTCATGGGTTTATAGAAGTATCAACTTTAAACCCTAAAATTGACCATTGGCTGATAGGTGATTAGCACCATAGGTAGTCACCAACCTGATACAAGTCAAATTATACCTTAGGAATAATGTACACATGATCATAGGTTCATCTAGAAATAAAATCAGAACAAGGAACATTATAAAAATCAAAACCCAAGTCAAGTATAACTTTTTAGTGCATGAATCATCATTTTCAAGCAAGAACATGAGCTAGCAAGCTTATGGTAAGTAATAAACGTGGAGCAAGTTCTAAACTTGCCTCTAATGAAAAGATGAAACCACAAACAGAAGAAATCTCGAGCATTTAGGGTAGAAAATCCAAGAATAAGCTATGAATTCGTCCATCTAGCACATTTTTTCATCAAATGAGCAAACCCTAAGCATAAGGAGCAGGAAAGGTAGGGCTTTAGAGATTTAGAGCAATTTCTACCATGGAACAGCAAGGTTCTGACCTAGAGAAAGCTAGGAGGAAGGATAAAAAGAAATAAAGGGAGGAAAGAAGGGAATTGTAACTCTTTTAGGTCAAGATCACAAGAAGGAAGCTTTTTCAACCCTAAAATGAAGTCAATTGCAACCCTAGATCCTTTTTCCAAGAAGATCCCCACTTTATTCTTCCTTGGAAAGAAAAATTAGTTGAAGCACAGAGGGAGAACGAGGTTGGGAGAAGGAGGGAAGTGGTGGAGAGAAAATTTCTCGTTTTGGTGCTTGGGGATACGTATACGAAACTTTAAGATAAAGAAAAAGAAAAAGTTGAAGTTCTAGTATCTATACAAGTGTCCATGGCCTTAATTTATCAAGAATATACAAGAATACACACAAGCACCTCCCCCACCATGTGTATAGACCGGCTTATCTTTCCTTTGTCGAATTTCCCTGCCAATCAAATAATTCATTAGGTGATAGCTACTAAAGGTAGCTCATCCGTGAAGGGGTGAACCCTAAAATACCCTTAGAGAAAACACCTTCAAACCAAGTTTTAAATAGGCAACCCATGTCTCAACAAGCTAAATAATGATGAGAGAATATCCATAGAACATAATGAAAGTGATAAATTGCAAAGAAAACCTCTCTATTGGGTAAATTGTAGAAAAGTCTAAAATGTGCATAAAATTGCATAACTTGCTCAAACAGTGTCCAAATTGGACCAAATTTGAAAGTTAAGCATGTCTTATGATTTCAAAGCATATAAAAAGTTCGGGTTATAAGAATTCAATTATTATAATTAAGCTTGTTCAACTCATTAAGCAAGTTTAGGGGCCTGACATTAGGTGCCTCTCGATCACGTAAATGTACTCCCTGACCTCGCCTTACCACAATGATTGATTTTGCAATCTCAATTCTAATGATGATACATGGTTTCTATGTTTTCTTCATCTCTGAGTCCTTACCTTTTCTTTCTGGTTTCCAGTGGAGCTTCTCATACTCTACTGCACGTAGAACCAATGGGATGGCATGTTGGCCTCATCTTACTTCCTTGAAGGCGATAAGCCACTAGCCGAGCTCAGAGGAGCCGCAGGGTTCTATGGTGATGAAGATCAGGGATCTCCAAATAGGTGCTCGACCATGGTCCCCATCATGGCTCCAGGGATACAATCCTGGTCTTCGAATGACTTGGGTGACCCTACATGAACAATCAAATTATTAATGTTGCAAGGGTAATGTAGTCTTTTCACTGATGGTTTTATTTCTAAAATGAGCAAATTCGATTTATACCCTAATGAAAAGCATTCCCCCACATGTTTGATTATCACGTCACATATATCTTTTTTCCTTACATTTTGTGTTTTATTTACATTGATCATAATTTATCATTAAATAAGTGTCACGAATATAGTTTAGTGATTTATAATTGATCAATTTTGGAAAATTCACAGTAAATTATAGGATTCTTAGAAAATGCAAATAAATAGTCATTGGAAAGGGTTTTTCAAGAGGAATCCAATATTATGTTTTCAAGTCCTGATTTGCTTTTCCATTAAGATGTCTTGTTAGAAACCCTATTTGGACCCATGAAACCCTAATTATGTGATACACGTAAATAATATGATCTGAATCAACGAAGATTTTCTAATTTAGTGATGTTAAATAGTGAGCCTAACCCCAATGCATTCAAACCCTAATTCACCCTAGTTCAAACTCAAGATCAGTACAAGGTATTGATTGATGATGTTTATGACTTGGTTTTAGATCCCCATCAAGTCAAGTGGGAGTGTGACCTAGTGTTGACTCTAGGATCCAGAGAGAGCCTCTCAGACTCACATTGGCTCCAGGTAAACGGGTCATGTTGCTAAGCACAAGTAATTATGATTATTTTTATGTTAAGTACAAAGTAGACATTATTATTACAAGTTTAATGTTTCAATCATGATCAACCTATATTATTGTTTGATGATTTCCATATATGTCCTATGGTTATAATGCTCATTATGATTAAGGTTTATGATTGATGACTCATGAAATTCATGTTAATGATCAAGAGGAATAAATACCATCATGTTAAGACATCATGGCATTAAGAGGCAGCAATCCCATCATGTTTAAGATTAAGACTAAGGAAAGTTAATGTTTAAGTTAAGATGTAAGTTAATGATGAAAATTAAGGAATTGGCTAAGTATTTATATGTTCCTCGTTTATGGACTTAAATAGGTCGTTATGGGCTTTCCTAGAATTATGGGCTTTCCTAGCAATCATGAGCTCCTATGGGACATTAAGAGAGGTGGCATATATCTACTTTTCCAATTCATCATGTTAATATTCAAATATCATGTTGATCTTAATGTTATGATAAATATAATTGAATTAGTCTTTATATGCCCCCAAATCATGGACCCCAAAGGGTCGACAAGGGATTTTCTAGCATCAAGGGCTTTCCTAGAAATCATGTACTCCTAAGGGGCATTATAGAGGAATGCATACAATTACTATTCAATTCTTCATGTTAATAATGATTCAAGAATGCTATTCAAGAATTCTTATAGTCAATTCATGTCAAATTTTTTCTTACATGCTAAGTATACTTTGTTTTGCTTATGTTATAATGTGCATGTACCATTTACTGATGTGTTTTTTTTTCATTCACATGGCTGGAGACATGATGTCCCTAGGAATTGGAGCAACTAAGGACTCAAGAGGAACAAGAAAGGATTTGAAGATGTTCAATACCTAACTAGTGGGGTGCCATCCATACTAGGTGATCCAATCATGTTTACCTTTATGCATAGTTTCCATGTTTGGAAATGTTTAGACATGTTATATCACTTAGTTATAGTTTCCTATTCAAAAGAACAATGTATGAATCTCAATGGTGAATTATGTGTTTATTTATTGTGATTTCATAAATGTGACATCCCCCTTCAAGATGAAAGCTTCTGTTGAGTTATCTTGAATATCATAAGGAGGGGTGTTACAAAGGGACATGAGGAAATGTTGCTACAGAAGTGACTGATAGAATTGTGCGAGGCCCAAATGGGTAAGTCTCCATGTTTCCCATGAATGGACATAAGAAAAACTATGAGATCCCTAACAGATGAAGGAATTCTGGTGAGAATTCTAAAGGATACAATGAGCTTGGATATTATCAAAGGAACTGCAAGCAAAATGTGTGATAACATAATCTTACGATAGAATCCTTAGTCAATCCTAAGGTCAAGAAGGGATGAGACCGATGAGAGTAGGAGTTGATTGTTACATGAATGCACAAGACTATATGGTCGGAAGGTAATGACTATGTTTTCCTGAGGACCATGGTTAGGAGGTTGGCCACCTTCATGAGCTCATGTGGTTTAAAGGGTAAATGTAAGAGGCACTCTCTAGATAAACAAGGATGAGATCACTCCAAAAGTACTGACACCCTAGTTACATTGAGGAAATGACTAATGATCATAAATAGGATTTGTGATAAGACTCAAAGGTTATGAAAAAAGTTTTTCATATATGTATACATGGAGTTAAGGGAATGGTGGTGTTCATGGATGATTCAACCTAGACATAAAAATAAATTGTTGATGTGTGATGCACCGTCTCTACTTTTGGAACAAGATAACATTTGTACTTGGATTATAGCCAAATGCTTATTTCATCTTTTTATGAGTGTGAGAGATGAGACATACACATGACATACTAGCAATAAAAGTGATATGACAAATAAATAGTTAAGTTGAAATAATTTTATGATAATTGAGAATTAGAGGAATTACCACACCCTCAAAAAAGATTATTGGATAAATGGTTTGAAAGATGATGTGAGCAAGGTAGTCACCAAATTAAAATTTTAATTGAGGATATAATTATCAAGTGGAATTTGAATTCTATAGGTATAAGATTTGAATCTGGTTATCAAAATAATGGATGCAAGAGTTGAGGTACCACATAAGGTAAACCAAGCCTGACTTGTTGATCAAGCTTGAACAACCCAACCCAGTTGGGTGATCCGGAGTTAGTTGAGATGTAAGGGTCTGGTGTAGGAGCCTCAAACACATCTCACATTTGGTGGGAATGATGGAATCTAGTATGAAACTTTCTTTTGAGATCATGAGGATTTATCTTTAAAGACCCATCCTGAAAGGGGCTCATGGTTCTAAGTATACACTTACACCCTGCAACCAATAAGATGTTTGAAGACTTAATACGATATTTCTAGTAGCCTGGAATGAAGAGAGACATAGCAACATAGGTAGCCAGTTGTCTCACATGCTAGATAGTAAAGGCTGAACACCAGGGACCTAGTGGGTTACTACAATCAATTGAGATTCCTGAATAGAAATGTGTGATGGAACTAAATTTTGGATCTTGATATCCAAAATATCATTGTTGACATACATGGATCAGAATGGTTAAATGATGGACCTTGAGGTGTGAATTTGTCAAATGATGCAGGTTGAAGTCATTTTATAAAGATTCAATGAATAATGGATTCGTACGTAAGATTTATACAATTTCTTGTGAGGATGATTGAGGAATTAAGTTTAATAAACAAATGTTGGACTTTGGATGTCAAACTTGAACAAGAGTTATAGTTGGAGAACTAATGCTTCAAAGTATATGTCATTTTGATTAACCATTTGAGAGATATGGAGGTTTGAATGTTTGATTCAATGGTACAAGTATAATTTAATTATAAGTAAATTAGGAACATGTTTTGACAATGGTGGTGGGTTTAATTACCATGTCGCGCATCCACTTAATCTATTAGCCATGTGGCTTTTTTTAGCTATTGGTCCTAGCCAATGACGAGAATACTACCCTATAACTGTCTTCAACCTTCGCATCTCATTGAGATATTTGGGTCGTGATCCCTTAGGCCTTGACTACTTCTATATCGCGGCTCACACTTGAATTTATTTGATGGAGTAGATCCACAAGATCAGGAGGAGTCCAACAATAAAAGTCTTATGGGACTTTGAGGTGAGTTCAAGGATATCAACCTCCATGCCCCCCTCCCTTCTCCATAGCTGCAAGCAGTAACCAACCTTGTAGATGGAGGCACTTGTTTGGTGTCTTTCGGCTTGGTTTGTGGCCTAAAAATCCAACCCCTTATCTATCCTTTGACCCTGACTCGCTTCACTTAGTGTTAGGAGGGTCTACAACATGTGCTTGAGGTTGCCTTAGCCGAGAAGGTATGTTGGTTTTGGGAATCCCTGCATGCTTTGTTGTCAGGTTTCAGACCTTGAATTGACATGGTGGAGGGGATGTGATCCTTTGGAATGCCTTGGTGTAACGTTGGTATTAAGGGAAGATTCCCCCCCCCCCTTTTTTCCTCTTCACCACGGCGGCAGCCAACCAGCTCACTTGCGGCTCTATTGGCTTGTACCTCACCCTCTAGGAAAATCTTGCTGACAGAGCATGGATATGGTCAAGGAAGCATTCAATTCCGTAACCAGAGATCTACATGAAGAGACGAGAACATGAAGGGAGAAGAAGAAGGATTAGAGTTTTGATCTCACCCAGGTGTAGGTAAGAGAAGGTTGAGTCTTTAGGAAATAATCCTGAGCACCCAACATATTTTACAAGGACTCCCACAAGCCCACATGATGCTTTCATGATTGATTAGTTCATAGAGTTGCAAAGGGAACACTTCCAAAATAGATGCATCTTTCATGTAGCCTACTCCGCTGCACCCCCAAGCTAGGATGCAAAATGGCCCTGTTAGCACCTCTATGACATGGAAGCTCGCTAAGAAAGGCTATGGAGTTAAATGCAAAGCATCTAGGAACCTCTGTGTGTAATGCAAGTTGTTTCTCATGTACATTGTCCTTATCAGTGACTTCAAATGTGGCAACACTTCTCAGGTCTGAGTATAGGCATGCATAACTCAAGCAAAGGGATCCAAGGCCGACACTTAAGACATCTGAGCTGACACTTAACTCAACAGAACTGGCTGGCCCAAGCAGACCAAGCTTCTGAGCCATGTCCCACCTGATGGGCAGTATGGACCAATCATGGACTGCCATCTTAGGCAAGTGGACTCAGTGTTCAAGGTAAGTTGTTTAAATTCTAAAAATATACAAGATTTTAGAAAATGTACTAAAATTTGATCCCTTAACCAATAAATATCCCAAAACTTACCCATTGACTTAGAAAAATGTCCACTTCCTTGTAGGACCCCTAGATCAGACCTTCAAAATAGTAATATTGATGGGTTTAATTTACAAGATGATATTTCATTTTACGATGTAAGTGGTATAATAAATGCAAGATATTTGAGATAAATTCTCAAAAAATCATGTTGAGTCGTATTGTTGTGAGGATATTAATATGGACTCAAATATGATTATAATTTCAAAATATTATGTCTTTCCCCATTAATGCACATTTAGATGCTTTAAACCTCATATCAATTTTAGAAAATAGACCAAGCATAAAAAAATTACAAAAATTGAACCACACCCAAAAAATGGCATCCTGATATGTATAAAAATACTAGAAATTTTTTTTAGATCAGTAACACCTAGATTTGACCTAAACTATAATTTGGACATAAAAATGCTACAAATTATGATGGTCACATATTAATGATGCTCAGGTCATGGACAAAGTTCTAGATGATCATGGATGTATAATGAACCTCTGAACTCAGGTACGTGGGTTTTATTTAAATACATGACTATGGTTTTCTTTCTTGCAATCATGATATATATGTATGCTCTCTTCTATTTGCAAATATTGGATGTAGTATTTCTATGTAGTACTCGTTGTTTTGTTACTTGAAAACATAAATTATGAGTATATTTTTTGTAGTTATTTAAGGTGTTTATTATCCTCTTTATGAGGGAATGGATTAGTGTTGACTAGTACACCTCTGTAGAGCACATGGTGTACGGTGAGTCTCCCTAGTGTGTGTGTGTGTGTGTGTGTGTTTGTGTATATATATATATATATATATGTGTGTGTGTGTGTGTGTGTGTGTGTGTGCTTTTTGGTACTAGTCCACCTTAACATCTAGAAAAATGACTAAAATTAGCATATTTCTCATAATAAAGAATTGTTTTCTATGATCTTTTTTTTCTTTTTATAAATCATTTCAAAGTTAGGTAAACCATTAACATATGTATCTTTCTACCCATGTACACAACACATTGTGTTGATTCACTGTTTCACATATGTTTTAGGTTCAAAGCTAGCATGGCATAAAAGAACAGGTCGTGATCAAGTTGTACAAGTTGTACCTATTGTGTATTAGCATATATGTTCATAGACTTGTAAATCTTCTTTCAATATGTAATTGTAATTCATGTTGTAATAAGTCATCTTATAATAATTTACATGTTGAATGTTGAGAAATGTTTTGATGTATGCTTTTAGTGAATGTTCATATTGTTGGATAAATTGGACATTATAATAAATCCCTTTGTTTCGATGATGACAAACATTTCATTCTTGTTGATCTAACATGCTACTTGAGTGTTGCAGGAATAAGGTGGATGACAAAGCTCTAGGGAATCCATATGCTTGAATGATTGTAAATGTCATGAAATGTAATCAATTGTAAACTTGTACACATATATAATGTACAAGTACTTAGACTTCATGTAAATCAAGCGTTAGATCTTCCCTAGCCAATCACCACACTTAGATAGGTCATTCCCTTCAAATAGGATCACATATGCACCCTCATACATATACTTAGTGCCTAAATTGAAAGATTGAAATAGGGTCAATCTCGGTCGACCAAACTCTTCGACCGAGACACTCTCGGTCGACAATCTTCTCGACCGAGAAAGACCCAAGTAGCCGTTAGACACAACTGACAAGGTAGTTGGCAGTTGTAAATGAACATTGATCCAGAGAGCCTGTCGGTCGACAAAACTTCGACCGAGTAGGTATCTCGGTCGACAATTGCTCGACCGAGATGGTCTCTGACAGCAACTGCAGAATAAAGCAACTAGTCGTTACTAATGCACCTAACTTATACCCAACGGCTAGTTAAGCACTTAGAACCCCCTAGAAAGTGTCTAGAATGTCCTTAAGCACTTGTAGGTCATTCCTATAAATAGGACATGCCTTAGGACACCTAAATACACTCAAGCTACACTTTTTCTACACTTGAGAGTGAATACTCATTGGCAATCTGTTTTGAGCAATAGAGCAATTCCTACATTGGTTATTCATTTCCATTGCTCCTATTTCGTGTCCTATAGGCTAGCATCTCCTTTCCACAACAATTACACTTATACACTCATTGGTTAGGAGATCAATACACTTGATATAGGCAAATCAAGCCTTGTGCTTAAAAGGATAAGTTTTACTTTCTATTTTCCTTCTTGTTCCTTTTATTCTTTGTATTCTCCTTGCTACTCCTAGGGTTGGGGGCTGCGGATTGGAGAAGGTTCTTCTCGGAGGAGAAGGTGGACTTCAAGCTACTTCAAGAAGGCTATCGCAACGGGAAGCTACTTCAAGAAGGCTATTGCAACGGGAAGCTACTTCAGGAGGAAGGCTGCTTCAAGGTGGGTGCAATTACTTCTAGGTGAAGGCTGCTTCAAGGTTGGTGCAATTACTTCTAGGTGAAGGCTGCTTGAAGGGTTTAGGGAAAGGAATTGTAATTTTATGTAAAGTCCTTGCGAGGTAATAAAATTAATTTCTTTCCAAATCCCGGTTGGGTAAGCAACCGGGTAGTGGACTGACAATTTTAGTATTTGCTAAAGTTGGAACCTCTCTAAATCCTTGTACCCTTGTCCAATATTCTTGTGGTTGGTTGCTTGAGTTCAATAATTGTTAAAATTGTTTTAAAACTCTATTCACCCCCCCTCTAGTGTTTTCTCAATTGGTATCAAAGCAGGCTTCAAGGAACCCTAACCAGGTCTTGAAGAATGAAGGGTGGAGGTGACTACAACCGCAGGCAAAGGAGCAACTTGGACCAACCTTCAACAAGTTGCAATTGGTGTTTAGGAACAAACCACACAACAATCGGTTGTCCATGGAGAGAAAAGAAGAAAGAGGTCCACAAAAATTGTCTCATTGCTACAACCAATGAAGAAGAAGAAGAAGAGGTAAGCCTTCTTGATTTATCAAAAGAAGAGCTAATTTATAGTCTAGAAGAAACACATAATAAATATATTGAGTGCAAGAAGAAATTAAAGAAATCTAATAAAACAAATGATGAGTTAAATGCTAGACTTCTTGCTCTTACATACGAAAATGAAGATTTATATGCTAAATTGAATGATCTTGGTTTTGAAAAAGATAGCATTATCTCTGAAAATCATACTTTGAAATCATCTCTAAGTAATAGTAATGTGAAGATTTTTACTCTAGAAACAAATTATGATCTTCTATCTCAAGAAAAGGTTGGATTACTTGCAAAGTTTAATGATCTTCAAAAACAACCTGTTTTGTGTACACATCTAGATTATGATAATATTGTGAAAGAAAGGAATTCCTTATCATCTAATCTAGATCAAGCAAAACAAGATATTAAGAAAAAAATGGATGAGATTGCTAAGTTGCAACAAGAAGTTAGTAGGTTAAGCAACAATGTAATCCTTGATAAAATATTGGATGATTCCTATCATCCAATTGGGAGAAGAGGACTAGGTTATAAGCCCAAAGGAAAATCTTATCAACAACCTAGTTGGAGAAAGACACGAGCACATCAATCTATATATGTACCTAAGGGAACAAATACATTTGTACCAAAGAACAACCTAGAACAAAACCATACAAAAAGACTTGAGGTTGATTCTATATGTTGCCATTATTGCTTACGACTTGGACACTACTCTTTTTCATGCCCATACAAGAAAAAGGATGTTGAGTTGGTATGGGTTCCAAAACCCCCAAATTGAATTGATTAGACTAAGTTGAAATATGACCGAAGACTTTAAATTGCATATCTTTATGTCTATCTCAACTTAACATAAAGAGATAATAAAATGATTCAAGTAACTAAAATTTCTAACTTGAAATTTTATCTCAATTAAGGTCCTCAAAACTTAAAGATTCGAATATGATTAATTGAGATTTGATCTAAATGTTACTTTGATATCCATATGTTTTATCTCAACTAAAACTGATTTTTAAATTGCATAACTGAATTACATATAGTCTATATTTTACTTAGAATCAATAAATAGTTCTGAAGATAATAAAGACACCTTGTCGGTCGAGAAATCTTCGACCGAGCAGTCAGTCGGTCGAGAAATCGTCGACCGAACATGTGACTAATTTCAGTCTGCAGTAAAATTGCTGAATAATTTGATTGATCAAGTGGCTATCTATTTGCTGTTAATGCCTGTTTTACATGCAAAACAAGTTGAAGATCATTTTTGAATATAAATGATATCATTTCGATTGATCCTCTAAATAAAGTAAAACTGAAAATCATGTTTACAAATCACTATTTTATAATGTTTTACATGATTTTTTAAAGCATCTCCTGGTCTATCTATATAGAAATCATGTGATATGACATTTAGTTTAAATGATCACAATCACTGTATTTCATGGAATTATCATTCTATCATTACATCATGGATATACCTTCACTATTTCATCATTCAGCTCATAAAAATGATGTTGTGTTAGCACCAATAGATAATGATAATTGCATGCATGCTTCTTGATGATACATAGGCAAGCAAAATGATTCCTTGGTGATATGTCTTTTAGAAATGCTTGCAAAAAGCACAATGTTATAAAAATTTCTCAATTGGTATCTTGAGATATTAATCATGCTTTCATTTTTAAGAGGATGTTTTCATATTAAGTATCACTAACCATGCTTAAAAATTTGATCTCTAATCAAGTACTTCACATATGAGTGCTTAAATTGGAAATCTGCAATTTTTGCCTCTTAGTTGAAATAAAATTTAGTCAAGGGGCGCTATGGTCGTAGTCAAGGGCGACCTAAAATAAGCTTTGACAAAATGCTTATTTGGACATTATTTTATTGCACTTAATCTTAGTATACTTTGCTAAAGGTCAAAATCAAAATTTAAAATCATTTGTGACCTTAGAAGCTTTAAATTGCATTAAATTGTAAGATTAAGGGGGAGCTCATAAAAACAAATTTGATTAAGAAGATTACAAAATATTGAAAACATCATTTGAAGCTTGTGACGACCTTAGTATTTTTTTTTTACTCTTGGTTATATGAAAATGATATATCTGAAAGGAACTCTCTAAACAAAATCAGGGCTTAACATCCCTTGTATTCGGTTAGAGACATCTTTATAATTAAAGGATTCTCATTTCATTTCTAGGTCTTAACATCCTGTGTCAAATGGGTGAGAAATCAATACACATAAGCCATAAACTTAAAAAGAAACTCATATCATTTCAAGGCTTAACATCCTTTGCAAATGATTGAGCAACACATTGTGGCTAAATTAGACAAAAATGATATTAAATACATGTCCTAATAGAATATATATTTAAGGGGGAGCATAGTATAAAATTAAGGGGGAGAAGAAATATACAATATTCAACATGGATATCTTTTTGAAATGACAAAGGGGGAGAAAGAATATAAAATCAAAAATATAAATGAGTTTCATAACATCTTGGCCAACACTCACTTGCAAAACAAGAATGGCTACAAAAGGTAATCTTCAGGTATGAAACTCACATGCTTTATATTTCCTTATTTCATATTTAGGAAATGTTTGTCATCTTCAAAAAGGGGGAGATTGTTGGATAAATTTGACATTATAATAAATCCCTTTGTTTCGATGATGACAAAAATTTCATTCTTGTTGATCTAACGTGCTACTTGAGTGTTGCAGGAATAAGGTGGATGACAAAGCTCTAGGGAATCCATATGCTTAAATGATTGTAAATGTCATGAAATGTAATCAATTGTAAACTTGTACAAATATATAATGTACAAGTACTTAGACTTCATGTAAATCAAGCGTTAGATCTTCCCTAGCCAATCACCACACTTAGATAGCTCATCCCCTTCAAATAGGATCACATATGCACACTCATACATATACTTAGTGCCTTAATTGAAAGATTGAAACAGGGTCAATCTCGGTCGACCAAACTCTTCGACCGAGACACTCTCGGTCGACAATCTTCTCGACCGAGAAAGACCCACGTAGCCGTTAGACACAGCTGACAAGGTAGTTGGCAGTTGTAAATGAACGTTGATCCAGAGAGCCTGTCGGTCGACAAAACTTCGACCGAGTAGGTATCTCGGTCGACAATTGCTCGACCGAGATGGTCTCTGACAGCAACTGCAGAATAAAGCAACTAGCCGTTACTAATGCACCTAACTTATACCCAACGGCTAGTTAAGCACTTAGAACCCCCTAGAAAGTGTCTAGAACGTCCTTAAGCACTTGTAGGTCATTCCTATAAATAGGACATGCCTTAGGACACCTAAATACACTCAAGATACACTTTTGCTACACTTGAGAGTGAATACTCATTGGCAATCTGTTTTGAGCAATAGAGAAATTCCTACATTGGCTATTCATTTCCATTGCTCCTATTTCGTGTCATATAGGCTAGCATCTCCTTTCCACAGCAATTACACTTCTACACTCATTGGTTAGGAGATCAATACGCTTGATATAGGCAAATCAAGCCTTGTGCTTAAAAGGATAAGTTGTACTTTCTATTTTCCTTCTTGTTCCTTTTATTCTTTGTATTCTCCTTGCTACTCCTAGGGTTGGAGGCTGCGGATTGGAGAAGGTTCTTCTCGGAGGAGAAGGTGGACTTCAAGATACTTCAAGAAGGCTATCGCAACGGGAAGCTACTTGATGTGATGATTTTGAGTCGCATTTAGAGACCTATTTCATATGTGTTTTGTGCCTTAATTACTCATTTTCATGGATATTATTGCATAATTCACTTTATTTGGTCTTTGCCATCATTTTATATCAAATCCCCTTTGTTTTACTATTTTGAGCATTATTTATCATCTTATTATAAATTGTGTGGATTTACTTGGGCCTGTTGTGAAATTTCAGGAAGAACAAGTATCTGCTTCCGTCGATACCATCGACAGAAGTCGATACCATCGACCAAGCTACAGGTTGTCAGCCGAGAAGAGCAATACAGTGTCGATACCATCGACCCAAGTCGATGCCATCGACACAAGGAGAGCTACAGCGTCGCTAAACGACAACAACCGATGCTAAAGGAGTCGATACCATCGACACCTACGTCGATGGTATCGAGATCACCACAGGCGCTCAGAATAAAAGAAAGGAAAGCTGCCGCTAATCCGTTGGGTCGATACCATCGACCCGCGTCGATGGTATCGACGCCGGCAGATATGCGTTGGATTTGTTTTGATTTCGATCGGACGGCTGTTGTTATTTGACGACCTAATTAGGGACTTATACCTAATGACGGCCGCCCAGACGAAAAGAGGATCTCATTTTGGATTGCACGAGTGCCGAGGAGGAGAGAAAGGAGAACGGAGGCCGAGAAGCTCATCCCGGGTGATTCGGACGCTGCCGAAGATGATTTCCACCACCGACAGGCGGGGAAAGCTCGTGTTCTATGCCAAGGATCCACCGGTTCATCTCCGTTCAGGGGTTTTCCCATTTATTTCCCGTTTTTCTTATGAATTCCCCAATTTCTACCATGTACTTGTGTGAGATGAACATGAGAGGCTAAAACCCTCAATCTTTAGGACCGGGAGTAGCCCGGGAATGCATTGTATGACATTTTTATATCAATAATTCATATTTTTCTCTCAAATCCGTGGTATAGATTTGTTTTCTCCATATATATATTGTTATGCTTGATCACCATAATAATAATTTAATGCCCTTAATCACTTCGACAGAAGGATTAACGGTTGAAAAGAGACGAATTCTACATTAATTAATAAAACCCTTGAAAAAGGAGTTGTAAAATTAATGGTGGGAACTGAGAGACCGTTTATAATGCACTTAGTTTAGGGGAATGATTACTACGACGGTGGAATCAACCTAAATCTAAGTAGTGAATTACACCACGACAGTGGGTGATTCTGTTTTCAGGCCACTACCCGGATAGAGAGAGAAGTGTGAAGAATGATATGAAACTTAATACAATGTTGACCCGCGGTGAAACCGCCATCCTAAAGATATCCCTTTTAATTGATTAAATTAACCTTTAATCGATTGTTTTCTTTGATTGATTTTTATTTTCTTTTAATTTGAACAACAAAACCCTACTTTGTTAATCGGTCTAGCTGATTGCGATTAGTTAGTAGAAGTCTCCAATAGTTCACGTATCCCTGAGTTCGACTCGGGCCTCACAAGGCCTATATTACTCGACGCGTACACTTGTGTTTTTAGCGCGTAGTAAAATACACGTCAAGTTTTTGGCGCCGTTGCCGGGGATACGGCGAATTATTGGCACTTTGAGTGCTAAGTGCGGCCACTCTAGGCCACAATTTTTTTTATTTTAAAACAATTTTAAAAAATTCCTATATTTCTCTATAATTGTGTTTACTCATTCAAAGCATTGTACTGAACCCCGATTTTCATATTTCAGGTACTTTGCATGGTGCATACGCGTAGCGCAGACTACGCGAATCGCACACCTGAGGTTCCATCTGCGGGACCAGAGGACGAGGAGTACTACGAGCAAGAGCACCAAACCGACATAGATTCTGAATCTGAGCAAGAACAAGAAGAAGTAATGGCTGAAGCACAGACAATATGGGAGAAGATCAAGGCGTCTTCTTCCTCAGCATCAAAGGGGCCTATAAAGAAACAGGGGCTAAACATTCCAACCTACAAGATCGATCCAGCATTGATTAACCTGGTTAAATCAAACACATTTCACGGATTAAAAAATGAAGACCCAGTGGCCCACATCAGCCAGTTCGTGGAGAACTGTGATATGGTGAAGATAGATCGATTTCCACAGGATGTGCTCTACCTCAAGTTATTCCCGAGTTCCTTGGCTGGAGTGGCAAGAGAGTGGCTTCATAACCTCGACGACGAGTTTGTTGAATCATGGGATCACATGGTGGAGGTTTTCTTCGAGAGGTTCTTCCCTCCTGAGAAGACCAATGATATGATCCGGAAGATCCACAATTTCACCCAACAGGCGGGTGAAACTTATTCTGAGACTTGGGAGCGATTCCAAGTCATGTTGAGGAGATGTCCACACCATGGACTGGACAAGGAAACCCAAGTGAAGATCTTCTACTTTGCTCTCTCCGAGCATGATAGAAGTAACTTGGACTCGGCCGGTTCAGGATTTTTCTTGAACAACACTGATACGAGATGCTGGGAGATATTAAAGAACATGGCTAGGAAACAGTCATGGGGCGACAGAGGTGCAATGGAACATGTCAAGGCTGTCGGCGAATCCAGAATAGTTAGGGAGCTGAACGACAAGCTAGATCTTCTAGCCAAGAAGCTGCTAACTAAGGAAGATGCATTTGCGGATGAGGAAGCCCAAGTGAAGTTCATGCAACAACAGGGCTATAGAAACAATGACTATGCATGGAGAAAGGACAAGAAATTTTCATTGAAGGATCCGAACAATTTTCTGCAGGATCCGGATGCCAAATCACAATAAAAAGCCGAGGACAAAAACACTGAATTGCTAAGTCAAATGGTTCAGCAAAACCAAGAGATGATGGCCATGTTTGGTAAACAATTACAATCTCAAGGTGACATTCTAACCAAATTTGGGCAGACGCTGCAAAGCCATGGATCACAGATGCGGGCATTAGAGACCACCGTGGCACAGATTTCAAATGAAGTGGCGGCCATCAAGCACGGCAATCAACAGAAACCAGCTGAGAATGCGAACGTGGCTCAAGCACATCATCAGGTTAAGTACATGTCGGTGGTAAGAAATGAGGAATCTCAGGTGCAAGAAGCTGTAGAAGAAAGAAAAATGACTTTCAATGTGAATGCAACACCGGCGATACCATATCCACGCACGTACTATAGATTGCCGGGCGGAAACCATTTCTTCAGGAAATCAGAGAGAGTTGTGAGTATGGTATCTCCATCTAGGCAAAAGGAGCAGGTGCAGGTTGTTTGTGCACATGTGGAAACATATGAGGCGAGAGAGGAACCAAAACAAGCTGCTACTAGTGATGATGTCTCGCCAAAGACCACGTCCGAGGGAGTGATTGAAGCAAGCTTAGGGGAGGTACCCCCGAAAAGTGCTTATGTACCACCTCATAGGCGTGTTGCTGCAGCTGATGTTTCGGATCCGGTAAATTCTAAGTCAAAGAAAGAGCATCGTCACTTTAAAGAATTCCTGGAGATATTTCGAAAACTCCACATCAATATTCCATTAGTGGAGATGATCGAGAAAGTACCCGCCTATGGGAGGTTCATCAAGGAAATCATTAATAAGAAGAGGCGGATAAAAGACGATGAAATTTATTGGATGAATGAGATGGTGAGCTCGGTGATTCACGGGAGTTCACCACAGAAGAGAAAGGACCCAGGAGGTTTTTACATTCCGTGTTCAATAGGTGGTCAACATGTTTCTAAAGCGCAATGTGATTCCGGCGCTAGCATAAATCTCATGCCTTGGGCTACATTTCAAAAGCTGGGGTTAAAAGAGATAAAGAGGTCAGCCGCAACAATTGAATTGGCGGATGGGTCTACCGTGAGACCCTATGGAGTATGTGAAGATGTTCTAGTCAAAGTGGACAGATTCATATTTCCGGTGGACTTTGTCGTTATGGATATGCCACCACTCCAAAGCTGTGAAATTCTTCTAGGGAGGCCGTTTCAAGCAACGGCGGATGTCGTGACTGCCTTAGGCAGAGGGACTTTGTCCTTGGGTATTGGAGGAGATCGAGTCGAATTCAAATTACCAAATGATCCTCTAAGCCCAGTTCCCAAGGTGAAAAGATGATGATTGTCACACCGTCTAGCCTAAGACGTTAAACAAGGGCGCTTGTTGTGAGGCAACCCAACCATCGGTACACTAGGATAGTTTAATTTTAATCATAGATTGCTTTTATTTCGTTTAAATTTTAGTTTAAAAATTATACCTTGATCCGTTTGTTGAATGTGTAGGCACAGGTAGGGTCGATACCATCGACACATCCGTCGATGGTATCGACATGGGTTCAGGTTGACACCAGCAGAAATCGCACTGCGTCGATACTATCGACACCACCGTCGATGGTATCAACATGGTCACAGACAGGCTGCGCAATAAAGGTCGATGGTCACAGACAGGCTGCGCAATAAAGGTCAATGGTATCGACATGCCAGTCGATACCATCGAGATCTCTGGAGATTTTCAGAAGAAATCGACTCAGTAGAGTCGATACCATCGACACACAGGTCGATGGTATCGACAGTTACAAGTGAAAAAGGCGGCAGCCGGACTCACTAGGCAGTTGCCCTAATCAGTGAGTCGATACCATCGACTTCCATCGATGGTATCGACGGGCTCACAGCAGTGTCGGTGTCAGTTATTCAAGACGGGGTTATTTGCCAAATGAAGTCACATCATCCAGAGCAAATCCGGACCCCACGATCCTGGCAGTACCCACCTCCGCCTCCACAAGAATGATCATGGTATCACTGTTCCACCCTTAAGTTGGTTTTTGACTATGAGGCCATAGTCGAATTCAAGCTTAGGGGAGTTGGTGGCTGGAACAACTCTATCTTTTATCTTTTCTTTAGTTGTTTTTAGTTTCTGCTTTGTTATTTGTTCTTGCAATTTTAGTGTTTGTTTAGGATCCACATCTATCTAGTGTAATTGTTGATGTCTTAAGAAAAAAATTGTCATCTCGCTTTTTCATGGGAAATTTAAGGGGATTTCAAAAAAATTCTGGGTCTTTTGGATAGCTTAACTTGGTTGTCCTTGGGAAACTTGTCCTATGAAAATGATTGATTATGTCAACTTTGAAGCAATATGTCACACTCACACCCCCATTGACTCATGAAAAGTGGATAGTAACGGTTCTTTGAGCCTAACCTAATCAAATAGTAATGAGACCTTAATTGGATATACGAGAAAGAACCTTTTGAACTACTACACATGTCAGTAAGGAGGGACACATGATATTTTTTCTAAGGTTCAGTAACTTAATCTTGTGATCATTCCACTTCATATTTTTCCATAATCCACCCAAGAATTGGAAGTAAAGTACAGTTTTAACTTCTTTTACGTGCATAACATGTAGATAGGATTTGCATTGTTATTTTCATATTTTTGCATAAAATGAAAAAAAATGGATAGTGATTCATGCACATTACCTTTAGGTGCATGTCATGTAGTTGCACTCATAACTTTCATGATTTTCATGCATAAGTACACCATGTACCTCAGTTGACCTGAAAAGTGATCTAAATTGTTCCATACCCTCGCATTAGCACAAAGATTTCCAATCATGAAGAAAATAGCCTAACACATGTATCTCTAAGCAATTATGGATATGTGGGCTAAAAGAAAAAAAAAGAAAAAAAAATCTGAAAATCTAAAAAAAAGAAAGAAGAGAATTTAGAAGGAAATGGAATAAGAGGGAGAAAGGAACATAATATCACTTGCATAACAAGGAAACTGAGTACATGATGTGGCTTAATTAGATTTCTATCTCTTTTTGAGGTGGAAGGTTAGTGCATGCATCATTCCACCTAATTTTAAGCATTAGGGCATTTCCAATGTGCATTGGCATCAATTAGGGCATTTTGTTGTATGCATTTTGAAACTGTGTAATACTTCCAAATTCTTCCATGAACCACCCATTCCATCCACCCGTTGCTCGGATTGGTAGGCCACCGTGATTTTCTCCTCACTCATGTTTATCAGGAGAACTGCTTCCATGTAGATGGTAGTTAGGGCGAGCAACGTAGTGTAGGCGATCACAAGATGCACTAATGCTGAATCGGCAAATTTTATTATGTTAACTGCCTTATGTGATAGTGTTCATCGGTTTGAAGGATAATTTCTTTTATTGATGATTATTGTCGCCTGTAGGGTAATTACTGTTCTGTGATTAGGAAAGGCCGGTTTGAGAATGTCCAGTGGGAGTAATGTGGGATGTGGGGTGATGTGTTGATTGTTAGTTGACATCTTCAATTCTATTCTAAGGGTTAGTTGCTCGAGGGCGAGCAATGTTTAAGCTTAGGGGAGTTTGATGCGATGATTTTGAGTCGCATTTAGAGACCTATTTCATATGTGTTTTGTGCCTTAATTACTCATTTTCATGGATATTATTGCATAATTCACTTTATTTGGTCTTTGCCATCATTTTATATCAAATCCCCTTTGTTTTACTATTTTGAGCATTATTTATCATCTTATTATAAATTGTGTGGATTTACTTGGGCCTGTTGTGAAATTTCAGGAAGAACAAGTATCTGCTTCCGTCGATACCATCGACAGAAGTCGATACCATCGACCAAGCTACAGGTTGTCAGCCGAGAAGAGCAATACAGTGTCGATACCATCGACCCAAGTCGATGCCATCGACACAAGGAGAGCTACAGCGTCGCTAAACGACAACAACCGACGCTAAAGGAGTCGATACCATCGACACCTACGTCGATGGTATCGAGATCACCACAGGCGCTCAGAATAAAAGAAAGGAAAGCTGCCGCTAATCCGTTGGGTCGATACCATCGACCCGCGTCGATGGTATCGACGCCGGCAGATATGCGTTGGATTTGTTTTGATTTCGATCGGACGGCTGTTGTTATTTGACGACCTAATTAGGGACTTATACCTAATGACGGCCGCCCAGACGAAAAGAGGATCTCATTTTGGATTGCACGAGTGCCGAGGAGGAGAGAAAGGAGAACGGAGGCCGAGAAGCTCATCCCGGGTGATTCGGACGCTGCCGAAGACGATTTCCACCACCGACAGGCGGGGAAAGCTCGTGTTCTACGCCAAGGATCCACCGGTTCTTCTCCGTTCATGGGTTTTCCCATTTATTTCCCGTTTTTCTTATGAATTCCCCAATTTCTACCATGTACTTGTGTGAGATGAACATGAGAGGCTAAAACCCTCAATCTTTAGGACCGGGAGTAGCCCGGGAATGCATTGTATGACATTTTTATATCAATAATTCATATTTTTCTCTCAAATCCGTGGTATAGATTTGTTTTCTCCATATATATATTGTTATGCTTGATCACCATAATAATAATTTAATGCCCTTAATCACTTCGACAGAAGGATTAACGGTTGAAAAGAGACGAATTCTACATTAATTAATAAAACCCTTGACAGAGGAGTTGTAAAATTAATGGTGGGAACTGAGAGACCATTTATAATGCACTTAGTTTAGGGGAATGATTACTACGACGGTGGAATCAACCTAAATCTAAGTAGTGAATTACACCACGACAGTGGGTAATTCTGTTTTCAGGCCACTACCCGAATAGAGAGAGAAGTGTGAAGAATGATATGAAACTTAATACAATGTTGACCCGCGGTGAAACTGCCATCCTAAAGATATCCCTTTTAATTGATTAAATTAACCTTTAATCGATTGTTTTCTTTGATTGATTTTTATTTTCTTTTAATTTGAACAACAAAACCCTACTTTGTTAATCGGTCTAGCTGATTGCGATTAGTTAGTAGAAGTCTCCAATAGTTCACGTATCCCTGAGTTCGACTCGGGCCTCACAAGGCCTATATTACTCGACGCGTACACTTGCGTTTTTAGCGCGTAGTAAAATACACGTCACTACTTCAAGAAGGCTATTGCAACGGGAAGCTACTTCAGGAGGAAGGCTGCTTCAAGGTGGGTGCAATTACTTCTAGGTGAAGGCTGCTTCAAGGTTGGTGTGATTACTTCTAGGTGAAGGCTGCTTGAAGGGTTAAGGGAAAGGAATTGTAATTTTATATAAAGTCCTTGCGAGGTAATAAAATTAATTTCTTTCCAAATCCCGGTTGGGTAAGCAACCGGGTAGTGGACTGACAACTTTAGTATTTGCTAAAGTTGGAACCACTCTAAATCCTTGTCCCCTTGTCCAATATTCTTGTGGTTGGTTGCTTGAGTTCAATAATTGTTAAAATTGTTTTAAAACTCTATTCACCCCCCTCTAGTGTTTTTTCACATATATGCACTAATTGCTTCTGTAATGCACTCTGAAACAATTAGCTAACGTTTTTGGGTTTGTCCTCTCAGGCCTTTAAGTCTCAAGATGGCAAAATCTGGGGACGTTACAGTTGGTATCAGAACATGAACAATAGCTACACTTAATAATTACTCACCAGAAACATAAAACTAAATTTTATCTCTAACCTTAAAACCTAGAAACATAGCAAGTTGTTCTATAGGAACTAGGTCTGACTTAGCCTCTAGGTTAGAACATAGATGTTTGATAACTAGGTTTAGACAAGTGTATGAAACCCTTTCCATATATAGCTAATATGTATTTGGTAGCTACACTAGTCTACATTGTATTCTCACCATTTCATTAGGTGACATGACACTAGACTATCTACTGTGTGTGGGACTCTCGGTTTTGCTGATTTGATTTTTCCTTCCAATAACCTGGAGCCCCGATAGTTTTCTATGACGTCTTCTTTCTTAGAGAAAAACAATATAATATTTTATTATATATATATAAATATGAAAATGTTTCCCTTACACTGGAGAGTAGTTAGCATTCATGCAACCTAAGTGAAAAGGGTGACATCAGTCTAGAAGAGGGAGTATATCTAGAATAGATGTCTAGAGCCTTATCAGGATATGTGATAGATAGATATACAATAAAATGAGATATGATGTATGCAAGGATGGTCTTATATAAATTTGATCTCTGAGGTATAAGTTCTTTATAGAAATATAAGTTGTATATGAGGTCTGAATCCATTTTTGGATAATGAAAGATAAATCTAGGTGATGAAAGTACATACTCTTTTCTTACTTAAGTTAAGCTAAGCTAAAATTAAATTGAATATACATGAGGCTCAAGATCTTTTACAAAGGAGGACCTCTAGTGTTACGACGATATATATATATGTGGTGAACTTTAGAGTAAGTGATACCCACAAGGAGAAGGTCAGAGGACCTAACCTCCAATATATGAAAATACAAGATATATATGAAATAATGTGTCCTACGCTAGGTTACTCCTGAGTAAATGAGTTGAGTCTTATTGCATGATACAATCATGTATGTGAGAGTTGGGTAAAAAATGATTGGTAGGTGACTCATAATGAGAAAGTCCATCTTTTTTATTGAGTTCGGTACTAGAGTGAGCAAAATATGTTTATGAAGCTCTTCATTAGCTGCAAGTGAGGTGACATATGAAAATCTGATTCAGATGCCTTGTGCATAAGATACTCAACAGTGCATGTCAATCCTTCTTCTTCTCTTTCTCAATATATGATGCTAGAAACCTCACTTTTTTGAGCTATCATAATGATTATGTATGAAGAGTCACTCAAATAACCTTGACCTATTCAATATTCCCTCCCTATATCATACATGTGATATCCAACTTAGAAAACATGATAAGATTGATTTTGTATGTTCTCTTTCCCTCCATATCATGCATCAGATGTATCAGTTTGGAATCATAAAATTGAAATGAAGGTATCTTTGAATCATAGAATACATGATCACAAAATGTATTTTTAGCCTCAAATCTTTTGAATATATGTTTCTAGATTGACAACAGCCCTCATAATGGGGTGAATCCCCAAAATTCAGCATAAAAAGTAGCCCTTCCCTTAATGATGAAACCTTAATATGATGTTGATAATTAAACCACATGATGATGCTATGTGCAAAAAGTATGTTTATAAATGACAACAAAATGTATTTTTTAGCCTCAAATCTTCTGAATATATGTTTCTAGATTGATAACAACCCTCATAATGGGGTGAATCCCCAAAATTCAGCATAAAAAGTAGCCCTTCCCTTAATGATGAAACCGTAATATGATGTTGATAATAAACCACATGATGATGTTATGTGCAAAAAGTATGTTTATAAATGACACAATATATTGATATCACCTTACATGGTTTAAGGAGGTCAAAGATGAAACCTTGAGTAATACCTCATCGACTTCGTATGTGGGAATAAAACCCTAATTCATAGGTGAATCAAGGATATAATGCATAAAATAAAAGAATGTCATGACTAAGACATGAAATGATGTTTTAATCTATATAAGGTGGGGTGGGTACACCCTTGATGCTGTAATTTCCTAAAATGATAGCTTAGGGTACTCCCGTAACTAAAAATACTTGACATGTACAAGTGGTGGTCTAGAGTTAGTATATACTCTTTGGTATCACCTTAAGTCTGAGATTAATGGAATTTTGAGGACGAAATTCCCTTTTCAGTGGGGTGAATGTGATGGCCCTGAATTTTTGAGCTGGATATCTAGAATATCATTGTTGACATACATGGAATAGATTGGTTAAATGATGGATCTTGAGGTTTGAATTTGTCAAATGAAGTAGGTTGAACTCATTTTATCAAGATTCAATGAATAATGGAATCATATGCAAGGTTTATACAATTGCTTGAGAGGATAATTAAGGAATTAAGTTTAATAAATAAATGTTAGTCTTTGGATGTCAAACTTGAACAAGAGTTAGATTATGTGTTGGGGAACTAATTCTTCAAATTATATGTCATTTTTATTCACGATTTGAGAGATATGGAGGTTTGAATGTTTGATTCAATGGTATGAGTATAATGGAATTATAAGTAAATAAGGAACGTGTTTTGACTACCGTGGTGGGTTTAATTACCCTATCGTGCAACCACTTAGTATGTTTTCCATGTGGATTATTTTAGCTATTGATTCTAGTCAATGATGAGAATACTACCATTTCACCATCTTCAACCTCCACATTTCGTAGAGCTTCATAGGGTGGCATATCAATACTTGATTGGTAGATATTATTGTATGCGAATTCTGCTAATGGAAGGTAGTAATCCCAAGTTCCTTCCCAATATAGAAAACATGCTCTAAGAAGATCCTCCAAGATATAGATAGTACGTTCAGACTGACCATCGGTTTGGGGATGATATGCTGTGTGGAAACTCAATTGTGTACCCAGCTCATTCTGTACATGCTTCCATAAATGTGATGTGAATTTTGGATCCTAGTCTGAAACAATAGATACTGGCACTCCATGCAGCCATACGATCTCCCTGATATACAACTCAGCAAGCTCAGGAACCTTGGTCATAGTCCGCATAGGTAAGAAATGTGCACACTTGGTCAGACGATCTACTATGACCCATACTGCATCATGTCCCTTCCTGGCCCTAGGTAACCTACCACGAAATCCATGGTGATGTTTTCACATTTCCATTCAGGAATTGGTAAAGGCTGCAACAAACTGCCTGGCTGTTGATGTCCGGCCTTAATCTGCTGACAAGTGAGACATTTAGAGACAAACTCTGCTATATCATTCTTCATGCATCTCCACCAGAAGTGTCTCTGTATATCCTTGTACATCTTAGTGGATCCAGGATGTATAGAATATTTAGACCCATGTTCCTCTTGTAGAATACGCTTCTTAATCTCCAACTCCTCAAGTACCCACATCGGGTGCTTGTACCTTAGTCCACCATCCATACCAATAGATAGATGTGTCTGGGGCTTAACCAAAAGAGTTGTCATCTCCTTCAAGCTAGGGCTGTTCTTTTGAGATTTCAGGAGTTCAAAAAGAAGACCAGGAATAATATTGATATTTTCCAGAATAATAGTGCCATCTTCTTCTTGAAGTAACTTAGATGTTGAAGGTTCCAGACTCATTGATTTAGATGCATGGATAGATGCAGCAATTGACCACTTATGACTAAGAGCATCAACTACCACATTGGCCTTGCATGGATGACATTCAATAGTGAAATCATAGTCTTTAAGATATTCCAACCATATTCTTTGTCTAAGGTTGAGATCTTTCTGAGTCAAGAGATATTTGAGACTTTTGTGATCTGTTTCAAATGTAGCACCATATAGAGAGTGTCTCCATATTTTGAGAGCATAGACAATGGCAACTAATTCCAAATCATGAGTTGGGAAATTGACCTCATTAGGTTTCAATTGTCTACAGGCATAGGCCTTTACTGCCTTGCATTAGGACACAACCCAAACCCATTTTAGAAACATTAGAAAATATTACAAATCCATCATTACCAGAAGACAAGGTCGTGACAGGAGTAGAAGTCAAAAGAGATTTTAATTCATGGAAGCTAGATTCACATTCAGAAGTCCAAATGAATTTGGCATCTTTTTTGGTAAGTTTGGTCATGGGTAGAGCTTTTTTACTAAATTAAGTATGAAACGATGGTAGTAGCATGCTAGACCAAGGAAGCTATGAATTTCAGAGGCATTTGTAGGAGCGTTCCAACCAAGGATGACTAAGACTTTGGCAGGATCAACATAAATTTTCCCACCTAAAATAATATGGCCAAGAAACATGACTTGGTCAATCCAGAAATCACATTTAGATAATTTTGCATACAATTTCTGGCACATCATGTACTTTTTGGAGATGCTCATGATGTTGATCAACATATTCTGAATATATAAGAATGTCATAAATGAAGACCACCACAAAGTTGTCAAGAAAAGGCTGGAAGATAGTATTCATCAGATTCATAAATACTCGAGGAGCATTGGTCAACCCAAAGGGCATCACCACAAATTCATAATGTCCATATCTAATTCTGAAAGTTGCCTTTGGAATGTCACAATCCTTCACTCATAATTGATTATACCCAGATCTAAGGTCAATCATGGAGTGCATAGTGGCAGTATGAAGCTAGTCAAATAAGTCATCAATTCTTGGAAGGGGATATTTATTTTTGATGGTGGCTTGATTGACCATGCGATAATCAATACACATTCACATTGACCAATCGTTCTTTTTAACAAAGAGAACAGGAGCACCCCAGGGAGATGTACTAGATATTGGGTTTTAGGGGAGGCAGAGAAGGCAGCGGAAACAAAAAATTTCTCCCCAAAACCCGGAACAAGGAAACACGTCAACGTCTATATAATAGGAAAGGATGGTTTGTGGAATCATACCTTGTCTCGAGGCTTGCTCGGCGACAATACCTCACTCTTTGCGTGGTCTTCAACTCCGGTCTTTGACGGTGTCTGTGCAGCTCCTGGTTGCACCGGAACTAATGACTCCTGGTCTCACCAGACTATCAGATTGACAGTTGTCCTCATGAGCGGAAGAAACCTCCTGCCTCTAAAGTAGTCCACACAGACCACCTGGAACTCCACACTCCTTGTCCCACAAATATTTGGAAGGAGTCGCACCCTCCTGTTGACGTACTAGTCACCAACCCACTCTCCTGCCTCCAATTGCAACTGCAGTTGTCTTTCCCTCGTTGCACCTCCCTTTGCGGGTAGCACTTGCTCGGGCTCTCTCGGTTACCAAAACCAGAGAACAAAAACTTTGCAGAGCAACTGGTTGCACTGAGCTGTACTTTGAGAAGCCCCCAATACCCCTATATATATAGGAGGGTCATGGGACAGGGTTCTCCATACCAGGCAATGCGGGACTAAAAGCAGGAGTAGAAGGGTTCGAGATTTTCCACAAAAGCAACCAACTCGTAACCTCAATCGATCATTTCACAACTGAAACGGTTGGTTGGGGACCTGAACCGGTCGGTTGACACCTCAATCGATCGGTTGGGACACCGCAATCGGTCGGGTCACAAGTGAACCGGTCGGTTGATGGTCCTGGTCGGTTCCTGATTGACTTTCCTTCTTTTGTTTCTAATTGGTATTGAATACCAATCCTATTTCCCAATCAAATTGGGCAATTGAAATGAAAGGAAAATTCTCACCAATCCTACTTTCCCAACTTGCTCGGTTGCACCAGTTGAATCGATCATTTCAACATTTGAAGCAATCGGTTCACCATGATCTTGAGCCGATCGGCTCAACACTTGAGCTGACCGGTTCACCAAGCTCAGCCGACCAATTCATCACATGAGCCGATCGGTTGGGAGTGTAGATTGTGCAGAATCAGTTAATTGTGATTTCAATCAATCTGATACTCCAATCAATGTGTCCAACACTTTGAACAAAATGATATTGAGCTATCAATTGATTAAGTGTGTAATTGAACTACTAAACTCCTTTAGTAATCAATCTAAACGTTGTTTGTGGACAAAACTCCTCTTCCAGGTTAAATCTTATGTGTGTGATCCTGCAGGTCCATTTCACGTTGGCAGTGAAAATCCATAACAATTATGACTTCATAAGCAAAGAGCGGTGCCTAGTCACACATCATTGCAACCCAAGTGAAAGTAGAAAGTTGGAGAACAACTTTCAATTCTACAATCCATGAATGGTGTTACAGCGAATGTATAATTCCTTTCTCACTGATATCCTGAATGAACTCGAGGCATGGAACAATCATCCTGTCAATGTTCATTCACTTTCTTGATCTCAGAATAGATTGAACGAGATATGTATGACATCAATATCACATACTGATTCACACATGCGTGCGCACACCTATCTCAATCCTACTCATCAAGTGGCCTTGGATATCAAACTCCCTCAGGAGGGACAAATCCCATATCTATCACTCACCCCTCAAAATCCCCATGTGTCAAAGCCACCCAATCATCACCTTTATAACAACCCATGTTTCAGGACTACGTTTGATGATGTCAAAGTGTGCCCAACGACATGTGTTGAGTGTAGTGATTTCAGGTCAAAGAATCACACTCTCCACCATCACTGTGAGTATTGACTGTGACTACCATGTCATGGTTCCATGTGTCAAACTCACGGTGGGTCTGTCCGGTACACTTGTTCTCTAACAAGTACCTATATGTTTAGTTTGATATCTCTATATCATGACTAATGAGATTTTATCATCAACCAACACCACAATCTAGTCTTGTGTGTCATTGTTGTCTATCTACCTTCCACAATGACATCCGATTAGGGACATAACAAGAATGTACAAACTCTTAGCATATGTATGATCTCATCATTCAGGTCCTCAACCTGAAAGCATACGTCATTGAGTATTGTCATTCTCTAGACATTCAATCTGTTCTATCACTATCTCATATGACTGAACCAGAAAGAATTGGAAGCTTGCCTTTGATGTTTATCAAATTAATCTTAATGTATCCCACCAATCATCCCATGATTGGCTCTCAGGGCACACATACCAACAGACTCCCACTTGCACTGTGAGCCAATCACCCTTGAATCATATTCATAGTGATCTGCAAACATGTCGCACATGTTACTGTGCTCTTGTGCCAACATAGTGAGTTATGGCAACACATTGCCAAAGTCAGTATTAAATTTCATGTCTCTCATATCTTCGTTGTACGTCACACGTATGAGATGGAGTTGTTGTAATATGCGATCTAGTATTCCTTTCCTAACCTTTAGCTACATTGCATGATCAAGGATTCCATACTTGTCATCAATGAGCGGAATATCTATAAGTTCATCTCATGAACTTCCAGATTGATATAGTATCCATTGTTGTTCTGTAACACATAAATACTCGACATTTCCTTTTAAATGGTTTTATTGGAACACTTCCAATTATCAACAAACTTTCACTTTTTATATATCCTATATATATTTTGCGATTCATTTTCTGTCCTTTTAGAAGTTCGCATCAATGTAACTCTTTACATTGAACCCTTCCTTATCTCCATAGAACTAGTACTTCTCAAGTACTTATCAAGTTCTCATGGTATTCCAGTAACCCTTACTGGAAGTAGGAAGACATCCACTCGTCATGTCCCACATACGAGTTATCAGGATGAGTACATCATATTGCCATGTCCTACATACAAGATGATGAATGCATTTTATTCTTTCCATGTCCAAACATGCAAGATAATGGGATGATTACATACATGATAGATCCATATCTATTATTAGTGTTCACATTCTTCATAAGAATTGGACACTTGGCCTTGGGATACTAATTCCATGTAACATGGACAAGTTTTCTCCCACTGAATCTATGCATACTGAACCCTTGAATACAGATTGCCAATGTATGCTTTCTCTTTTAGGTCAAGAGGTTTTTCGAGAACTATCTCTATATATCTCTATTCCTATCACACGGGAAACATCTCTATCTTCCTTAAAGATAATTTCCACTTTTGGATTTCCATTCTAGAACACTTCCATTTCACATCAATATGTGGAAAGTGAATACACTCCCACTAAATCACAGATCCCTTCTTTATCTTTGACATATCAGTCAAACTCTTTGACTATATCATCAAAGTAAAGATCCAATTCAGAGTTGCTTGTACTCAATCAATCACATTGATTAGTCCATTGTAACTTATAGACTTCATTTGCATTTGTGGATTCACAAACCTTATAGGTTGTGTGACGTACACATCCTTGTTTTATTCCTCTTAGGAATGTGATTTTAGTATCCATATGCTAAATGTCATAGTCGTTAAGTTACATTCAACAAGCATCATCCTTCTTAAAATGTTATACATGTGTCTTAACGCTTAAGACTCATTTGCACTTATGGATTTCATCCAATGAGTGCTACAATCAAGGTCATACCTTATGGTTCACACAGAAGTCATTTAGGATGTAATGGTCATAACCATAACTCAAAATTCGGTTCCTCATATTTATCTAGATAGTTGACTCATCACATGAACAACTCATCACATAGATAAACGAGGTGTATCTGTCAAGGATATAAGAACTCACAACCCTTTTGATTCTTAATTTCTTTTATTAGTGTGGGGAATTCTTTTATTAAGAAGAATTCAGTTATTTGATAATCAGTATCTAACTCATTATAGTATGATTCCTTCTTGATTTAGACATCACCATGCCTTAATCACAGGTTCACTATGATACACTATCATAATCACTCATAAGGATCCCAAACATTTGGTCCAAGTATTTCATTCATTGATCTCATCAAAAATTAACACTTTACCAAATTTGCACTTCATTTATGATAATCTTGAACACTTCAAGATATTCATATTGGTATTTCTCTAAACACCATTTGAAGTATTAGCATTTTCTCCAATAGGTATGTAAATACATCACATATGTTATACCTAATAGGATAATCATTCTCCCACTACCTTTAGTGAAGATTGATTAATCACATCCAAGATAATCATGTCTCTTACTGGTTCTCTAACCAAAAGAGTCTAGATCTAGAAATGAACTTCTCATGATTGATGCTAATTTGATTGTTTGAGTTATCTATAACTTTTAGGTATCATTTTATCTTATGCATATCAAATACCACAAGAAAAACAAGGCATTGCCACAAAGATCATATCTTTATAAATTGAAACATCTCTTTATTGATTGCCATCATTGTCATACAATATGCAGAAATAAAGTGTTTCTATCTATTGGCAAATATGAAATAGCAGTTCATAACTGTATTACATGCCTCTTAGGCTGAAAATAAACTAAAGTACTCCTATCTATGGCGGCAACACTTGCCCCAATTATGAGTGATTTACACTTTACATCTTGGTATCATATACCTCAAAATGTGTTACAAGTTTACTTTCATGACACCTTCAAGTGGAGACTTCAGTTATCTCCTTCTTCTTTTGTTCTTCCAGAAAGAGAGGACAATTCCTTTTCCAATGTCCTGGCTTTTGACAATGGTGGAAATTTCCTTTCTTGGTCACGCCTCCTTTGGCCTTGAGAGCTGAAGACGACTTGGGCTCCTGGCTAGCATCAGATGCTTTCTTAGCTTTGCCCTTTCCCTTGTGCTTGGACTTGCCTTTCTTGCTCGTGATCACCATCACAGACTTAGTCTTGTCCTTCTTCATCTGTATCTTGGCTGTCCTCAACATGCCCAACAACTCTGACAATGGCCTATCAAAGTTGTTCATGTTGTAGTTCATCACAAACTGACTAGAGGATTCTGGCAACGATTGCAGTATCACGTCAGTAGCCAACTCTTGGCTCAGTGGAAATCCCAGTCTTTGCAGGTTCTCCACATACCCAATCATCTTGAGTGTGTGAGGACCAACTGGATCTCCTTCTATCATGACGCACTTGAACAGCGCCCTAGAAACATTATATCTCTCTTGTCGTGCCTGATCTTCATACATGTTCCTGAGATGCTTAATCATCTCAATGTCACCCATGTTCTCATGTTGTCTCTGCAACTCATGGTTCATAGAACATAACATCAAGCACTTTCCATCAATGGCATCATCAGAATGCTTCTTGTAAGCATCCCTTTCTGTCATTGGTGCATTAGGATGGGGTTCCTCTGGAATTAGAGTATCCAGGACATAGAGCTTATGCTCTTGAGTAAGAACAATTCTCAATGTCCAATACCAGTCGTGGAAGTTTGTCCCATTTATCTTGTCCTTTTCAAGGACCGATCGCAAAGAAAAGTGATTGTTGTTTGTTGCCATTTGAACTACAAAAGGAAATATGCAATTTTAGTCCAAAAACTCATTTTTGACTTATTTGATTGATTTGAAAATTTGACGATATAATTAGGACTTTAATTAATTATCGCTCCCACTATTTTACTTCAAATTGATAGCCCTCACCATAAATTTGGAAGATTGTAGCGTACAACCTTCTAGTTGGCAAGATCCTGAAATCCTCTAAGTCATGGACCAGCTAGGGATGTCACCCACAACTTAGATCTCTCAGGTAGGCAACTCTTGCCAATTGCATCATATGCAACTCTTGATAAGATGTCATATGAAACTCCTTGCCATGATCATCTCCATGCCTCAAGGTATTAGATCCCATCTAGATCACCTTGTTAAGTCTGACCCAAAGCAAACACGATGAATATGCACCCTGCTAAGGCAGACCTACACATTCATCTTTCACGCTTCCACGAGATAGACGGTGCACCACGCTAGGGCGTGCCCACACTTGGTCGATCAAGCTTTTCACATGTGTTGCATTTGGAAGGCATCTAAAACTTAATATTTAATGAGGGACTTGGTTTTATATACATACACATATCCAATCACTACAATACATAGTATGTATCATATACATGCTATATCCCACAGAAAACATGCAAAATGATAAAAGTGATGATTATGGCCATCCTAATGTGATTCCTCGAGCCAATAGGAATCACAGTCATCTAGGTCTACATCATATGCAACCCGTACAATATGAACTCTGTGCTTTGCCTTTGGAGAAGATCAATTCATCACATGAATGACTTGCTCGTTCTGGCCCGGTCGTCTGGGTGCCACCAGTCGATCGGTTGGCTCCTCCAACCTATCAGTTCACATGGTCGTCGTGCATCTCGTCACGGCCGCCACCCGCTCGTCTCGCTCCTCAAACCGATCATCAACCGATCGGCTCACTCCTTGAATCGATCGTCTGGAACGTCAACCGATTGGTTCACACCTTGAACCGATCGTCTCAGCTGTCGTCAGGATGGCCTCCATTCTTCGACATAACAAGAAATAAAATCTATCCTATTTACAATTTAATTGTGAAACCCCGAGTTACATTCGGGGGAGCAAAGGTAGGAAAAGAATTCTCGAATTATTTCGAGTTACATTTGGAATATGAGAAGGGGAATCGGTGCGCAGACCGAGATGCAAGCAACCACATACAACCATACACAGATATAGGGGTTTATAGGCCATAATCATGTTACACATCCACCACAAAACGCGTTTAAGGGTGACGCGTATCAAGTGCATTAATAATACATATCATATATGTAATTGGGATTTGTGGATTTAGGATTGGACATGCATAAAGCCAATTTTATTTGCATCGTATGCAATAAATAAAGGCGACAAACCAAAATCGATAATATTGATATTCCTAAAATATAGAGCAGTTGATGTTGCTATGATACCACTATCGGGTTTTAGGGGAGGCAGAGAAGGCAGCGGAAACAAAAAATTTCTCCCCAAAACTGGGAACAAGGAAACACGTCAACGTCTATATAATAGGAAAGGATGGTTTGTGGAATCATACCTTGTCCCGAGGCTTTCTCGGCGACAATACCTCGCACTTTGCGCAGTCTTCAACACCGGTCTTCGACGGTGTCTGTGCAGCTCCTGGTCGCACCGGGACTGACGACTCCTGGTCTCACCGGACTGTCGGGTTGACAGTTGTCCTCCTGAGCGGCAAAAACATCCCGCCTCTGAAGTAGTCCACACGAACCACCTGGAACTCCACACTCCTTGTCCCATAAGGAGTTGGAAGCAGTCGCACCCTCCTGTTGACGTACTAGTCGCCAACCCACTCTCATGCCTCCAGTTGCAACTGCAGTTGCCTTTTCATTGTTGTGCCTCCCTTGACGGGTAGCACTTTCTCGGGCTCTCTCGGTTACCAAAACCAGAGAACGACAACTTTGCAGAGAAACTGGTTGCACTGAGCTGTACTTTGAGAAGCCCCCAATACCCCTATATATAGGAGGGTCATGGGACAGGGTTCTCCATCCCGGACAATGCAGGACTAAAAGCAGGAGTAGAAGGGTGCGTGATTTTACACAAAAGCAACAAACTCACAACCTGAACCGATCATTTCACAACTGAAACGGTCGGTTGGGGACCTAAACCAGTCGGTTCACAAGTGAACCGGTCGGTTGGTGGTCCTAGTTGGTTCCCAATTTACTTTCCTTCTTTTGTTTCTAATTGGTATCCAATACCAATCCTATTTCCCAATCAAATTGGGCAATTGAAATGAAAGGAAAATTCTCACCAATCCTACTTTCCCAACTTGCTCGGTTGCACCAGTTGAATCGATCATTTCAACATTTGAAGCAATCGGTTCACCCTGATCTTGAGCCGATCGGATCAACACTTGAGCCGACCGGGTCACCAAGCTCAGCCGACCGGTTCATCACATGAGCCGATCGATTGGGAGTGTAGATTGTGCAGAATCAGTCAATTGCGATTTCAATCAATCCAATACTCCAATCAATGTGTAGAACACCTTGAACAAAATGATATTGAGCTATCAATTGATTGAGTGTTTAATTGAACTACTAAACTCCTTTAGTAATCAATCTAAATGTTATTTGTGGACAAAACTCCTCTTCCAGGTTAAATCTTATGTGTGTGACCATGTAGGTCCATTTCACATTGGCAGTGAAAACCCATAACACTTATGACTTCACAAGCAAAGAGCGGTGCCTAGTCACACATGATTGCTACCCAAGTGAAAGTAGAAAGTTGGATAACAACTTTCAATCCTACAATCCATGAATGGTGTTACAGCGAATGTATAATTCCTTTGTCACTGATATCCCGAATGAACTCGAGGCATGGAACAGTCATCCTGTCAACGTTCATTCACTTTCTTGATCTCAGAATAGATTGAACGAGATATGTATGACATCAATATCACATATTGATTCACACATGCGTGCGAACGCCTATCTCAATCCTACTCATCAAGTGGCCTTGGATATCAAACTCCCTCAGGAGGGACACATCCCATATCTATCACTCACCCCGAGTGTAACCCTTTACCACCAACTCTTCCTCACCACTGTAGACAAGGAACTGATCCTTAGCTCTTCTCAAGTACTTAAGGATGTTCTTCACATCAATACATTGACTTTCATTAGGATCTGACTTATACCTGCTAGTCATACTCAAGGCATATGAGACACTAGGATGAGTATATAACATTGCATACATGATACATCTAATTACAGATGCATATAGAATCTTATTCACACACTCCTATGTTTTATAAGAACTAGGACTTTGAACTCTATAGATATTAACACCATGGGACATGGGTAAGTTTTCTCTCTTTGAGTTCTCCATGCTGAACCTTTTAAGCACCTTCTCAATGTATGTGCTCTGGTTTAAGCCTAGAAGCCTTATAGATCTATCTCCATAAATCTTGATTCCTAAAATATAGGATGCTTTGCCTAAATCCTTCATAGATAACATACTTCCCAACCAATTATTTACCATCTATAGAGTAAGGATGTCATTCCCCATCAATAGCATGCCATCTACATACAATATGAGGAATAGAACTGTGCTCCCACTAACCTTCTTGTAAAAAAATGGTCATCTTTACTTTGACTAAAGCCAAACTCTTTGACAGTGTTATCAAATTGAAGATTCTAGCTCTGAGATTCTTGCTTCAATCCATATATTGAACTTTTTTATCTTACAAACTTTATTTGCATCCTTTGGATTTATAAAACTCATAGGTTGTGTCATGTACACACCCTCAAGTAGATTCCTATTAATCAATGCAGTGTTAACATTCATATGCCAAATCTCATAGTCATAATAAGTTGCAATGACAAGCATGACCCTGATAGATTTAATCATGGCAAATGGGGAGAATGTTTCATCATAGCCAACACCTTGAACTTGTCTAAAACCCTTTGCAACCAATCTGTCCTTATAGGTTTGTACATTACCATCCATGTCGGTCTTCTTCTTGAAGACCCATTTGCACCCTATGGGTTTACCCCTTCGGGTGGATCCACCAAGGTCCATACCTCATTGGTTGACAAGGGTTCCATCTTAGATTTCATGGACTCAAATCATTTCTCAGACTCTAGTCCCTCAATAGCTTCTAGTTAGGTTATTGACTCATCACCAATGACCAAATCATTACCTTCTTGAGTCAGAAGATAACCAAATCTTTCAGGCTCAAGGCATGTCCTACTAGATCTATGAGGTTCATGTATTACAAGAGGAACTTGAGATTCCATAACAACTTGTGACTCTTCACATTCCTTATGTACCTTCGGAGGTTCAATTTTTTCTTATTGGTCTCAAACTTCTTAGAGCTCTACTTTTCTCCCACCGATTCCTTTGGAAATAAATTCTTTTTCTAGGAATACAACATTCCTAGAAATAAACACTTTGTTGTCTGATGGAGTGTAAAATTAGTATTCCTTGGTTTCTTTGGGATATCCAACAAAATAAAATTTATCTAATTTGGGTCCAAGATTTATGGGAAACTACTTTCTCACATAAGCTTCACATCCTCAAATATTCATAAAAGACACATCATGACATTTCCCA
This sequence comes from Alisma plantago-aquatica, assembly GCA_963693085.1. NCBI lineage: Eukaryota > Viridiplantae > Streptophyta > Magnoliopsida > Alismatales > Alismataceae > Alisma > Alisma plantago-aquatica. The sequence goes on along the minus strand of OY856410.1, from coordinate 59,504,625 downwards.
TGCCATATATCATATGGTGTCTTTTGAATCGATTTTGATGGTACATGGTTAAGTGTAAACATAGAGTTCTCTAAAGCATATCCCTAAAATGAAATCGGAAGACCAACACAACTCATCATTGCTCACACCATATCTAGTAATGTGCAATTCCTTCTTTCTGATACACCATTATGTTGTGTTGTTCTAGGTAGAGTTTATTAAGATACGATACCATGATCTCATAAAAGGTCCTCAAACGCTTAGCTTAAGTATTCTCTGCCTTGATTAAAATGAAGTTCTTTAATATTTGACCAAGTTGCATCTGTACTTCATTCATGAAATCCTTGAACTTTTCAAGGGATTCTGAGTTTTATTTCTTCAAGTACACATAGCTAAACCTACTTGGATCATCAATGAAGGTAATGAAGTATTGATAACCACCTCTAGCATTTGTTCTAGAAGGTCTACATACATTAGTATGTATAAGTCCTAATAGATCACTTGCTCTCTCCTGAGACCAGTCAAAGGGGTCTTTGTCATCTTGTCTAATAAATAAGATTCACATGTCTCAATTAATTCAAAATCCAAAGAGTCTAGATAACCATTTTATGGAGTTAGAGATGCATCTCTCACTAATGTTCCCTAGACAAAAATGCCAACTGTATGTGTTATTTGAGTATTCAAGTTTTATCCTTTCAGTATTTATGTTATAAAAACTTGTCTCTAGATCTAGAAAATAAAGAGCATAAGACATTGGGGCACTTCCATAAAAGATCTCATGTTTAGAAATAGAACATCAACCATTCTTAATGTGAAATTCGAATCCATTCTTATCCATACAAGATATAGAAATGATGTTTCTATTAATGGCAAGTACAAAATAATAGTTCTCTAAATCTATTACAAGCCCATTGGAAACACATAAATGTTAGGTTCTAACAGTAGTGACAATACTCTTGCTCCTTTGGCAACACACAGTGCAACCTCATCCTTCTGAAAGGCTTACTAACAAATCTTGCACATTTGAACATATGTGAGATCCACATCTGGTATCCAGGATCAAAGATGAAGAAGTAGACACATTTATCTCAATAACATATATACCTAAAATGGGATCTCTATCCCATTCTTCTTCTTTTGCAATTCCTCCAGATAAAGATAGCAAGTTAACCTAATAATAGTGGTGACAAGTTCCTTCCTTATTCATCCCTCCCTTATATTTCAATACTGAAGACTTGGGTTTTTGGATAGCTTTAGAAATCTTCTTTGCTTTGTGTTTTCCCTTAGACTTACCTTTGCCTCTATTGATCATCATCACATATTTGGGTTTGTCCTTCTTCATCTACACTTCAGTTTTTCTCAACATTCCAAGTAATTATAACAATGACTTGTCAAAATTGTTCATGATGTAGTCAATATAACAAAGTGGCTGTATGAGTCTAACAATGACTGTAGAATCACATCTATGGCCAACTCTTGGCCCAAGTGAAATCCCACTCTATCAAGGTTCACCATGTGTCCAATCAACTTGAGCACATGAGGACCTACTGGATCTCCTTCTACCATATTTCACTTGAACAATGCCTTAGAGACATCATATCTCTCTTGTCTTTCCTGGTATTGGTACATGTTCTTAAGATGTGTTACCATCTCAATAACATCCATGTTCTCATGTTGTCTCTACAACTTATAGTTCATTGAGCATAACATCATACACTTGACATCCGCATGACATCTTCAAAATGCTTCTTATAAGCATCCCTGTCAACCTTAGGCACAATGGGAGCGAGTTCATCTGACTCTGGTGTTCCCAGGACATAGAGATTGCACTCTTATGTAAGAACAATTTTCAACATCTTGAACCAATCATGGAAGTTATTCCCATTTAACGTGTCCTTATGAAGGACTGGTCACAAAAGAAAACGTGTTGTTGTTTTCCATTAGTTTCTACAAAATAAATTTGCATTTTGTCAAAACACTTTTGATTTGATTTGATTAAAAAAAATTGATGACATTAATTAGGACTTTAATTAAATATCACTCCCACCTTTTGTTCAAATCAATAGACCTCACTATCAATTCAAAATATTGTAACGTACAACCTTCAAGTGAGCCAGGATCCACATTTCATCAAAATCATGAGTCATCTAGGGCCGATCTCCCACAACTTGACGATTTAGGTAGGCAACACTTTGAAAATTACATCATGTGAAACTCTAGACAGATGGCATGCACAACTCTTTGTCATAATCCATATTTATGCTTCAAAGTGGTTAATCCCATTAAGATCACCTAGTTAAGCCTGACCCAAAAACCAACATGATCGAATATGCACCCTCCAGAGCTAGACCCACATATCTACCATCACACTTTCACGAGATACAAGGCACACCATGCTAGGGCGTGTCCACACTTAGTCAATCAAGATTTTCATGTATGTCACTTTTATGGAAAGCATCTAATACTTAATATTTAGTTTAGGGATATGTATTTATAAATACATATACATATCCAATCACCACATACTTATAATATATATCATATACATGTTATATAACAAACAAAACATGGAATCAAAAAATATGAGTGACAGTTATGGCCATACTTATGCAATGCTTTGGATCCATAAAGATTTGCTACCACCTAAGGTCCACATCAAATTTAGAAACCCGTTCTTGCTAAAACTTTATTTTGGAACCATCCCAGTCTGTCAACTGAACCCTTCACTCAATCAATTGGCATTCTGGTCAGTCAACTAGTCTTCATGGATTGGTCGACTGGCTCTTGGATCAAGTGACATTTGGACTCCTCCTGTCGATCGGTTGGGCTTCCAGTCGATCAATTTTCTCCTTCTTTTGTCTGGCTTTCTCAATCTTCTGATCGATGAAATTGACTTCCCAGTCAGTCAACTCTCCTGGTGCAGAACACCTTCTCTTTTTGGAATATAAATTAAAATCATCATATTCTTATTAATTTATTACATTATAAAATTGAAACCTCGAGTTAAATTTGAAGGGAGCATAGGGAGGGAAGCATTAGTTTACAAGTGGAGAAAAAGGTAGAGCTTCGATATGCAAACCGAATAACAACAAGAATAAAACCATTCAACCAAGCACACATCTGCAAAGGGATTTAACACCATTACCACACATTAACCATACAATTTTTTTAGGGTGACACACATTGATAGCATTATATCATGTCATAGTTATATATGTATGTATAGAGTCAGGCTAGAATACACTCGACTGTATAGATCACACTATACACTCAAGTGGTGTTTATATATCTATTCATTTTTTTTGACAAATACAACTATTAATATTCATTGTTATAACATATAAAGTCTACATTCAAAATTTGAGCTCATTTGGAATTTTCTATGTCACTCTTTCATGACCAACAAAATTGACATACAAAACTAATTTGAATTACATAAATTTTGTCACCTTTCGATGCATTACCTATAAGTGTCAAAATGAGATCAAATTTTATATGTAGTATGTTCATATGATATTTAAAAATATCAATGGTTTAGATTTTCAAAATAATAGTTGCATGATAGAAAATGACTTGAGTTTATTCAATCTCCAGTACACTCGAGTGTATTCTAGCCTGACTCTCTCTCTCTCTCTATACATATATTAGATCATATGTGGTTTTAGTCAGATGCACACATTAAGTATTCATAACGATAAATAAATGATAAAACAAAATCCAATTACATCAATTAAATCCCAATGCACCGTAAATTGATGTGGCTCTGATACCACTATTGGGATTTGGGGTAGCAGATAAGGCAATTTTTTTCCCCTACCCATATATGAAACAAGCAGATCACCTCAACAACAATTTACTTAGGAAAGAGGGTTACAAAGGCATATACCTGGTCCTAGAGCAAGTCCAACTATAATCCTTGCAATGACGTGCTTCTTTCTCAAAAAGAGCTCAGACAGTTGCCAGTTGGCTTCCTGGTGTAGCACCACGAATGGCAGTTGATGACGTCCTTCTAGCATGGTGACAATGACCTCCATACCTATATCATAGTCCATGTGTACCATCATGAACTCCTCATTGTGCTTGCTAGATCCAATGATAAGGAGTTTGTCCTTGGATGTCAATGTGCTAGTGCTGACTTGTTCTTGTTAGAGAGTCCATTTACTTAAGTTGTTTTAGCCTATTTGCAATATGGGCCTAGTAGTGTCTTGGACCATTTAGGGTTTGTCTTGTACATGTATGCTTCCCCCTGATCCTATATATAGGAAAGGGGGGTTGCCTCCTATCAATAAAAAAACCACTACACAAAAGGGCATCTTCCCCACTTATATCATTTTCCACATGGTATTAGAGTATTGATCTAACCCTTAGAGAGAGAGAGAGAGAGCAGAAAGGAGAGTTGCCTACCCTTGAGGGTGGCCGCCACTGTTAGGTGTTTCTAGGCTGCACACATGGATTTCCCATCCATAATTCTTCTTGGATCCGTCTCCATCTTCAACAACAATAAAATCATCTTGAAGTTGCTGCTTGCTATGGTGCATCCACTGTGGACCTTTCTTGTCTCCGTAATTGATGTTTTAGTTGTCGCCGTTGTTTCTTGTTTGGGGTATCCATCCCTACCACCCTATATGCCACCCCTGGTACCCTACATCATCCATGCATCCACTTCTATTGAGATATAGTCCCAAATCAAGGAAAAGATCTCCTCATATGTTAATATAGGGGATACATCATCCATTGCATGTATTGAGATCTATCCTGAACATGAGGTAAAGATCTTTCCTTTATGCTGATTTTGGGGATATACCCCCCACATTAATATGGTGCAGATCTAGAATGAAAAATCTATCTTTTACTACTGAATCTAGGTTTTTTTTTTTTCTGCTATTGTTCCCCATTGACATTATGTGTCACTTCTTGACATAGCATGTTGGCAGAGATCTACTTTGTTTGTGACTTTGTTCACTACTTTCGGACATGGCATGTTGCCTTAAAACACACTGTGTCGACGTGCCATCATGATAAAAGACACAATGTGTCATTTATTGACATCACGTCTTATTGTTTCCCTAACGTTCTCTACTGCATAACATACACGGCATCTTGATATACGACAGGATGCATTGCCGCCTTACTGCCCAAGCTTTTTCAACTGATACAACATGTATCTTCATTGACACGAGATGTCTCCTACTTCTTGCCAACACTGATTGCTACTACTGTGATATCATACATGAAGTGTCTCTTCATTGACACGACATGTCTACTGCTTCCTGTTGCTACATCTTGGCTCAGTTACTCCCTCCACATACTTGCCTACATAGCCCTTGCCTCTATCATTATTTTTGACTCTCCACCCCAACCTCTCTCTTGACTATTTTCATGGTTAGCTTGGGGGGAGAATAGAGGATGCTAAGTAGAGATAAGAGATGAGATGGAGGAGATATGAATAAAGAAGAAGAAGACCCTAGTTATACTACTATATGGATCTCCATGCTACTTTTGGTGCTACTATGTGATGTGCTTTTACTGCGATATGGATCTTCATCTACTTTTTGGTACTACTATGCGATGTTTCTTAGCTTCTATGTGGATCCTTCCACTGCTATGCAGATCCTTCATGCTACATTTTTTGCTTCTATGAGGATCTTTTTGCTTCTATTGTTACTTATTCCTCATGATCTCACCTGATTAATGCTACTACTTGTGCTATCTATTGCTGATTTTCTATGCAGTGACATCATTATTGCTACTTATGCTATGATTAGCACATGTACCTTGCTTCTTTGTGAGTTTTTGCTACTGTTGTCCATGTTCGATTTGCATAGTGACTCTTTGTAAGTGCCTTGCACACATCTACTGTGACTGTGACCCAAAACTCTCTAGAGTTTGATGTATGCTACAAGAATGGAAATTATATGATGATATGATGATGATAGTTTTAGTGACTTACATGCGCTAGATGGGGCTTCATGCATTTATGCAACTTTTATTCATCTTGGAGACTTTTTACTGCTTCCTACTTTAGACACCGATCTTTTATCCAGCTACATCATCTATAGGATGCTACTATATTCCAACACACTCTGGCTTGCTCGTGCCTTGAGCATGTCGAATATTTTCTTATCCATGCCTTATATGCACGTTATATACCATTCCTTGTGTTCAAGCACTCACTGTCCTATTTGATGATGATAGTAAATGTCATGAATACCATGATGCCTACCTATTTATGTTTAATCTACTCGAGATGCTACTACATACTGATCAAGAAGCTCCTTCTATCTGCTTATGTACCTACTTTTGGATTATCTGCTTGAGGGGGAATATTTGAGTATTTGTGTTCTTGAGTGATTTATCATAATATTGAGGGGGATAAATTCTTGTACGGGCTTGGTTACCTTTTTACTTTCTTTAGTATATATATTTGCAAGTTGACTTGGGATTCTCCCAAGCTCCAACTTGAGGGGCTTGTTAGAGAGTCTATTTACTTAACTTGTTTTAGTCTATTTACTTAAGCTATTTTAATATATTTGTTATATGGGCCTAGTTGTGTCTTGACCCTTTAGGGTTTGTCTAATATCTGTATGCTCCCCCCTAATCCTATATATAGGAAGGGGGGCTTCCTCCTATAAATATAAAAACCCACTACATGAAAGGGGTTCTTCCCCACTTATATCATTTTTTATAGTTCTCCCTAGTTGTCTCTCCCTTTTACAAGTAAGACTTGCTCATGCTCTCACATTACCACAACATTTTCCAGTGTTAGTTGTGTCTCCTGAAATCCTTAACTACCCCCCTCATTTATAGGAGGGTCAGGGTTAGGGTTTCCAGATTAATTGGGAGTCGAAGAGACATATTTTCACAAATTTTGGCTACTCAGGTCATAAGTTGGTCAACTCAACATTTGAGTCGGTCGAATCATACCCTAGTCAGTTCATTTTAATGCTTTCCTTATCACAAACACATTGGCCTTCAATTTAACCATTAATGTACAACATGCCATCAACATTAATCATTGATTCAATCTTAGTGATCATATAGTCAGGCAAATAGAGTTCTAGGTTGATCGAATCACTACTTGAGTCGGTTGAATCACAGTCCTGATCAGTCAATTTTCAGCCAATTTTGTTTGAATTGATTACCTAAACACTATAATAAGTACGACATATGAATCATTTGACTCAACACTTGTGTTGGTCGACACACATTCCAAATCAGACAATTTTCATGAGTAAACTCCTATTCCAGGTGCGTCCTATGTGTGTGACCCTATAGGACACACGTTATGTTGGCAATGAATGTCAATAACTAATTATGATATCACAAGCAATGAAAGGCATCTAGAAACACATCATTTATACCCAAGTAATTGGAAAGTTGGAGAACAATTTTGACCTACAATTTGTGATCAATGTTAGTGATCATATAATTCCTTTATCTTAGATTTCCAAATTGAACTCGAGGCATGGAAATGTCATTCAAATGATGTTCCTTGAATCAGAGCAGACTGTCTGAGATGTATGTGAGCTCACGTATCACATATAGTTTCACATGAGTATGGTCATACGCTTCTCAGTCACTCTTATCAAGTGGCTAGGATATCAACTCTTGTAGGATAGACAAATCCTATCTACATCACTCATAGTTAATCCTCATGTGTCACAACATACTTGAACATCACCTGTACAGTAACCCTTATTCAAGGTCACATTGGATGGTGTTAAAGTACATCAAGCAACATGTGCAAAGTGACTTCAGGTCTAAGAATTACAATCACCACTATCACTATGAGAGCTGATTCTGACTACCACTCAATGGTTTCCATGTATCACTCTCAAGGTGGGTCTGTCCATTGCATTATTCTGTAATAAGTACCTATTTGTTTGGTTTTATATCACATATCATGATAATGAGATTATGTCATCAATCAACACACACAAACACACTAGTCTTATGTATTATTGTTCTCTACATTGTTTCCACAATAATATATGACAGGACACAATTAGAATGTATATACTCTTATCATACATATAATCTCATTGTTTAGGTACTCAAACTGAAGACATATGTCATTGAGTAATATCATTTTCCATACATCTATCATGTTATATCATCATCTCATAATTGAACAAACGTGTAGATGGAATTACCTTTATTATCAATCAAATCATTTATAAGACATGCCATCAAAATCATCGTATGACTTGATCTCTGGGCATACATACCAAAACAAGCCCCATTTACATCACACGATCATTCTCCTATGATGATAGTTCTACTATCAAGACATAACAATTGTGGTGGAAACAAAATGATCATTTTGACTCCTAATATCTAGCACTTCCCTATACTCTCCTACTTTACCCCTTACTTACCCTAGCCACCCTAAAGCACTATATGAATGTTACTTATGACTATGGCAAGGAGATTAGCTCCTCTAGCATTCATAGATGCCACACACACTCACCTACCTCATTTTATCATCTTCCTCCCATTTCCACCTAAAACCCTAGTTTGTCTAGGGTTTTGACTACCTTCCACCACCATTCCACACCATCTACCCTTAGAGGAGAGAGGATCTTGCCACCCTAAACTTATAGGTAAAAAAGGAGGGGCATAATTTTATCTACATGGATATTTACTCTTCTCCCCTTCTTTTGTATTTTCTTCTATCATGAGTAGCTAGACCCCTTTTGTGGGATGTTTGGGGAATAATATGAGAATTTGATACCATGTTGTGGAGAATATTCATGTACAACATTTATTATTGTTCCTTAATGCTACATTCTTGTTTCTTTTTTCCTTACTAATTCTTTCTTAGTGTTTGAGATATGAAACCACCTATAATATAGAGAAAAGAGGTATTTGGAGGCTTAGAAAGGAAAACTCCTAATGTGATATTAGTTTATGACTCTTACTCATAGACAACTATTACATAACTCTTTTTCACTATCTTTAACAACTATTTTTTCATTATTGTTCATCTTTCGTAGAACTGAATATTATTGTGACCAAGCCTGAAATGCCAAGTAGTAGTCGACAAGCCTTTCTCCTAGGTGGTGTAGTAGGTAGTATGCATTTTCTTCTTAAGCACGTTGAGTCTTCCTTTAAGCACTCTAGGAAGAGAGTATGTTGACTTCATTCCATACTTTCTCATTTCATCATCTTTCACAAGAGAAGAGACCTTGTAGAAGGAGGAAATAGGAGGTCTCATCATGGCGACACTAAAATTTTCACAATCAATGCTCAAAGAACTAAGAAGATGTCAAGAACTAGTTTTCTAATAGCCTCGATTTGATCACAAATCCATTTAAACTATATGAGATAATCAACATCTGAACTAATTCCTTTTTGAATCTCTCAAGTTTAGTTATCAACACAAAGCCTCTAGATTTTGTGTTAATTCATAGAAGTTCTTCCTTAATGTTTCCCAAATCTAATGAACATCGTTTAACCTAAATATTAATCCTAGAACATCCTCTTTGAGGGTCCCCTTATCCAACCATTAACTATCCTATGGGTATCCAAGTTACATACTTAGAGTTTGGAAGGGCATTACTGTCACCGGAGATAATGTTTTTCTCAGGAGGAATATAACTTCTATTTATGGATGATTCCAGTCCATTATTTTTAATGAGTGTTTGATTTGTACCTCCCAATATAGGTAATCAATGTTGCTCAACTTAAGTGAAGAAAACATGTTTACACTGGTTGAGAGAGGAGCTCACACGTTGTCTGATTAACTATGACATGTGGTGTATGAGTAACTTTGACATGTTGGGAACAAAAGTGATTCTGGCCCATGTCCCAGTTGGATTTGGAATTGATTAGGAGTTGGCTTGTGCTACCAATCCCAATAGGAGTCAGATCTAAAAGGGAAAGAATATGATTTCCTATATGTGGCATTAATTACCATTTGGAATTAGATTAGGAATTGGAGTAGGATTCGTAGTTGCCACCACATTACATGGATGCCTATAAATAGAGGCTCTATGGAAGGCCATTGAGATCATCCCACCTGTTGGTGTGTGATCTCTCTAGTTGGTTGTTGGTGCCTTCTGTGGAAGAAGCACTAAAGAATAAGAACAACTGGAGGATCTCTCTTGGTTGATAAGAGAAGGTCATGAACTTTCCCTTGAAGGAAAGTAGTGACTAACAGTCAATTGCACACTGGGTACACTAACAGAGAAACTCTCTTGGATGATAAGAGAGGGTTAACAAATTTTCCTTGAAGAAAAGTAGCAGTTGGTGGTTACAAATAAAGTGTTTCCATAGAGGCAATGGTCTGACCCAGTCAAAGATAATAGAAACATCAAGAAGTATCCAACAATGATAGTTGCATCATGAGGAGATAAAGTAAAGAGGGAGGTTTTATGCACATTGGGTGTGATTCTATTCTTCCTCATCTATTTTCTCATGTGGGGGAGGGGGCTACCCAGATTTATGGGCGATTAAATCTGGGTGGTGTGAGTTTTAATCTTGATTACATAGTGCTTATAGGCCGGTATTGCCTCGTGGTTTTTCTCATCTCATCTTGAGGAGAGTTTTTTACATTAAATCTGGTGTTTCTTCTTTGGATTTACACGCTTGTTGGTAATGATTCCACAACAAGTTCTTGATTACATCCTAGACCATATCAGTACAACATTTCCAACAAGTGGTATCTCAACATAGGCTGTAAATACTGGTCCAGATGGGGAAGGATGAAGATATAACAATGATATAGTTGACAAGAAAAAAATGACAGATTTGGAAACCCAAGATGGATGATATTCTCTATTGCATATATTTGTACAATCCGATATAGGGATAAAAGTTATAGAGTACGTCTGATGTAGATTGAAAGAAACTAAATAGAAAGACCGCAGGAACAATGTGAAAGTGGCTCAATATTTTTGTGTTTCATTATGTCTCAGAAGAGACCAATGCCAAATATTTGTGGGAAAAGCTCAAGAGATTATATGAGCAGAAGACTACCACAAATAAAGCTTTCTTGATCAAAAAGTTGATGAACCTCAAGTACCGAGATAATACAAGCATCTCTAAGCATGTGAATGAATCCCAAAGCCTTGTAAATCAATTGGGGTCCATGAAGGTGATTCTTGATGATGAACTCTAGGCTCTACTTCTTCTGAGATCATTACCTGATAGTTGGGAGATGCTCTTAGTGATAGTCATCAATTCTACACAGGAAGGAAAGTTGACACTTGACCAAGTGAAGAGTAGTCTACTAAATGAAGAGGCTTGATGATGAGCCTCAGGTAAAAATGGATCAAAAGTGCACTTCACAGAAAAGATGGTCACTGATAGAGCAAGATACCATGGTAGATCCAAGAACCACAATGAGTCCTAGGACCACAAAAAGTCTAGTGGTATATCCAAGTTGAAGAGTAGAGGGTGCTTCCAGTGGGTCAAGATAGGTCATTTCTAAAGGGATTGTAAGGTTTGAAAAAAGAAACATGTGTTTGAAGCCAAAGACAAGAATGATGACAAAAAGAATACTACAACAACAATGCCTGAAGACAAGGATGACAATGATGATGATTTGGTCATGACAGTCCAAGAGTAGTGTTTGCATATTGAGGATGATGATTCTAAGTGGGTGGTGGATACTGTGGCTTCTTATCATGATTCATCGAGTAATGAGTTCTTTATTTCATACATGAAGTGGGACTTCGGTAGGGTGAATATGGGAAATCCCATCTTCTCTAGAATTATTAAGATTGGAGACATTTGTATTGAAACAAGTGTGGGTTGCATGCTCACACAGAAGGATATTTGTCACATTCTAGATTTTTGTCTGAGTTTGATATCTGGTTCATTCTTTAATAGAGAAGGCATCATCTGGATGTTGGTGGTGGTAAATGCAAGATCACCAAGGGAGCTTTCATTATTTTTCAGGGAAAATTGTGTCACACATTGTATAAGACCCTGATTAAAGTGCTCAAAGGTGGTGATATACATGCAATTTAGGATCACCAGGCAGATCTATGCAACATACGTCTAGGACACATTAGTGAGAAAGGCTTGTAGCTGCTTTCAAAGTAGGGGTTGATTTCTTTTAGCAAGAACACCAGTCTCAGTTCATGTGATTCATGTCGATGGGAAAATCTCGACGAGTTTCCTTCAAGACAAGATCAAAGGTGAAGCTAGATGTTCTATAGTTGATTCATTTGGATGTCTTTCGTCTGTTTGAGGTAGCTTCACTTGGTATTTTGTCACCTTCATTGATGATGCATATAGGAAGGTGTGGGTCTACTTGGTAAAGACCAATGATTAAGTTTTTCAGTATTTCCAGAAATTTCATACCATGGTGGAGCTGGAGATAGAGAAAAAACTAAAGTGTCTCTACATAAATAATGGAGGACAATACACATACATGGAGTTTCAGGATTATTATGCATAACAAGAGATATGACATGAAAGGATAGAGACCAACACACCACAACACAATGGTAAAGTTGAGAGGATGAACTGTATCATAGTGGAGAAATTTAGATGCGTGTTGAAGACTGCACATTTCCCAAAGACCTTCTCGGGTGAGATAGTACCTAGTATCTGATTAATCGATCTCCATTAGATGCTTTGAAGTTCGATATACCTGAGAAGTTATATACATGCAAGCATGCTTCTTGTAACATATCAAAATTTTGACATATTCTCTTTTTGGCCCTTTCCCAATATTTCCTATCATTTCTATCCTTTTTGGCCTTGATGCTTAAATTGTGGAATTTATAGTGTTTTGGTGAACATTTGTTAAATAATTATACCAATGGAAGGGTTTATGCACAAATACCTCAGTGAAATCTTATTTAAAGATCTAAAATTTAAAATCACCACTTAAGTGGAACAATGGTAAATAAATCCATGTTAGAAGTGTAAGGCCCCAAACCTTACTTAATGTATTGAATAAACTTAACTACCATAATTAAAAACTCTAAACCTTAATCTAACCTTTTGAGGTGTTCTGAAATCATGATACAAGATTAAGTTTCAAGTTTGGACCAATTTGGATGTTGTTTGTGCAAGTTATGCAATTATATGCACATTTTGGACTTTATGCAATTTACCCAATTTGGAGGTTTTCTTTGTAAATTATTACACACATTATAATATTTATATATTACCTTAACATTATCGAGTTTTTGAACCATGGGTCTCTTAGTGGCACCTTGGTTTGAAGGTGTTTCTTTCCAAGGGCATTTTAGGGATTTCCTCTTTATGAATGAGTTTATCTTTAGAAGCTATCAACCAATGTGGTTATTTCTTTGATTGGAGGTCAGTTGGGATGGCCTATAAGTTTCCATAAACTGAAATTTTATATTCAATAAGCCTCTATGAGTTGTCCTCTTGCATGGCCATGAAATCCCTAGGCTAAGGAGACATGGAAAGCTCCATGGACACCTCATGCTTGACTTCTTCCTTATCCATAAAGGCTTGCATGTACATGGAAACCCTTAGCATTTGGACATATGGAAAGTAACTTGACACCTTATGCTTGAATTCTTCCTTATCCATAAAGGCTTGCATGTCCTTGGACACCTTTATACATGACACATGGAAAGTCTCATAGACATCTCATACTTGACGTCTTTCTTTATATAGCCATATCTACCCCTTCCCGACTCCCAATTGGAAAAATATTGCTCTCCTTTATTTTCTCTATCTTAGAGAATCATTCCTTCTGTTTGTCCATGAAGTTGCTATGCCAAGGTAAAAGAGGGTACCTACCTTGGTGAAGAAGGCTCCTAGGGTTCCAAATTTCTCTATTTAGGATTTCTTAAGCTCCTCCTTGGTGATTTTGACCAAAATTGGTAAGTGTCCTCTTTTTCTTCCCAATTTTCATACTGTTATTCTTACTTCCACCTTCTTTCAAGTCAGAACACTGGTCTTCCATGGTGAAACCTCACCTAGAGCCCTTAAACACCCCATCTCCATGTTCTTTTGTTAGGGTTTTTCACCTCTAAAGTGGAGAAGGTGCTTCTTGCTCGAGATGGGAGATTTGTTGGAGAAACTGACCTCTCTAAGCTTGCAAATCTTACTTATTGGACCAATTTTAATAAATTCATAACTATTTATTCCCTTGTCAAAAAAGAAAAAGAAAATATGTTTTGAACTCTAAAAAATGTCCTCTTTCTAATAAAAATAGTTCCAAGGTTTGTTTTTGAGTTTTGTCGGAAAGATTTTTTAGAAAATGAATTTAAAACCTAAAAACAACCAAAAATACACTTTAACCTTCATAACTCCAAAATATGCAAAACTATATGTTTTCTTGATTAGGAGAACATAATAAGTTCATTAGTTAGGTTTTTAGAGTCTAAATATGAGTTTTTCTAAAAAGGGTCTAAAATTAGGGTTTCTATACATTAATGTGCATTATATATTCTAATACATATTAATACATTGAAAATAGGAAAAGAGGAACTTGAACTCAATTAAAGTGGTGAACGTTAGTAATTGATATAAATAAGAGAGGTATGTTCAATCCTTCTTTATGTATGCAGATATCTAACCCTTTAGTTGGGATACTTGTGAACCAACCTTACTTTCCCTAATGAGGCTTTATTGAACCCAGTTTCTTCTACTCATGAATCTTTTGATGTACTTGCCTCAAAATTAGTATTGATGTTATATTTCATAGTTCTTGGAACCCTACTACAATATTGCAATTATATGACTATTTATCTTGCCAATTTACTACTTATGCATGATGGTTTATTTGACTATTTAGCTATAGTAGTGGTACTTATGTACAACCACCCATAGTTGGGCATGTGTTAATTCACCCTGGGGAACGTCGTATTCTCCCTCTTATAAAAATATGTGTAGGTGACTGTGAATGTATTAATTCTCCCCTCACCTATAGGTTGAGGTTCGTTAGGTGCCTCAACCCTACTTGGTTAATGTAGTCCAATATTGATCATTCATGCAATTCATTATTATTTATTGGTTTTTGGTAAGAATCTATTTTTATATGTCTCATCCTCTTGGTCCCATCATCTTGTGATGAATCCATATATTTATGCTTCAATGTTATCATTATCTTTTGTACTTTTTCAATAATTTGACACATACCTTGTTTCCTTTCCCTTTTGCTGAGTTCTCTCCCAACCACCCAGGTTAGAATAAGCTGTTGAGTTGAATTAGGAGAACATATCTTTGGGCATGGACCTACCACTTGGAGATGTTACTCTGGAGATAATATTTGATGTAGTTTATACTTACCTCTATCTAGATCCTTTTTGTTGTATCTTGTTGTAAACCCTAATGCGAGATTTTGATGTACTTGTGTAATCTCTTATGAAAGTTGAATATGGTCAGTTATTTTTATTCCACTGCTACACTTTGGTCTTTTGCATACCATTATAATAAATTTGGAAAATGTTTACCTATTCCAACATACCTTTGAGTGTGTTTGTAATGGATGTTAATTCTTCAAAATTTTAGTGAGGGGGTGATCCCGCCTCCTTACAACATGGTATTAGAGCTCGCAATAGTCTGAATCTGACTATTTCAACTTTGTCTCCCTATTTAGAACCCTTGCCTCATATAGTTCCTCTTTAAGTGACATGTTTTCCATATAATTGATCTATGATACACTTGAGATGATGAAAGATTGGTTTAGGATCATAAGAGTTTTGCACTATAAACATGTTTAGTTAACCATAATGTAATGAGCCTATTAGGTTGCTATTAGGGAATAAGTTGAAAGCAAAGATATCTAGAAAGGATTAGGGTTCGGGGGCTGGCAAAATTTTTCTTCACACCACTAGCTTGGTTTACGAGGACTCCCAAATCCATATGATACCGGCCTGGCCTGAGCTGATATGAATTGTTCAAAATAGTATGCTTTTAGGAAATAGTAGCCTTAGATGTCTATATGATTTATCGTTAGGGACCCTAATATGTTGAACTAGTCTCCCAAATGTAATGACTTGTTTGACGATGGATACCCAATATAGTTCCCTTATGACCCATAGAACCACATGTTTGGATAGTTATCCCTAGAACCTAGACTTTGAAGTTTGGTGTTTAGTAAGAAATCAAAGTACACAATGAAGCGTGATCGATCATGTACATGGTTTAGTTAGACTCACCCTTTTACCTATAGATTAGCTTGACTTGGTAGGTCAAAACTTTTAAAGGGTGGAGAATAGTTGGTTTGTTGATGTTTGGGTAGTTATATTTGAAGGAAGAAATCCTTTTTAAGGGGATGGAGTCTTGTAAGATACCAACATCTAGCTATAAAGACTCTAGAATCCTTAACTCCATGATTAGGAGGATAGATTGCTTGAATCCTTAGTTTTGACCAAACAAGTTATAGTTGTAACCCCACATGCTTGTTGTTATCCTAAACAACATATAATGGTCATCAAATGAATAGTTTACATGTTTGAACCCTAATGAATATCTAATGCACATAATATGAGTAACTCACATATAATACTAATAGTGGATAATCATGATGTTGACCATGTCATAACCAATAAACCTTAATAATATGATGGGAAAGATAATTGTAATCTAACCTTAGACTTAATGCATCCTAAGAAGGTATAGGTGAAGAATAATGATCATGTTAACCTAAACCCTAAGTTGTAATCATCTAACCTTAACCTATACATCTGTAATGACATTCATGATATATTAGTGTCACTAGGTGTCATAATTAGATAACATACTTTAATACACATAAATCATAGATTATCTAGGTCATCAATATGAAATGCATATCATCTTGTTCTCTAATACACACCTAATTAATCACCTAATGACTTAGTATGTGAATCAAATCATTAATATGTAATATGTCCCACCTTGATCATTAAAATATATAATGACTTCAATATGGATAAGAAGTAACCGATTCACACAAATGGTGTTTTCTCTCTCTCATTGATCACTGATACAATTCATTATTATTTATTAGTTTTTGACAAGAATCTTTTTTTTATATGCCTCATCCTCTTGGCCCTCTCATCATGTGATGAATCCATATATTTATGCTTCAATGTAATCATTATCTTTTGTACTTGTTCAATAATTTGACACATACCTTGTTTGCTTTCCCTTTGCTGGGTGCTCTCCCAACCACCCATGTTAGGATAAGTTGTTGAGTTGAATCAGGAGAAGACAACTTTGGGCATGGACCTAGCACTTGGAGATTTTGCTCTGGAGATAATATTTGAAGTACTTTAGACTTCCCTCTATCTAGATCCTTTTTGTTGTATGTTGATATAAACCCTAATGGGAGATTTTGATGTACTTGTGTAATCTTTTATGAAAGTTGAATATAGTCAGTTATTTTTATTCTGCTACAACACTTTGGTCGTTTACATGCCATTATAATAAATTTAGAATTATACATATTCTAACATACCTTTGAGTGTGTTTGGAATGGATGTTAATTCTTCAAAATTTTAGTATGGGGGTAATCCCGCCTCCTTACAGTTCTTATGCTCATTTGTGAGTATTTGGGTGTAAGGCTTATGTACACGTTCCAAAGGAAAAGTGACAAAAGCCAGATGCTAAAGTGGTTCCATGTATCTTTCTTAGCTTTTGAGATCAATAGTTTGACTACAGGTTATGGGATCTTATGAAAAAGACCATGAGAAAACATAGAGATGTGACTTTGTGTGAGAGTTAGATAATGATAGAGCCTGAGAGTGACGATGCACATGTTGTAGGATCAGGTGACAATTCTTCTGATGATGAGTATGAGGATGCTTCAATCTTTTCATAGGTATAGTCTTTAGATGATAAAGAAGAGAAACATGATCACCCTGAGCAGCAGAGTGCTAGCACCTCCAGTGTGTTTGTTCAAAATGCACAAATGAGTGATTCAGACTCACAACCAAAGACTTATGGGTAGGGGGAGAAAGATCATCACCAGATAGAGTCCTCATAGTAGCAATTGAGGAGGTCTGATAGAGTTCGTCATCCTTCATCCAGGTATCTGACTTCTCAGTATTTTCTTATTACTGATCAGAGGGAGCTGGAGACTTTTCAAAGAGGTTCAAATTCATAGAGACAAAGCACAATGACGTCAGACAATGCAAGAGGAGGTGATTTGTAGAAGAATGACACCTATGATCTTGTGGTGCTTCCCAAGCCCAGAGAGCACTAAAGAACATGTGGGTCTATAGGATAAGAGAGACAACAACAACAATGATATCTGATATAAAGCCATACTAGTTGTCAAGGAATTTAGCCAAAGACTAGAGGAGCATAATCAAAGAGTTTCTGAGCCTTTGTATAGAAGGTCAGAAAAAAGGTTTTCTTCTAGGATGCCTCCACCAATCAGTCAGGGGGAGCCAACAAAGTGTTAGTTGTGGGCATGGAGAGAGAAACTATGCTTCCAGAATACATTTTCTCAGTTGTCTAGGAACAGAGTGAGGTCATGGTGTGACTTCAATAATATAGATGAATATGACACGGTGTTGTCATGTATGAGTAGAATGGATCTATCACATGTGGTGGTAGGGTCCACCAGCTACTCCAGATGATCACTGAATATAAAATTTCCCTCATGGACCGAAGGGGGAGATTGTTGGGAAGCAAAGGGATTCTAACCTATGTCCTAGTTGGATTTGTACTTGAGTAGGAGTTGGATTAGGCTACCAATCACAATAGGAGTCAAATCTAAAAGAAAAAGAAGATGATTTCCTATGTGTGGCATTAATTACTATTTTGAACTAGACTAGGAATTGAAGTAGGATTCCAAGTTACCACCACATGGCATGGAGGCCTAAAAATAGAGGCCCTAGGGAGGCCATTGAGACCATCCCACCTGTTGGTGTGTGATCCCTCCAATTGGTTGTTGGCGCCTTATGTGGTATAAATGCTAGAGAATATGAACAACTGGAGGAGCTCTCTTGGTTGATAAGAGAGAGTCATGGATTTTACCTTGAAATGAAGTAGAGGCTGATAGTTGGTCGCACATTGAGTACACTGACAGAGAAGCTCTCTTGGTTGATAAGAAAGGGTTGACGATTTTCCTAGAAGCAAAGTAGCGGTTAGCAGATACAAACATAGTGTTACCATAGTGGCAATGGTCTGACCTAGTCAGCAGTCACAATGACATCAATCAGTCCCCAACAATGACTACGACATTGTGAAGAGATAAAGTAAAGAGAGAGGTTTTGTATACATTGGGTATGAATCTCTACGTCCTTATCTTTTTTCTCATATTGGGGGGGTACCCAGATTTATGGACAATTAAATCCAGACGGTATGAGTTATAATCTTGATCACATAGTGCTTATTGGTTGGTATTGTCTCTGATTTTTCTCTTCTCATCTTGAAGGGAGTTTTCTATGTTAAATCTGATGTTTCTTATTTTAGTTTACTCGCTTTTCAGTAACACTTCTACAACAAATTCTCATCACATCCTAAACCGTATTGATACAACATACCCAACATGACATTGGCCTCATTGGGAGGCGACGATGAATTTGCAGATTCCATGCTCTCGACATGACTCGCATTGGAGTGAATCTCAGACATGTTGTGGAGAGAGGCGAGCGGTGATGAGAGAATCGAGTAGGCGAGAGCAGTGGTGGGTATAAGAAATTTTATGTTGAGCGACACAATGAGTCAGGAGGTTCATAAGATAGGACATTGAAAGGTGTATATTTTAAATATATGCTATTTATATAGGAAATTCAATACAGAATTTTGGAGCAAAGGTGGGACACGTGCCCCCCTTAGAGGATAAGAGAGCATGATCTAAAACTCTAATACCATGAAAGAAATCGAGGAGAAGTAAAAAGGATCAGGGGATGTGAGGAAAAGGAAAGAGAGAGTTAAGATGAAGCTAAGATGAGAGATTTGGGCCTCTTACCGTGGATGCCACTTATACTCAAACTCATACAACCCAATATATATATACAACACATCATAACCCACTCTTTACTAATGGGCTAGACATTATTAGAATGTGTGGTATTCAACCCAAAATCAATTGGCAATGACTGAAGGGACGACACACATTATAAGCTCTAGGACCGCCCCTGAGCTTAGTAGTGAGGGACTGTTCTAACAAGAATAGTCCCACACCGCTGAGCTCAGGGGTGGTCCTGTAGTTTATAAGGTGTGTGGTCTCTTCACTAATTGTCAATTGATTTTGGGTTGAATACCACATATTTTAACATGGTATCAGAGAGGACCCCACGAGACAAGTGTGAGGAGCCACTAACTACTTAAAAAATAACAAGTGCAAGCACACAGAAGTAGTTGCACTTGAGGGGGAATGTTAGAATACTCCCACACCGCTAAGCTCAGGGGTGGTCCTAGCTAGAGCTTATAAGGTGTGTGGTCTCTTTACCGTTGCCAATTGATTTTGAGTTGAATATCACACATTCTAATAATTCTAACATTTTCCTCAAGTGCAACCACTTTTGCGTGCTTATACTTGTTATTTTATAGGTGGGGTGTGGTCCTCACACTTGTCTCATGGGGTTCACTCTTATACAACATTAGAATGTGTGATATTCAACCCCAAACCAATTGACTATGGGTAGGGGTGTCAAAAAACTGGTTCTGAGTCGGTTCCAGGTCGGACAACACCTGAGTTTATAAAAAATGACTCAATCCAGAACCAAATCTTCTACAAAGTGATATGTCCAGAACCGGACCTGGTTTCATAATTTAGAACCTGGAACCGAGCCTGGACTGTACACTTTTGCTAATTATACACGAAATATAGTAACGTGTACATAACTATACCTTATATTTCCCAAATTGTAAACCTAGATTCAATCCGGAATGAACAAATCACCGCCTAAAACTGACCCAATTTCAATTCGGACATCAATATACAAATCCGGAACAACCCGGATTGATAAAATCCAAAACCAAACATAATTTTTTCCGAATAAGACGAGACCGAGTTCACGAATTCAGATAAAATTTGACAGCTCTAACTATGGATGGGACTATTCTAACCGACAACCAAATAACACAACATACCTTCGCTAACAACAACTTCATCAACTAACAGAGTGACTTATGGATGTACAAACTAAGTAACAGGAAATGTGGACTATCCAACACTTTCTGGGTAGAGCTCCCACTGAGGCCGGCGTTGCATCGTACGGCCGCAAGGGCCCATCCTCCGCGAACCGGCAGTTTGGCGAAGGCGACTAATATTACATGGAGAAGCTAGATTTGTGTCGTGCGGAGAAGGAAGTAGGTTTGCCGAGGCAGCTGCTGCAGAGGCAGATGACAGGGGCCGGCAGCAGGTGCTGGATCGACGTCAAAGCTGTAGGGTCTAGCACCACCTCGAGCACTGGCCTTGATAAAATCCTCCGCAGCAGAACGCACCGGGAGTGGCTGCAGCAATATTGGTATGTGAATGATCGGTGGTGTACTGTTGACAACAAACGAAAGAAACGAGCATGCACACGGACAAAACCTAACGGTTGATCTAAGAAACTTACTAGGAGTTTGTGCCAACAACATCCGGCGGCCAGATGGGACTATGCGGGCCACCAACACCGGCACAGCTGCTAGCCTTATGATTAGGATCAACGCGATGTAGTAGCATGCTTGTTTGAAAGGGGTCATTGAATAGGAGAGCTATTACTGACTAGTTGCAGCAGCGTCTGTAGTTTGTTCGGGCAACAATGTTACTACTTCAATATGCAGCAAGTTGCCGTGGGTTTATTTATAAACACAACAACCACAAGTTTCAGTCAAAGCCATGTAGGTAGATGTTTCGCGTTTGAAATCGCCCTACCATGGTTTGAAATCGGACGGTGAATATTGACTTCTCAACAGTTTGGACAACTTGCGCTCCAAGAATAATGCAAGAGACCATGTCAATGATGTTACAGAGAACTAGTTAACAAACAGTCAAAACCGTGTGTGTTGGCATGGGAACATATATATATGGAGTAAATTGCCGGCATCAGAAGCTTCTACTTTTTAAAAGAAGTTATGAAGAGGTTATAGTTAACGGTAGCACTAACTTTGATAGCAAGGAATCTGGAATCTGTACTACACCAACTTGCCGATGATATATTTATGGTTTCGTATATTTATATTTGTAAACACGACAAGAGGTTGAGGGACACACCCTGCAACATTGTCGTCGCCAGTAATTGTCCGTTGAGGCAGGTGTTCCACGTTCATTTAAAAATCAGATGTGCATTCGTGACTTCCCAACATCATGGTCTTCAATTATATTTTTATTAATCCAAGCTCATCGAAATTTCTTCACAGGAAGAATAGGTCAAACGGAACATCCAAATAACATTGAGCGGAACCATAATCAAAATTACAGTCAACCTCCTGTTTGAGGTATTGTCCATTAGGAATATGCTCATCCTGTGTCCTCATAGAAAACATAGACAGAAGCCTCCGCTTACAAAACCATTCGATCAACCAACTCAAATGCCACTATTTTGTGGACGGGATAGACATCTTCCCATTCCCATTGTTGAAACTTGGTGGTTGACGGCAGTACTTTACAACATAAAGTGCTCGGATTTTACTTTTACTACACCAAACACCTTTAATCCATTTCATAATAGCATGGAGCTTATCACAACGTAAGGTCAACCGTTTTACTTTTTCTAAACCAAACAATCCTAATGCATTTCATGTTAGTATCAAGTTTATCCTAGTCATACCAAATCATGAAGCACACTTATACAACTGAATCAACTTGTAAAATATGTGGCTCATTGTGACATTAGTCGTAGGTTTAAAATCCGTTGAGGCACGCGGAAGGGAGGTTTGCATCAACAACTAATGACCCAGAACCACAGTTATGTGATGAGGCTGGACCTCAACTTGTAAAAGATAAAAAATTATAAAAAAGCCGAGCTATGAAGTGTATTAACTTGGATTTCCTCAGTCCCTGCCACGGGTGAGTCACTATTATGACAAGTAGCCAGCTGGTACGTCAGTCTCATTGGCCCGATCTGTGTAGGTTATATATATATTTTGAAAAGGGGATATTCGTCTTTGGAACAAATTAACAGGATGTTGAGAGAGAGGCCAGTGAGAGGAAGTGGTTAGTTAATGGGTGATAATCGATGTGTTTGGGAGTGGTCGGACTCGGATTACATGTGAGATTGATTTCAGTATTCTTTTAAATTCCGATTGCTTTAGAAGTGGCAGTCTTGACGGTTGGACCACATGATGGTTCTTTTAAATTCCGATTGCCTACAGGTTGCAAGCAGGCGACACATCCCACACATCTCTAGATCAACGGGGAAGATGCTAGCCTCCACCAACTAATGCTTCTACTACGACCACACCACAATCGTAGTGGGGTTTCCGAGAGGACGGTGCTCCCTCGTCCTCTTATATAGGACGTAAGAAAACCTTCTAGGGTTATGGGGAAGATGACAGTGAAGAGGAGGAGATAAGGTATGGGCATCGGCTAGGGTCTGGCTTCCTTTCCGGTCGCGAGACAAAGGGAGGGTCTCATCGAAAGTATGAGTTACCCTATAATATAATCATGGGTGAGAGACCATTGAGGGTCGTAATATATACTGATATCGGAGGTGTTATCGTACTTATCACTACCGACTATATATATCCTTTCCCTTCCAATTTCCTTTTTCCTTATACAAGGAAGTTGACAAAAATGCAAGGTATCCAATAAACACAATATCCAAATAAAAGACATCTCTTTTATTCAACAATTGGCCTCTAATTCTAAAATAGGAGAAAGGCAAGGCACCTCGTCTAGGGAGTTATATATTAAACATATTTCTCCTTCCTATATTAAAAACTCTTTGTTTTATTCTATAATTCAAAGGGGTCACTAGGAGAAACCACTACTTCCTTATTTTGGCAAAAAAAAGGCTATCAAAGAAAAGCATATAGATACATGACGCTTATTGGATAATTTCCTTATGCATTGTAGATTATTCTCTTATCTCTCTCGGTATATCCTTTAATTAAACTAATTATCCTTATTTCATGACAACCCATCAATACCTTTATCAAAAGTATATTCAATGTGTGGTATCTAATGAGATATCTTCCTCATACCAAACTTGCTCCTTTTAAACATGATCTTCATGATGTTATCCAATGTTTCAAACATTGTCTTACCACTCTTGTCTTGATAATTATTCTTTTAATTAATTAAGACACCATGTAAGTCAATTATCATATATTTCATTTATCAGATCAAAAAGCCACGATCTCCTTTATTTATTTAAATTATAGCACAAGCACCCATGCCATAAAGGCAATTTACATTATTATTCCACCAATAATACCATTGGAGGGAAATTATTAATTCATGGCTTTAATTTATATAATTCAATTTTTTTTAACCAAAATTGAGGATATTACATTCACCCTTCCTTCAAAGGAATTTAGTCCTCAAAATTCAAACCTAGTAAGCTTAAGGAGAATGATAACTCATCTCAGTCTTAAACATTAGGGTTAGCAACCCTACTTAGGTAACTTTAACATCTTTTATTGATATGCAAATTTCTCATATTATTACTAACATTGGTACTTGAATTCAATTTAAGGTATATCCACATCCTTACTATCTACATGATATCATTTCTTATTCATTACATTTTTAATTGGTGCATTCAATTCCACTTGGTGACTATCTTTTCAGCTTGGTTTCCAACCTATTATTTGTTTATTTTCTCACATAAGGTTGAGGTAACACCTCCAACCCTAGATCATTTCATAAAGTTTAACTTAAGGTATTCATTCTCACATGTCAATGTTAAGAACAACATGTGTCTAGTCAACCCCTCTCACTCATAAAAAGATGAAATAAGCACTTGACTTCAGCCTAAACACAAATTTTATCCCATTCTAGGAGCAGAGATGGGTGTATCCAAACATTATCTTAAAATTTCACATTTAAAGTTAAGTCATTCTCATCATAACTCTAAACCATACTATTTTATTCGAGAATATTATTATATTTCATGAAGTCACACTCTTGAGTTTGTGCACAATTCTTCTTAAGATTTCATTATTACATGACTTCTTTGTATTTACATCTTGTGTATTATGATCCTTAGTCACTTCCTTGAGGTCTTTAACGGTACAAGTACTTTTGGAGTGATCTCATCCTTATGCATCTAGGGAGTGCCTCTCACAATCACCCATTAGTCCACATGATCATCATGAAGGTATCTAATCCCCTGAGTCATGGATCTTTGGAAAACCTAGCTGTTACCTCCCGACCACATGGTCTTATGCATTCAGGGCACAATCAACTCCTGATCCCTTCGATCATATGTACATTTTATACACCCTACTTGACCTTAAGATTGACTTGGGACTCTACCCTTCCACCAATTTCCTTGAGATGTCACACTTTAATCATTTTCAAGCACATTATTTTCATATGCAATTCTTCAAACCGAATTTGCTCAATCTCATATACTGCTCAAGGTTTATTTTATGTCCCCTCATTGGACTCATGGCAATTTTCTCATTCGGACTCGGTGTCATACTGTCAGTCACACACATAGTGACTTTTCTTCATGTCCCTCAGAGATGGCATACTTGGGTTCAAAGAATCATACTCAATATATGTGCTTTTATCTTTTATATCCTTATTTCTTTACACTTCAAGTGAAATTTAAGGTTATTTCAATCTTTAAGTTGATTTATTTGACCTTCTTTTCTAGGGAAGGTCCTAATCTAGGGTTCCCTCTTTTTCTCATCAGAGGAAGTTAGGCGCTCTAGCCACAACCTGACCCCAAGATCTAAGGTTTTTCCTACCCTAAAGGTCATTCTCCCACTCTTGGGTTGACCCAACCCGGGTTGGCACACTAGCCCTAAAGGTTTCATATTTATGAATTAGCTTTATTATAACATCTCAACCTTTTTTTAACTCAATCTCTGGGGTACCCTCTCATGGGGTTTTGTCCCTACAGTGGACCTGGGGTACCTTCCCCTCTAGGGCTTAGTGCCTCACCGACCTTCCCAATCTAGGTCTTGACCTTTTGCAACCTTCCCTATCTAGGTCTTTCACACGATTTTACCGTGCGTCGAACGCAAGTGCACGCATCAATGTAATATAGGCCTTTGTGAGGCCCAAGTCGAACTCAGGGACACTGAATTATCTGAGACTACTACTAACTACTTGCAATCAGCTAGACCGGTTAAAATGTTGGAAGTTGTTGTAAAATTAAAAGAAAATGAAATAAAACAAAACAAAACAAAGCAATCAATTAAAGGTTTAGTTTAATCAATTCAAGTGGAGATCTTTAGGATTGCGGTTTCACCGCGGGTTTTCATTGTATGAATTTCTATATAATAATTCAGGTTCACCTCTCAATCCAGGTAGTGGCCTGTAGTCAGAATTGCCCACTGTCATGGTACAATTCACTACCTATGTCTAGGTCGGTTCCACCGTCGTAGTAACCTATACCCTAAACTAGGTGCATTAGAATCAACCTCTGGGTATCCACCATTAATCTTACATCATCTTGTTCAAGGGATTTGTTTATTAATGTGACATTCATCTCTTTTCAACCATTAATCCTTCTTTCAAAGTAATTAAGGGAATCAGATTATTATTATGGTGATCAAGAATAACAATATAATTGAGAAAACGAATTCATACCACGGATTTAAGAGATTAATGATAAATTACTATATAAAAATGTCATACAATGCTTCCCTGGGCTACTGCCAGTCCTAAAGATAAAGGGGATTAGCCCCACATGTTCATCTCAGAGCAAAACATGGTAGAGAAAAGGGGAAACATGGAGAAAAACGTGAATAAGCTGTAAAACCCATGAACGGAGAAGATCCAAGCAGTCCTTGGTGTAGAACACGCAATCTCCGGCCTTTCGGATATGGAAAATGTCTTCTTCGGTGTCCGGAACGTCTGGGGCGTGCTTCTGGGCTCCGTTCTTCTCTCCACACCTTCTCGGGACGTGTACATCGGCTAATGACGTGATAGATTGCTCTTAGCCGCCGTCATTAGGTATAATCACCGAGTTAGGTTGCCAAATTATCACAGCCGTCGGATTTAGATCGATCTGAAGCAAACTTGTATCTGACAGTGTCGATACCATCGACGCGAGTCGATGGTATCGACCTTGCACGGTATCGTCTGGTCTTCTTTTCTTTTCTTTTCTTTGTTGCGACTGATGCTAACTCGATACCATCGATGAGGGTCGATGGTATCGACTCTCTTAGGCGTCACTTTTGTCTTTTTCCATCACTGAATCTTCTAGGGTCGATAGTATCGACTCCAGAGTCGATAGTATCGACTCGCTTCTCGCCCACAACCTAATGGTAAATCGATACCATCGACTCTCCTGTCGATAGTATCGACTCTGCGATGCTCCTTGCAGCTGGCAACCTGTGGTCGTGTCGATGGTATCGACCACTGTCGATGGTATCGACAATAGCAAATATTCATTTTTCCTGAAATTTCAACACAGAACCACGTAAGTCAAAATAAAACATATTATTGTAATCATTTATGATCAAAATACTGAAATAAGGGAGATTTGACACTGAGAAGGATCATAGACCAAAGTAAATGAATTATGCAATATTAACCACCAAAATAACCAACAAATGCATAAAACACAAGTAAAATATGTCTATAAATGCGACTCAAAATCATCGCATCAAACTCCCCTAAGCTTGAACATTGCTCGCCCTCGAGCAACTAAACTTTAGAATAGAATTGCAAGGGTCAACTAAAGAACAAATTATCACAACAAACATCACCATATGATCCCCACCGGACATTCACATTCCGGCCCTTACTAACCACAAAATGATAATTACCCTAAAGGTGACAATAATCATCCATAAAAGATATCTACCTCAAAATTGATGAACATTATCATATAAGGCAGTTAACATAATAAAATTCGCCGGTTCAGACTCGGTGCATCTTGTGATCTCCTATGCTACGTTGCTTGCCCTAACTACCATCTACATGGAAGCAACTCTCCTGATATTCATAAGTGAGGAGAAAATCATGGTGGCCTACCAATTCAACCAACGGGTGAATGGAATGGGTGGCTCATAGAAGAAATGGAAGCATTATACGGTTTCAACATGCACAAAACAAAAATGACCTAAATGATGCATATGCAAGTGTAAATGCCCTAATGCCTACATTTGGGTGTAATGATGCATGCACTATCATTCCGTCTCAAGGTGAGATGGAATATCTACAAAAGCTACACCATGTGCTTATTCTTCTTAATATGCAGTGAAAAACATGTTCCTTTCTCCCTCTCATTCCTATTTATTTCTCAATTCTCTTTTTTTTTCATTTTCATATTTTTCTTCTTTTTTTAAGGCCCTTTATATCCAATAATGATACTGAATTATTTGTCGGGCTCGCTTCTTGTTGCATAACTGTATACTTGAAGCATTCAGAAGGTATGGAACAAGTTCATCACCCTTAATGTTTCAAAAGAAATAAGATGCATGATGTTGTTCTATGCACAAAAATGTAAATGCATCTAGAAAATGATGATTATGTAACTAAATGACACGCACCTAAGGATAATGTGCATGTAAAAATGATTTATAACTTTTTTTTATATTTTATGCAAATTATGTCAAAATAGCTGCAATGCAAGACCTATCTACATGGAATGCAATCAAAGAAATTAAAACCATAATGTACTTCCCTTTCTTATGGTGGAGTATGGAAACAATGAGGTGGATAGATCACAAGACTAACTGACTGAACCTTTGAAAATTATTATGTGTCCCTCCTTATTGACCTGTGTGGTAACTAAGAGGTTTTTCTCTCTTATCTCAAATTAAGGTCTCATTATCATTTGATCAGTTTAGGCTCAAACAACCAGTTCCATCCACTTTTCATGAATCAAAAGAATGTACAGTTGTGATTTTCTGTTTTAGAGTTGACAAACCCAATCATTTCTTAAAGTTATGTGCTCAACATTGAACAACCCAAGCTTACAAAGCACTTAATTTTTTTAGATTTGCCCTAATTCCCATGTACACACAACGAGATGACACATGACTTAAGACATAGAGCTGAAATTTTTTAGATTTGCACTGAAATAAATGACAAGAGACAAAAAAATAAAAACTAAAAACTAAAGGATAGAGTTGTTCCAACTCCCCCCCTAAGCTTGAAATTGACTATGGCCTCATAGTCGAAAACAACCTTAAAAGGTGGAACAGTGATACCGATCATTCTTCTGGAGGAGGCGGGTACTGCGGGGCTGTGGGGTCCCAAGATGGATACTGCCCCTAAAAGCTCGGATCATGCTGGGGAATGGGCGGAGGTTGTGGATACCCTCCAAAGTAATTCTGGCTCCAATAATGATCATAGAAGGGCTGCTGCTGCATCTCCATCCTATGCAACATGTCGTGGATGTTCTGTTGGTTGTCGAGGAGAAGGTGCTCATTTTCAAAAATGGCCCTCTGATTATCTAGCAACCAGTTCGTTGTATCCTGAATACTGGCATATGAAGCTGTGTGTTGTTGTTGCGTCTGATGAATATCCTACAGCATGGCATACATTCCTTTCATTGAGTAAACATCCTCGCTTTGCTACGAGTGCTATGGAGGCGGAGGCTGGTAAGAACAAGATGCACCCGGATGCATGCGAGGACACTTCCTAGGTGCCACTCATGCGTGAAGAGGAGTGAAGGCCTCCTCTTCCTCTTCAACCTCATCACCGTCATTGTCGTTTTCGTCATTGCCACTATCTTCATCCGAACTCTCAATGGCGATCACAGGCCATCGAAAATGCTGAGCGCCCTCGATGTGGAAGACAGGGTCGGGGAGTGAACACTCCTGATAAGCGTGATTAACGTGGCAGTGGGCAAACACCAATCCATCACGTAGCAGGATGAGGTTGGAGCGGTGAAGGTGCTGCAAATTGACCTTGCTTCTGTTAAAGAGAGGAGTTAGCTGAGAGAAATTCAACCCAAGATAGTGGGCCATTGGTGTGATGAGCCCTCCAAAATGAATTGGAGCCTTCCACATGCTCCTCTTTACAGCCAACACGCGCTGCAAGAAAAAATGCTCCCCAGTTACACTCTTGCCGCTTCAGTAGCTTGTGCAGGAAAAACAGGTCTGTCTCTTGAAACTTTCTAAGAGACAGGTCACCACGAGCAAAGAGTGTGGTGCACAACATGCGGTGAAGAATCCACACGAAAGGATGCTCGAAATCCGCCACCGCCGCGTTGTGGTAGCTCACAGATTTTCCCGACGGCACAGTCACTAGCTCGGCGAAGATAGAATCATAATCAGTCCGGTTGTCTGGCCTCCGGTACTGCTCTCGCCCATGATTCTAGTTATAGATAGAGTTGAACTGCTGGAGGGTGAGAGTATAATCATTGTTGTACAGCCGGAAAGAAACACGACCTTTTATCCATTCGTGGTCAGTGGCAATGATGTTGTTTGACACAACACATATATCTAGCGACGCCATGAATTCTGTGACTAGCTCCTTGTATGTCAGCCATTCATTGAAGAATGGCTGGCCATCGGCATGGAGTTCCATCTCATCGGGCCTCCTGCCCGTATGCCTTGCTTGTCCCTTAAGCACATAGGCCAGATTAGCCTCGAACCCCAGGTTGCAGATCATCTCCCGGTCAACATAGCGGGTCGACTCAATCTTGCGCTTTATCAGTTCCTCATAGACCTTCTTGATTTCTGCGGAAGGATGGACAATCCGCAGACATGAAATGGATGCAGTCGGTGGAGGAACAAACACCGGGATCTCCATCGATGTCGAGCGTGAAGAAGATGCACCGGCGGTGTGCACCATTGTCGAAGAAGAAGAAGAATTAGAAGATGGAGCTCGGAGAAGGTCGGAGAAGATTATCTCCGCTCAATGAAGGCTTGGTGAAGAACACTCATCGTGGATGCTCGTAGCCGGGCTCCGATTGCTCTCAAAGATGCTCAGCACAAGTGGAGAAGGTTTTCTCTGAAGGTGTGACGTCATATGACAACAATCCATCTCTTATATAACCGTGGCCGGTGCTGTTGTATGCATGTCGATACTATCGACGTGAGTCGATGGTATCGACTCCTGTAGCACAATCCATCTGCCGCTGGTATCGACGGTCGTCGATGGCTTGATGTGGGGACCCCGATCAATGACGTTTCAATACTATCGACATGTGTCGATGGTATCGACCCGTCCCACAGATCAAATTTCCTGATGCAGCGATCGCCGTTAATCTCCTCTTGCAGATCGATGACATGTCGCGTCGATAATATCGACTTCTGGTTAGGGCAACACCCTCGCGAGGCCCGACCGCTGCCTTCTGCCTGTAACTTGGTCGATACCATCGATAGGCCCGTCGATGGTATCGACTTCACTGAGACAATTTCGTCTGAAAATCTTCAGAGCTCGATGGTATCGACATGCATGTTGATACTATCAACCTCAACTTTGCGATCAACATGTTGGTGTGTCGATACTATCGACGAGGCCGTCGATAGTATCAATGCAGGGCAATTTCTGCAGCCGCCAACCTGTACCCATCTCTATACCATCGACACAAGTGTTGATGGTATCGACTCTGCCTCAGTCCTGCACATAAAGCAAACAATCACGGTACCTTTTTTACACTAAAAACAAAATCAAATCAAACCAAAGTACGAATGTGAAAGAAACAAAACTAAACTACCGATGGCTGGGTTGCCTCCCAACAAGCGCCCTTATTTAACGTCTTAGGCTAGATGACATGAAGCTTTTCATCCATCCGGAAGCGCAATGAGTTTGACCTCATTCACTTTCCTTGTGTAATATTCACAAAAGAACAATTTCAACTGTTATCCATTGACCAGGAATGTTGTCTCGCCATCACGCACCATGATTGCGCCATGTGGCCTGACCTCTTCTACGGTGAACGGTCCACTCCATCGGGATTTCAATTTCCCGGGATGCATCTTCAACCTGGAGTTGAACAAAAGTACGCGATCTCCTTTCTTGAAGATGCACATTTGAATATGGCGATCATGAATCAGCTTTGTTCGCTCCTTGTAGATCCACGAGCTTTCATATGCATTCATACGCAGCTCGTCAAGTTCATTGAGCTCAAGCAACCTTTTCTTTCCCGCTTCATCATAGCTCAAATTCAACTTCCTTAGCACCCAGTGCACTTTATGTTCCAATTCCACCAGCAAATGGCAGGCCCGACCATAAGCCAACCTAAAAGGCGTAGTGCCTAGAGGTGTCTTAAATGTTGTCGTGTACGCCCACAAAGCATCCGGTAGCAGGGTGCTCCAATTCTTTCTCGTGGAAGCCACAGTGCGCTCCAAGATCTTCTTAATCTCCCGATTGGAGACCTCCACTTGCCCCTATGTCTGCGGGTGGTATGGGGTGCCAATGTTGTGCTTTACCCCATACTTTTTCAACAGTGCCGCAAACTTTTGATTCTGGAAATGTGTACCTCCATCACTAATTATCATTCTTGGTACACCAAACCTGTAGAAGATATAATCTTTGACAAACCTGCACACTACAGTGGCATCATTAGTCCTTGTGGGCATTTCCTCTACCCACTTCAACACATAATCGACATCTAAAAGAATGTACAAGTTAGAATTTGAGGACACAAAGGGTCCCATAAAATCAATACCCCACAAATCGAACACCTCAACCTCTTAAAATACATTAAGGGGCATCTCCTGTCTTTTTGAAATGTTACCTGCCCTCTGGCAAGAATCACATTGCCGCACAAAATCATAAGCATCCCTGAACAAAGTAGTCCAGTACAGGCCACTTTCAAGTACTTTAGCTGCAGTTCGAGAACTAGCATGGTGGCCACCCTTCAGTAGTGTATGGCAATGACGAAGAACACTTTCGTATTCCACCTCCGGTACACACCTGCGTAAGACACCATCCCTGCACTGCTTCAACAGAATAGGGTCATCCCAGAAATAATAACGCAAAGAATGGAAAAATTTCTTCTTCTCTTGGTATGTCCAATCATCCGGGATAATTTTGCAAGCGAGATAATTGACAATATAAGAAAACCAAGGATCTTTCGATTTCACGGATAAGAGTTGTTCATCAGGAAATGTCTCGGTAATGGGTATGTGCACATCCTTTTCATCCACCCTTTCCAACCTAGACAAATGGTCCGCGACCACATTTTCAATGCCTGCCTTATCTTTGATTTCAATATCAAATTCTTGTAAAAGCAAGATCCACCTAATCAGTCTAGCTTTGGCATCCTTTTTCTCCATCAAATACTTAATGGCGGCGTGGTTCGTCCATACCACGACTTTTGATCCAACAAGATACTACCAAATTTTTTCGAAAGCAAAAACAACGGCGAGAAGTTCTTTTTCAGTTGTCGTATAATTCAATTGAGCATCATTCAAGGTTTTGGATGCATAGAAAATCACAGCGGGTTTATTGTCCACACGTTGTCCCAAAACAACCCCAACTACGAAATCAGACGTGTCACACATTAATTCAAATGGCTTAGTCCAGTCCGGTGTTTGCACAACCGGTGCGGAAATCAATTTTTCTTTAAGCACGTTGAACGCATGTAAACACTTGTCATTAAAATAAAAAACAACATCCTTTTCCAACAACTCAGATAATGGTTTGGCGATTTTAGAGAAATCTTTTATGAAGAGGCGATAAAAATCGGCGTGACCTAGAAAACTGTGAACCCCTTTAACAGAATTCGGTGGGGGCAACTTGGAAATAACTTCGATCTTTACCGGGTCTACTTCCAACCCTTTGCTAGACACTTTATGTCCCAGCACAATCCCTTCGCTTACCATCATGTGGCATTTCTCCCAATTGAGGACCAAATGTGTGTCCTCACAACATTGCAAAACCTTGTCCAAATTGTATAAACACTCATCAAAGGACGCTCCATAGACGGAGAAATCGTCCATAAAAACCTCCAAGCAGCGTTCAACCATATCTGAAAAGATGGCGAGCATGCAACGCTAAAAGGTTGTCGGTGCATTACACAACCCAAATGGCATACGGCGGTATGCAAATGTTCCGTAAGGACAAGTGAAGGTGGACTTATCTTGGTCCTTAGGATCAATCGAAATTTGATTGTTCCTCGAATAACCATCAAGAAAACAAAAATGTGATCGGCCGGCTAAACGCTCTAAAATCTGATCAATGAATGGAAGAGGGAAATGATCCTTAAGCATAGCAGCATTCAATCGACGGTAGTCTATACATACCTACCACCCGGTTACCAAACGGGTCGTGACAGGTTCATTTAACAAATTATTTATAACTGTAATTCCCCCCTTTTTAGGGACTACCTATGTGGGACTCACCCACGTCGAGTCTGATATAGCATAGATGATCCATGCAGAAAGGATCTTGATCACCTCCTTCTTGACGACCTCCATCATGCTAGGATTTAGTCGACGCTGTGGCTGAATCACCGGCTTGGCTCCCTCCTCGAACCGAATCTTGTGCTGGCACAATGTAGGGGAGATCCCCTTGATGTCTGCAACCGACCACCCGAATGCACCTCGGTGGTTGTTCAACACAACCAACAGCTGGTCTTCCTCCTCGGCACTTAGATATGCCGAAATAATCACAGGCAGCTTCTCTTCCTCAGCTAGAAATGCGTACTTCAAGTGCAGTGGCAATGGCTTCAATTCCAAATCTGGTGGGCTGATTAAGGATGACTGAAGCGGTGGTGGGAGTTTGCCAAGGTCTTCATAGTACCTAGCATAAAAGCATGGAAGTACCTGAAGCATCTTGGCACACTCCTGTAGTGACTTGCTTCTCATCCAATCATGCATTATATTGATCAAACATGCTTTAAGTGGTAATTCTGGATATGCATTGAAAACCGAACTCGCTATGGCCTCATCTTCAGTAGAGGGTGGAATGTCCTCCTCTTTGTCATTAGGAAAACCTACAGCTTTGCTAAGGGATACAACCTTGGTCTGCTCCATGATGTCAATAGCCAATGTCCCTTTCTCCACCTTGGTCATTACATGAGCCATATCTAAAAATGGATTCCCTAGACAAAGTGAGATATTGTGATCAAAATGCTTTGCCATGCGGCATTGCTCCTTAGCTTTAGATGACGTGGTGTTGGAAGGCATGACCATATCAAACCGATCATCGATGATACCCAAGGTCAAACGACCTCTCCCTATCTCAAGTATCATGTCAGCTGTAGCTTTGAAGGGTCGTCCAAGTAGTAATTCATTGCCTTGTTCATCTTGCATCTCCATTACAACAAAGTCTGCTGGAATCACAAATCGATCTACTTTCACCAATACATCTTCACAAATACCATAAGGCTTCACCACTGAATTGTCCGCCAATTGTATTGTCATATTGCTCGACCTTGATTCTTTCAATCCCAATTTCTTGAATGTAGAGAGAGGCATCAAGTTTATGCTTGCCCCAAAATCACACATTGCTTCTCCAAATTTCACCTTACCAATGTAACATGAAATATTGAAGCAGCCCGAATCCTACCTCTTAGGTGGCAATGTGCCCATGATGAAGGCACTCACCTGCTCCTTGAGAACTACTACCTCAGTGTCAAGGATCTTCCTCTTCTTAGTAATGATGTCTTTCAAAAACTTGCCGTAAGAAGGGATTTGCTCTATTGCCTCTAATAGTGGATTGTTGACAGATAGCTTTCTGAAACTGTCCAGAAACTTCTTAAACTGGGCGTCCACTTTCTTTGCTTTCACACTATTCAGATATGGGACTGGGATAGCCTGTTCCCTTTGATGCGGCGGCACATATGGTTTCCTTCTCTGCGTCTCCTCCTCAACTACAATGAGATTTTCTGTGACATCATCTACTATGTCCTCCACCAGCTCTGCGACTAAAATTGGCGCTTCCTCAGTGGCCTCACCTTCGTTTTCTGACTGGTTATTGCTTGGTTCATTAGCCCTGGGGTTTAAAATTTTCTTGCCACTCCTTAGCAAGATTGCTTTTGCCTGTTGGTTTCCTCCTGGAACGTTTGTGTTACCCGGAAAACCCTACTGTGCTGGCTTCTTCAGATTGGCAATCTCCGCTTCCATTTGTGCCATCGACGTCTCTATTGTCCTCATCTGAGCCCAATGGCTCTGCAATGTCTGTCCAAACTGATTCATAAATTCCCCCTGTTGCTTGATCTGCTGACCAAAAGTGTTCATAAGTTCTTGGTTCTGCTTTATCACTTGGTTTAGAAACTCCGTGCTCTTATCCTCTGCCACCGACTGGGTTTTTGCATCAGGGTCCTGCAAAAAGTTATTCAAATCCTTCCATGAGAATTTCTTGTCCTTCCTCCATGAGTAATTGTTATTTCTGTACCCCTGCTGCTGGCGCATGAATTTGACTTGGGCTTCATCCTCAGATTCAATATCTTCTTTTGCTAGCAGTTTCTTGGCTAGAAGGTCCATCTTCTCATTCAGCTCTTTGATGGCCTTCGACTCTCCCACAACTCGCACGTGCTCAACGGCGTCTCTATCGCCCCAAAATTGCTTTTTGGCCATGTTTTTTAGAATTTCCCAACACCTCGTGTCTGTGTTGTTCAAGAAGAACCCTGAACCGGTGGAATCGAGGTTACTTCTATCATGCTCGGAGAGAGCAAAATAGAAGATTTTAACCTGTGTCTCCTTGTCAAGCCCATGATGCGGGCACCTCCTAAGCATGATCTGAAACCTTTCCCAGGTCTCAGAGTAGGTCTCTCCTGCCTTCTGGGTGAAATTGTGGATTTTCCTGATCATGCCATTGGTCTTCTCGAGTGGAAAGAACCTTTCAAAGAATACCTCCACCATGTGGTTCCATGATTCCACATATTCATCGTCCAGATTGTGCAACCATTCTCGTGCGTTTCCTGTCAGAGAACTCGGGAACAACTTTAGGTAGAGCGTCTCCTGTGGAAATCTATCAATTTTAATCATGTCGCAATTCTCCACGAATTGGCTTATATGAGTGACTGGGTCCTCATTCTTTAGCCCATGGAATGCATTTGACTTGACCAAGTTGATTAATGCAGGATCAATTTTGTAAGTCAAAATGTTGATCGCCTGCTTCTTAATTGGCCCCTTTGATGCAGATGAAGAAGAAGCCTTGATCTTCTCCCATATCGTCTGTTCCTCTGCCATTTCTTCTTATTCGAATTCTGAATCTGTTTCTTCCAAGTGGTCTTGATTGTAATCATCCTCGTCGTCAGGTCCAAACAGTGGAACCTATGGTGCCTGTTGCGTGTAGTCGGTGCTACGCGTCTGCACCACGCACAGTACCTACAAAATGAAAATTTCAGTTCAGTACCGTGCTAGACAATTACAAAAATTGGAAAGATAGACTATAAATTTTTGAAATGATTTCACAATAATAAAAATAAAAAGTGGCCTAGAGTGGCCTCTTGCAGCACTCGTAGTGCTGACAAATGCCGTGTCCCCGACAACGGCGCCAAAACCTTGACACAATTTTACCGTGCGTCGAACGCAAGTGCACACGTCAATGTAATATAGGCCTTTGTGAGGCCCGAGTTGAACTCAGGGACACTGAATTATCGGAGACTACTACTAACTACTCGCAATCAGCTAGACTGGTTAAAATGTTGGCAGTTGTTGTAAAATTAAAAGAAAATGAAATAAAACAAAACAAAGCAATCAATTAAAGGTTTAGTTTAATCAATTCAAGTGGAGATCATTAGAATTATGGTTTCACCGTAGGTTTTCATTATATGAATTTCTATATAATAATTCAGGTTCACCTCTCAATCCGGGTAGTGGCATGTAGTCAGAATTGCCCACTGTCGTGGTACAATTCACTACCTATGTCTAGGTCGGTTCCACCGTCATAGTAACCTATACCCTAAACTAGGTGCATTAGAATCGACCTCTGGGTATCCACCATTAATCTTACATCACCTTGTTCAAGGGATTTGTTAATTAATGTGACATTCGTCTCTTTTCAACCATTAATCCTTCTTTCAAAGTAATTAAGGGCATTATATTATTATTATGGTGATCAAGCATAACAATATAATTGAGAAAACGAATTCATACCACAGATTTAAGAGATGAATGATAAAGTACTATATAAAAATGTCATACAATGCTTCCCTGGGATACTCCTGGTCCTAAAGATAAATGGGATTAGCCCCGCATGTTCATCTCAGAGCAAAACATGGTAGAGAAAAGGGGAAACATGGAGAAAATTGTGAATAAGCTGTAAAACCCCTGAACGGAGAAGATCCAAGCAGTCCTT
The DNA here is from genome assembly GCA_963693085.1 of Alisma plantago-aquatica. Lineage (NCBI taxonomy): Eukaryota > Viridiplantae > Streptophyta > Magnoliopsida > Alismatales > Alismataceae > Alisma > Alisma plantago-aquatica. The sequence continues at coordinate 59,466,503 of OY856410.1, read as the reverse complement.
GGCGTAGAACACGCGATCTCCAGCCTTTCGGCTGTGGAAAACATCTTCTTCGGTGTCTAGAACGTCTGGGGCGTGCTTCTAGGCTCCGTTCTTCTCTCCACACCTTCTCGGGATGTGTGCAGCGGCTAATGACGTGATAGATTGCTCTTAGCTGCCGTCATTAGGTATAATCACCGAGTTAGGTCGCCGAATATCACAACCATCAGATTTAGATCGATCTGAAGCAAACTTGTATCTGACGGTGTCGATACCATCGACGTGAGTCGATGGTATCGACCTTGCACAGTATCGGCTGGTCTTCTTTTCTTTTCTTTGTCGCAACTGATGCTAACTCGATACCATCGACGAGGGTCAATGATATCGACTCTCTCAGGCATCGCTTTTGTCTTTTTCCGTCGCTGAATCTTCTAGGGTCGATAGTATCGACTCCGGAGTCGATAGTATCGACTCGCTTCTCGCCCGCAACCTGATGGTAAATCGATACCATCGACTCTTCTGTCGATAGTATCGACTCTACGATGCTCCTTGCGGCGGGCAACCTGTGGTTGTGTCGATGGTATCGACCAATGTCGATGGTGTCGACAACATCAGATATTCGTTTTTCCTAAAATTTCAACACAAAACCACGTAAGTCGAAATAAAACATATTATTGTAATCATTTATGATCAAAATACTGAAATAAGGGAGATTTGACACTGAGAAGGATCATAGACCAAAGTAAATGAATTATGCAATATTAACCACCAAAATAACCAACAAATGCATAAAACACAAGTAAAATATGTCTATAAATGTGACTCAAAATCATCACATCAGTCTTAATCGCCTACACTATAGACTGAGGTCACCTTCCCTACCTAGGTCTTGGTGACATGCCGACCTTCCCATCCCTGGGATTGACCTTTATTGACCTTCCCCTCTAGGGCTTGATCTTTTTTGGACTTCCCCTCCATGGCTTGTTCATGATTTTCTTTCCATATTCAAACTTCCAGAGATAGCATGGGGGTTCGGGCATGTTATATTCAAATTTTACTTTTTTTTTCATGTTATCATCTTTTTATGCTAAATAAGCATTTCCCGTTTTAACCTGACAACCCTTATTCTCTTTTTTCAATGGTGTGCCATCTCTTTAGGAGATCCTCTTTATGGGGAACCCTCTCCTTAGGGTTTTAATCCCAGTTGACATTCATACCATCCCATCCGACCTTGGTATTTCTTTGGTCTTCCCATCTGGGCTAGACACCTCATATGACCATCCCATCCAGGCTTGGCCCCTTAGCAATCTTCCCATGCAGTCTAGGTTCATAGTCATTTTTAGAATGACTTTATTTCGCCCATTTCTATTTAACTCACCAGAGATTGATATAGGGTTTGAGAAGGTTACATCCATAAATGCATTATTCATAGGTTGCTTATGTTTCTTAAAACTTCTTCTCATAGTTTCTTTGTTCCACATTCTCACATTCATGGGAGATCTAGTCACCTAACTCATTTATAAATTTTATATTTTAACTTCTCAACCTTTATTTGCCCCATCTCTATGGTATACTCATTCACTGGGGTATTTAAACTCACTTCATGGGAGTATTCTCAATGATCTACACACTCTCTGGGGGTGATATCTATTGATATTTACCCACTGGGATATTCTTTATCCATTCATTCCTCCAGAGATATCCTTAGGGAAATGAGCAAGTTATATTCATACTTTCATTTTCACATATAACCCTTGGTCATATATGTCGCTCATGTATATTCCAATCTCTCATTTTTTCACTTGCAACACAAATACATTTCTCCACATCCATATGTGGACATCTAAGTCACATAGACTTATTTACATTTTCATTAATTATCATTACTCTTACCCTAACTAGGGTTCATATGGGTAGGGCTTCCATCTTGCCCATTCTACTCCATTTTCTAGGGTTAAAGTTTTATGTAAGGGATAGAGACTACACCCTACCTCTTGGGGTTTTTATGTCTGATGACCCGCTCGGGTTTTCCCAAACCAACCCTAGTTCTATATAGGGTTACCCACACAAGGAAAACCCATAAACCATTTTTCTCTACATTATCATTATTTCCATGTTACACGTACTTTATCATTTCCACATTACATGAACATTATCATTTCACATTATATTTACATTAATTGGAGGAGGATTCCTTAATCCCACTTCTTCTCAAAAACCCTAACTTAAGATGAAGAGGGAATGTTCTTTTAGGGTTTATTAAGAAAGAGGATGAGAAGGAGACGAAAGAGATGAGAAGCAACCCTAAAGGTATTTTACTTCAGGAAAAGACTTCCAACTTTGGCCAAATAGGATTCATGGGTCCAAGAGTCCTCGTAAGATGACTAGAAGTGTGGTGGAAATTTTTCCAGCCCCTGGTCGTGGTCCATTCTAGACACCATTATGTTTAGAAAATGCCCTAATAATTCCCTCATATTTCTACAGATTACTTGAAACTACAAACTATTAAATATTATCTGAAAAATATGGGATCTGATACCAAATGTAACAACCTAATTCTTTAAAAACTGCCAAATAAGGGTGGATAAAAAGATGAGAGCCATTACCTACAAAAATTTCCCTAGGATCCATATTTAACAAATAATAAATAATAGTAAAAAATTTCATTAATTCATAAATATTGTTTAAAAAATGCTTACATGAAATTTTATCCTCAGAACTGTACATTTGAGAAAAAATACTAAACTGTCTAATCCTCCTGCATATCTTTAATACCTTCCATAGGTTTCATCTTTATCTTCATGTATATCTTGTGTATCAACTACCTAAAATGCCGACAAACAAAATGCGGCCAACATATTACTATACTGGTACGTGGGTTCATCCAATAATCACAAATACATGTATTCACTCATCATTGACTTGCACATATTAACTTATATTTTCTTTTATATTCTGACCCATACTTGGTCTACTATCTCAAGTGTAACCATTATCCATCATTGGACTTACGTGCATTATCCTTTGATCAATGTAACCTAGGGTCTAGAATATCATTATTTACATTATGTGATACTCATAGGGACTTTATAATTTACATGAAATAAATAAACATCCAACATATATCATTCATTCCATCTTATAGAAACCTCAGAAGTCGATACATGTAATCATAAGCACAACCACATACCTTTGTCATGCAAAATTCATGTAGAATATTTGAAGTTCACTTTTTATGAAATATAATCATCAAGGCAATTGACAATCAATCAATAATATCTAAAACAACCATACTACATATGTGTCACCATCACATATTAATGACATTAAACCCTACTCGACCCTAATCTAGGGTTTAGGGTTCCTTTGGCATCAAGCTGTCATTAGGGTTATGTTTCAATATCCTAATTCACATGTTCATCATTTTAATGACTTAAGAATCCTAATTCAAATTAGGTGCATGCATGATCATTAAATCTACCATATTCCTTTACTTAAATCAGATCAACTTCATTAATCAACATAACAAGATGTGATCTTAAACCTTAATCCTTCATATTACATGATTAACCACTTTGGAAACACCAATTATTATCATTATTATTATCATACATCATGGAAACCATATTTTTCAAAAAGATCTGATAATGACATAAAAGAAGTATTTTAACATATTTGATATGTTAACCACCAATTTTTGGGTTCGTATGAATAACACATAGATGAATAAACTATCCCCTATACTTTTGAGTCACGATGAAAATCAAGCACTAAAATTATTTAATTATATTTCCCTCAATTTACCAATCGATTTAATATATAACTTAATATTAAAGTGATCATCATAACCCTTTCTAGGAATTATACAAACTAGCGTTATTCATATGGTTTATAAAAAATTCATATACCTTGGGCCTTAGTTCCCCACCACTCAGACCAACTAGGAAGGCAAGCGTATAGGGATGGGTCCAACTGAGTATCCTCACACATTCGTGAGTTACCTTTATCCATGCCAACAACTTTGTCCTTTCAACATCTCTGATGTAAGGCAGCAATCACCTCTTCTCTGACCAACATAGCTCCCCGCTCGACTCTTCTCAAGGCTACACCAGCCATCTTCCATCAGTCATGTGGGTTTTCTCCTAGAAACCCTCCAGGGTTTGCCTTTAGTAAGTCAACGGTGCTGCAGGCTATGTGACACCTTACACTATGACCAGGATAAAAGGGTAGAGCCTCCTACCCCAACCGTCCTCAGGTTTATCCCCAGGTTGCCTAATTCTCTGCACGACAATGGGCGTCCCTGGTCAAAGACATGGAAAAGATTGATTATTGGGGTCGGTTGACTGGCTAGAGGCCTATAGGTTGCAAGTAGGGTCGGTGATACCATCACATTTGTGAACTTGTTGCACATATTTTATTCCTATTTAACACCCCTTCTTGTGTACTTTTCTATTTATTTGAACATCTTTAGACGGAATCTGGATTTGATAACCCCCTCCCACTCCATGTCAACTCACACCATGTCACAGCCACAATGATAGCCCAAAGATGTCTTACCTTGGACAGAGCCCAGAGACAACAAGGTCTAGCCGTAACCAAGATGAGCCATCGTGACCGCGGTGTAGGAAGGTGAAGATGTCACGGTCGAAACATACTCTGTGACCTAAATTGAAGAAGAAACTGCATCATACATCACAACCGAGAGGAGGTGTCACAACTACGACACCTATTTTTTCCTCCGATGTAGTTGTGACAAATACCCCCTCACCGCAACCAAGAAACTTGCAACCAAAAGCTACGATCGCAAAGACGTCACAGTCAAGACATACCCTACAACTGTGATAGGAGGTTAAGTCACTGGGTTGCACCTATAAATGGGCCCCTGACTCCACACACCAGAGGCATCAGATTATCAAGAGCAACAAAGTGCTGCCAAACTCCAGAGTCATCCTCACTCATCCCCCCAGGCCTCGGGTCTCTGAAGACAAAAGTTGGAGGAGAGAGAAAGTCTACCATCCTCTTCTTCAAGAGGAGTTTCCATCTTCCACATTTGCACCAACTCTAGATCTAAATAAGTATTGTTGGTGTATCACCTCCCTCTTTCTTTAGATCTATTATCTTCCTCACACCATATCTTCCCCTCTTCATTAGTTTTGATATATCCATGCATTTGTACCGACGTTATGTTGCCTGTTAACATATGGCTAAACACCTAACTTGGGTTGGGAGTAGCTAGTAAGGCTCTCCCAACATGTATATACTTGCACCATTTTGAATATATGTCCTTATCCTACGGTTATATCCATACTCTTATTCTTGAATGCTTCACTTGTATGCTTAGCTACCTCTTGTGATGATTTATGTTGGTACCTCAAAAGAGTAGTACTAACATTATCTAAGTGTTATGGAGTAGTGTGAATGCATGAAAATGTTGGAACAATAAAGCTAATAGTCATATATTTTGCATTGTGGTTGTTTGTTCATCATCTCGAGAGAGAGACAACCTTATAATCTAGATCTACCCTAAGCTCAAGAGAGGAGGGAATAGACATATATGATGACTTCTTGTAATCTTGCCAAGGGTATACATTGGGGTGTGAGTGTTGCATGTTTGAGTATATCTTTCTTATTTGATTTTGGTTTTCTTGTTTTATTATCTTTTCTTGTTTATTATTACTTTCTTTGAAGTAGCATCATTCCTTATGGAACACCATCTTGATCTACCTTTTTTTTAGTGTATTTGAGTTTGAGACTCTACGTTCTTGGCACTCACCAACCTTGTCCCTATGGTTCAACCCCGATCTACTACATCAAACCCCCTATAATAGTTGTGTGGATGTGAGTGTTGGGTTATAAATCTAAGAGTTTGACTACTGTAGATCCGCTCTATTTTTAGATGTGAGATTTAGGACGGTCAACTTTCTGGCACCGTTGCCGGGGAAAAGGAAAAATGGTACTATTAAGAACATGAGTCTACTCATTATACACCCATGCCTCAAGCTTAGCCATAAGATTGACTGCCCAAAAACTCTAAATCTGCTACCTTACGATAACACAAAATATTTCATTTTACACGTCTAGTTTTCTAACTCGACTATGCAATCTATTGAGGGAGCCCAAAGGGAAGCAAATTTAGTCAACACTTCACCCTCTCTTCAAGACACCATGCCACCTCAAGTAGATGACAATCTTAGTGGGGAAGATCAGAATGCAAGGATTCAATACAATGGTCTGCCACACAAAACATAAGAAGAAAGGGAAGACCGTGACTCAGAGAGTCACCACAACAAGGAAGAGCGACTCGAGGAAGATCACCACCACCACCATAGAAACCACCAAAGGAATCACCATGAATGAGAACGCGATCATGAACATGACCATGACAACTAGAATAATGAGGGTGAAGATGATGAGGAAGAGAAAACTCTTAGAGAGTTAGCCACAACTAGGGCTAACATGTCAAGATGCCCAATCATTATCTCACACTTCAATGGGGCCAAATTTGATTTGAAACCTGCCATCATCTCTATGATCCAGAACAAGCCTTTCTGTGGGAATTCGACGAATAAGAATCCCTATTATCATCTTGACGCCTTCAAAAACATCTGCGACACCATCAACATGAGGGGAGTGCCTCAAGAAGTTATATATTGCAAGGGGTTCATTTTCTATCTCAAAGATAAAGCTTTGTCATGGTACCTTAATCTACCCCAGAAGTCCATAGATGGACGGAGGCCCCTTGCTGATGCCTTTGTCACTAAATTCCACCCCACTGAGAAAACCATTCGAAATATGTAAAGGATCACCTCCTTTATGCAAAAACCCAGAGAAAACCTTCATGAAGCTTGGGAATGGTACCAAGAACATCAAAGGGATTGTTCACACCATAACTACCATAAGGGATTCCTAGTGACAACATTTTACAATGGGCTAACCCCCACAGAGTGGACTTTGCTGAATGCAACCGCCGAGAGTGAATTCCTTGGAATGAAACTGAGCAGAACTATGAAAATCATCGTTAACATGGCTGCATGGCAAGCAAGCATGGATTATGAAAGAAGTGATAGAGGTTCAGCCAAGAAATTTGGTTCTAAAGGACTATCAATCGAAGCCAAGGCTTTGGAAACCATTACCACTCAAATTCAGAAGATTACCACAAATGTCAAACAACTAAAAGACACTCGAGGCAAAGGCGGGAAATACATTGAGAAAGTCATGAAGTGTGTTACTTGTGGTGAAGGAGACCATGGAGTCGACAATTGTATCTATACACGATCGGAAGAGAGTGAAGAAAGTGAAAGTGAAGAAGAGATAAAAAATGTCTCTTATGCCAATTTTAAATGATTAAACCATCTGGGATTTGATTACAACAACAAAGACGCTACTGAGAACTCTTATCAACTGAGTGGTTCATCCAAACCACCTCCAAGATTTGAGAAGAAAGGTGGACCAACAGAATATACCAGAACTACTATCTATCAATAAAATAAGAACAACTATCAAAATCAAAACAAAAATGTTAGTCATCAAAATCAAGGACAAAATTAGAGTCAGAATCAGAACAAGGATAACAACCAACCTAACATGATCGATCAGTTGTTCAATTTTTCAAAAAGACAAGCTTCAGTAAATGACCAGCTTATTCAAAGCACCGTCACCAACTCAAGTGTGTTAACCACAATGCAAACTTAGATGGAAGATATGCAAACCCATCAAAGGAAAATTGATCAACAACTTTCCCAATTGGCCGAGCTTGTGAAGAACCCTTCAAAGAAGATTCTGTCAAATACAAAGACAACAAAGATGGCCACACTCCGATCAGGAAGGATGTTGGTAGATCCTAGTACTAAGAGCAACACGGAGGAAAGAAACTATAATGATCCACAATATGAGAAAGTAATTGTACAAGAAGAAACTGGAAGAAAAGAATTAACTGAGAAGGACAAAGAAGAAGTTAATCAAAAAAAGAAGAAGGATGAAAGGGTCAAGAACCCAGATCCTGCAGAAGAAGCTTTTATACGAAGAAATCCCTATGATCTGAGAGTCCCATTTCCCTACAAACTGATCAAGGAGCATATGAAGAAGCGACACGTGAAATTTATGTAAGTTGTGAAGAAATTACACCTAGATATCCCATTTCTGGATGCAATTGAAGAGATGCCAACATATGCTAAGTTCTTTTAGGACTTGATCACAAAGAGAAGGAGAGGAGACCATGTCAAGACAGTGAAATTGGTCAAAATGTTGAGCGCTTTTGTTCAAGCTGAGCTACTGACCAAAAAGAAAGATCTAGGGGCATTCAATATCCTCTTTTGTGTTGGAGACAATGTGGAAAGGAAGGGATTAGATGACTTGGGAGCAAGCATTTTCCTCATACCACTGACCCTAGCTCAAAGGCTTGGATTAATAGATATGGTAAATACTAGAATGAAAATCAAGTTAGCTGATCACACCTTTACGAGGCCAATGTGAATAGTGGAAGATGTCCCAATTCGAGTTGGATGATTCCTTATACCATGTGATATAGTGGTGATCGACATTGTTGAGGACCCAAAGTGCCCAATGATATTTGGAAGACCTTTCTTTGCTACAAAGAACTCTAATAGATGTTGCAGAAGGGATTATTACTCTACATGTTGGTAATTACCACATTGACTTTTGAGTACAAGATGCTATGAGCCCCCCCTATCTTTTTGAGGCAGCTTACTTCATGGATAGCTTTAATCAATATTGTGAAGATGTACAAGAGGGTAAGGTGATTGTTGGTCCGTTCATGTGAGCCTTGAACAACCCTGACCCCAATCCGGAAGATCCAAAGCTAGTTGAAATCTTGGATTACTTGAATCAACCTGGAGAGAAAGACCTCAATGATGGAGAAAGCACAGTAGAAACCGTGAAATATGCATTTCTCGAACAAACCCCTGAAGAGAAGGGAGCACTAAAACCAAAGCCGAAATTAAAATCACTTCCTGAATGGTTGTAGTATGAATTCCTCATTGATGAGGGAAGGAATCATGTGATAGTTAATGCAAACCTGACAGATGAACATATAGAAAGATTGCTAAAGGAACTCAAGTTGCATAGAAAAGCCGTAGGGTATTCTGTTGAGGATTTCAGAGGCCTTAGTCCTTCCTTATGTATGCACAAAATTAACCTTGAGGAAATAGCTATCGCAAAGGAAGTTGAATCAAATGCTAAAGGAAGTTGTGAAGAAAGAAGTGATTAAGATATGGGACACCAAGATCATATACCCTATTAGTCACATCAATTGGGCAAGTCCTATTAATGTAGTACCCAAGAAAGGTGGAATGACTGTTATAAGAGGTGAGAGTGGATATGAGGTAGCAACTCAAATTGTAATAGGTTGGCATATGTGCATCGACTGTCGGAAATTGAATGTTGCTACAAAAAAGGACCATTTTCCCTTACCCTTTATTGATCAAGTCCTGGAAAGATTAGAACATCATGATTAATTCTATTTTCTAGATGGGTATTCAAGATTCTATCAAGTACCGATTCATCCCGACAATCATAATAAAACAAACTTTACCTGCATCTATGGCCCGTATGCCTTTATAAGAATGCCATTTGGGCTATGTAATGCACCTACAACCTTCCAACGTTGCATAATCTCTATATTTTCAGATTTTATAGAAGATATAGTGGACATTTTCATAGAAAAATTCTCTGCGTATGGGACAGACTTTGATGAATGTCTAAAAAATCTATCCCTAGTCTTGCAATGTTGTGAGGAAAAACACTTGGTTCTGATTTGGGAGAAATGTTGTTTTATGGTGCAAGACATCATTGTCTTAGGACAAGATCTCCAAAAAGGGAATAGAGGTTGACCTAAGTAAGATTGAGGCTATATCAAATCTTCCACCACCTAAGTGTGTCACAGGAGTAAGAAGTTTCTTAGGGCATGATAGATACTATAGGCGATTCATAAAAAACTTTTTGAAGATTTCTAAGCCCCTGTTAAACCTCCTCATTAAAGATGTTGACTTCGAGTTCACTAGTGAATGTTTAGAAGCCTTCAATACCCTCAAAGTGGCTTAAAAAACAACCCCAATTTTGCAAACATCAGACTGGGAGTTGCCCTTTGAGATTATGTGTGATGCAAGTGACTTCTCTATCGGAGCTGTTTTGGTTCAAAAGAAGGACAAAATGTGCCATGTGATCTGTTACACAAGTTGAATGTTGGATGAAGCCCAAGTAAATTATACCACAACTGGATAGAAATGCTAGTGATTGTCTTCACTTTTGATAAGTTCATATCATACTGAATAGGATCAAAGGTAAAAGTATACACTGATCATGGGGCTATAAAATACCTCATGTAGAAAAAGGACACACAGCCGAAACTGCTACGGTGGGCCTTACTACTACAAGAATCCAGTCATGAGATTATTGATAAGAAAGAAAAAGAGAATGTTGTCGCAGACCAACTATCGAGGATAGTTTTGATGAAGAAAATAAATTGCCTGTAAATGAAAACTACACTAATGAAGACTTGTTGATGGATCAGTCAGTTGAACCAACCCTACCTTGGTTTGCTGACATTTGTAACTAACTAGCCTATGGACAGCTACCACCGAAGATTACTTATAATTAGAAGAAGAAGTTGTTCTCTGATCTTAAAAAATATTATAGGGACAATCAACTTTTGTTCAAAAGATGCTCTGATAGTTTATATCATCATTGAGTACCGGAAGAAGAAGTACCTCAAATCCTTAAGGAAAGTCATTCCTCACCATATGGAGGTCACCATGGAGGAGAAAGGACCGCTGCAAATGTTCTACAATCAGTATTTTATTGGTTGACACTCTTCAAAGATGCTATGTCATTTGTAATGACTTGTAAAGAATGACAACTCATAGGAAATATCAGTAGAAGGAATAAAATGCCCATGGCAGATTGGGTAGAAGTAAAAATTTTTGAAGTTTGGGGAATCGACTATATGGGCCCATTTCCACAGTCAAGAGGAAACCAATATAACCTTGTCACTGCAGACTATGTCACAAAGTGGATAGAGGTTGTTTCTACCCAAACCTATGATTGAAAGGCTGTGATCAAGCTATTCGAGAAAACTATCTTTCCACGATTTGGGGTCCCACACACTGTCATAAGTGACAGAGGATCCCACTTTGGGAGAAACAATTTGATTCTCTATTGAAAAAGTATGGAGCCAAGCATAAAGTGGCAACATCCTACCATCCATAAATGTCAGGATAAGTAGAAGTATCTAACAGGCAAATCCAGCAAATGTTAGAGAAGACAGTAAACTGTATGAGGAAGGATTGGTCCATGAAACTCGATGATGCATTATGGGCCTACAACATGGTGTACAAAACACCTATAGGCACAATTCCCTACACATTGATTTATGGGAAGTCCTGCTATCTCCCTGTTGAATTAGAGCACAAAGCCCTTTGGGCTATCAACTTTTTGAGTATGGACCTAGACAAAGTAGGAAAGAAAACATTTCTCCAACTCCAACACTTGAAGATTTGAAGCTGCATGCTTACGAGAATGCAAGAATCTATAAGAAAAGAAATAAGGTGTGACATAATGCCCACCTAAAAAACAAGGATGTGCATGAGGGGAATAAAGTTCTTCTATTTAACTCCAGCATCAAGATTTTTCCTGGGAAGATGAGAACTAGAAGGTCCGACCATTTCTCTGTGGTAAAGATCTATCCATCAGGAATGATGGAAATCACAAGCACTAAGACTGGCACGTTCAAGGTGAATGGGCACAATGTAAAAAGATACTATGAGGATGAGGCCTTTGTAAGAAGGTCATAACTAAGCTAGGAGGAACCCAATCCAGCAAAAAATGAATTACGCAAGACATTGCCAACACCATTCGAAGGAGGATGAAAACAAAATGGGAGAGTCAGGCTAAAGACTTTAAATTAGAGCTTATTAGGAGGAAACCCAAGCATTTATTACTTTAGTTCATACTACAAGATTGAATTTATCTTCAGTTTCTAGTTTAAACTATTTACATACTTATCTTTGAACTTTCTCTTTCTACATATCTTGTTTTCCTCTAAAGTAAATAGAGAATGTGGTTTAATATGTCTTTTAACGAAATATGATGGAGTTGATTAGTTCAAAAACCTAATTTTCTATTTATTAAAATCCATGTAAAAAAACAAAACACCTTTTAGTCTACTATGGTTGTGATGACCATTGCGGTCGCGACAACCTTTTTGCTCTAGTTTCCATCATGACCGTGACAGCTGCCTCGTTCGTGACAACTACTGAGTATAGAAGAGGGAATCTTTAGAAACATTGTTCTTTCCTTTTTCTCCCCCTCACTCATGTCGCCTGTGCTATAATGAACCCTAGGAAGAAAGAACCAAGGAGACGCGAGAAGACAAAGATGTTGCCAGACATTCATTGAAGGCTCAAGCATCAAACACCTCCACTGTGGTCCCATCACCACCTCCGGCAGTCGACACCTTAACCTTCCCATCCTTTCTCCCCTTCTCAAACTGAGAAGGTACTCAATTCCCTCACTATAGTACATTCCATTTTATTGAATCACACCTCCCACCTTCTTCTGTGATGAGCTGATTTCTTTTTGAAACCCTAAGTTCTCGCCCTTTGCGGATGCTCGCCAGCCACAATTGCATCCGTTGTTGCTCAAATGATTTTCTGATTTGCCATCGTCTCAACACCTACAACTATCTCACCTCCTTTAGTGTTTTGCTCTTCTCGTACTGTCGTGACCACAATAGATTCTTGATCAATACAACCGTCTCGACCGCGCCTGACCCCATTTTTCTTTTGCACTTTTTGAAACACTACAGTCGTGACACAAGCCGCCGTCATTCCAACACATTTTGACAAGTTTTCCCTCTATCGTGATGTGCCACATTGCCCCTTCCACCCTCGTCTTCACTCTTGATAGCACTCATTCTTGATTTGCTGGGTCTGAGAAGGCATCACGATTGCGACGTTCACAACTTACGCGGTTGCGACATGTCCTCCTTTGCATATCTGACCTATTTTGGTCGCAACATTTGTCGCGGTTGAGACACTCTCTTTCAAACCACCATGATCGCAAAACCTTCTGTCTGGGTCGTGGCTGATATAAATCAATGAAAAGAAAAATCTAGATAATAATACAAAATTGACATAACCTCCTTAAAAGAGTGGTTGACGAATTATTGTTTGATAAAATGGCAGGATGTCTTCTTCCACCTCCGACACCCTGGTGAAGCAGCTTACGCCACTTGCAGAAGTCCAAGAAACAATTAATAAAATTGAGAAAAGGCTTCATGAAGATGCAAATCTGATAGAAGAAGACAGAGCTTGCCTGGAGCTGATTAGGGAAAAGAACGAGAACATCTTAAGCCATAAGATGCCGGAGTAGCCTAAGGAGTCCCATGGGACTTCAGAGATAGAAACATATGAGTACTAGCCATTTGAGAGTGAACTCAAAAAAATGGGGAAACACAAACAATAGACCAAGGATACAAAAGGCATCAAGAAGAGGAAGATGGGAGTTGAAGATGAATCAAGGTTCCCAGAGCAGGAGGCCAGTTCTGGTATGGCTAGAAAGGAAGTGCAAGAAAAGGTAATCAAGCAGCTGAGAACATTCATACCGAGAGACCAATTCCATCTGTCACACTTTGACCAGATTATGGTGACCAAGAGCTTCAGGCTGACATGATACATGAATGTTCACGACTTCAAGAAGATGGGGATATATGAAAGAACAATGAAGTTTCTAGAAGGGGCCAACTTGCCTACTTTATGCACAAACAGAGCCCCTTCTCTCACAGAACTCATTGCTGAGTTTATGTTGTCGCTGGAGAAGCTGACAGTCAGCGACATTGAACATAAGAAATGTCACGGGGAATTCAAGCTGGAGGTGAGGATAGGGAAAAAAGATCACATGATCACCAAGGCTACTCTAAATACTATATTCACAAAGATGACAAAAGAAGCACATGCCTGCTCTATTTCACTTAGTGACAAAGATACAATGGGATACAATAGCCATAGGATGTGGGAAAAACTCAGAGGAGAACCCGAGTAGAGTCCAAAGAATTCTAAAGAAACACTCATCACCTCCTACTTTATCGGGATCATGTAGAAAATTATGGCAAACACTATCTTCATAAGGTCTAAACCTAGGAGATTTAATAAAGGAGATGCTTTCCTCATATGGTCTATGCTGAATAAAAGACCACTAAATATAGGATGACTACTGATAGACAGGTTATCGACTTCTATAGGGTCTGAGGCAAAGCGGACTAAAGAGTTCTGCATGGGAGGTCACATAAATCGCGTAACATTTCGTATGCATTGAGAGAGTAATAAAATATAAGCACACAAAGGGTCATACAAAGAATGACATCAAGTTCCTGATAAATATTGGCATCCTGGCATAGAAGGGCCCCAAACTATCTATATACAAAGCTTCTCCAAACTCTTACTGCATCTCCCTGAAATGGCATACTATGATGCCCACAAGCTATGACTTACATAAGAGGAGGCAAACAAGATGCACTCGAGTGCAATCAGGAGAACCAAAGACCCCAATCACCAGCCAACAATGAAGATATAACATATACAACACTAGAAGCAGAACAACTTAAGCCAGTCGAAAGAAAATAATTGCCAATTAGGAAGCATAAGAACAAGGCAGCAGATGCTCTCCCGGGTAGAAAAGAGACGGAAAAACAAATATCTATAGAAGACAAAACTAACCGCAATGACAAAGTATTCTTAAACCCTCCCTCATCCCCACCAGTGACAATCTTAGATCATAAGGAGATCACCAAGTAGAGCAATTTTTCTAAGGAACAAGAAAGAATAACTAAAGCTATGAAATAAATGAGTTGTGTTCCCGAGAAGCCCAAAGTGCTTACCCCCACATATACAACGGAAAAAACTATGCCCTATGTGCCCGTGCAACCAAAATCATCAGCCACCAAAAAAGCGCCAAGTGCTAAAGAAGAAGCACGCACACAACCTGGCATTGAGGCAACAAAGAAAAGTAGACAGGAAGCTGGACAGCCTTCACAACCAGTAACAAAAGAAACAACAACAACTCCGTCAATGCCAGTAGTTGAACGACAACAATGCCCTCAATCATTCGGCGATGTGTTAGGGAATTGATTTGATGCTATGTAGGGACAAGTACAAAACTTCTCTGTGACAAAATTCTAATATAAATATCTATCTAGATGCACTAACTAAGTAGGTACAAGGCCTAGACACAAGAACAAAAACTCTCCCAAACTTCATGAAAGAAGTCCTCGACAATTAAGCGGTGATGATTTAAGTCATCAAAGTGATGATTGATGAGAAGACTGATCTACGGAAAGAGAAGGAAATAATACAAGATGGAAAGGAATAGATGTGCAAAGGCTATGAAGAGGCAATGTAAGACATACAACAAGAGCACATACGCCTAGAGGAAGAATACAAATTAAAGGATGGAGGTTGAACGCCAGGAGCTAGAAGAATGGAAAAATCAAAAGAGGGCATGGCATATGGCAAGTCCCTCACAATATCAATCTTCCTCAAAACCCTAAATCTTGGAGACGACGATGATGATGTCTGTGGAGCCGGTGCATCCACAACACAAAAGGATGAAGGAACAAATGCAAGACCCACCCAGAGGGAGGAGCAAACCACAAAAGAAGCACCACCTCAACTAAAAGAACAGAAAGGTGATGATAAGAAGAAGAAGGACACATATGTTCTGGAGTTTGATTTAAATTGCTTCCCAACATAAGATGAGGTGTTTGTTGAAGAAAATCCAGACAGATGCATCATTGAGATGCAGGACAACACTTTAGAGAAGTTGACAATTGGCGAGATAAATGACATAAATAGAATCCTGGATGAAATGAAAATCTCCATGGATATTCTCGACACCTTCCTCGATGAACCGACACATAACGAACAAAATGAAGCCATTTATGATGACAAAATGGCCAAAACTTTAGATACACTCAATGAAGCAGTCCTTGAGTCACCATCAGAAACATACATGCTCCTAGAAGAATCTATCAAGGAAATTACCGCCGCCAATAAAATGCAAACATGGCAGCTGATGCACATGATTACTTACAAGCCGGCCCAGTCCCCTACTGCCCCACCTTCCCCTATTAAAGAAGTAGGAGAAGGGACATCATAAGATGATGAAAGTGGCGTCGCTTCATTTTTCATCAACAGACCAGTTGGAGAGCGAAGGGAAACTGCTGAATAGACAGATATTGGTTCCCCTCCACGTCTGCCATGTAATATGGAAGACATGGACATGTCCTCACTTTCTCAGATTACATGTAGGGATGTCCATGTGCTGGCTAATGTGCTAAATGATGACCTTCCAAGCATAGACATTCTCTATCATAATAAAGGATGACCTCTAGCCAGGGAGCACTTTACGGGAATCATTCTAAAAAGGGCACATGTTCATAAGAAGTTGTTTAAAGTACTTTGTGCTACATTGTTAGAAGAGTTCCTCCATGCTGATAAGGTACAACCAGTGTTTAGTGGCACCACTCACCTGGAAGGAACATCTACATACCCTATGGATTGATCCTGATGAACTAGCTAGGGCGGTTGCTTGGAAAGAAGGGTGGGCGTCAAACACTCGAGATAAAGAACAACCTCAAATTGCAGACAAGAAAGAAGCCACCCACATAGTAGAAAAAGAGCAAGAACAACTTACCATTTATGAGCCTGAAGAGGGAGAAATAAATGAAGATGATATGTCCAAAATAAAGTCTAATGGGCCAGCATGAGAGATAGTACCTACCTTCCAGGACTTTGATCAATGGGGTTGCGAAAGCCTATCATTAGAATCTCTATAGCTGATAATGAAGTTCCTAAAGGAAGGAGACACTATGGGGGAAGTAATTTATGAAAGGGACATCATTTGTGTGCTATAGGACGACCTCTGTGACACTTTGAAAGTAGGAGGGTATCTTTCAGTAAACACTATGTTTGCATACCAATCACTGTTGGGCGACAACATGACAAATGTATACATGGCTTATTTCTTGATTGTTGACATTCTGAAAGACAAAAAGTCAGGTAAAAAAGAATGCTTACAGCAACGTTTAGCGACATCTCTCCCTGACTATATATTCCTACCCATCCTACATGATAACCATTGGACTCTTTTAGTTGTCAACAATATAGCAAGGAATGTGGTTCTATACAACAACTCAGATTCAACCTTTGCATTGAACAAATGCACTGATATGACTACTGCAAAGACACCTACTGAAGAAAAAGTAGTTACATGCGCTGAAGCAATCATCGATATGATTAGAAACCATGAAAAGGGGTACAAGAACATAGAAGGCAAGGAATTTAGAGAGACACAGTTCTGCCATAGAAGCCCACAACAAGTACCCTAATGAAAAGTATTTTTGTCATATTGCCCAATTACTAAGACTTGCATGCCATTGTTGGTTCAATAACCAAAAGAATCTAGACAACCATCACTATGGATTCTAGAAATGCATTTCTCATTATGTGCCCTAGATGACAACATTATAGGGTTTCATTATTTGAGTCATCGAGTCATTCATTATGTATAACTGTCTCAAGAACTATGAAATATAAACTGTGTGACATTAGGGCCATCATAAAGGATATTATCTTTGAAATAAAATATATCCATAATATTCTTGTCCATACATGTCTCATGATGTTTTAGAAAATGGTAGGTACATAATAATTTTTTTCTAAATCTATTACATGGCCATTACTTGAATGACATATTCCAACTGTGGTGACAACAACTCTTGTTTTGATCAATTCTAGCTATTTTTTATCTAGTCCATAAGCGGAGATCTCTATCTCCTCCTTCTTCTTCCTCAATTTCTCTAACAAGAGAGGAAAATTCCTCTTTCAGTGTCTAGGATGGCGACAATAGTGACAATTTCCTCCCTTGTTCACCCCTCCCTTTGCTTTGAGTGTAAAAGATAGGCTTCTGACTAGATTTAGAACTCTTCTTAGCTTTGCTTTTGCCCTTTGACTTCCCTTTTACTCTATTGATCATCATCACAGACTTGGGCTTATCTTTTTTCATTTGTGCTTCGACTTTTCTCAACATACCAAGTACTTTTGACAATGGCTTGTCAAAATCATTCATGTTGTACTTGATGACAAACTGACTGTACGACTCTGTAAGTGACTGTAGAATCACATATGTGACCAACTCTTGACCCAACGAAAATCCATATCTAGCAAGGTTCTCCACATACCCAATAAGCTTGAGAACATGGGGACCTACTGGATCTCCTTCTTCCATGTTGCACTTGAACAACACCTTGGAGACATAATATCTCTCTTTCCTTGCTTGGTCTAGGTACATGATCTTATGATGTATTACCATTTGAATAACATCCATGTCCTCATGTTGTCTCTGCAACTCATAGTTCATTGAGCAAAACTTCAATCACTTGACATTCTACGACATCTTTAGAATGTGTCTTATAAGCATCTTTGTCATCCATAGGTGTAGCGGAAGAAGGTTCATCTGGCTTTTGTGTTTGAAGGACATAGAGCTTGTGCTATGTGTTTCGAGGAATTTTTGATTTTCTTTGATTTGATAAGTTTGACAGTATAATTAAGGCTTAATTAATTATATCTCCCACTATTTTGTTCAAATTGGTATTCCTCACTACGAATTTGGAAGATCGCAATGTACAATCTTCTGGTGAGTCAAGACCCATTTGCCATCAAGTCACGAGTCAACTTTGGTTGATCACCCACAACTTGACTATTTAGGTAGGGAAATTTTTCCCATTGCATCTAAATGCAACTATTCGATAGATGGTGTGAACAACCCCTTATCACAATAATCTACATGATTCTTGTCCCAAAAGCCAACAAGATATAATTCACCCTTCTTTGGTAGAACCACATAAATGCCATCACACTTCCATGAGATGGACAATGCATTATCCTTTGGCGTAACCTACACTAAGTCAATCAAGTTTTCCATGTGTGTTTCTTATGGAAAGAATCTAAGACTAAATATCTTTGGTTAAGCGATTATATATATAAATACATACACATATCCAATCACCACATACTTATAGTACATATCATATACATACTATAACCACATACAACATATGTAATTATAAAACACTTGTATTGGTTATGGACATACTATTGTAATTCCTTGCAGCCACAAGGAATTACTACTACCTAAGATCCACATCATATAAAGAAACCTGTTGTTGATGAAGATATGTGCTGGAACTAGTTTGAGACAACCAGTTCAACTCTTAAACTGATTGGTTTGCCTCCTGATTGGTTGGTTGGTCTGTCAGATCGATCATCTAGTCTCTGGTCCATGCAAATTCTGGACACCTCCAATCGATTGATCGGGCCACTAGCTGATCCGTTTGGCTCCTGTTATCGTTTGGCCTCCTTGATCCTCCAACCAATCAGTTTGTCTTCTGAAAAAAGTGGTTCTTTGGTGATAAGCGTCTTCTTTGCCCTAACAAGAATTACCAATCCTAATCATATTTAACATATTACATAGTAATCGAGAAAACTCAAGTTACATTTGAGTGGAGCATATGAAGGAAAAAAGTAAGACTTTTACACATAGAAGAGAAGTTAGAGGCTCACTGTGCAAATTAAGATATAGAATAGGAAAAACAACCATCCAACCCAACACAAAGGCTAGAGGTTTATCGGACATAACCATGCTAACATCTATCAAAATCAATTTTAGGGTGACACGTGTAAATTGTATATGTGTATATATATCACATCATATATATATATTAGTTGGGATCATATGTGGTATTTAATCACATATGCACATTAATTATTTTAATATTTACATCATACACAATAAATAAATGATAAAACCAAACTCAGAACACATTGATTATATCCCAAAGCATAGTAAAATTGGTGTGGATCTGATACCACTATAGGGAAATATGACATCATATATTGAAGATAAAACAAAATTTTATTGCCATATTCCCTTTAAAAAAAGGTCGCTGCAACAACTATGTAATGGGAATGAGGATTTGCAAGTCATATACCTGGTCCTGGAGAAAGTCCAATAACTTATCTTTGTAGAAATGTTCTTCTTCTTCAAGCAACACTCATTAGTAACGACCTCCTGGTGCAACACCATGAACAACGGTTTACGGCATCCTCCTAGTGGGTGGAAAAGTCCTCCTCACTTGTGTAGTAGTCCACACGAGATACTAAGAACTTCTATCTTTCTAGATGAATGGACAAAAAATAGTTGTCCCTTATAGTTAGTGTGCTAGTGCCGACTTGTTATCCCAATTGTCTCTCCTTTTCTATCTCTCCGTTTGATGTCTAGAACTTGCTCGTGCTCTCTTGGTTACCACAACTAGAGAGGACAACAATGTTTTAGAGAGAATTGTTGTGTCTCTAAAAGACTAGACTCCCCCCTTATTATAGGATGGTCAGGATCAGGGTTTCTAGTAATTCTGGGTGTCGAAAAGACAAATTTTCATGAATTTTCTGGAAGCCTTGAATGGTAAACCATTCGGTTCACTATTGAACTGGCCAATACATAGGTGAACAAGTTGATTCAACCCTTGAACCAGTCGGTTCACAAGCTTTCCTATTTCCAATCACATTGGCATTAATTATCTGTCTAGTACACAACATGATGTTAACATCAATCCTTGATCCAATCATATTGATTATTGAACCGGGAGACCCAAATGATGAACCGTTCATTTCACTTTTGAAATGGTCACTTCATTTCTTGAAATAGTCGTTTCATTTCATGCTGCGGTCATTTCATTTCACGAAACAGTCGTTTCACTTGTGAAATGCTCATTTCATTTGTGAAATGATTGTTTTATTTTCCAACTCAGTTAATATAGAACCAATGTTGTTCAAATTGAATACCTAAACATTTTAGTAATCAAGTTAAAAATGATTCATGGTTAAACTCTTTTTCCAGATGCATCCTATGTGTGTGACCCTATAGGTCCCAAATTAAGTTAGTAGTGGATGTCTATAACCAATTAATGGCATCACAAACAATGAGAAATATATAGAAACACATCATTTCTATCCACGTAATTTGGAAAGTTAGAGAACAACTTCAACCTAAAATCCCGTGATCAGTGTTACCATGATCGTATAGTTCCTTGGGCTCTGATATCCAGATTGAACTCGAGGCATGAAATCATGATCCTATCAACATTCAATCCTTATTTCTTAAATAAGAGTAGACTGTAGGTGATGCATGTGAGCTCACATATTGAGTCTCATGAGTATGACCATACATTTCTCAGTGTCACTTATCAAGTAGACATGATATCAATCTCATGTGGGGGGCAAATCCCATCTACATCACTCACACTCAATTCCTAAGTGTTACGCATATTTGAGAATCACCTATATGGCCACCCTCATGTAAGATCATGTTTGATGATGTTAAATTACATCAAACAACATGTGATGAGTGTAGTGATTTCAGGTCTAAGAACCACTATCACTATGAGAGCTAACTCTGTCTATCATTCCATGGTCTGCATATATCACTCTCAAGGTGGGTCTGTTTGATACACTATTCTCTAACATGTACCAATATTTTTGGTTTGATATCACATATCATGACTAATGAAATTATATCATCAACCAACGAACATTCTAGTCTTATTTATTATTGTTGTCCAATTTGCTTCCACAACATTATCTGATTAGGGACATAACAAGAATGTATGTACTCTTACCATACATATGATCTCATTGTTCATGTCCTCAAGTTGAAGACATATGTCATCGAGTAACATTATTTTGTAGACATCTACTTTGTTTGTATTATCATCTCATAATTGAGACAAACATAATAGATGGAATTACCTTTATCACTCTAAAACTACGTATCTAACACCCCAATACAATCATTGTATGATTTTCTCTCTAGGCATTCATACCAACAAACTATTGCCAAGATAAGTAGTTCCATGTACAATAAAAAATAACATCGACACATCTCTAGCATCTAATGGTTTGTAGATGTAGACTATATTGGTATCAAAGATAATACATATAATCTTTTTACGAAAGGTCTTACCTTGACCTTAGTTGAGAAATACAGGTTGGGGCTGGGACTAAAACCACTTATGCTTCATAGGCAACAGAAACCCAATCCAAAAGAGTGATGATCACATTAATTGAGATCAATGTGATAATAACAAGTTGTCGAGTGAATTGGTTGACACTTTGTGATTTACTTAATGCTTCTAGTATCTGTGTGTCTATCCCCAAAAACGTATTGTTAGTGTCATAACTATATATTAATAAGACATTAGCCTTTGAATGGTGTCGAGTCCTAGGGCATGATTCTAGATGTGACGATCCGACAAAAAATCAAACCATCACCAGTAAATAATTGTGGAATAACCATAAGCAACGGGTTAACAAAAATCACTAAAAATTAAAACCATTTGCAAAGAGATCCATTTCCACGAAACTCTTAAGAAGAGAACCAAAGTATACTACATACATCATGGTTCACATTATACATATCTTGTACCATCTCATCTCGAGGGTTACATACAACAATTGCTTTGCCAAAACTATACATAAGAAACATAAAACCTCGAGGCATACATGTTGGTATGTATGCCCTGAGAGCCAATCATGAGATGATTAGTGGGATACATTAAGATTGATTTGATAAACATCAAAGGCAAGCTTCCAATTCTTTCTGGTTCAGTCATATGAGATAGTGATAGAACATATTGAATGTCTAGAGAGTGACAGTACTCAATGACATATGCTTTCAGGTTGAGGACCTGAACGATGAGATCATACAGATGCTAAGAGTTTGTACATTCTTATTATGTCCCTAGTCGGATGTCATTGTGGAAGGTAGATAGACAGCAATGACACACAAGACTAGATTGTGGTGTTGGTAGATGACAAAATCTCATTAGTCATGGTGTAGAGATATCAAACCAAACACATAGGTACTTGTTAGAGAACAAGTGTACCAGACAGACCCACCGTGAGTTTGACACATGGAACCATGACATGGTAGTCATAGTCAGTACTCACAGTGATGGTGGTGAGTGTGATTCTTTGACCTGAAATCACTACACTCAACACATGTCGTTGGGCACACTTTGACATCATCAAACGCAGTCCTGAAACATGTGTTGTTATAAAGGTGATGATTGGGTGGCTTTGACACATGGGGCTTTTGAGGGGTGAGTGATAGATATGGGATTTGTCCCTCCCGAGGGAGTTTGATATCCAAGGCCACTTGATGAGTAGGATTGAAATAGGCGTACACATGCATGTGTGAATCAGTATGTGATATTGATGTCATACATATCTCTTCCAATCTGCTCTGAGATCAAGAAAGTGAATGAACGTTGACAGGATGACTGTTCCATGCCTCGAGTTCATTCGGGATATCAGTGACAAAGGAATTATACATTCACTGTAACACCATTCACGAATTGTAGGATTGAAAGTTGTTCTCCAACTTTCTATTTCACTTGGGTAGCACTGATGTGTGACTAGGCACCACTCTTTTCTTGTGAAGTCATAAGTGTTATGGACTTTCACTACTAACGTGAAAAAGGACCTGTAGGGTCACACACATAGGATTTAACCTGGAAGAGGAGTTTGTCCACAAACAATGTTTAGATTGATTACTAAAGGAGTTTAGTAGTTCAATTAAACACTCAATTAATTGATAGCTCAAAATCATAGTGTTCAAGGTGTTGGACAGATTGATTAGAGTATCGTATTGATTGAAACTGCAATTGACTGTTTTTGCACAATCTACACTCCCAACCGATCGACTCATGTGATGAACCGATCGGCTCAGCTTTGTGAACCGATCGGCTCAGGTTGTGAATCGATCAGCTCATGGTCAGGGTGAAACGATTGCTTTAAGCATTGAAATGATCGGTTCAACTGATGCAACTGAGAAAGTTGGGAAAGTAGGATTGGTGAGAATTTTCCTTTCATTTCACTTGCCCAATTTGATTGGAACAAGGATTGGTATTTGATACCAATTAGAAACAAAAGATGGAAAGTCAATCGGGAACTGACCAGGGCCACGAACCGACCGGTTCAGAAGTGAACCGACCGGTTGAGATGTCCCAACCGATCGGTTGAGGTGTCAACCGACTGGCTCAGGTCCCCAACCGACCGTTTCAGTTGTGAAATGATCGTTTCAGGTTGCGAGTTGGTTGTTTTGTGGAAAATATCAAACCCTTCTACTCCTTTTAGTCCCGCATTGCCCGGGATAGAGAACCCTGTCCCATGACCCTCCTATATATAGGGGTATTGGGGGCTTCTCAAAGTACAACCCAGTGCAACCAGTTGCTCTGTGAAGTTGTCGTTCTCTCTTATTTTGGTAACCAAGAGAGAGCCCGAGCAAGTGCTACCCGATAAGGGAGGCACAATAAGGGAAAGACAACTGCAGGTTTGACTGGTGGCAGGAGAGTGTGTTGGCGACTAGTACGCTGACAGGAGGGTGCGACTCCTTCCAATTCCTTATGGGACAAGGAGATTCGAGTTCCAGGTGGTCCGTGTGGACTACTTCAGAGGCGGGGGATTTCTGCCGCTCGGAGGACAACTGTCAATCCCGACCAGGAGTCATCAGTCCCAGTGAGACCAGGAGTCGTCAATCCCGGTGCGACCAGGAGCTGCACAGACACCGTCCAAGACCGGAGGTGAAGACCGCGCAAGGCGTGAGGTATTGTCACCGAGAAAGCCTCGGGATAAGGTATGATTCCACAAACCATCCTTTCTTATTGTATAGACGTTGACGCGTTTCCTTGTTCTGGGTTTGGGGAGGAGAAATTTTTTTGTTTCCACTGCCTTCTCTACCTCCCCTAAAACCCTACAGTGGTATCAGAGCCATGTCAACTGCTCTATACTTTAGGATTATCGATATGATCGATTTTGGTTTGTCGCCTTTATTTATTGCATACAATGCGAATAATATTGGCTTTATGCATGTCCAATCCTAAATCCACAAATCCCAATTTACATATATGATATGTATTATAAATGCACTCAATACACGTCACCCTTAAACGAGTTTTGTGGTGGATGTATAGCGTGGTTATGGCCAATAAACCCTATCTGTGTATGGTTGAATGTGGTTGCTTGCATCTCGGTCTGTGCACTGATCTTCCTTCTCCTATTCCTGATGTAACTCGAAATAATTCAAGATTTCTTTCCTACCTTTGCTCCCCTCGAATGTAACTCAAGGTTTCTCTTTTTACAATGTAAAATAGGATATAATTTTATTTCCTGTTATGTCAAAAAAATAGAGGACTCCTGACGACTGCTGAGACGATTGGTTCAAGGCGTGAACCGATCGGTTGACGTTCCAGACGATCGGTTCAAGGAATGAGCCGATCGATTGATGACCGGTTTGAGGAGCGAGACGAGAGGGTGGCGTCCATGAAGAGATGCATGACAACCAGGTGAACTGATCGGTTGGAGGAGCCAAGGCTGGTGGCACCCAGCCGACCAGTATGATGGCGAGCCGATCATTCATATGATGAGTTGATCAAACCCAGAAAGGCAAAGCACATAGTTCATCTTGTACAGGTTGCATGTGATGTAGACCTAGATGACCGTGATTCCTCTTGGCTCGAGGAATCACATTAGGATGGCCATAATCATTGCTTTTATCATTTTGCATGTTTTCTGTGGGATATATCATGTATATGATACGTACTATATATTGTGGTGATTGGATATGTATATGTATATAAAACCAAATCCCTCATTAAATATTAAGTTTTAGATGCCTTCCAAATGAGACACACGTGAAAAGCTTGATCGACCAAGTGTGGGCACGCCCAAGCGTGGTGCACCGTCTATATCGTAGAAGCGTGAAGGATGGATATGTGGGTCTGCCCAAGCAGGGTGCATATTCATCGTGTTTGCTTTGGGTCAGACTTAACAAGGTGACCTAGATAGGATCTAGCACCTTGAGGCATGGAGATAATCATGGAAAGGAGTTTCATATGACATCTTATCAAGAGTTGCATATGATGCAATTGGAAAGAGTTGCCTACCTGAGAGATTTATGTTGTGGGTGACAGCCCAAGCTGGTCCATGACTTAGAGGATTTCAGGATCTTGCCCACTAGAAGGTTGTACGCTGTAATCTTTTGAATTGATGGTGAAGACTATCAATTTGAACTAAAATAGTGGGATCGATAATTAATTAAAGGTCTAATTATATCGTCAACTTTTCAAATCAATCAAATAAGTCAAAAATGAGTTTTTGGACTAAAATTGCATATTTTCCTTTTGTAGTACAAATGGAAACAAACAGCAATCACTTTTCTTTGCGATCGGTCCTTGAAAAGGACAAACTAAATGGGACAAACTTCCACGACTGGTATAGGACATTGAGAATTGTTCTCACTCAAGAGAGAAAGCTCTATGTCCTGGATACTCCAATTCCCGAGGAACCTGCTCCTAATGCACCAAAGGCAGAAAGGGATGCTTACAAGAAGCATTCTGATGATGCCATTGATGCAAAGTGCTTGATGTTGTGCTCTATGAACCACGAGTTGCAGAGACAACATGAGAACATGGATGTCATTGAGATGATTCAGCATCTCAGGAACATGTATGAAGATCAAGCACGACAAGAGAGATACAATGTCTCAAGGGCATTGTTCAAGTGCGTCATGACAGAAGGAGATCCAGTTGGTCCTCACACACTCAAGATGAATGGGTATGTGGAGAACCTAACAAGATTGGGATTTTCACTGAGCCAAGAGTTGGCTACTGACATGAAATTGCAATCGTTTCCAGAATCCTACAGTCAGTTTGTGATGAACTACAACATGAACAACTTTGATAGGCCACTTTCAGAGTTGTTGGGCATGTTGAGGACAACCAAGATACAGATGAAGAAGGATAAGCCTAAGTTTGTGATGGTGATCACGAGCAAGAAAGGCAAGTCCAAGCGCAAGGGCAAGGGCAAAGCTAAGAAAGGTTCTGATGCTAGCCAGGAGCCCAAGTCATCTTCAGCTCTCAAGGCCAAGGGAGGCGTGACCAAGAAAGGAAATTTCCACCATTGTCAAAAGCCAGGACATTGGAAAAGGAATTGTCCTCTCTATCTGGAAGAACAAAAGAAGAAGGAGGCGATAGACGTCTCTACTTAAAGGTGTCATGAAAGTAAACTTGTAACACTGTTTGAGGTATATGATACCAAAATGTAAAGTGTAAAAGCACTCAATAAATGGGGCAAATGTTGCCACCATAGATAGGAGTACTTTAGTTTATTTTCAGCCTAAAAGGCATGTAATACAGTTATGAACTGCTATTTCATATTTGCCAATAGATAGAAACACTTTATTTTTGCATATTGTATGACAATGATGGCAATTAATAAAGACATGTTTCAATATGATCTTTGTGGCAATGCCTTGTTTATCTTGTGGTATTTGATATGCATAAGATAAAATAATACCTAAAAGTTATAGATAACTCAAACAATCAAATTAGCATCAATCATGAGAAATTCATTTCTAGTGTCCATATGATGGATAAATCTAGACTCTTTTGGTTAGAGAACCAGTAAGAGACATGAATATCTTAGACATGATTAATCAATCTTCACTAATGGTAGTGGGAGAATGATTATCCTATTAGGTATAATACATGTGATGTATTTACATACCTATTGGAACAAATGCTAATACTTCAAAATGTGTTTAGAGAAATACCAATATGAATATCTTGAAGTGTTCAAGAATACCATAGATGAAGTACAAATTTGGTAAAGTGTTAATTCTTGATGAGATCAATGAATGAAATACTTGGACCAAATGTTTGAGATCCTTATGAGTGATTATGATAGTGTATCATAGTGAACTCATGATTAAGGCATGGTGATGTCTAAATCAAGAAGGAATCATACTCTAAGGAGTTAGAGAATGATTATCAAATAACTAAATTCTTCTTAATAAAAGAATACCCCACACTAATAAAAGAAATTAAGAATCACAAGGGTTGTGAATTCTTATATCCTTACACCTCAATTATCTATGGGATGAGTTGTTCATGTGATGAGTCAACTATCTAGATGAATATGAGGAACCGAATTTTGAGTTATGGTTTATGACCATTGCATCCTAAATGACTTCCATGTAAACCATAAGGTATGACCTTGATGGTAGCACTCATTGGATGAAATCCATAAGTGCAAATGAGTCTTAAGTGTTAAGACACATGGATAACATTTTGAGAAGGATGATGCTTGTTGATTTCAAATTAATGACCAAGACATTTGGCATATGGATACTAAAACCGCATTCCTATGAGGAATAAAACAAGGATGTGTACGTGACACAACCCGTAAGGTTTATGAATCCACTAATGCAAATGAAGTCTATAAGTTACAATGGACTAATAATGTGATTGATTGAGTACAAGAAACTCAGAATTGGATCTTTACTTTGATGATATAGTCAAAGGGTTTGACTGATATGTCAAAGATAAAGAAGGGATTTGTGATTTAGTGGGAGCATGTTCACATTCCACATGTTGATGAGAAATGGAAATGTTCTAGAATGGAAATCCAAAAGTGGAAATTATCTTTAAGGAAGATAGAGATATTTCCTATGTGATAGGAATAGAGATCTATAGAGATAGTTCTTGAAAACCTCTTGACCTGAAAAGAGAAAGCATACATTTGCAATTTGTACTGAAGGGTTCAGTATGCACAGATTCAGTGGGAGAAAACTTGTCCATGTTACATGGAGTTAGTATCCCAAGGCCAAGTGTCCATTTCTTATGAAGAATGGGAACACTAAGGATAGATATGGATCTATCATGTATGTAATCATCCCATTATCTTGCATGAAAAGAACAAAATGCATTCATCATCTTGTATGTAGGACATGACAATATGATGTGCTCATCCTGATAACTCGTATGTAGGACATGACGAGTGGATGTCTGTCTAATTCCAGTAAGGGTTACTGGAATACCATGAGAACTTGATAAGTACTTGGGAAGTACTAGTTCTATGGAGATAAGGAAGAGTTCGATGTAAAGAGTTACATTGATGCTAACTTCCGAAAAGATAGGAAATAAATCGCAAAATATATATAGGATATATAAAAGTGAAAGTTTGTTGATAATTGGAAGTGTTCCAATAAAACCATTTTAAAAGGAAATGCTGAGTATCTTTGCGTTAGAGAACAACAGTGGATACTATATGGATCTGGAAGTTCATGAGATGAACTTATAGATATTCCGATCGTTGATGACAAGTATGGAATCCTTGATGATGCAATGTGGCTAAAGGTTAGCAAAGGAATACTGGATCACATATTACGACAACTCCATCTCATACGTGTGACGTACAACGAAGAGATGTGAGACATGCATTTTATACTGACTTTGGCAAGGTGTTTCCATAACTCACTATGTTGGTACAAGATCATAGTAACATGTGGGACATGTTTGAAGATCACTATGAATATGATTCAAGGGTGATTGGCTCGCAGTGCAAGTGGGAGTCTATTGGTATGTATGCCCTAAGATTCAATCATGAGATGATTGGTGGGATACATTAAGATTGATTTGATAAACATCAAAGGCAAGCTTCCAATTCTTTCTGGTTCAGTCATATGAGATAGTGATAGAACAGATTGAATGTCTAGAAAGTGACAATACTCAATGACGTATGCTTTCAGGTTGAGGACTTGAACGATGAGATCATACGGATGCTAAGAGTTTGTACATTCTTGTTATGTCCCTAGTCAGATGTCATTGTGGAAGGTAGATAGACAACAATGACACACAAGACTAGATTGTGGTGTTGTGGTTGATGACAAAATCTCATTAGACATGATATAGAGATATCAAACCAAACACATAGGTACTTGTTAGAGAACAAGTGTACCGGACAGACCCACCATGAGTTTGACACATGGAACCATGACATGGTAGTCACAGTCAGTACTCACAGTGATGGTGGTGAGTGTGATTCTTTGACCTGAAATCACTACACTCAACA
Source organism: Alisma plantago-aquatica (assembly GCA_963693085.1). NCBI lineage: Eukaryota > Viridiplantae > Streptophyta > Magnoliopsida > Alismatales > Alismataceae > Alisma > Alisma plantago-aquatica. The sequence continues at coordinate 59,436,492 of OY856410.1, read as the reverse complement.
CATGTCGTTGGGCACACTTTGACATCATCAAACGCAGTCCTGAAACATGGGTTGTTATAAAGGTGATGATTGGGTGGCTTTGACACATGGGGCTTTTGAGGGGTGAGTGATAGATATGGGATTTGTCCCTCCTGAGGGAGTTTGATATCCAAGGCCACTTGATGAGTAGGATTGAAATAGGCATGCGCACGCATGTGTGAATCAGTTTGACATCATGATGTCATACATATCTCTTCCAATCTGCTCTGAGATCAAGAAAGTGAATGAACGTTGACAGGATGACTGTTCCATGCCTCGAGTTCATTCGGGATATCAGTGACAAAGGAATTATACATTCGCTGTAACACCATTCACGGATTGTAGGATTGAAAGTTGTTCTCCAACTTTCTATTTCATTTGGGTAGCATTGATGTGTGACTAGGCACCGCTCTTTTCTTGTGAAGTCATAAGTGTTATGGACTTTCACTGCCAACCTGAAAAAGGACCTGCAGGGTCACACACATAGGATTTAACCTGGAAGAGGAGTTTGTCCACAAACAATGTTTAGATTGATTGCTAAAGAAGTTTAGTAGTTCAATTAAACACTCAATTAATTGATAGCTCAAAATCATAGTGTTCAAGGTGTTTGACAGATTGATTAGAGTATCGTATTGATTGAAACTGCAATTGACTGTTTCTTCACAATCTACACTCCCAACCGATCGGCTCATGTGATGAACCGATCGGCTCAGGTTGTGAATCAATCGGCTCATGGTCAGGGTGAAACGATTGCTTCAAGCGTTGAAATGATCGGTTCAACTGATGCAACTGAGCAAGTTGGGAAAGTAGGATTGGTGAGAATTTTCCTTTCATTTCACTTGCCCAATTTGATTGGAACAAGGATTGGTACTTGATACCAATTAGAAACAAAAGATGGAAAGTCAATCGGGAACTGACCAGGGCCACAAACCGACCGGTTCAGAAGTGAACTGACCGGTTGAGGTGTCCCAACCGATCAGTTGTGGTGTCAACCGACCGGCTCAGGTCCCCAACCGACCGTTTCAGTTGTGAAACGATCGGTTCAGGTTGTGAGTTGGTTGTTTTGTGGAAAATCTCGAACCCTTCTACTCCTGCTTTTAGTCTCGCATTTCCTGGGATAGAGAACCCTGTCCCATGACCCTCCTATATATATAAGGGTATTGGGGGCTTCTCAAAGTACAACCCAGTGCAACCAGTTGCTCTGTGAAGTTGTCGTTCTCTTTGGTTTTGGTAACCAAGAGAGAGCTCGAGCAAGTGCTACTCGATAAGGGAGGCACAATAAGAGAAAGACAACTGCAGTTGTGACTGGTGGCAGGAGAGTGTGTTGGCGACTAGTACGCTGACAGGAGGGTGCGACTCCTTCCAATTCCTTGTGGGACAAGGAGATTGGAGTTCTAGGTGGTCCGTGTGGACTACTTCAGAGGCGGGAGATTTCTACCGCTCGGAGGACAAATGTCAATCCCGACAGTCCCGGTGACACCAGGAATCGTCAGTCCCGGTGCGACCAGGAGCTGCACAGACACCGTCCAAGATCGGAGGTGAAGACCGTGCAAGGCGCGAGGTATTGTCGCCGAGCAAGCCTCGGGACAAAGTATGATTCCACAAACCATCCTTTCCTATTGTATATACGTTGACGCGTTTCCTTGTTCTGGGTTTGGGGAGGAGAAATTTTTTTATTTCCGCTGCCTTCTCTGCCTCCCCTAAAACCCTACAATACAAGCCAAAATCTTAGATCGTTCATAAAACCGTTATGTACTGACTCCAAGGACCTGAGAGTACAGAGACGACACATATGACTTATATCTACAAGACACGACACACAATACACTCAACCCGAGATGCTATTGCTTCCCTTGATGTTATTGTCCTCTCTCTGCTGTATGGTCCCTACCTCCTCGTCCGCATCCACCTAAAAATGTTGGTGACCAATGGGGTGAGACCCATGTCCCAGTGAGAGATATAACTCTCCTCCAATAATATTATCATTGCAAATAAACAGTAATAAAGCTGAGCAGGGGATTCTTTTATATTAATAAGCAGGATTTAATCACTATTTAGCATAATAGAGCAATATCATCTTCTGAAATATTGCAACTATATATGATAAAATAGTAAACCATCTATTCATTTTATAAGGAATAGGAAGAATATGTATAACATCTATCCATTTAAGATGCAATAAGAAATGTAACATCAACCAATGATTTCTGTATTCCATCCTTAAGCAAATACGCTACATGGCTGATTACATTTTACAATCACACTTATGCCCTGAGGAGATGAGGTATACCACTCATACTCCAACCAACCATTGCGAAGTCAAAATCGGTACCATACAAGGTCAATGGGAGAGTCGGATGCCATCACCTCACTTGTCTCGGTCAGTGTGAGACCACATGCAGGACATCTCGTGTCAACTACTAAATAGCTTTCCAGGGTATACTGGCAACTTCGCTATAGAGCTACAGCCGCAACATGCACTCTCTTCAGGATTGAGAAATTTCAGTTATCTACCATCAATCCCGACATTCATCATCATCGGGAGATTCATGGTGCATCCAACTCGGCATTTATAATGAAGGAAATCTCACATCAATCCCTCATTAGGACGTCAAGATATTTGCGCCCATTGCCCCCACATATTCAAAAAATATGTGTTCCAAGAGATCCCGTGGGAAAACCTGTTTCACCATTCAGTAGCTACTGACGCTGATGGATCTATGGTCAGGGCACTACATGATGAAATTCCACTTGATTAATTAGGTGCATTACAATGTCTTTTTAGCATCAACTAAGTTTCAAACATGAATTATTATAACAGATGCTACATAGAAAAGTGTAATACATCTATCAAGTACTTTTCAAATCTTTAGAACACATATGACATTTAAGATTTCAATCCCTTATCTCATTACTGGAAATTCTCATCCCTCAACATTATCATCATCATGATTACTAGATCTGGGTATTCAAACCCTTAGTTCATCACTGAACACTATTACCACTTATTAGGTAACTATTACCTCTAGGTCTTCAGACCAAGGTATACATGATACTTGTTGCACACGAATCTCACATGGCTCACAAGGCCCATTTAAACATATTTTTACCTCTCACTAGGCAACAAATAATCACATGGCTCACAAGGCCCATTTAAAATCTTTATCATATAAAACATCATAGCTCATACCTGGCTATGCTCATCATCTCATGATACTTGCATGGTTAGTATACATGATAACATCCATATCAAATACATATCAACACCATGAAATACAAGGGTAATACCACTATTCCATCATTAGGGTTAGGGTTTCCCTTTCTTATTAATTAGGGTTTCATACACATATCATCACCCTTCATTAAGGTTAGGATTTCCAATTATTAACCATTTAGGGTTTCAAGATCACATTATCAAGGATCAAACCCTAATTCATACCCTACACATATTAGGAGTATTAATGTATGCCCATTACATGTTTATCACAAAAGTATGAGTTTCTCTCTCATCCTCACTAGGATGTTGATTACTCCATACTATATTAAGTTGGCTCAACCTTTCCTTCAAGGTACATTAGCCTACTTAATCATTATTCGTTAAACTCCATACCTCTTAATGTATGACTTGATATAAGACACTTCATGTGTTACTCCATCAAGTACATTGCATTTAAGGTGTTTTCCTTCATATGGGTTTTGAGGTGCTTCCACCATATCGGGTATGAGGTGTGTGCTTACTACCCATATCACCTTAGAGGTGTATGTGTGCTTCCATATCACTTTTGAGGTGTGTGTGCTTCACACTATATCGGGCAAAGAGGTGTGTGTATATGATTCACACCATATCGGGGAAAGAGGTGTGTGTGTATGCTTCACAACATATCAGGAAAAGAGGTGTGTGTGTATGCTTCACACCATATCAGGCAAAGAGGTGTGTGTGTGTGTGTGTATGCTTCACACCATATCGGGTTAGACCCTTATGCTCAAGCCTCTTCAAACCTTCATGGCTTCGATCTACCCTTCACCATGGGTTAAGTGATAGGCTATAAAACTGGTTAAACCTTTGTCAACCCATTGTACAAACCGATAGGGATGTGGGGTTCCAAGGTATATCAGTTTCCAAGTCCTATAGGGTTATATCACCATATCAGGTTGGCGGAGTGCGCTTCCACCCGATATCACTTTATCCTTGATGATGTCATCACCATAAACCTCTAGACCCTTGTTCTTACTGTTATAAGTCATGGAAAATAGTCCCATGAAGCTTTTAGAACATAAAGGATCATCAATTATTCAAGAGAAATCGATATTGCAAGTAGATCAACAAGTATGACAAAATTGAAGGTGCATAATAATATAATTAGGTTCAAGTAATATAACCCGCCTCAAGAACAACTTCAAAGCTCCAAGCTCCAAGCTCCAAGCTCCAAAGATTCACGTTTCTAAGGTTGAAGATGAACTTCACAACTCCTCTATATGCAAAGAATCACCATGGATAAACAATTGGTGAAGAAGAAAAGAAAGGAAGATCATAACCCTAGATTCATTCTTTAATCCAAGGTTGAAGATGATCATGGCCTCACCTTAGGGTTAAGTATGAGATCCTTCTTGCTCCTTAGCACCTTTTCACGATACCCCACTACTCATGCATGATATGCCACCACTCTTGGCCGATATCCCCATCACTTGTAGTCAAAACACTCCACTATGGCCGATATCACCTTACTAGGCTGATACCACCTTACTTGGCTGATACGAACTTGCTATGGATGATACCCAAGGCCCTATGCATGAAACCACTTCACTCTTGCACGATACAAGGACCATATGCACGATAACTTAGGGAAAGAGGGTGGTAAGATTCGAAAAATTTCACTAGTGGGTGAAAAGAGGGGTATATATACTTGAGGTTCATGAAAAAGTGTATAAATGAGGTGTCATCAATTTGAGCTACTAGGTGCCACGTGTCCATGCATGGTTGACACATGTACATGCATGTGTAAATATTTATCTTGACATGCAAAACACTTGAGGATAATCTAAAGATGATATTTCATCAATTACTTATCCCTTTGAATAAGTTATATCAATTAAATCACCACTTTATTCACAACCCGATACAACTTTTCTAAGGAAGTTGTAAACCGATACACTTCACCTCCTTGAGGTGCTTTTCACATCATGGCCTTTTCCAATAATCCAAAAACTAATATGTGACTCCTCCTATGGCTCCTTGGCCGATAGGCACTCATATATAAGCTTTTCAACTTGATACAACTCAAGTTAGGGTTTCACATTCAACCCCTTTCTTGGTCATTTCATCACCAAGTATACCATCACTCAAAATCGATTCAAACATGGTATATCCTACTTTATATCTCCTCTATATGATACTAGGAGGGAGTAGGGACACTCTAGAGGTGGTAATTTTCATATTAACCTTACATTTTGGGTAAATTACAATTTGTACCAAAATTGGTACACAATGCACTAACATTATTCAAACATGTTGCAACTTGAAATTTAGGCTTTCCACAAGCCATCCTTTAACATCATTCTCTATCTTATGATGCTAAAACATATGAGGTACATTCAACATGTGGCATTTGCAATATTTCCCCTCATCTTGGGTAAATTGCACTTTATGCCCAAACTATCATATATTGCACAAATAGTTTGTAAATAAGCTCAAGCTTGAAATTTAAACTCTATAAGAGTCCTAACTACTTTTCAAAAGATTAAAACAAGTTTGTAAACAACTTACTTAAACAAAACTTCTAGGGTTAATCCATAACCCAGGTCAGGGATGTTACACTAGTATTACATCCTTGGAGAATCCAATAAAATCATTTGATGTTGTCTAGAGCACACCATGGGAACATGGTTGTACCTTGATATGATTAATGATCCTTGATTTGGATGCATGGATTTTAATGCATCATCTTTTATTTATTGTCATATTCTCTGATGTGTTGTTACCAACCCATACTCTTGTACTCAAGGTTTAAGTTCAAGATGTTAGTTCACCTAGTTCCTAAGCATGTCTACGTTGGATAATTTAGTCATGATTCAAACTAAAAGATACATGCTGAAAGCATGATATGGAAGACTGCGTGATAGAGGACACTACAATTGAACTTTATGGGGGATTGTTAGCTATATTAGCACTAGCTAATTAGTTAGCATGAGTTAAGCCCAATGTAGTTGCAACTAGGATGTGGAAGAAAAAGTGACTTTTTCATTTGTATAAATGAGAAGATATTTTAGTCCCTCGTTGTCCATTTCTAAAACTTTACTGGTCCTTGTATGTAGGACTGCATGTGACACCGGTGTCCAAAGGGCTTTAGAGGAGGGTACACTTACCCTTATGGTGGGAATAGTGACCATAAGACAGACACACACACACATATGCGCTCACATTCAACGTCATGCCACACCATGCCTCACCTCATCATGCAAGGGTACGCTCAGGCATGGTCACGTGGCTTGTAGTTCATGGGAATCTTCTTCCATCTTCTTTTGCACAACTAGAGAACTACTTAACTAATACCTTCCAAAATTGGGAATAAACTCCTCACATTCCTTTTATGTGTACAAGATCATTCATGTAACTGAGTCAAACCAGGAGTATGATAGTGTATAGAGTATTATAAATAAAGTCTGAGAGGTAGGGTGATGTACAAAGCTAAGACACAAAACTTTCATTCGTATTTTTCTCTCGTACCGCCGTTGCTTTGTGTAGCCCTTCCATTGTAGATTTCTCTCATGAAGTTTTTCTCGTGAATGAGATAAAACTCCTTCTCCATCCCTCTCTTCCTCATATAATCTTTTGAGTGGAGGTACCTAACGACCGTGAGATGTACTAGTGTAGTTATTCATCATCAAAGTATGAGTAAGAAAACCGTCTTCTATAGGTTCATGATAGAATCAAATGTAAGAACAATGTGCATCCAGATGATAGCGGAATACCGATTTTTAAGTAACATATTTCTTCTTCAAGAAGAGCAATCAGGTCTGACTTTTCTAACTCAGTTTATTTACTTTTCTGATCTGATTAACATTTCTTATCTGATTCTTAACTTGAACTGTAAACTTATTAATTAAAGGAATATGATATTGGACCAAACTAAAGAGGGAGGTACTTCCTTCCCTAGCTTTGTTTCGATACATGCTAGAGGACAAAAAGGGTTTCAATATGTGTCATTTCTGCTCCATATGGAAGAAAGTTGCTATTACGTTCAAAAATTCAATAGTAACTAGGTCTCTACCATGTGCCATCACTAAAGGAATCAATTATGCTTATGAAAAAATGATGCTAGTAACTCTGAACCGTTGCGAACTCAATTAGGAGCATAACTATATATAGATAGATAAACGTCTTATCTACAACAAACAAAGGTTTATTAGTGATGAAGCTCTGGGTCGATCGACTTGCGAGCGTTTGATGGTTTCCTACCAAGCTCCCGGTTGCTTAAGAAGGTCACATGGCTCCAGTGAGGCTGGCGTTGCCTCAGGCGGCGGGGAGGGCCCATCCTCCGCGAACCGGCAGTTTGGCAAAGGCGACTAACATGTTCACCGACGCATCTCACAAGGGACTTCCAAAGCTGCAGGACCTAGCACCACCTCAAACACTGGCCTTGATGAAAACCTCCGCAACAGAACCTACCGGGAGTGGCTGCAGCGATTTGGGAAATGTGACTGATCAAGTACGGTTGACAGCAAACAAACATCGAAACTTCAAACAACTTACTAGGAGTTTCTGCCAACAACATTCGGCGGCAGGAAGGGACGATACGGACTGCCAACAGCGGCACTGCTAGCCTCATGGTAAGAGTCAACACGATGTAGCATGCTCGTTTCAAAGTGGCCATTCGATAGGCGGCAATCACCTATTAGTTGCAGCACCGTCTTTAATTTGCCAGGGCAAAAGCGTGGCTACTGCAATACGCAGCAAGTTGCCCTTGATTTATTTATATATACCACAGCCACCAACTTCAGTCAAAGCCATGTAGCAAAATGTTTCCGGTGTGGTTGGAAATCTGAGGCCGGATCTTGACTTCCCAACAGCTTGGGCTTCAAGAAAAGAGTGATGTCAACGGCGTTGGGTCAAAACCGTGTAATTGGCTTGGGAACAATGAAGTAAATTACCGGCACAGCATCACAATAGGCCAACATATTTCTTTTAGAAAACAAAGTTCCATAGTTAATGGTAGCATAGACTTTTATCGCAAGCAATCAGGAATTTGTAGTGCACAAACCTGCATATTATGGTATCGTTTGTTTTGCCTGTCAAGTAGCGGCACGATAATTAATTTTATAACGACAAATTAACTTTTGTTTGTTTTGTTGTTTAGAATGCAAATAAGATTAATCAGAAAAATTTCAAATAACTTGCCACTAAAATTTTCACGGCAGAGATCATATTTATTTGCCACTGATATCCATTTACCACGTTGTCCTTTTAATCGACTCCTTAACACATACATTACAGGGCATACTAGACTTTCTCCCAATAAACCAAGGTTATTTGCACGCTTATCAAACAACAGACATCTTACCATTAAGTTTATTTCTCTTCATTCCAAACAACAGTCATATAACATGAGATTTACTTGGTTAATTTAACCTCGTCAACTAAACTCATGACAATTCATACCAAATACAACTATATATTAATAGTTGTAAATACGACAAGAGGCTGACGGTACACCGTGCATCTTTGTCGTTGCTTCAGTCAATGCCGTAAAGGCAGGTATTGGGTTGGAGGTTGAATCTAGACTTCCCAACATCATGGTCTTCATTTATATTCTTCTTAATCCAATCCCTCCTAATCAACCACCTGAGGCATTTTTCATTATATCTATTCATCCATCCACATAGAAGTAAACAGAAACGTCCTCTTACAAAGTCATTTTATTAACCAATTTGAACGCCATCTGGTGGACAGACATCACAACTTGTCTGTTTAAGTTTTTAAAAATTGGTGGTTGATTTTGAACTTCACACCAAAAGGTGCTTCTTTTACATACTTTTGCTAAACTAAAATTCTTAATACATTTCATGAATGTATCAAACATATAACTAACATAAGGTGCTTCGGTTGTACTTTTTCTGAACTAAACACTCAAAATTCATTCATGAAAGCATCAAGCTTTTCCTTGTCAAACCATGATTTTAAGTGTGTTAGGTTGGTTTTCTTCTCAAATTTTATTTTGAGGGAGGGACAGAGCATAAAAGAGTGCTCCGTCCCTATATTACTGGGCTAAATCAGCCTCAACAATGTTTACAATGCTTCTATGAAAAGATTGTGAAAATCCGCAGAACCTTTTTATGGGACCACAAGGGTTAGCACATTCATCTCACAAACTAGAGCTCCATCACCGCTCTCGTTGATCAGGGAGGTTGGGGAATCATAGATATCAAGATGCACAATGCCTGCCTCCTCCTTAAGATCATTGCTCAACTCTGCCAACATAGAAAATCGGCATGGGTAGAACACATCACTGACAAATACTACACTCACAACCCTCCTTGGCACCCCATAAAGAAAAAAATTGCCTCCCCTCTATGGAAGCACCTCAATAGTCTTCTCCATCTCATCTAAGATACCATTCACACGCCACCCTACTGCCATCTTAATATACTATTTTGGTCCGACCCATGGAACCAACAACCATCCATCACCAACTTCTCCACCTCCCACAACATTCCACGCTCTCTTTTGACGATCACCACCCAAAAGGCCCTGCTCCTCAGTAGTAGTTGCAGAAACAACAATCTCAAACAAACTATCACACATCATTTCCAATCCCTCCCTATCAACAACATCATCCAGGTCTTAGAACAAGATATGAACCCGAATGTTAACTGGCGTTGGGGCCCCACATACTCCACTAAAAAAACATACAATTTCTTCTCCTACAAAGGTTACACCAACCCCATCTCACACATTTGAAACTCTAACATTCCCCTCAAATTCAAACTTTTCGTTTGGATTGTATGGAACAACAAGCTACTTACTGATCAGGATCTCCACCACAGAGGTTTCCATGGACCATCTAGATGCTATCTATGCTGGACGGCTTATGAAGACACCAATCACATCTTCTTCCTATGCCCCTACACACATCATCACTTTACAATTCATACACCCTCACACCTCGCCCAACACTCATACCAAGAGGCCATCACATCCAGTTTTGCGAAACATATCTCGACCGGATACAAAATAAACTACACATCCATCACCACCTTCATTGCATGGAACATATGGAAGGAGATAAATCACCATAGGCATCATTCATCACGCCCAGATAATTATACAACATGTAACATATATACTACTCTGCTCCATGTACGTTCTGCACATGTGACGACAGTAGAATCACCAAGGCGACACCTTCACCAATGATGAAGGACATGGGATTTCATACTCCTATCTGCACCTACACCTTGGAAGAGATAAAAAAGGACGAAGACGAATTTTGAAGAAGGGTTCTACCTATTTGCATGATGGTTACCGAAGATGTTGCTGCTGAATTACCTTTTTTTAGCTATTTACTTCATCCTATCGGGGTGTGTTATGTTTAGGGGCACCCCCCACCTTTTCTCTGCATGCTCAAACTCCTCTGGTGTCCAGGGCCATTATAAACTTTTGTCCTTGTAATGAAATATTATTTCCCCTACATGTGTTCATAACATCTTGGGGAACTTTTATCCTTTAATATAATCCAACCGATTGATAAAAAAAATGAAAAGATTGCGAAAAGGAAAAGCTATTTAACAAACTTCTACAAGCTAAATTAGCATTGAAATGGGCTGCCTTATCATAGCTATGATTTAAAACTAAAAATTGAAAAAAATCAAACTTCCTACTTAAGAAACATGTCCTCCCTAAGAGTACCAAGGTAGTCCCTCCTGTACTCGTCCTGACTGCAAGTGTGGACCACAATCTGTGCGTCTCTCTCAAATTCCACCTTTCGCAGTCCTGCCTGAATTGCCCAAAGCATGGTTGTCTATAGTCCTATCGCCTCTGCTATGGTAGTTTCTGTCCCTCTTATGATCTTCTCACCCGTTATGTGGACAATGGCACCGAATTGGTCTTTGACTATCCATCCTACCACCACTTCTGAATCTCCCCCCACTAATGCATCTACATTAATCTTCACTCTGTCGTCTTTTGGTTTACTCCATATCCTCACACTCGACCTATCATGTGCTGTGTCTCCTAAATTTCAATCAGCATGAGCCTGCCGAAAATATTGTATCAGTGCCCGATAACTCTGAAGTTGGTACTATATCTCTATGTGGTTGGTGTAAAAACTCTACTATTCCTACTACTCAACATTGCCCACACCGCTGCTATCAGGGTGTCTTGTAGGTCAGCATCACCGATGGTCAAAATGATCATAATGGCCTCGCCAATCTGTACATCACTATTATCTTCAATAGTCTTTTGAATCCTACCATCCATATGGCCCCATAGATTTGTTGCATTAGAACAATGGAATAAAGCATGGGAGATGGTTTTTTGCTCTGAATAGCAATGTTTACACCTCCCATCTTGCACACAAATTGTCATATACTTGTCCCAAAGTGGCCATGTTTCCGATGGCAGTTCTCCATAGAAAACATGCCACCTTTTTAAGGCCATCCCGTCTTTCAGATGTTCCTTCACAATGATTTCCCTTGTTGCACCATATGCAATTTTTGTTGTTCCTTCCCCTTTAGTCCCAACTTGTATCCCGTCTTGACCGTATACTCCCCCCTTACTGTTGTCCACAACATGATTTCATCCTTTTTCCTCCTATGACTCAGTTGTATGATCTTAATGCACACTTGTACTTGGGGCCGAAAAATTTGTTGAATTCTTGTGATATCCCAATCTGTCGATAGTACAAGTTCACTAACCCTATCATAAAGCTCATTACTTGAGTTTTGGTAATCTTCAAACTTATCATCTAGCTTTGGTAGCCAGTGGTCTGTCCATATGTTGATTTGTGACCTGTTCCCCACTCTCCAAAGCATCCCTTCCCCAGCTAGAGCCTTGGAGTTTCAAAGTCTCCTCTAATTATAGATAGGATTGTATCCCCATAGAGCCTCCCAAATAGACGTTCTTGGAAAATGTTGAGCGTTTATTACACGGTGGATAAGAGATTGGGTCTTTAAATGTAGTCTCCAGAGTTGTTTGGCAAGAATGGCTTGATTAAAGACATGCATATCTCTGACCCCAACCCCCTTTCCCCTTCGATTGACACATTTTATTCCAGCTTACCCAGTTTAGCTTTCTTTCATTCCTTTTTGTTCCCCACCAAAATCTGACAATAAATATGTGGATAGCTTCTATCATCCTTGTAAGCAACTGAAACACACTCATGCATATGTCAGTATGTCTTGTTCAACTGCTTTAGTTAACATTTCTTTCTTAGGCTTTGACAGAAGCTTTTTAGGCCATCCTTGTAGTTTCTCCTCACCCGTTCCATGATATAGCTGAAAACATGTTTCTTGGATCTGCTAATTGTTGTTGGAAGACCAAGATATTTTGCATGCCTTTCCACCTCTCACACCTATAGCATCCCTTTCAACTCTTTCCTATTCCGATAGGATACACCTTTGCTAAAAACAACCTCTCACTACTACAAAACACACCTTTGGCATCAGTTGTTTAACCCCTTTTAGCGTCGGTTCTCAAGCGACGCCTATGTGGGAGCCGCTAAAGGTCGAACTCTTCAGAGAACAGGCTTCGCGCCACCGAAAATGCACCAGAAGGACACCTATAGGCGTCGTTTAGGTATAGTAAGCCGACGCCAAAAGAGTTCATGCCACAAAAAGGGCGCCATCTACGATACTTTCTGCATCAGTTTTCTAATAAAAATCGACGCCATATTTCCAGAGGCCACAGTCGTACTTCCCTATATGGCCGTGTTTAGTACTATAGGTGTCGATTTTATACTAATAACTGATGCCATTTCCTGCCACGGCCGTGCTTCCCTGCATGGTCGGGTTGTTTGTCACATTAGGCGGCAGTTTTATCCAATAACCGACGTCGTAAGACTTTGATGACAATTTTCTATAAATAACCGACGCCTATGTTTTAATTTTTTTTTCTTATCAGTTTGCAGGCCTGCTGTGTCTGGTCAGCAGGATGAGAACCTACAGTTCAGTTTTCTGAACTGTAGGTTTACGACATCCATTGATATCAGCCAACAAACAGGCCACAAACCTACAAAATCAACAAATATACTTTTCACACAAGTAGATACATTCAGACATCAATTCAATTCTCACATTCACACATGTAGAAACATTCAAATACATATATAAACATTCAGACATGTATAAACATTCAGAAATATTCATTTGCAAAATATCATTCAACATCGCTATCAGCATCCCAATTATATTTTACAACCCCCACTGCTTGAATGGCTCTTGCCCATTCTTCTCTTACTTCATTTAATACTTCCATCGTGTATGGAGAATGTACATCTTTTAAATATTTACCTATAGTGTGGTGAGTTTTAAACACCTGCAAAGAGAATGATGTATATGTATAAGTAATAATATAAAATAAGATTGATATATTTCATACTAACTAATGAGACTATATATAATACCTCATGTATGGTATCGATGTCCAATGCGGCATATTGGATAATCATCTGCATAAATCGCTTCAGCAGTTACGATCTTCTTTATTTCACCCTTCTTGACAAAAATAAACACACTAAATTAACCCAATATAGAAATATAGGATATATGACATAATTAAAAGATTATGAATTTTCTAGAAATACAGGATATGTTTTTAGAACTTACATTGGTATCCTCACCATGCTCATCATGGACAACATGCTCATCATGAACTTCATGCTCATCATGGACATCATGCTCATCATGGTTAGCCATCTGAAAATGTCATTAAAAAGGCAAACATTTAGCATTTGTATTAACTAGAAGATAATGAAACATCAAATCTGAAAATGATATTGATATCAAAAAAGCAAACATTTAGCTTCAATAAAAAAATATAAACATGCATGCCTCTAAAATTGTGATCTTTGTAAATCCAAAGTGCAATAGTCAGAGAGAAAGCAAGCATCCCAATAGGCAACAAGCCGTGAAACAGCAAAAGAAGCCACAATGAAGAGAAGTATGATACAGATACAATACATAAAGTGTAGCACGTACACGTGCTTCAGATTCATATAACAACATGACAGACTAACACATATACATAACAACAGCAATGCCGAATTTACATACAACACTAGCTTATTACATATATAGTGGGACTAAGGTGACGATCCCACCTGCTAAAATAGGTTATCGACAACAACATGTTATGATTGGGAGGCCATGATTCAGAAACCATATGCATTAGCAGGAGGACATATAGATTTTACCACAAATAGTCCTTCTTCAATGTTAACTCGTGGTGAAATATGTTTGTCCTCCAGCTAATGCATACGATTGCTGAATCACAACCTCCCATTCGTAACATGTAGTTGTCGGTAACCTGTTTTAGCAGGTGGGATCGTCACCTTAGTCCCACTATATATGTACTAAGCTAGTATTGTATGTAAATTCGACGTTGCTGTTGTTATGCACTATATATGTGTTAGTCTGTCATGTTGTTATATGAATCTGAAACACATGTGTGTGATGCACTTTATGTATTGTATCTATATCCTGCTTCTCTTCGTTGTGGCTTCTTTTGCGGTTTTATGGCTTGCTGCCTATATATCTATATAACCTTTGGCAAACGCCTACATATCCTGCATAGCTATGTCATGGCTGTCATGCATAGCCTGTAGTCGTCTTTGGCAAATGCCTTCATATCCTCTTGGACCCATTGTGTGGTCGTGCACATTCAGTGCACGCCTTGCTCATTGAGCATCACTGATAGCCTAGTTAGTTAGCACATGTTTGGTTAGTAACGGTAAAGGTTAATATTGAATAGGTGAATACATAAAAACGTATATTAATTAAATTGGGAGTGGCACTTAATACCTTGAATTCATCTGTTTTTCTTTGGATAACAAACTCCTCCGAATCTTTGGGATCTAAGTAGTTCCACTGTTGTGTGGCTTCCTTCTTCCTATATTTATTTTTCAAAGAGGATACAAACAAAAATTATTAGTGTAGAGTTAGTGAAATACTGATCAATGTCTAGAAATGGAATCAATCAAGAACCTATTCTCAACATCGCGTATGTAATCTCGGGTGAGATTGGTCCTATAGTTCCTTAGGACCCTCCCACAACATTTAGCATTTGTATTAACTAGAAGATAATGAAACATCAAATAAGAAAATGATATTGATATTAAAAAAGCAAACAATTAGCTTCAATAAAAAAATATAAACATGCAAGCCTCTAAAATTGTGATCTTTTATCAATTAACAATCCTTCATTGTGATCTCTGCGCACATATAAGTCATCATTAGCTTCAATATTTTGTGGAGTTGGCAACCCAACTGAGAATGAACTGGAGTCATCATACTTATCATAGTACTCTTCTTCATCTATAGGATCTTCAATGAATTGTCTTTTACCAGGAAGAACAACTGACCATTTATCATTTGCAGGATCATCGATATAGAATATTTGTTTTGCCTGTGATGCCAATATGAATGGTTCACCCTTCTCGCCAATCTTTTCAAATTCACTAAAGTGAAACCCAATTCATCCACTATAACTCCTTTGGTGTTATCAACCCAAATACATTTAAAGAGCAGAATTTGGAAATCTATGTAGTCAAACTCCCATATGTCTTCAATGACACCATAATATGACATTTTAGCTTCATGTGGACTCTTATCCTTTGCACTTGAAAAATACATAGTCGACGCTTGAAGAGTGACCCCACTGTTTTGGACGACACTCTTATCATCTTGGCACTTTGTGTAATATGTGAACCCATTAATGTCAAACCCTTCATAAGACATAACATTCAATTTTGGTTTAAAGGCGAGGCATTTGATAGTTTCCGTAATATCATTTGGTGTTTGAGATAGTTGATGTAAGACTTTATCTTCAAACCACTTAGTAAAAGTCTTGTTATGCTCTTTAGCAAGCCACATTGAACTTGCTCGAGGATGTTGTCTCTTGATGAAATTGGTATGTTCCTCGATATAAACACTCACTTCGTCCATGTTGTGTAAAATATACAAGTGACCTTGTTCCAACTGCTCATGACTGATTACTTTCATCTGTGATCCCAAAATTCCTTTTCCCTCTTCAATATTCTTGTCATTAACAGGAGTGTTATTACCACTCAAAA
The DNA here is from genome assembly GCA_963693085.1 of Alisma plantago-aquatica. Lineage (NCBI taxonomy): Eukaryota > Viridiplantae > Streptophyta > Magnoliopsida > Alismatales > Alismataceae > Alisma > Alisma plantago-aquatica. The sequence continues at coordinate 59,420,191 of OY856410.1, read as the reverse complement.
AGTCATTGCAAAAATCCATAACCTCTCTCGCCACATAACCTTCAATAATACTCCCTTCAGGCTGATAATGGTTTCGAACATCACCTTTAAAATGCTCATGTATCGTTCAAAGGGATACATCCAATGCAAGAAAACTGGTCCCCACATTTTCACTTCCCTAGTGAAGTGGACAACAAGATGTACCATGATATCAAAGAACGAAGGAGGGAAATACATCTCAAGCTGACATAGGGTAACAACCACTTCTCTTTGCAAATTATTGAGAGTATCAGGGTCAATAACTTTGCTGCATAGACTGTTGAAAAAGAAACAAAGTCTGGTGATTGCAAACCTTACATGCTTCCACAATATAGATCGAATTGCCACGTGCAATATTTGTTGCATTAGAGTGTGACAATCATGAGATTTAAGACCTATCAACTTCAGATCTTTCACTGATACCAATCTACAGATGTTGGATGATTAACCCTGTGGCACCTTAACATTTACCAAGCATTCACAAAAAGCTTTATTCTCCTTTCTAGACAATGTGTAACAAGCGAGAGGTAAGTATGTTCTTTTATTACCCATTTCACGTAATTCTATTAATTCTGACCTTATTCCCATTTCATGTAGGTCCATTCTGGATTTTATCCCATCTTTAGTCTTACCTGGTATATTTAACAGAGTACCAATGACGATATCACAACCATTTTTCTCAACGTGCATTACATCGATACAATGCATGACTGTCAAAGAACTCCAATAAGGAAGATCCCAGAATATTGACTTCTTCTTGAATGAAGAATTGTCACTCCGTGTGGCCATACTACATTGTGATTTCTTACCAAAATCATTGACAATGTCTTTTACTCTTTCATAAACAACATCCCCTGGTATAGGTTTAGGTGCACTCCATTCATCATTCCATCCATTGAATGCTTTGCGCTTCCTATGATACAGATGGAATTTTGAAAGAAACCTTCGATGACCAAGATATACAGTCTTGCCACCATGTTTTAGTCTTATGGAATTAGTGTTTTCTTCACATATAGGACACACTTTAGATCCTTTGACACTATATCTAGAAAAATTCCCGTATGCTGGAAAGTCATTAATAGTGTAAAACAACATAGCGTTCAAACAAAATGTCTCTCTTCCTGAAGCATCATAGATCATCACACCTTCAGCCCAAAGTTTCTTTAAGTCATCAATCAGGGGTTCAAGATAAACAACGATATCATTTCCTGGTTGTTTAGGGCCCGATATCAACAACGACAACATAACGTACTTATTTTTCATACACATCCAGGGAGGAAGATTGTATATAACAAGCATGACTGGCCAAGTACTATGTTGGATGCTCAATCTCCCATACGGATTCATCCCATCTGTACAAAGCCCAAGTCTTAGATTCCTATCTTCTTCACCAAATTTGGGGTACAATAGATCAATCTTCTTCCACTGTGGGGAATCAGACGCATGTCGTAGGATCCCATCATTATTTTTCTTAACATCTACATGCCACCTCAAATTCTTCACATCTTTTAGATTTGCAAATAAGCGTTGAAACTGTGATATTATAGGTAGATACCACATCACCTTGGAAGGAGAACCAGTTTTGGACTCCCCCGAAGTCGTCAATGTATACCGTGACGCACCACATTTTGGACAATCTTTCAAATCCACATAGTTCTTTTGAAATAATACATAATCATTCGGGCATGCGTGTATCTTCTTGGCCCCCATTACCATTGGGAACAACAATTTTTTTACCCAGTATGTTGAGATTGGCAGCTCGTTTCCTTCAGGAAGCATTTCTTTCAACAAAGTCAACAATGAAGTGAAACTTTTGTCGCTCCATCTATTGTTAGCTTTCAACTTATACAATCTCAACACAACCCTAAGCTTCATAAACTTAGCACCGCATGTGTATAACGGTATCTCAGCATCATGCACAATGTTTCTAAAGATAGGAGGTGGATCGATGTACTCTACCCTACAACTATCCAACATCGCATCAATGATGTCTACTGGACCTGGTTCGTTCACATGTACATCATCGGAGGTAATTTCTTCTTCCACCCAAGCACTTCTATCGACATCCACTGGTTTCGAGTTTGAAATCTCTCCATGCCAGTGCCATTATGTATAGCTTTGTACAATCCCATTGCACATGACATGACTTTTGATTTCGTCACCAGTGCTGACTTTCAAGTTGTTACCGCAATGCCTACATGGACAGTAGAACCTATCTCCAGGTTCTTTCCTATGTTCCTCGTCAAATCTAATAAACTGATCAAGACCAGATATAAACTCTGAGGTGCAGCGATTGTGAATGGACATCCATGATCTATCCATTCTATGATCAAAGAGAAAATAAATATATATTAGGATAAGATTAGGGTCTACGGTTAACAAATACATGTGATTTCATTCTTATATATAATAAATGTGTACCACCTATCCCATCCTTGAACACCTAATATCACTAGTAAGTGTATAATGTGTATTGAGTTTTCAAGAAAATTTCGGCAACATTTCCCCGTTGTTCTCTAAGTACATATGTACTTAGAGAACAAATGAGGAAATGCTACTGAATTTTCTCAAAAACCTAATACACATTATACACTTACATCCTAAGTGAGATTAGGTGTTCAAGAACAGTCCCAAAGCGGGGACTATCCAATATTTACTCCTAATGAGTAAATCTTGGATGGGTTTCTAGGCCAACAAACACAATAATAGATATGTACATGTTAGGGTTTCATCACAATTAATGTTAAGGTTTTATCACAATTGATGTTAGGGTTTCATCAATGTTAGGTTTAATCAAATTAAATCAAGTTTAAATCTTAAGTACATATGTACTAACATCAAAATTTACTCAACTAGGTCAAACATTAGGATTAGAAGCACAAATATATGCAAGCAAAAGATTTATTTGTATCCTAAGATTTACATAAAGCATTACATAAAGATTTGTTCATATCCTTACCAACAACAAGCACGACCGTGGCTGTATTTGCCTACCACGGCCGTGCTGTCCAGCACGGCCGTGGTAGGCCAACATAGCCACGAATGTGCTTGCTGTTGGTAAGGATCTAGGGAGAAGGAAGCAAAGTGGCTAGGGATACCTGGAGCTAGCGTGGAGAAGAGCGGCGGCGAGCGGAGGTGAGTAAGTGAAGAAAAGAGTAGAGAGACACTCACAGTGACACCAGGAGATGAGAAGAGCAACAGAGAAGAACAGAGCAGCAGTGGCGGTGAGCGGCGGCAGCAACAGAAAGAGGACGCAACGGCGGCAGCGGCGAACAGAGACGCACCAACAACAGCGGCGACGAGTAGAAGCGGGAGTCGTCGGTGATTTTAAGTGAGAGCGGTGAGCACAGGAAAATTGTCACGAAGAAATAGGAAGAAAGGAGGAAGAGTCGGGTGATCGGGTCTATTAAGTTGGTCAATAGCATCGGTTAGCTACAAAACCGACACCTATTACTCTTCAGCGTCGGTTGTTAGTCAAAAACTGACGTCTAATTAGACAATATTTGCCCTAAATTATTTGGCGGGAACTATTATCATCGTTGGTTATCAAAGGATTAACCGACACCAAAAGTGAAACTTTCCGCGCAAATATCCTTCTTAAATAGGCGTCGGTGAATAGTTAAAAAACTGGCGCTGTATGTGACACAAATTTTTTTTGCTCGAAATTTGGATTTTGTGGGCGATTTTAGGCGTCGATTTGTTATACCCAGCCGACGCTGAATACAAAGAGGAACCTGTGTTTGGCTGGTCTTCAAATATAGACGTCGGTTTTCCTAAATAACCGAAGTTGAATATTATAGGCGTTGGTCTACCTTAATAACTGACGCCCAGAAAAGTGACACTGAATACTATTTCTGTAGTAGTGTCTATCTTGGATAAATTTATCTGTTGTCCCGATCTTTGTTCATATTGGATGATAATTTCAGCTACCTTCAGACATTCTACAATGGTTTCTCTTATAAAAAGAATACTATCAGCTGCAAAGAAAAGTAAGAGATACTTGATTTTCTCCTACATGACCTGATGCTATGTAGGATGTTGTCATTTGCATCAAAAATAAGAGAAGTAGAGAAAATTTCAACATAGAGAATAAAAAGATATGGCGAGATAGGGTCTCACTCTCTTAGTCCATTAGTTGGCTTGCTCTTCCTGGCGCTCTCTCCATTTATGGCGATCGAGTGGTGCACATATGTGATGCAATCATAGATTCACCCTCTCCACTTCATCCCAAAGCCCATCTTTTCCATAACATGCATTTGAAAGTTCTATTCCACCCTATCATATGCCTTTGCCATATCCAGATTCAAAGAAAAATTGTAATGCATTTTCTTCTTGTCCCCTTTCATAGTGTGAAACAACTCATAAGATATAAGGGTGTAGTTAATAATCATCCTTCTTGGAATGAAGGCACTCTGGTTCTCAAACACCATACTATCCATATGAGGTTTAACCCAGTTCACCACCACCTTAGATGTTATCTTATATAGAACATTGCAGAGACTTATTGATCTAGACTTCCCATCATTTCTCATTCTTTGATATTTGAACTACTAGAGTATCATTCACTTCCTCCAAGCTCCTCTCTCCTTTTCACCATCCTTTGATGTAGTTTTCCACATATTTTCCCACAATCCCCCAATAGTTTTGGAAGAAAAGAGCCTTCATTCCATCCGGTCCTGGTGCCATGTTGGGATGCATCTGCTTAACTGCTTTCCAGATCTCCTCCTTAGTAATATCTCTTTCCAGCTAGGTATTTATCTTTGCACTCACCTTGTTTATAACCCCCCATTGCCTGAGCAAAGTTTGTCAGGTTGCTGGTTTGGAACAATTCAACAAAGTAATCAACCATAATTTTAGATACCTTGTCATCCTCCATTTGCCATATTCCATGTTTGTCTTTGATCCATTCAATGTGATTTCTTCTTTTCCTATTTGAAGCTTTTTGGTGGAAGTATGTTGTGTTTCTGTCTCCTTCTTTCATTTTGTTTACTCTAGCTCTGGCACACCAGTAAGATTCATTTTTCCTCAACAAGAATTGTAGGACTTTTGAGACTTCCTCCACCTTTTCTACGTTCATCATATCTGGAGGTAAAGCTTGCAAGCTCTTCAATTTTTCTACAAACTCTTGTATCTTCCTTCTTCTCTCCCAAATTTTTTTATCTGACCACTTTTTTATATTTGTCCCACATCTGGTCAATGCCCTAATCAAATTTTCATCTCCTTTCTGTTGCCATGTTGCTTCAATAGTTTCCTGACTTTCTTTTTTCTGGCATCCACATAGGTTCAAAGATAAGGTGTCTAGCACCCCTCTTCTTCTTGACTTCTCTTTTGTCTACTGATATAATAAGAGGTGCATGATATGATTCCTAGATGGGTAGATGGAAAACTCTGTAGTAATTGTATCTCCCTCTCCACTCCAAATAAGATAGCACTCTATCAAGTCTTTACTGAACCAATATCTCAGGTTAGAGGCTCATCATCCACATGTAGATATTTCCAACAAACCCTATATCTACCGGTGCACAGTCATTAATAGCTTCTTGGAAATTTGTCATCACTTTGTCCTCTTTTGGTGGTCCTCCCAACTTTTCATTTTTGGAAACTATCTCATTAAAATCACTGGAGAAAATTGTCGGCCACTCATCTTTTCTTTTCAAGTGTCTCATCAAGTCCCACTTCTTATGTTTTGTTAGTGGTCTTCCCAGCCATACATTCCCCTTTCCTTATCATCCACCAAACACTCCACATGCCTATGGGAATCAGTCAAAATATCCACCTCTAGGTCCTTCCACTAGGGCCCTATGCCTCCTTCTCTACCAATGCTAGATAAAGACATGCCATTATAAAAATGACATTACCGTTTTACCCTCTCCAACTTTACTCCTTCTATCATCATTTCTACAAGAAAACCATATTTTGTGTTCCCTCCCACACCATGTCCACAAAGCTTTAGAAGTGTCAGGGTCTCCCATCTCCTAATAGTTCCAACATAGAATTTTCATTGTTCTTCATGGGGTTGGGATATGCCAACCTACACTACTTGGACATCACCTGCCATTTTAATTCCATCAGTACCACTTCTTCCTAATTTTACTCACTTCCCCACCTTAGTCATACTATCATCCTCATGTAACTCCCTATCACATTGGTCAGATGACCTGTTCCTTTTTCCAGTCATTACTTCCCACGCTACCTCATCTTTTGGGATTCCCATATGTGCTCTTCTGCTCATCTTGTATAGCCATGTCTTATGGGTCTTATTATTTGATGCTTTTCCTTTGTAGTGCTCATGCTTCCCTTTAGTAGTCTGGATTATTTTATGTTGTTCTTGTGTAACCACCTATCTTAGCACCCGCTTGTCATTCATAACATTGATATCCACGACAAGTGTAGCCTCCTCCCCATCACTGAAAAACTCTATCACCTTCTATTCTAGGAAGTCATCTTGCTCTGCCTCTGTGCATGGTGGTTCCTCATCTATTCATTGTGTCTCTTCCATAGAGAACCTCCTAGTAGTCTTACTCATCTCACCGCTACTAGAATTCATCCATCATCCCTTCTCTCCACTCCCCTCACCTCTTTCCTCCTTTCCCTTCCCCTCATAGACTCATTCTTCCCTCCCTGATGTCCTTCATTATTTGTAAGAAGGACCTGATGTGCTACCTTTGCTCCCTATCTCTCCTTGTTGCCCATTGCCAAACTCGTCACCTCCCCTCAATTTCCACAGGTCAGACTTGTAAGGTTTGTCTGAATAGACACTATCCTCCCCTTCCATATTAGATTTCTTTTCTTCCCACCTTCCTCCTTATTCATCTTTCGCCCCTGGATGATGTTGACTTTCCTATGGTTTGGAACACCAATTTCTTCTTTTCCAGACCAGCACTGAAAGCCTCTTCGCAAGTCGTTGTCTTTTGCTTCATTGGGGACACTTTTAGCCAATTTCCCCATTGTTTAACATGCTCTACTTGCTCCTTGGCCTCACTACAATCTTTATCAATATGCACTATCCAACCACACAAGAAGAAGAAATTGGAAAGCATTTCGTATTTGACTTCCAGGTCCACCAAGTTTCCTCCTTTTATATTGATCTTCAGGGCACACTTGAGAGGTTTTGTCACATTTAGTAGAACTCAGACTCTCATCGACAAATCCCAACCAATATAAATAATGTCCCTGATACTACTAGCAATCTCCCTCACCACCTTCTCTCCTTGATAATCTAGAGGCAGACAATATATCCAAACATAAATTGGGCTCCTATCAATTCTTATGTTACCCAATTACTTTTCATGATTCACCTCCTTAAAAAGGAGAATCTTGTTATCAAATTTTTAGGGTGCCGCATCTATCACCTTCTTCCTATCCCTCCAGTAGAAGGATTGAATGATGAAAACTTCCCCTCAAGTTGTTTAAATATAACCTTCTCCTTCAGTCCCCTTTCCTGAATCATCGTTCTTTTCATTGCCTAGAAATTGAAGCTTATGTCTGATAAAATTCTTGCCACAAGAGCTAATTCTGGATGATCCACTGCATCTTTTGCATCTTTTTATGTTACTTCTATCACTTTATTTTCTTCATCTATCAACCGCAACTGTTCACACCTATCCACCAATTCTTTTTCCATCCTGGAGATCGAACCAAAGAGATTCACTGTCCCTTGAACCTATAAACGGGAGAACCCTAGGGTATAACAGGAACACCCACTTGCAAAACCCTAGTCTCCAGAGTGATGGATGTTAGACGAGGAGTGAGTAAGTCTTTCTCTTTAATTTTCTTCTCACCTTGTCATGTGGGCAAGTCACTATTATGACAAGTAGCCATCTGGCGTCGCATGTTGCATATTTCCAATCTATTAGGACATATACATAATTTGAAGCTTGGGATATTCGTAATGGGAGCATAATTACCAGCCAATTTTGAAATTGGTTTGTGGGAGGATGTTGTTGGTCAATATGGGTGACAATGGATGTGTTTCTGAGATGCTCGGTCACATAGGATTTTAATTTTAGTATTTTTTATTGTGCTTGATAAAAAATTGGCAAGTTGTAGTGGCTTCTGCCATGTTTGTGATGAATTAGCAAAGTCTTAAATAGTTATAATAGCTATGAAAATCCTAAGAAATACTTGGTGTATGCTACTGTGATGAATGCTATCAACCAACATCCGAATCACACATTAATTATGCAGAATAACCATTAGCAATGAATTAACAAAAATCACTAAAAATTTAAACCATTTTGCAAAGAGATCCATTGCAAGGAAACTCTTGAGGGAAGAACCAAAGCAATATATACATCATGGTTCATGTTGTACATACATTGTACCATCTCATCTCGAGGATATCATATACTAGCTTCTTTTTACAAACATATACATAAGCAATATAAAACCTTGAGGCATACAAGAAAAAATCTTAGATCATTTATAAAACCATTTCATACTAACTCCCAAGGACCTAAGAGTACAGAGACAACACATAGGACTTCTATCTACAAGACATGACAGACAACACACTCAACATGAGCTGTTACTACTATCCCTATTGCTGTTGTCCTACCTCTGTAGTACGATCTCTACCTCCTCGTCTACGTCCACTTAAAAATGTTGGGACCAACATGGTGAGACAAAAGTCCCAACAAGAGATATAACTCTCTAACAAAAGTATTATCATCATAGGTAAACAATATAAAACTAAGCATAGGATCTTTTATATTAATAATCAAGATTAATCGTTGTTTATGAGCAGAACATAGCAATATCATATTTTAAAGCAATGCAACTGTCTATGATAGAGCAATAAATCATCTATTCACTTTATAAGGAATACTAAGAATACATATAACATATATCCATTTAATATGTATAAAAGTATTGTAACATCATCCAATGTTTCCATATTCAATCCTTAAGCAAATATTCTACACGGCTGATTACATATTTACAATCACATTTATGCCCCGAGGAGATGAGGTATACTGCTCATGCTCCAACCAACCACATCTACATAAAGCATAAGTACCATACAAGGTCAAAGGAAGAGCCGTCATCCAAGACCTCACCTATCTCAATCAGAACAAGACCACTAGCAGTGACATCATGTGTCAAACTGCAATCAGCTTGCCAGTGTATAGTGGCATCTTCACTATAGAGTTATAGTCGCAGCATGCACTCTCTTCAGGGAGATCAAACAAAAACCCCAATATATTAATATTGAGTCCTGACATATAGCCATACTCTTATAATGATGAGTGAGATCACACAATAATTCCTATTTGTACGTAAGGATATTTTTGCCCATTACCTCCACATATTCAAAAATATGCTATCTGAATTAAACTCATTTAACCATTCAACAAATTCTGACACTTAATGGATCTATGGCCATGACAACTATATGATAAGGTTCTACTTGATTAATTAGGTGCATTACAATATATTTTAGCATCAACTAAGTTACAAGCATGAATTATAACATATGACACAAACAAAGGTGTAATACATTCATCAAGTACTTTCATAATCTTTGGAACACATTGAATGCACAACACTCGAGATCTTAGTCCCTTATCACATTACTGAGGATTCTCATCCCTTAATATTATCATCATCATGATTTCTAGATCTGGGTATTCAAACCCTTAGTTCATCACTGAACATTGTCACCTCTTATCAGGTAACTATTACCTCTAGGTCCTCAAACCCAGATTTACATTATACTTGTTGCACAAGTATTTCACATGTCTCGCATCGCCCATTTAATCTGTATCATATGAAACATCATAGCTCGTACCTGGCTATGCTCATCATCTCATGATACCTGCATGGTTAGTATTTCATGATAAAAACAATATCAACTACATATCATCACCATGCAATACAAGAGAAATACAACCTTCCCATTATTAGGGTTAGGGTTTCCCTTTTTATCCGATAAGGGTTTCAAGTTCATATTATCAAGAATCAAAACCCTGATTCATAGCTCCACACATATTAGGAGAATATATTGATATCATAAGTATTCAATCATACTTGTTTATTCTCATCATTTATCATTAAATTATTATCACAAAAAGTATGGGTTTCTCTCTCATCATCAATAGGATCTTGATTACATCATACTTTATTAAGTTGCTCTACCCTTTTCTCAAGGGACATTGGCCTAGACTTATCAAAATTCATTAAACTCTTTACGTATTAATGTATCATTTGACAAAACACACTTCACGTGTTACTCAATCAAGTATATTGGATTTGAGGTGCTTACCTCCATATTGGTTTTGAGGTGCTTCCACCATATCAGGATAGAGGTGTTCTTACCACCATATCATCCAAGGGGTGTGTTCTTGCCACCATATCATCCAAGAGGTGTGTTCTTACCACCATACCGTCTAAGAGGTGTATGCTTACCGCCATATCTTCCAAGAGGTGTGTGCTTATCACCATATCATCCAAGAGGTGTGTTCTTATCACCGTATTGTCCAAGAGGTGTGTGCTTACCACCATATCATCTAAGAGGTGTGCGCTTACCACCATATCATCCAAGAGGCGTCTTCGTACCTCCATGTCATCCAAGAGGTGTGTGCTTACCACCATATCATCCAAGAGGTTTGTGCTTACCACCATATCGTCTAAGAGGTGTGTGCTTACCACCATATCATCCAAGAGGTGTATGCTTATCACCATATCATCCAAGAAGTGTGTGCTTACTACCATATCATCCAAGAGGTGTGTTATTACCACAATATCATCAAAGAGGTGTGTGCTTACTTATATCGGGTTACTCAAGTGTAGGGTTTTGCATATTGGGTTAGACCCTTATGCTCCTACCTTTTCAAACCTTCAAAGTATCAACCTAACACATGTTGAGTGATTTCCTAGACAACTGGTTAGTCCTTTTTCAACCAATGTAAATGTAGAAAATGATAAGGGTGTGGGTTCCAAGGTATAACAGTTTTCATATCACCATATTGGGTTTCATTACCGTATCGGGTTAGAGGTGCTTCAACCTGATATCATTTTGTGCCATGATGGTGTCATCATCATCAAGCTCTAGACTTTAGTCCCTTACTATTATAGTTCATGGAAAACAATCCTATACAACTCTTAGAACTCGTAGAATCATCAATCATTTGAGAAAAAATTGATATTGAAAGTAGATCAACATGTATAGAAAGATTGAAGGTAAATAATAACATGATTAGGTTCAAGTTATATAACCTACCTCAAGAACAACTTCAAGATACAAGATCTAAAACTTCACATTCCCAAGGTTAAAGATGAACTTATCAAAGATCCAAGACTTGTTCACAACTCCTCTATATGTAAAGAATCACCATAGATAAGAACTTGGTGAAGAAGAAAAGAAAGGAAGAATCATAACACGAGATTCATGCTTCAACCAAGGTTGAAGATGACCATGGATTCACCTTAAGCTTAAGGCTCAATGTTATAACCTCGATTTTTCTAAAATATGTAATGAAATTATAAATGTTCTTTTTAAAGATAAATGAAATCCATGGTTGATGTGATGAATTGTTTGAATGGATTGAATGGATTTTTGTGTTTGATAGCTAGTATGTGTTCTTATAGGGCCTTTGTGGCAATTGAGCCCAATTAAAGGATTAAAAGAAAAATAAAAAGAAATGAAAAAGGAATTTCATTTAATAAAGGAATATATGAGGAAAATAAAAAGAAATGATTTTAAGGCTAAAAGATATTTTCCCAAAATAAGATTTCGAGTTAAAAGGGTTCCTAGGGATTCAAGGAACTCATGATAATTTGATAATGGCAAAAGAAATAAGGAATATGTGGAAAATACAATTAAATAAGAGATAACTTGAAACTGAAGTAAAGGGATCGTTTCTTTTGGATAATGACTCCAATTTTTGCACAAGGAATGATAAAAGTATAAACGAGTTTTCCTCAAAATTTGAGATAAAACAAAGTTAAGGATTGAGAGTTATTGAATTTTCAAGTTATCATCAAAATAGCATTTTCCTTGAATATTTAGGAATTTATTTTACTTTTTGGTTTAAATGCGGACAACGCTGACCGTTGGATTTTAATCCAACGGGTCGCGGTCATCCTCCATAGTCCCAAAGGGACTCGGACAGTAGCACCGACAAGGGATTTTCCCCTCGCTTTCCCGACCGATTCAGTGCATGTGCACTCGAGATTGATGTCCCTTCGAGTCCGGGAGACCTTGGCGAACAATCTAGACCTAGGTTTTGCCGGTTTTCGTGGTGTATTCTAGAAATGCCCAATCGGGCTAAGGTCTGGGATGGAGGCAGGGTTGGGAAACCCTAGATAGGCCCTCGTTCCCTATAAATAGGGGTCCTTTGAGTCGGGAGCACCTTCACGATCTCAAGCAGCTGTTTTCTAAGCCCAATTGCTCGCTCCCTCACCCAATTGCTCGCACTCCGGAGAGAAGGTCTTCACGGCGCCGCCGTTGGTTCTGTTTAGAAGACAAGGGAGGATGACGAGTGGGGATCGTCAGATCCTGGACCATCGTGCGCCCGCCCAAGATCCAACGCTACTGGAGCGGCGCGCTGGTTTGAATCAACTAAGTGGAGCGCTTTGACCAGGACCGTAGGATCAAAGTCCACCGTGAGCCATGCGTCATCGACGTCCGATAAAGGAGGCACACCACTAGTGGAGGGAATCTGACGTGGAGCGTCAGATCAAGGCAGGGCACAGCGGCGCACCGATCAAATGACCGAGGAATTTCCGGTAAAATCCCTCTCTGACCAAAAATTACAGAAAAAGGTTTTATCTTGCGAAATTAATAGAAATTGCTAGGAAACTCGTATGAGAAAACTTTATATATGAAAGTTGTATAGAAAAATATGAGGAATCCGATAAAATAAATTGAGAACCTAGTTCTGTCTGTTTTGCAAAAAGTACCTTAATTTGTTAATAAAGTGTATTAAGAATTGATGAGAAACCATAATTGCATGATTAAAGTGTATTTTGGTAAATCAATAGATCAAACTGATAAGTTTAACTTTGTTAATGATAAAGGTGATATGATTATCAGTTTGAATGCAAAAGTATGAGATTTAGAGTTATAATGCCTAAAAAGGAAGCTAATTTAGATGGAAACCTTAATTTGGGATAAAAGGAGATAAAAAGCATGCTTTTGCGGAATAAGATAATTAGATGCTTTATAAACGAAATTTACTGAGAAATTAGGGGTTTTATGTAGTTTAATGAATTAAGGATGATAATAAGGAAAGAAGAAGTGAAAACCCTAATTTCTAAAGGAACCCTAAAATTGGAACTGAAACCCTAAGTAATATGTTGAAAATTAGATAAATATTAATAAAAGGAAAATTGTCCTTTTATTTCAGGTTTTGCTTGTTGATTGGGTTTCTCTTTCTATCTTGAAATCTGCAATTAAAGGTATGTGGTTACTTATGGTTAACCGCTTATGTTTCTTGATGTTTCCCGAATGTTTAACCGCATTGAATGCAACTAAACAGTTTGGATGTTTATTTATTATATGCAATTATAAAGTGACTATGATTATAACCATAAGTATATATATATATAACTGGCTAGATCCGGGTCCACCTCTGCTACTTTGAAATGGCTGAAAAGGGGGTAATCCTAGAGCAAGGTCTAGGTTACCGTGAGTTAGAAATTGGGCTACCTAAGGGTAGTGCCATGAGACTCTTTAGCGTACCCCGAGTTAAGGAGTGGTCTACCTACGGGTAGTTCCATGTGACTCAGCCCTGGAAACTGGTTCACTTATAGGTGGATCATGAGGGGTTTAATGGGGACAATACAGAGGATAGGGTACCCTTGGATCGCGGAGTTATATCTAAAACAAAATCATGATTGCTTAATGAATAATTGAATGATTATGTTGTTAACCTAGTTGAATAATAGTTGTTTCCCCCACATACCAGCTTCGGCTGATCGTCGTTTTTGTTTGTCGGCATTTTAGGTACAAATCTCAAAAGCACAAATAGTAAAGTGACATATTGTGAATTCAAGAATTAAAGAACAAGGAGGACTTAGATAGAGTAGTTAAGTTGTGGTTAGAAGATAGTTCCCAACTTTTCAAGGTATGCAAAGAAATTTTTTATTACCATTTCTCAGTATAGCCTGTTAGAATTTAATAATTGTTTATGGTTATAAGTCAAACCTTTGATCCAGAATTAATGGGTGCGGCTTTATCCTCTTGGTCTCCCTTAATTGGGGGTTACTGAAAGGTGAGGTCGTAACACTCGAACTCATCCTTTCTCCTCTATGCATGATATATAAGAGAAAGAATGTTTTAGGATTTAAAAAGTTTCACTAGTAGGTGAAAGGAGTGGTATATATAATTGGGGCTCATGAGAGAGTGTATAAGAGGTGTCATCACCTAATACTACTAGGTGACACATGTCCATGCATGGGTTGACACGTGTACATGCATGCACACATATTTATATTGAAATTAAAAACTCTTGGAGATAATATAGGGATAAGATTTTGGCCATTAGTTATCTCATTAAACAAGATATTTGAAACCAACATCACTTTATTCACAAACTGATAAAACTTTTCCAAGGAAAGTTGCAAACCAATATCCATCACGTTCTTGAGGTTCTTAACTCATCATGACCTTTGAAAAAGAGTTTAAAAAATGATATGGGACCTCCTCTATATATTCTTGACCAATTGGCATTCCATATAAGCTCTAAAACTCAATACAACTCAATACAACTCATTTTAGGGTTTCAACTATACAACTCTTCTTGGTCTTTTCATCACCCAGAATACCATCACTCAAATAAGACTCAACATGGTGCTTATTTCTTTCTCTATCCTATAGATGATTCTAATAGAGAGTAGAGATACTATAGAGGTGGTAATTTTCATATCAAACCCTACATTTTGGGTAAATTGCATTTTGCACCAAAATTGGTACACAAGGCATAAACATTATTCAAACAAGCTCCAACTAGGAACTTAGGCTATCCAAAAGACACCCCTTAGCATCATTCTCTCTCTTATGCTTATAAAGCACTTGAGGCATGTTCAAAATGTGACATATTGCAATATAACCCCTCATCTTGGGTAAATTGCAATTTACACCCAAACTATCATATAATGCACAAACAGTTAGCAAATAATCTCAAACTTGAAAATAAACTCTGCTTGAGTCTTAATTACTTTTCAAACGATGAAAACAAGTTTATAAATAACTTAAGAAAAACTTCTAGGGTTATGGCATAGCCCAGGTTAGGGATGTTACAACTACCGTAATGTAAGAGCCGAGTACTACTTGTTAGATTTTCCATTAGGATCCTTTTGGAGTGGTCAATAAAGAAAATGCTATAGGCCATGCTCAACTAGAACTCATGTGTGAATCTCCTCCTTCCATTGTCTATGGGTTAATATGCCTAGAAAATTTCCCAATCCAGTTTGACCAAGACTTTTGGGTTCCAACAGGTATAATAATTCTTATGGGGACATCTAGGATAAGACCCAACGGAGTTCAAATTCCACGGGAAAGCGAGACACATGTGTATGACAAACCATCACTTGGAAAATCCCATATTCCTTATATTATCATTCTGAAACTTAAACACAATTCCTAAAGTAACCATCCAAACACAAGTCACCAAACCCCTCTTCTCCTATCCTATCTCACTCTCCTTGTCTTATCCCGCTAACCCTAGATGGCACGGTTTCAAGACATCTCAAATCCATGTAAATGCTAGTCATTTTTTCTCTAACAACTACCCCTCTGTCTCCTATCTGGTGGGTCACAATGTGAGATTTGAAGTTGTTATTAAAAGGATAAAAGTTGTGAATGACAACATGGAAGACATCTCTAACACCATCAAACTCTTCATCCAAACCATCTTCACCTACATTTGATTGTTTTTTTTACCTCCTTTAAACCACAGCTAGTCTGTGAGATACAAGGTTGTTTCATCATTTGTGGAGTTCTCATGGTTAGGAAGAAAGAAAAAACTATTACATTCCACTTGGAAAACTCTCAATTATAGTCTAAAGAATGAAAATGGAAAGGGACTTCCAAATTGTATCCTAATATATTCCAACAAACTAGAAGAGACCAAAAGAATCATTAATGCAAGTAGCAGTGCAATGTGGGCAAACCTAAATAGAAGAAAAGGAGAATAACCTTTAGTTGCTAACATATAGTGTTCGAATTTTTTAGTGTTGAGTAGACTAAAATTTATTAGATAATTTGAGATTGCTAAAAAGGACACCTTCCTTTTACCTTCATCATCTATGTTGTGTCTCTCTTCCTATGTGCCTACTTCCTTATTTGTATCCCAACATCTCCCTACTATCCCGAAAATAAAAGTTTACTCTTGCTTGATTTTTTTGTATTGAATTGTTTAAAATCTAGCTAATTTGACATTTCAGAAGAGTTGCTTCTCGATTCTACATTTTTCTTGCAATGGATCTCCGTATGAATCTCATTACTGAAATATATATATTATAATGGTGTACATGTAAAGGATACACATGTAATGTGTATAATGAATGAAGTAGATAATTAGAGTGTCATGTGGTATGGGTGTCTAAAGTTGTCCATAAATAAGTTTATGAGCAATATAGTTGAATTAAATTCCTTATATTTATTATTGTTTAAAATTGATTTTGATGTTGTTTTCTACATTCTAGAATCTTGTGGTTTGATTTTCCATTTTGTTTATTGTGTATGAAAGACTCATTTCACTTATTAGCTTATTTTGAGTCAAATTCAGTAAAGTCATCTATTGGTGATCTGGGTCGGGTTCATTCATGTTGGGAAACTACTACCAGACTAAAGAACCTAAGTTATATAGTTTAGGTCTTACTCAGTTAAAGCAAAATGGTTTGGGTCAAGGTGTCAAAAAACTGACCCATTATAGTGCTCACATAGGATAATGGAACTTGAGGAGGTGGTTAAATTAAGACCAAACGTGGGCATGCAAGCTTCTTCCTATCGAATTTGTTGTTATGGTATAGTGTTATTCACATTGATAATATTCTTCAGATGATAGAGTGATTGGTGAAAAGTTATGGTCAATGTCAGAGGGAAAAGAGAGTATAATTCAAAGTCTTGTTGGTGAAACTAGGTTCTAGTGCTCGTAGTCCCTTTTAGTAGGACGTGCTAAAAGAAATCACACTACAAGTAGGGTCTTTTGGGAAATTTTGATGCATTTTGACATCTACAATCCCGATCACATAGTGTCTTGTTTGTACCTTTTGGAACATTTCTTTTTAACTTGTCCTAGTTGTACCTTCTCACAATTCAAAGAACATAGCAGCTTCCCCCAAACATTGGAGCACTTCCATGTGTACAATTGGGATCACTCTATACAACATGCATAGTGGCTACTCCTAAATAGTGGGAACACTCCACTTGTACAATGCAACAACTACTCCCAAATGGTTGAGAATATCCACTTGAACACTAGAATAGCTACTCATGAATAGTGGATCCACTCTACTTGAACAATAGAGTAACTATTTTGAAATTATGGTGTGGCGCCACTTTAATGGTGAAGTGACTATCCTTTAACATCTGAGCAGATTCTTCCAAATAGTTGAGCATCACTACTTTAAAACTGGGCACCTTCACACAAATAATGGAACAACTCAATTTGAACAATGGAGGAATTGCTCACAAATAGTGGGGCATATGCATTTGAATAATGGAACAAATTAATGTAGTGGAATAATTTAAAAAAAATGAAAACGCTACTCTTGAAGAGTGAATAAATTATTCTTGAACAATGAAGTGTCTCCACCGAAATAATGAAGTAGCTTCACCCAAACAATGGAAAAAATCCACCTAAACAATGGAGTAGCTACTCCCTAATAGTGGATCACCTCATTTTTACTAGTAGGGTAATTTCTTTCTAACAATGTCATAGCTATTCTTGAAGAATAAAGAACCTAGTAGGGTGATCCACTCATTTGCCTAATAGTGGATCACCTCATTTTTACTAGTAGGGTAATTTCTCTCCACATGAAGATTGGAGCAATGTTGCTTTATTAGTAGAGAAACTACTCAAGAATAATGAAGTATCTCCACATAAATAGTGGAATACTATAGTTGAATAATTAAGTGGGTTATTTCAAATAGTGGAGCAACTGCTCCAAAATAGTGTAGTTGATCAACTTGAATAATAGAATGACTTCTCCCAAATTGTGTAGGGGATCTAATTTAATAGTAGAGAGGCTCCTTCTGAATAGTGAAGAAACTTCAATTGATCAATGGAGTTCCTCCACATGAATAGTGGAGTAGATCTACCTTAATAAAACATTAGTATCTATAGTATAGTGGAGAAAATCCATGTGACTAAGGGAGCAACTCCATTCGAGTCATACAGACAATTAGATACTCCTAAACAATGTCGATGCTTTACTTAGCAATGAGCAGACTTACTTGAACAATGAAGATGATTCACTTAAACAACAGAGTGGATCTGCTTAATTAGTGAAGTGGTTCTTCTTAATTTATGCAACAAATTCTCCCTAATAGTGGAGCAATTACACTTTAACAAGGAATTGTTTGTTGTCAAACACTGAAGTATCTTTACATGAACAATCGAGAACCTCCATATGAATAGTATGGTGACTCTACTTTAAAAATATTGTAGTTTCTCTTTAATATTGGAGAGACTCAACTTGAATAATCAAACATATACTCCTCTACAATACATGTGATCCATTACTTAATTGAAGTTGCACAACTATTCAAGACCAATGGAGTATTTGCTGCCATATTTATTGTGGCTCCACTTGACCAACTAAGGGAGTTCACTTGAAATATGAAGTGGGTATATTTTGAAAACTGAACAATACAAATAATTGAGCCATACAAATAATTGAGCTGCTACTTTTAAACTTTAGAAGAACTCCACACCAGTAGTAGAACTGCTCCAGATGATGAATGGAGTAACAGCTCCCAAACAATACTTGTTGCACACCATGGTATAAAATCAATTTTATTCTATCAATTACATGATTCAGACACAAGACCTATTGGATGGAGATTCAACATATAAGCCATCGTACTACCACTCAAAACCATTCTCTACGTGAGAAAAGTATTTACAATGTCCATGAGTTGTAGTTGTTTATGAGTGTTCCAACTATAACACACTTCCTTACAGTACAATTAAACTAGAACATTGTTCCTTGGTTTTATAAAATACAGTGAAATTCCCCTAAGAATCCACAAATATACTTTTCCACTGACGTGGATCATTTTCATCACATGCTAACAAAATAAGATGTCAACAATACATCTTTTGCTTTGCTGCACACTTCCTTGTTGTGAACCATGTCCTGAGCTAATTAAGGAAGAACATGTATATTTGTTGTACATCCATGACATGGGTTGGACCACTAAATTTATCCTTAGGAATGGGTAGGACACCAAAAATGATGACCAACTTGTGAAACATGAGACATGTAGTTGAAAGAGAGTGTAAGTGGATGTCTAGAAGAAACATGATCCACCAAGTTGCAATATTTTCTATACTTTGGAAGAAATGTTGCTACTATAATAGAAAAAAAGTTTTAGATGGTTTATGTATAAATACAACAACCACAACTTAAAGGATTCTATATAGATATGTAGATATGTAGATACATGTTTCCTATTTAAATTTATTTCCCTTGGTTGGAAACCTTAGGTTAATCTTTACTAGTAAATGCATGTGCTTTGCACGTGTATATTTTGTATGAATAAACAAAAATCACTTATTTAAAAGTCAACATAATGATTTTAATCTTATACAATGTCGTGCACTACTTCAACATCTCATTTTCATGTATGACCATCTAATATAAGATTTTTCAATGTTTTTTATTAATTGATCTTTATATTTTTTGTTATGACCCTTAATTAATTTCCTCCTCATAGACCCATAGGTAATTTATTAACGACAATCATGTAAGTCGCTTAGATCGTAATTCCAATCTCCTTGGTCTTTTTTTTTCTGATTAAAATAAGTCTATTAAAAACAACAAAAATAATTGAAAAATTCCTTCACCGAAGCCCCATCAACAAATTATGCTATCATCCAAATATAAACTATAAGAAAAAATAATTTATTTTCGATGCATTTCTAAAAGTACCATAATAACCTATAATTTAGTCGCTTCACAAAAAATATAAGATGAAAATTCAATTGTCTTATAGTAAGGCATCTAAAATTCTAGAACAAACCTAGTCTAAAGAAACATAAGTCCTAAAGAAGCATGAGTTGGATGGTAAGCTAAATAGACAATTTTATAATTGTACATACTCGGTAATGTGTTGCATAATGAGCAAGAGACCAATTTGAATATATTATACTACAATCCAATATCAACATTAAAATATCATGTGTCAAATAATGCATGTGAAAATTTATACCTAAAATTGGTAATTTTTTTTATGTTATGTGTATATCAAGGAGTGTTACAACATATCACATTTTTCCAAAGAATAACAACAACCCATAAGTATACATTCTTTGTTTGACCACATTGTAAGTGTAGTTTGTAATGATAATTATAATTTATATATACATAATAATTAATTAGCAACAAAGTATAATAAAACACAGAACAAATGTCATATATCATTTACAAAGAGAATTGAGAGAAAAACACTAACAATAAAGCCTATCAATGCAATAAAGCATAATAGTTCAAGTACATTACAAAAGGCACTATACCTCATTGTGTATTACAACTAAAAGATGTCATTTAAGCTTTTTATATTGGGAAAACTCATATAAATTCATAACATCTAAGTCATTTTGTCGAACATATTATTAGGTACAAACAATCAATCTATGAATAGAAGATAATTATTCAACCAATTTTAATAGAAAATCTAACACAAAAATGATAGGATAAAGTACACATATATTTATTTTTAATTAATGAAGAATATAAAAATGTCAAATGCAATGTTCTAAACAATTTTTACCAACTATATGCACTAATACTCATTATTAAATATTTGTGTGATTTCATCTCATATAAGTATTTTAGAATATCTATAAGGATAAAATATTTTACCGACTATATGAACATTACACTTGTATCTCACAAAAAATTCTAGTATTTTATTATTTGGATGAAAATGGAAGAAATAGACCAGACTTAGTATGCATACAGAGGACACAATGTAAAAAAATATATAAATAAATGCTGGTCTTACATTAATAGTCGTAGAAATGTATCCATTTTTGAGATGAATATCAAAAGCACATATTAGTTAAATGTATGTTCTTGATAAAAAGAGAACCTGAGAAAATAGTATATGAACCCACTTGACCAATGTGTTAAGAAGCACAAAGAATATATACATTGCATTTGACATAAAGTCTACAATTCTTGCAACGACAATAGTAATTTTTATACCAGAAAAAATAAAGTCAAAAGTCATGCTTCAATAATATCAGCATTTGAGTTAGGACAACGGAACAAAATCTTATACAATCGTTATAAGATGCCAAATTGAAAGCAAATGGTAAATCATTAAGTAATGTTTTTGGATCAATAATGTAGGACATCACTAATATATATATATATATATATATATATATATATATATATATATATATATATATATATATATATATATATATGCAAACCAAAGTATTGAATTCTACAAGAGCTAGGAAATTTTTGTGATTTATTAATCACCCATTAACCTTAAGAAACTTTTAAGGTTTTGTAAACCCAAACATATTAAACAAAAAGATTGTCATGTAATGAATACAATTTGTGTAGAGTAAGGAAAAGGATGACATGAATTTTACATTTATATATCAGATGAGAATTATAAGATTCACTTCATGAATAAAAGTGGGGAGAAATAGGCCTAATTTGATATTACATGTTATTGAGATAATGCATAAACAAAAATAGAAACAAACAAAACATATGAATTACAATTAAAATAGTTTATTCATATAAATGCAATGAGTATAGGTACCACATATTGATTTAACATTTGTGTTATATACAATGGAAAATTGTATATAACCCTAGTTGACCAAGCATGTTGAATAACATTAAAATTATATATGTTGCATCTCACATAAACTCTTTGTTGATTGCAATGAGTTTTAAGTTTATAAACCCATAATCAACAATGCTAGAAAAAAGAAGCTTCATCAACAAGAAAATGGAGTGAAGCTAATGTTCATTAAGAAATGATAAAGGAACAAAATATACAATATATTAATTATTAAAATCAAATTAATATCAATGGGAAAATCTCAGAGTAAATATGTTGACTCAACAATGTAGTACATCGTTCATGTCTATAAAAAACAAAATATTTAAATGTCTAATAGACCTATGGAACTGACCATGGTTTATAAGTCATACAATAAGCTATAAGAATAATTAAAGATCCATAAAAGGAATATGTGAAATAGAAAACATCATTCGATTATGAAGAAAAGGTTGCATCACAATTGCTTCTTTATCTCATACAATATTAATGAGATTTCAATGTTGCACAATTGTTGTTTTTTTACCTTAAAAAGAAGTGATAGGAAACATACCTAGGTTAATATGACATATGGATGATATATTTTACAAAAAAATGTGTAAGAAACAAAAAATGTCTTGAATATACAACCACAATATTTATCCATCATGAAGCAACGTACAGAGGAATAACAGAAACATAAGTATTCGATAAAATGGATAATTTTTAAAATTAGCATCAAAGCAGAGTGAGGACAAAGTTTGTTCCCAACAAAAAAAAGGAAAAATAACATCTTATATTGTCATAATTCAACCTAAATTTATAGCAAAGAACAAATCATTAAGTAAATATGTTGAAACAATAAGGTAGGACATCACCAATATCTATGGAAATCAAGATATGTAGATGTTTAGAGGACCTATGCATATAAAAATGGTTTATATTGAAAACCTCTAGAGGGGGGGTGAATAGAGTTTTATAGAGATTTTAAAATAATTTAAACTCAAACAACCAAACTAAAGATTAAGAAGAGGAACACAGGTGTTTAGAGTGGTTCCACCTTAGCAAATACTAAGGAGTCAGTCCACTACCCGGTTGCTTACCCAACCGGGATTTTGAAAGTACTAAATTTTATTACCTCTCAAGGATGTTACATAAAATTTACAATACTTTCTAAACACCCTTTGGACAGCCTTCACCTTGAAGTAGTCTTGCCAACCTCGAAGCAGCCTTCCTTGAAGTAACTTCAAGCTCCCCCTTGAAGTAGCCTTCCTCTCGAAGTAGCTTCCCGTCAAGACAGCCTTCTGAAGTAGTCCAAAGTCTTCCTCTTCACCACGAAGAGCTTCACCCTCTCCAATCCGCAGCCTCCTACCTGGAGTAGCAAGGAGAGTACAAGTAATACAAGGAACAAGAAAGGAATAAAAGAAAATACAACTTATCCTTGTAGCTCAAGGCTTGATTTCCCTAGATCAAGCGTTTGGATTTTCCTAGCCAATATGATGGACTTGTGATTGCTAGGGTTAGGAAAATCTAGCCTATAGGACGAGCTTGAGCTAAAGGGAAAATGGCCAATTGATCACAAAGCTCAGTTCACACAGATTGCACAAGAGGGCTCAAGTATTTTCTCAAGTATAGCAAGTGTAAGAAGTGTGTTCTAGTGTCCTATGGCTTGTCCTATTTATAGGAATGGCCTAAGTATGCTTAAGGACGTTCTAGACAACTTCTAGGGGGTTCTAAGTGCTTAACTAGCCGTTAGGTACAAAGTTGTTGCTTTAACAACGGCTAATTGCTTTACTCTGCAGATTCTGTCAGAGATCGTCTCGGTCGAGAAACGGTCGACCGAGACACCCACTCGGTCGAAGTGTCGTCGACCGACAGGCTCTCTGAATGCAACGTCTATTTCCAACTGCCAACTAACTTGTCAGTTTAGTCTAACGGCTAATTGCAGAGATCGTCTCGGTCGAGTGAAGGTCGACCGAGACACCTCTCGGTCGAGAACTTGTCGACCGACAGGCTTCTCTTTTCTCAAGTTATATGCAGATATGTCTAACGGCTACTTGGATCTTTCTCGATCGAGAGTGTGGTCGACCAAAAGTGTCTCGGTCGAGGAGTTGGTCGACCGAGAGAGATCCTGTTTTAAGGTTTCAAGTTAGGCACTAGTTATACGTATGTGTGCATAGGTGGTCCTATTGAATGGATGACTAAGGTGTTTAGCTAGGGAAAATCCAATGCTTGATTTACATGCGATTCTAAGTACTTGTACATTATAATTCTGTACAAGTTTTTACAATGATTACATTTGCATGAAAATATAAATACTTCATGTTGGATTTCCCTTATAGTTGTGTCATCCTGCACACTCAAGTAGCTCGTCAGATAAATAAGAATGAAATGTTTGTCATAATCAAAACAAAGGGATTTTATAGATGTCCATTTAGCCAACAATCTCCCCCTTTTTGAAGATGACAAACATTTCCAAAATATGAATAGAGGAAATATAAAACATATAAATGCCATACCTTTAGATTGCCGTTTGGAACTTTTCCTCTTATTTATAAAATGTGTGCTTAGTATCCCCAATGAATTATGGAACATGAAATCCAGTTCATTTGGGACTATAGCAACTTTCAATGTAAAGCCAAGAGTATATTTATGAAACTCATTGATTGAGTTTGTCATAAATATTAAGTTATATTTTTATATATCTCTCCCCCTTTGTCATCTCAAAAAGATAACCGTTTTATTAAAAACTCCCCCTTAATTAGATATCCCATCAAAAACGAACGAAAAAGATGTCCATTGAATAGCCAAAATGTGAAGCAAGGAAGTTTACGAAAATGATGTCCAAAGAGGCATATTTGGCAAAGCTTGTTTTAGGTCGCCCTTGACTACGACCGTAGCGCCCCTTGGCTAAGTTTTGTTTTAGCCAAGAGGCAACAATTTGCAGATTTCCAATTTAAACGTGCATATCAATTTTGATACTAAACATAAAAGCATAAGTATTCGTTTTAAGAACCGCAGATATCAAAGAAAACATCCTCCAACGGAGTAATAAGTAGTTGCTTCCTAATGTTGTTAAATTGATCTAATGGAAGCAGTTTTGTAAAAATATCAGCCAATTGATTTTCCGTATCAACATGATGAAGGGAAACATGATTCTTTGAGATGTGATCCCTTAAGAAGTGATGACGGATTTCAATATGTTTGGCCCGGCTGTGTAGAATAGGATTGTGTGCTAAGTTTATGGCGCTTGTGTTGTCACACAAAATAGGTGTAGATGAAAGATGAAAACCATAATCGCTTAAAACCTGTTGCATATAAAGCACTTGAGCACAACAAGACCCAGCTGCCATATATTCAGCTTCGGTTGTAGATAGGGCAACCGTGTTTTGTTTCTTGCTAAACCAAGATACTAAGGCTCTACCTAATAAGAAACATCCACCACTAGTACTTTTGCGATCAAGTCGACAACCGGCATAATCCGCATCAGTATATGCTTTAAAATCCAAGGATTGTCCTTTTGGATACCATAAACCAAAACAAGTAGTGCCGGCTAGATATCGAAGAATTCGTTTAACCGCAAGAAAATGAGATTGCATAGGCTGGGATTGAAATCGAGCACAAAGACCAACGGAAAACATAATGTCCGGTCGAGAAGCGGTTAAATATAACAAACTACCAATCATGGCTCTATATAAGGAATCATCAATAGGTTCCCCATTTTCATCCTTATCAATTTTAATAGAAGTAGCCATAGGAGTAGTAGCATGTTTGCATTGATCCATCCCAAAGCGTTTTAACAGTTCTTTAGTGTATTTTTCTTGGCTTATAAAAATTCCGGCAGGTGTTTGCTTAATTTGAAAACCAAGAAAGAATGTTAGTTCACCCATAAGGCTCATTTCAAATTCTTTTTGCATAATGTCACTGAATTGTGTGCATAATGATTCATTTGAGGCACCAAAAATAATGTCATCAACATATATTTGCACAACTAAGAAATCAGATGCATATGTTTTGAAAAATAAAGTAGAATCTGAATTTCCAATAGAGAAACCATTATCAAAAAGATATGTCTTGAGCCGTTCATACCAAGTCCTAGGTGCTTGTTTTAGACCATAAAGTGCCTTTTTAAGTTTATAAACATGATCGTCCTTTTCTGGTATTTCGAAGCCAGGTGGTTGAGCAACATAAACTTCTTCTTGTATGATGCCATTTAGAAATGCACTTTTGACATCCATTTGATATAGCTGAATGTTTTTATGGGCAGCAATAGCTAGTAACATCCTAATAGCTTCAAGTCTAGCTACGGGTGCATATGTTTCATCAAAATCTATTCCTTCTTGTTGATTATATCCTTGTGCAACTAACCGTGCTTTATTCCTTATGACTTCTCCTGCCTCATTAAGCTTGTTCCTAAAAACCCATTTAGTTCCTATGATAGTTTTATCTTGTGGTTTAGGAACTAAATCCCATACATCGTTTTTAGTGAATTGATTTAATTCTTCTTGCATGGCTATTATCCAGTAATCATCCTTAAGAGCTTCAGATATTTTCTTAGGTTCAATGATAGAGACAAAAGCCATGTTTGCAACATCTTGGAAAGAGGACCTAGTTTTGACTTTATCATTTGGATCTCCAATAATTAGCTCTTGGGGATGATCCTTGATCAGCCTAGGTGTAGGTTGTGTTTCAACTGGAGGATCGGATGTGGGAGTTTTCTCATTATCATTGGGAATGGTTATAGTTTCAAACTGATTAGTGAGATCAATGATATCTAAATTTGTAGATTTTGATTCCTCATGAAAAGAAACATGAATGGATTCCTCAACTTTTCTAGAGATAGTGTTATATACCCTAAACGCTTTGCTAGAAGTAGAGTATCCCAAGAAGAATGCTTTGTGTGATTTAGAATCAAACTTGTCTCTATCATCCTTGGTGTTTAAAATGTAACATGTAGAGCCAAAAGTATGGAAGTAGTCAACTCTAGGTTTCTTAGAGTGTATTATTTCATATGGAGTTTTCTTCAAATGAGAGTGAACCGTGACTCTATTTAGCACATAACAAGCAGTGTTTACAGCTTCAGCCCAAAAGGTTTTAGGTGTGTTGTGTTCAAGCATCATGGTCCTAGCCATTTCTTGTAGAGATCGATTTTTCCATTCTACAATACCATTTTGTTGTGGGGTACGTGGAGCAGAGAAATTGTGAGTATACCCCTGAGATGTACAAAAAGTTTCAAATGTATGATTTTCAAATTTGCCACCGTGATCACTTCTAATGGTACATATTTTATGTTGTAAAAGATTTTCAATCTTAGAACAAAATTGCATAAAGACATGAATAGTATCATCTTTAGTTGCAATAAAATGTACCCATGTAAATCTACTATAATCATCAACAATAACAAAACAGTATCGTTTACCACCAATAGATTGTGTTCTCATTTGTCCAAATAAATCCATATGAATTAATTCTAAGGATCTACTGGTGCTAAGTACATGTTTTGATTTAAAAGATGTTTTGGTTTGCTTTCCCATTGTACAAGGTTCACAATTTGCAACTTGATCAAAAGACAAAGCAGGTAATCCACGAACAAGATCATATTTTACTAACTTTTTAATAGCATGTGAACTAGCATGACCAAGCTTTTTATGCCATAGTTGTAAGGTGTTTTCATTTGCAAGTAAGCATTTACCTACTACTGATTTCATAGAGTTTGGTTTAAGGATATAAAGATTTCCAACTCTATTTCCTTCATAAACAACAGTTGTAGTATTTTCTATCAATAACTTGCAGCAGGTTTTGTTAAATAACACATCATAACCACTATCACATAGTTGACTTACACTTATTAAGTTATGGTGCAATCCATCAACTAGTAGAACATTTTTGATTTCAAGATTTGTTCCAACATTACCTATTCCAACGATTTTGCCCTTACCATTGTCTCCAAAAGTGACCGTTCCACTTTTCTTTTCTTCAAAAGTTGAAAATGCATCCTTGTTTCCGGTCATATGTTTGGAGCAGCCACTGTCAACGACCCATTCCTGCATTAGAATGTAGATTTTGGTACCCATGTGATGGTCCGATAAGGTTAGAAACTTTTTAATTTGCTGATGTGTATAAAAGTTCTGATACAGAAAACCAGTCGGTCGACAATTGTTCGACCGATATCATTCTCGGTCGACAATTTGTCGATCGAGCAGGTTACTGTATTATAATCAAAAGACACAGAGAATTTCTCGGTTGACCAATTTTCGACCGAAATAAGTACTGGAAGATTTTCGATTTGTTAAAGACATCCAGTCGGTCGACAATACTTCGACCGACCCAGAGCTCGGTCGACAGTACTTCGACCGACGAAGTTTCTGTTTTAGTACAGCAATGCAGAAAAAATAATACTAATAAGCATAGCATTGTTTGTTGACATAGGACAATATAAATTGCAAAAATTAAGTATTTTGTCATATCTCAACTACATTCCATTCTTCTAAGTTTGGGGTCTTGGGGTCCAAACTAAGTTGGACTTCTTAGTCTTGTAGGGGCATGAAAAACAGTAATGTCCAAGACGTAAACAGAAATGACAAGTAATAGAATCAACTTCATTTCTCTTTCTAGCCATTGTGTTTTTGGGTACAAACATAGTTTGGATCTTTTTGGTTTGGTTTTTCTTTGGAACATATCCCAAACCTTTTCTTCCATTGAAGGTAGTACCACTTCTCAATATGTTATCAAGAATATCTTTTCTTCTTAACTCATAAAGTTCTCTTTGCAATTGAGCAATGTCATTCATCTTCTTATGTATATCTTTTCTTGCCTGGTCTAAATCAGAAAACAATGAATCCTTTTCTTTTACAATATTGTCATAGTCCGAATGATTGCACAAGATAGGTTGAGTTTGAAAATCTTGTAGTTTGGCTAACAAATCAGTCTTTTCTTTTGATAGAAGATTAAGATTGGTTTCCAAAGTAAGTAGCTTTCTAGTGCAATCATCTAAAGATGTTTTTAAAGATACATTTTCAAGATCAATGTTATTCTTTTCAGAAGAGAGTTCATCTATTTTGGCAATGAGCTCATTATTTGATTTCATAGTCTTCTTTAGTTTCTTCTTGGCATCAACATACTTATCATGAGTTTCTTGTAAGCTAGCAACTAATTCTTCTTTAGGAAGATCAATAAGGCTTACCTCTTGAGAGTCTTCATTGTCTTCTCTTGCCATTAGACATTCCACATTTTCATCTCCACTTTCACTTTCACTGGTTTCATCCCATGCCGCTTTATAAGCTTTTTCTTTCTTCTTATGTGAGCTTTTCTTTCCCTTCTTTGCTTTGGGACATTCATTTTTGAAGTGTCCTTTCTTTCCACATTCGAAGCACCTGGGAGTGGAAGAAGAACTAGAAATTTTATTAGATTTAAACCTTCTGTATTTCTTACCGTTGACTATCAATGCTTCTTCTCCTTCTTCTTCACTGGATTCCTCACTCTCATGTGAGGGAGCTTTTGATGCTTTGAGAGCCACGTCTTTCTTTGGCCCCCGTTGATGCTCATGTTCTCTTCTCTCTTCCTCTTCTAGGTCTGCCTCATGAGCTTCTAGGTTTCCGATGAGCTGCTCCATTTTGAGGCGAGTGAGGTCGTTTGCTTCTGCAATAGCTGTCACCTTTGGTTTGTACTTTGGAGGAAGAGATCGAAGTATTTTTGATACCTGATCCTCCTCAAGAACAGGTTTCCCTAAAGCACTTAAACCATTAACAATAGTAGAAAATTTTGAATACATTTCACTAATAGTTTCATTTGGATCCATACGAAAATGTTCAAACTTGGTTTTAAGCAAACTAACTTTAGAGTTTTTAACTTGAACGGTACCCTCATATGTTATAGATAATCTATGCCAAATCTCATATGCGGTATCACAGTTTGATACTCTATTAAATTCACTTACTGAAATGGAACAATATAAAATGCTTACTGCCTTTGCATTTATTTGGGCCATTTTTAACGTATTAGCATCCCATAATGCGAAATCGTCTTGTGGGAGTGTGTATGGTGTAGATACCATTCTCCAAAGATCCCAGTTGATTCCTTGGAAGTAGAATTGCATCCTTCTCTTCCAGTATTGATAGTTTGTCCCGTCGAACGCCGGAGGTCTAGCAACGAGCGTTCCTTCAATGTTGAGGTTGTTGAGCACTCCATCCCCCATCTTTTCTTCAAGACTTTGTTAGGGCTCCTTGAAGCCTGCTCTGATACCAATTGAAAACCTCTAGAGGGGGGGTGAATAGAGTTTTATAGAGATTTTAAAATAATTTAAACTCAAACAACCAAACTAAAGATTAAGAAGAGGAACACAGGTGTTTAGAGTGGTTCCACCTTAGCAAATACTAAGGAGTCAGTCCACTACCCGGTTGCTTACCCAACCGGGATTTTGAAAGTACTAAATTTTATTACCTCTCAAGGATGTTACATAAAATTTACAATACTTTCTAAACACCCTTTGGACAGCCTTCACCTTGAAGTAGTCTTGCCAACCTCGAAGCAGCCTTCCTTGAAGTAACTTCAAGCTCCCCCTTGAAGTAGCCTTCCTCTCGAAGTAGCTTCCCGTCAAGACAGCCTTCTGAAGTAGTCCAAAGTCTTCCTCTTCACCACGAAGAGCTTCACCCTCTCCAATCCGCAGCCTCCTACCTGGAGTAGCAAGGAGAGTACAAGTAATACAAGGAACAAGAAAGGAATAAAAGAAAATATAACTTATCCTTGTAGCTCAAGGCTTGATTTCCCTAGATCAAGCGTTTGGATTTTCCTAGCCAATATGATGGACTTGTGATTGCTAGGGTTAGGAAAATCTAGCCTATAGGATGAGCTTGAGCTAAAGGGAAAATGGCCAATTGATCACAAAGCTCAGTTCACACAGATTGCACAAGAGGGCTCAAGTATTTTCTCAAGTATAGCAAGTGTAAGAAGTGTGTTCTAGTGTCCTATGGCTTGTCCTATTTATAGGAATGGCCTAA
Organism: Alisma plantago-aquatica; assembly: GCA_963693085.1. Lineage (NCBI taxonomy): Eukaryota > Viridiplantae > Streptophyta > Magnoliopsida > Alismatales > Alismataceae > Alisma > Alisma plantago-aquatica. Next base: position 59,389,216 of record OY856410.1, on the reverse strand, counting down.
GTATGCTTAAGGACGTTCTAGACAACTTCTAGGGGGTTCTAAGTGCTTAACTAGCCGTTAGGTACAAAGTTGTTGCTTTAACAACGGCTAATTGCTTTACTCTGCAGATTCTGTCAGAGATCGTCTCGGTCGAGAAACGGTCGACCGAGACACCCACTCGGTCGAAGTGTCGTCGACCGACAGGCTCTCTGAATGCAACGTCTATTTCCAACTGCCAACTAACTTGTCAGTTTAGTCTAACGGCTAATTGCAGAGATCGTCTCGGTCGAGTGAAGGTCGACCGAGACACCTCTCGGTCGAGAACTTGTCGACCGACAGGCTTCTCTTTTCTCAAGTTATATGCAGATATGTCTAACGGCTACTTGGATCTTTCTCGATCGAGAGTGTGGTCGACCGAAAGTGTCTCGGTCGAGGAGTTGGTCGACCGAGAGAGATCCTGTTTTAAGGTTTCAAGTTAGGCACTAGTTATACGTATGTGTGCATAGGTGGTCCTATTGAATGGATGACTAAGGTGTTTAGCTAGGGAAAATCCAATGCTTGATTTACATGCGATTCTAAGTACTTGTACATTATAATTCTGTACAAGTTTTTACAATGATTACATTTGCATGAAAATATAAATACTTCATGTTGGATTTCCCTTATAGTTGTGTCATCCTGCACACTCAAGTAGCTCGTCAGATAAATAAGAATGAAATGTTTGTCATAATCAAAACAAAGGGATTTTATAGATGTCCATTTAGCCAACATATATATCTTCAAATAACCTATAATAATAATTAAGGTTTCATAAGCCAAATCATATGACAGAAAAATACACATTTAACGAACAAATTGTTTGTAGAGAAAAATAAGAGGCAACATGAACACTACCCTTATATCTCATTATGGGAATTATATGATTATATTTATGGGTAATAGAGGATGAAATAGACCTAATTCAATATGACAGATAAATGAAAAAATGTAAAATTAGTAAATAAATTATGTGTTTAAAACTTATGGGTGCATATGTCTTTCTATCTTGAAGCAATGGATGCAACAACCACATTGATTCAATAATTGTGTCAAACAAAAAGAAAAAGAAAATTGCAATTATACCCAAATTGATATAAACATATTGAACAACCACTATGTACATTGCATCTCAAGTAATGTCTAAAGTTTTTCGATGAAGTTTTCCAATCTAATACCATCAATTCTTCAGGGATTCAAGGATTAAAAAAGGATCCAAGGATTCAAGGAAGCCACGACGACCTCTCGAGCAACAAGCTGGGTGATTCTTTAGGAGAATGAGTGCCACCGGCCATCCTCGGGAGGATACCCTTAGATCTAGAAGACAGAATCTAAGGAGGAGTCTTCAAATCCTAATCCTATTTCTCCCAAGGAGTGGTTCGAAGTCTATCATGTAGGTGGACAGCCAGAGGACCCCCTGCGCCCAACTAGTATTTCCATTGAAGAAGGTCACATCATCTTTCCCAGATCTGAAGCCACGAAAAATATGTCTAAATGGAAGCACTGCTTATCAGGCTATGTCGTTGACTTCTTCGCAGATCCTGGACTGTTAAATTGCCATTTACTCAATATCTGGAACCTAGAAGACAAGGTTGAAATCATCCCTAGGTTGAATGGGATCTTCCTATTCAAGTACTCTAGTAATCGAGATTTGCAGTGGGTTCTGAACAAGGGGCCGTGGTATGTTAAATAGTTCCCAATGGTGTTTATGGAATGGAAACCTAGATTTCCTTTACTTAAACAAAGTCTGAAAAGTATTCTAGTATGGGTAAGAATGTATGATTTTCCACTGGAACTTTGGGACAACCAAATGTTTGAACAGATAGGCTCGTTTCTGGGTACTCCCATCGGCGCTGATAGAGCTACAAATTGATGTAGTTTATTGGAATATGCTCGAATTCAGGTGATGATGAGTTCTAAGTCTAAATTGCTAAACTCTATTACTCTCCAGAGTGATGGTGGATGCCTATTTGAAATTCCAATCAAGTATGAATGGCTGCCTAACATTTGTGGGAATAGTAATCTGTTCGGTCATGAAGCTTTTTGCTGTCCTATGGACTCAGTTGGAAGTTGTTCTGAAGCTAATCCTTATATGAAGCGTAATGAAGATGCTGGAGAAAATCATGTGATACTCTCTTTGACTCTGTTACAATTCTTGGACCTACTACATATGAGGAGATTTCTTCAAGGAACGAATTAAGTTCAAGTGTTGTATTTCAATCTGTTCCATCGACTCCCTTTCAAGTCTTTGATTAAAAAGGATGATTTTCTTGACGTGGTTAAAGCTACCTGGGATATGGAGGTTGAGGGCACTTCCATGTTCAGAGTTTATAGGAAATTTTAGAAGTTGAGATCAGATTTAAGGATTTGGAATTAGAACTGTGTTGGGAATTTTTCTGATAATGTTAGGGTGGCTAAGCATAATGCTTTGCAAGCTCAAATCAAAGTTGACCTTAACCCTACGAACTTGGGTTTGCAAAAAGAGGCAAAGATTTTAAGGAAGATTATGTGGGATTCTGAAAAATAAGAGGAGTGTTGTTTAAGGAAAAAATCCATGATTCAGTGGTTAGCAGAAGGTGATAGAAATACTAAATTCTTTTACTCCTCCTTGAAGACAAGATGACAAAGAAATCGTACCAGTTCCCTCAACATCAATGGTAATTTGAGTTATGATACCAATGATAACAGAAGCTAAATTCTGAATTTTTATTCAAATCTTTTCAATAGTGGCCATATCTGTTAAGGTTTGAGGAATTTCAATTGGTATGGACCTAGACTTGATGATGCACAAAAGTATAGCCTTATTAGAAAGGTTACTCATAAGGATATTAATGATACTTTATCTTGTCTTAATAATGATAAGGCTCTTGGCCCATTTATCTTTAATGCCTTTTCATTAAAGAATCTAGGAATATTGTGGGGGCAAATATCTCTTTGGAAATAAATGACTTCTTTTCTAATGGGAAACTTCTTAAGGAATCGAATAATACCTTTATTACTCTGATTCCTGAAGTCTTGGATTCTTATGATATCAAAAATTGACGCCCTATATCTCTATGTAATGTTGTTTTTAAAATGATTTCTAAGATCATGTCGAATAGATTGCAAAACATTATGCCTCATATTATAAGCAACAATCAGGCAGCCTATATCAAAGGGAGAAATATTAAAGATTCTATTATTTTGTCCAATAAGATTCTACATGATTTTAATTGGACCTCTGTAGGGAACAAAATGTTCTTAAAGGTGGATATATCTAAAGCTTATGATAATGTTAACTGGAGTTTTCTTTTTTCTGTTCTTCATAGGATGGGGTTCCCATCTATGTGGATCAATTGGGTTTCTAATATCTTTCACTCTACATCTTACCAAGTTCTCTTTAATGGAGAGCCTACTGAGAGGTTTTTTTTCCCTCTAATGGCATTCATTGACGTGGTATTTGAACGCACTAACAAACTCACTCGGGGTTGAAATCCCTAAGCTTTTACCAAAACCAAAGTGCAATAATACCACCCGCAAGTGGACGAGTCTTATTGCAGTATAGTTAAGGATCGAACCCAAAGGACAACGTTTTTAAGAATCTTTGTCAGTTGAATCTAGCTCAAGTAAAACTAATATGCACTCATCATCAAGGTGACCCTTTGGCTCCTTATTGTTGTGATTGTTATGTAGGCATTTACTGTGCTTATGAACGAGGCAGCTAGTGATTATGATATCTTTGCCATTAAAGCTTGCAATTGACTATCCTGATCCCATTTGGTCTTTATGGACGACCTCATGATTTTTCTAGAGGCAAACACCTCTAACGCCAAGGCTATTTTAAAAATCCTAGAGGTGTTTGGAGATCTTTTAGGTCTTAGAATTAATAATCTGAAGAGTGAAGTGATTTTCAGTAAGGGTACGATTGCTAAAACTAAAATTAGTGAGATTCTTAACTTCAAAGAATGTTTCTTACCTTCTTCCTATCTTGGATTTCATTTAGTGACTGTGAAGATTCCTAGATATGCTTGCTCAGTTCTTCTTGACAAGGTGAAAACTAAATTAGAAGGCTAGAAATCGAAAACTCTGTCTATGGCTGGTAGATTGGAGCTTACACAATCCACTTTGAGTGCTCTACATCTTCATTGGTGCTACACCTTTTTGATTCCTAAGTCTACTATGGATACTATTGAGAAAATCTGCAGGGATTTCTTATGGGGCAAAACTGATGATAAATCACCCTTACATCTTGTTAGCTGGAAGAATGTTACTCTGCCAAAAAGGAGGGTGGCCTTGGTATTAGGAAAATTGCTGAAGTTTCTAAAGATTGTCTTCTTCTTAATGCGTGGGATGTTGTGAATAAAAAGGAATATTTATGGGTCAAATGAATCAATGAGAGGTACACATCAAACTCTTCCTTCTGGTCCATCAAGGTGACATATACCATGTCCTGGTTGTTCACCAAGATCCTAGACATGAGGGGCACTTTTTTCTGAAGTGGAACATATCCTAGACATGAGGGGCAGATGTCTTTATTTGGTTTTTGCTTGTTTTTTTTTTCTATGTTGGGAGCTGATTACCCTCATAACTTACTATAAATGAGTTCTTTGGAGATCTATTTGAAGCCGTGTTGTGTTTAATTTTATCTGGTTTGGACTGGTGGTTGGAGCTGTCTTGGGTTTTCAATAGCTTTTCCGTTGTTGATCTTTCTGAAGATGGCCTCTGAAGATGCATTTCTCATATCCATTTAAAAGATGCTTTATGATTTTTTTGATGTTCTAAGCTCTTGTGTTATTGGTCTTACTGAAGATGGTCTCTGAAGTTCTGTTCTTATATTTGATTTTTTTGGTCTTACTGAAGATGGCTTCTAAAAATGCAGTTTGCAAAAAGATGCTCTTTGTTGTATGGCCTCTTTCTTCTTGAAGATTTAGCTGGCTCATTTATGAAGCTGACCTTTGTAATCTCAAATCTAATGCTGCTATCTCTATTTTATGGTTTCCTCATGGCTACATCTTATTACTTGAAGAGGGTCTTATTTTTCTTCTTTTGTTTTTTTTTCTCCCTCAGATACCCTTTCAGTTGTATACATAGTTTGCCCTCTTTTGGTTGGTTCTCTTTTGGGAACTAACATGCATTGTACTGTCAAAACAAAAAATGAAAAAAAGCAACAGAAGTTTTGGTTGACCAAAAAAAAATACCATCAATTCATAGGATAAAAAAAAAGATGCTTCATTGGCTAAAATATGAATAACATCTTATTTAGGAAATAATCAATGTCTTTGAAATCTAAGATATGTAAATATTTAAAAGACTTATGCAACTGACAATAGTTTATAGGTTTTCCAATAAACAATGTGATTATTTACGGTACCAGAAGAAAAACATATAAAAAAAGTTCTCACTTAAATAATGAAGTGAATGCTATGAAAAGGAATAGGCGACATGATCACTGCAGTTATGTTTCATATGAAAAATAATAGGATTTAATTGTATGGGTTTTGGGGGAGAAATAGAGCTAACTTAAGGCAAATAAATGACACAATGTTCAAGTACACGTCTTGCATGTATAGTTCCAATGGTCTACATATCTTAAAGAAATAAATAAATCAACTCTAGTTGAAAAGTCTAGTTCAAATCTTCTGGCCGTTGTTCCGCGTCTAGAATTTCCGGTCAATCTATGACGTGAATGTGCCTAACTAATCTTTTTAGAAGTTGGTTGTGGGTACATCTATGGCTAGAATGAAGAGGGACACAATTTGTGATAACCAAATGAGGACATATGAAGTGAAACCCTGAAACTCCATTAAGACATTTTGAATAAGGAAAAAGTAAACACTGCATGCTATAAAAGATTAAGAGCAGGTCATACCGTAAATGCAACATTAGAAAAAACAACTATAGAAAAACCAAAGAAACTAAAGAGTATTGAATGTGCAAATCAGAATAATAAATACAATTCATGGAAAAATGAAAAAAAGAAGAAGCATTAATGAAAAATGTACGAACATATTTAAGGGAAGCCTCTTTACTTATCTTTCTTAGATTGATCATATGCTCTCGTGAATTTCCTATAACATTAGCGTCATAGAGGATCCATAAAGTTGTGAAACTGGTCGTAATTTCTGATCTTACTCGTAGAAATCGATCAATATGTATGACTTTTATAGAAGCAGGAGGGTATTGCAAATCAAATATCACCGCATGATCACAAAAAGAATCCTTTAAAGATCCACGTCAACCACAAATATGCTGCACGACCCATTGCACTTTCAAAGAAATTCACTAGGTTTTTGGTGTCATACTTCTGAAGAAAACACTTCAAGAGGGAAGTTGTTAGATGAAGTTGTCGTCCCTATTCTATACTTCGGCTCAGTCTATTACAACTTAAAATGGTGAGTCCCGATCTTTCCATCATCAAGGTTATCTTGTTGAATAAAATTTAGGATTTTACGTCGTTACATGCAACAACGACAGATGCAATAAATTAACGATTATAGTTCAGATCTAGATAAGAAACAGAAGAATAAATAATGCAGGAGAAAATAAACCGAGATAGGAACCTCACCTGATCGTTCGTTGAAAAACGAACACATTTTACTTAAAGAAATCAGCGCCGTGCAGTCCTCCAGGACATGCGCCGTTCTCCCAGTGTACCCGGTCACAAACCTGAAGAAAAGTGTCACGTTTGCACTACCACCAGTGCAGCCTAGCAACCGCAGGAACCACAACCTGACAGGTTGCATCTTGAAGGAAGTGAATGAACGACATTGTCACTTCTAGGAGAGAGATCTCCAAGCAACAAGCACGAGCGACAACGACAGACTCCGGAATTAGGGCTCGCTAAACACTCGCACAAACGACTGACGGCTGTGTTTGTAAAGAGATGTGTTTAACCCCAATGACTAAAGGTCTATTTATAACAAAAGAGACACTTTCCAGTTAGGATTAATAAATCCAAAATAGTAAAAAAATAATTAATTAAATGAGTAATTAATTACGTAGTTATATCCTAGTACAAAAAGAAGACGGAAGACATTCTCCACAATCTACAAATCACAAACCACAAGCCCAAGCCCAAGCCCAAGCCCGGCCCGACCAGGCCAGGCTAGGCGAGGTGTGGTGTGGTGCGCGTGCGTGAGTGCATGTGTGTTGTGGTCACCCCACCCACTAATGAGGTGAGCATATCCTCCTCCTAGGACCCCTTGGATACTAGTGCCCCATGTGATCCTACACATAAGGACTACAAAAGTTCTAAGAGTAAGCAATATGGGATACAAATTTCTTTGCCATTTGTACTAGAGACAAAACTACTTTTCTCACATGTACTAGCTGCACTACATTGAGCTTATCCCATGCTATATACATGGTTGCTACAACCATGTATCTAACAATCCCCCACAAAGTCTAATGTGTAGTGTGCTCTACCATTCAGTCCTCCATACTGTGCTTTCAGCAGATACCTTTTGATTTGAATCTACTTGAGTTATTCAACTGTGACCCCCGCAGGAACTAGGTGAACAAAAGTCTTGAAACTGAACCTTGGGTACAAGAATATAGGTTGGTTACAACACAATATAGACATGGTAGAAAAGAAAACAATGCATTAAGGCTATGCATACAAAATTTTATGTCATGATTGATAATAGAGAACAATCCAATTCTCCTGTTGCGGCCTACACAACATCAATAATTTAGATAGAGTCCCCAAGGATGTACTACTTACATCCTGTCCTAAGACTTGACACCATTCATTGACTTTTTTTTTACAGCAAGAGGATTGAATCATTACTCATAAGTCATACAACATCTACAAGAAAAGAGTGCAACACCTTCAGAGCATACAAAGAGAAAATCCAGTAACATAAAGCCACTACAACTCATATTGGACCGAAAATAAAGTGTTTCCATATTGATTCCTCTTCTGTGATACTGACACAAGCAGTTTATCATGAGAAATTCCTTCAACTTGAGCCCCGAGTAGTGATCAAGGGACTGGACCAACATGATTTTCTAAAATTGGGTAATCTACTAAAACAAAACTAGGCAAAAGAGCAATAAGATCAAACCCGTGGCAAAATACTAACTTGCAGCCATGAGACTAACATATTTCTAGGATATGGACACACATATGCTAGAAGCATCAAACAAGAATACATAGTGTCATCTAATTCACCCAACAACTTGCTATTACCACATTGAACCCAATTTGTGGGATCTCCAATCTTTTGGGTTGGGTTGCTACTCCCTACAAATCTATAGGGGTTTCAGTCCCATCCCCAACCTGGATTTTTCTACTAAAGCCAAGGTAAATCCTTTAGTGAAAGGATCAATTGTATTATCTTTGGTACCGACGTAGTCTACAACCACAACCCCATTAGACACTAACTCGCATACAGATTTCAATCTGACTTAGATGTGTCTACGTTGTTTTTTATTGTACTTGAAACTCTTTACCTTAGCAATAGTTGTAGTGATATCCTAGTGAACTGAAATTACAGGAAGCAGCTTCATTACCATAGGTAAACTGGACATAAGTCCATGTAGCCATTCATCTTCTAATCCAATTTCATCTAAAGCACACAACTCTGCATCAAAAGTGGACCGAGACAATATGGTATGTTTCTTAGACCTCCAAGAAACAACTCCTCCTCCGAACAGGAATACATATTCTGAGACACCATTACTCTCCGAATGCACGACAATCCAGCTTACATCACTATATCCTTTGACTACAGAAGGATGTTTACCATAATGCATCCCAAGGGAACAAGTTCCCTTGATATACCTCATAACTCTGTCAAGAGCTTCCCAATGGGTCTTGTCAGGACAACTGGTGTATCTACTTAACTTGCTCACAGAAAACACAATGTATGGATGTGTGCAGTTCATAAGATACATCAAACTTTCGATAATCTGAGAGTCTCGTAATTGAGACACTAAAATCCCAGTCTCATTCTTGAACAAGGCCTTGGATGAATTATATGAAGTCATAACAGGTTTACGTGATGTGTACTCAAACCTCTCCAGTATCTTCTCAACATAGTGAGACTGTGAGAGAGTTATACCATCAGTAGACCTAATGAATTTAGGCCCTAAAATCACACCAAAGACACCCATATCCTTCATCTCAAACTTGCTACACAAGAATGACTTTGTCTCATTTACTAATTTTTATATCGAAACCAAAAATTAGGATATCATCGAAATATAAGCATAACAAAATGAATCCATCATTGGCAATTTTACAGTAGAGATACTTATCAAATTCATTAGAAACAAAGCCGAAAAATGATATCACAAAATCAAACTTCTCATGCCATTGCTTAGGGGCTTGTTTCAAGCCAGATAATGACTTAACAAGTTTACACACTTTGGACTCATTCCCACGACCCACAAATCCCTTAGGTTGTTCCATATATATCTCTTATTGAAGATCACCGTGTAAGAATGTGGTCTTCACATCCATCTGATGGATATAGAGATTAGAAATGAAAGCCAATGCTATAAGCACTTGGATTGTGGTCATACGGGAAACAAGTGAATATGTATCAAAATAATCTATTCCTTCCCTTTGTGTGTAACCCTTAGCAACTAACCTAGCCTTATACTTATTGTTTGTCCCGTATGCATTAAGTTTCTTCTTAAAGATCCATATACAACCAACTATAGAACAACCAAGAGGCAAATCCACCAATTCACAAGTTCCATTCTAGAGAATTGATTGGATTTTATCATCACCGACTTCTTTTCAAAACATAGCGTCTGAAGAATCTAGAGCTTATTTGAAAGATACAAGATCATCCTCAACATTTTTGGTGAGAAACTCACTTCTAAAGTCCTTGGATAGCCTAGGCCGCTTACTTCTCCTTGGTTCAACTATTTCTTCAGAATCATCATATTCAAAAATAACGTTTCTGAGTCACCCCCACATTTATCATCCTTTCCACATGCTCGGGAATGGAACCTATGGTGAATGAATCTTCTTCACATACTTCATTGGGCACACCAGCTTTTATGGGAAACACATCCTCAATGAATGTAGCATCATGTAATTCCACAATCGTATTGACCTCATTGCCTGAGATACCAGATTTTACTATCAAAAATCTATAGGCATAGCTTGTCTCTACATACCCAAAGAATATGGTGTCAACCATTTTTGGCCCCCATCTCCTTTTTTGTTCAGGGACAAGTACCTTAGTGACGTGTATTTTACTACGCGCTTAAACGCAAGTATACGCGTCGAGTAATATAGGCCTTTGTGAGGCCCGAGTCGAACTCAGGGATACGTGAATTATTGGAGACTTCTACTAACTAATCGCAATCAGCTAGGCCGAATAACAAAGTAAGGGTTGTTGTCGAAATTAAAAGAAAATCAAACGAAATAAAGAACAATTGATTAAAGGTTAGTTTAATCAATTCAAAAGGATATCTTTAGGATGGCGGTTTCACCGCGGGTCAACATTGTATTAGGTTTTATATAATTCCTCACTCTTCTCTCTCTATCCGGGTAGTGGCCTGAAAACAGAATTACCCACTGTCGTGGTGTAATTCACTACTTAGGTTTAGGTTGATTCCACCGTCGTAGTAATCATTCCCCTAAACAAAGCGCATTATAAACGGTCTCTCAGTTCCCACCATTAATTTTACAACTCCTTTGTCAAGGGTTTTATTGATTAATGTAGGTTTCGTCTCTTTTCAACCGTTAATCCTTCTGTCGAAGTGGTTAAGGGCATTAAGTTATTATTATGGTGATCAAGCATAACAATATATATGGAGAAAACGAATCTATACCACGGATTCGAGAGAGAAAATGTGAATTATCAATATAAAATTGTCATACAATGCATTCCCGGGCTACTCCCGGTCCTAAAGATGGAGGGTTTTAGCCTCTCATGTTCATCTCACACGAATACATGGTAGAAATAGGGGACTTCATAAGAAAAACGTGAAACAAGTGGGAAAACCCCTGAACGGAGAAGAACCGGCAGATCCTTGGCATAGAATACGAGCTTCCCCTCCTGTCGGTGGTGGAATTCATCTTCGGCAGCGTCCGAATCACCCGGGATGAGCTTCTGGCCTCCGTTCTCCTTTCTCCCCTTCCTCGGCACTCGTGCAATGCGATATGAGATGATCCCCTCGTCTGGGCGGCCGTCATTAGGTATAAGTCCCGAATTAGGTCGTCAAATAACTCCAGCCGTCCGATTGAGATCAAAACGAATCCAACGCATATCTGCCGGCGTCGATACCATCGACGCGGGTCGATGGTATCGACCCAGCGGATTAGCGGCAGCTTTCCTTTCTTTTAGTCTGAGCGCCTGTGGTCATCTCGATACCATCGACTTGGGTCGATGGTATCGACTCTCTTTAGCGTCGGTTGTTGTCGTTTAGCGACGCTGTAGCTCTCCATGTGTCGATGGCATCGACTTGGGTCGATGGTATCGACATCTTCCTCGCCAGCAACCTGAAGGGATCTCAATACCATCGACTTGAGTGTCGATGGTATCGACTCTGTGCTGCTCCTCTCGGCTGGCAACCTGTGGCTTGGTCGATAGTATCGACTTCCGTCGATGGTATCGACGGAAGCAAATACTTGTTTTTCCTGAAATTTCACAACAAGACCAAGTAAATCCACACAATAATAATATTATGATAAATAATGCTCAAAATAGTAAGACAAAAGGGAATTTGACATAATATGAAGGCAAAGACCGAAATGAGTGAATTATGCAATATTATCCATAAAAATGAATAATTAGAGCATAAAACACATATGAAAAAGGTCTATAAATGCGACTCAAAATCATCGCATCAAACTCCCCTAAGCTTAAACATTGCTCGCCCTCGAGCAACTAATCCTTAGAATAGAATTGCAGATGTCAACTAAAAATCAACACACCAACCCACATCCCATGTGACTCCCACTGAACGTTCTCAAACCGGCCTTCTCTAACCACAGAACAGTAATTACCCTAAAGGCGACAATAATCATCCATAAGAGAAATTATCCTTAAAACCGATGAACACTATCACATAAGGCAGTTAACATAATAAAACTCGTCGTTTCAGCATTGGTGCATCTTGTGATCGCCTACACTACATTGCTCGCCCTAACTACCATCTACATGGAAGCAGTTCTCCTGATAATCATTAGTGAGGAGAAATTCACGGTGGCCTACCAATCCGAGCAACAGGTGGATGGAATGGGTAGTTCATGGAAGAACTTGGAAGTATTGCACAATTTCAATATGCTTGAAAACAAAATGTCCTAAATGATGCAAATGCACATTAGAAATGCCCTAATGCTTAAAATTGGGTGAAATGATGCATGCACTAACCTTCCACCTCAAAATGAGATGGAAATCTAATTAAGCCACATCATGTACTCAATTTTCCTATAATGCGAGTGATATCATGTTCCTTTCTCCCTCTTATTCCATTTCCTTCTAAATTCTCTTTCTTTTTTTTTTCTTTTCTCAATTTTTTTGGCTTTTCAGAAAAAAAAAATTTCTTCTCTTTTTTTCTTGTAGCCCACATATCCATAATTGCCTAGAAATACATGTATTGGGCTGTTTTCTTCATGATTGGAATCTTTGCGATATTTCGAAGGTATGGAACAGTTTAGATCACTTTTGAAGAAAAATTGAGATACATGGTGTACTTTATGCACGATAATCATGAAAGTCATGAGTGCAACTACATGGCATGCACCTAAAGGTAATGTGCATGAATCCCTATATTTTTCTCTTTTTATGCAAAAGTATGGAAAATATCAATGCAATTCCTATCTAAATGCTATGCACACAAGAAGGAATTAAAATTGTACTTTACTTCCAATTCTTAGGTGGATTATGGAAAAATGAAGTGGAATGATCACAAGATTAGATGACTGAACCTTAGAAGAGTATTATGTGTCCCTCCTTACTGACATGTGTAGTAGTTTAGAGGGTTCTCTCTCTTACATCCGATTAAGGTCTCATTACCATTTGATTAGATTAGGCTCAAACAACCGTTTCTATCCACTTTTCATGAGTCAATGGGATTATAAGTGTGACATATTGTTTTAAAGTTGACATAATCAATCATTTTCATAGGATAAGTTCCCCAAGGATAACCAAGTCAAGCTATCCAAAAGACACAAAAATTTTAAAATTCCCTTAAATTTCCCATGAATTAACAGCAAGATGAAAAACTTTTACGACCTCCACAGTTACACTAGATAGATGTGGATCCTAAAAAAAAAAAACTAAAAATGCAAGAAACAAATAACACTGCTAAAAACTAACAACAATAACAGAAAAGATAGAGTTGTTCCAGCTACCCCCCTAAGCTTGATTCCGACTATGGCCTCATAGTCAAAAACAAACCTAAGGGTGGAACAGAGATACCCTGATCAATCCTGTGCAGGAGGAGGCGAGTACTGCGGGGCCGTAGGATCCCAAGACGGATACTCCCCCTGGAAGCTTGGATCATATTGGGTCCTCGGCGGAGGCTGTGGATAGCCTCCAAAGTAGTCCTGACTCCAGTAATGGTCATAAAAGGGCTCCTGCTGCATCTCCATCCTTTGCAACCGGTTGTGTATTTGCTCTTGGTTGGCGAGGATGAGACGTTCATTCTCGAACATAGCCCGTTGATTATCAAGTACCTGGCTCGTAGTATCATGAATACCGGTATACATAGACATGTGCTGCTGCTGAGTCTGCTGTATATCCTGCAGCATCGTGTACATTCCCTGCATGGAGTAGGGATCCTCGGCTGGCTGCGAGGGCTGTGGTGATGGAAGCGGGGGCTGTGATGATGAAGATGCACCCGGATGCATCCTTGGACGCTTCCGTGGTGCTACACGTGCTCGAAGAGGTGTGAAAGCCTACTCTTCCTCCTCAGCCTCGCCTCCTTGCTCGTCGTTGCCGCCTTCTTCTTCGGAGGACTCGATGGCTATGATTGGCCACCGGAAATGCTGCGCACCCTCGATGTTGAAGACGTCGTCTGGCAGTGAGAGCTCCTGGTAAGCTTGGTTGATGTGGCAATGTGCGTACGCCAACCCATCCCGGAGAAGGATAAGGTTTGAACGGTGCAAGTGTTGCACGTTCACCTTACTTCTTGTGGAAATCGGAGTCATGGACTGAAAATTCAGCCCCAAGTAGGACGCCAACTTGGTGATGAGCCCACCAAAATGGATCGGAGCCTTCCTTGTACTCCTCTTCACTGCCAGGACGCGCTGTAGCCAGAACGCCCCCCAGTTGCATGGTTGTCGCTTCAGGAGTGCGTAGAGGAAGAAGAGATCGCTCTCCTAAAACTTGCTCAACGCCAAATCACTCCGAGCGAAGAACGTCAAGCTCAACATCCGGTGAAGAACCCGGACGAAAGGGTGCTCAAAATCTGCTACCGCTGCATTATGGTAGCTCACGGTCTTTCCTGCCGGCACTGTAACTAGCTCGGAGAAGATCATGTCATAGTCAGTGCGGGAATCTGGGCGTCGGTGATCATGTTGGGAGTGGTTCCAGTTAAAGATGTTGTTGAACTGGACCAGCGTGATGTTGTAGTTGTTGTTGAACAGCCGGAAGGACACCCGGCCCCTGATCCACTCACGATCCGACGCCACCACGTCGTTGGGCACGACGCAGACGTCGAGGGACGCCATAAACTCCTCCACCAATTCCTTGTAGGTGGCCCATTCGCCGAAGAACGGCTGCCCATCCGCATGGCGCTCCAGCTCGCCTGGCCTTATGCTGGTGTGGCGTGCTTGTCCGTGAAGCACATAGGCCAAGTTGGCCTCGAAACCAAGCTCCTGAAGCATGCCCCGGTCCACATACCGGGTCGGCTCAATCTTCCGCTTCATAATCTCCTCGTAGACCTTCCTTGCCTCCATGGAAGGGTGAATCAGGCGTGGGCGAGGAACGGAAGCGGTCGGGGGAGGAACAAACTCCTCGATCTCCATGGGATTTGCGCGCGATGACGAAGCTCCGGCGGCATGCACCATGGTTGCGAGAAGATGGTATTAGAAAAAGAGATCTCGGGGAAGATGAAGAAGTGATTCTCCGCTCGGTGAAGATCCCTACTCGTTGTCGTTGCTCTTCAGTCTTGGAGGGCTCGGGGGAGTGCTCGGCGCAAAGGAGGACGTTTGATCTGAAGGTGTGATGTCAAATGACGTTGCAATTCTCCTTAAATAGACTTGGCCGGCGCTACTGTTGACCCGTCGATACCATCGACGCGGGTCGATGGTATCGACACGTCTCGCTGGTATCCGCCTCCCTCGCGAGTATCGATGGCTGACGTTTGCTGGATCGAGAAACCCGGATTGCTGACGTGTCGATACCATCGACCGAAGTCGATAGTATCGACGCAGCACCCGGATCGCTGACGTGGACTCGCTATCGTCGTCGATGTCTTGGCGCGGATCGGTGACATGGATGTCGATACCATCGACGAGGGTCGATGGTATCGACTGCTTTTATTGCGACACCGCCGTTTTGTTGCATTCAACCTGTGATCATGTCGATACCATCGACGAGGCCGTCGATGGTATCGAGTTGACTGAGCAAAATTCGTCTGAACTTCTCCAGAGATCTCGATGGTATCGACTGGCGTGTCGATACCATCGACATTTTGTCGCAACCTGCCTGTAGGTATGTCGATACCATCGACGGGGGCGTCGATAGTATCGACTCAGTGCGATTTTTGCAGCTGTCAACCTGAACCCATGTCGATACCATCGACCAGTGTGTCGATGGTATCGACCCTGCCTGTGCCTGCACATTGAACAAACGGATCAAGGTATCTTCTTTAAACTAAAATTTAAACGAAATAAAAGCAATCTATAACTACAACTAAACTATCCTAATGTACCAATGGTTGGGTTTCCTCCCAACAAGCTCCCTTATTTAACGTCTTAGGCTAGACGGTGTGACAATCATCATCTTTTCACCTTGGGAACTGCACTTAGAGGATCATTCGGTAATTTGAATTCAACACGATCTCCTCCAATGCCCAAAGACAGAGTACCTCTCCCTAAGGCAGTCACGACATCTGCCGTTGCTTGAAACGGTCTTCCTAGAAGAATTTCACAGCTTTGGAGTGGTGGCATATCCATGACGACAAAGTCCACTGGAAATATGAATCTATCCAGTTTGACTAGAACATCTTCACATACTCCATAGGGTCTCACTGTAGACCCATCCGCCAATTCAATTGTAGCAGCCAACTTCTTTATCTCTTTTAACCCCATCTTTCGAAATGTAGCCAAAGGCATGAGATTTATGCTAGCGCCAGAGTCACATTGCGCTTTAGGGAAATGTTGACCACCTATTGAACACGGAATATAAAAACCTCCTGGGTCCTTTCTCTTCTTTGGTGAACTCCCTTGGATCATAGAGCTCACCGTCTCATTCATCCAATAAATTTCATCGTCTTTTATCTGCCTCTTCTTATTGATGATTTCCTTGATGAACCTCCCATAGGCGGGTACTTTCTCGATCATCTCCACTAATGGAATATTGATGTGGAGTTTTCGAAATATCTCCAGAAATTTCTTAAAGTGACGATGCTCTTTCTTTGACTTAGAATTTACCGGATCTAAAACATCAGCTGCATCAACACGCCTGTGAGGTGGCACATAAGAGCTTTTCGGGGGTACCTCCCCTAATCTTGCTTCAATCATTCCCTCGGATGTGGGCCTTGACGAGATATCCTCAATGGTAGCAGCTTGTTGTGGATTCTCTTTCACATTTTCTGTCTCTGCACATGCACAAACAACTTGCACTTCTTCATCTTGCCTACATGGAGATATAGTATTCACAACTCTTTGTGATTTCCTAAAGAAAGGGTTTCCACCAGGCAATCCATAGTAAGTGCGTGGATATGGTATTGCTGGTGTTGCATTCACATTGAAAGTCATTTTTCTTTCTTCTACAGCTTCTTGCACCTGAGATTCCTCCTCATTTCTCACCACAGACATGTACTTGACCTGATGGTGTGCTTGTGTCATCCATTGATAACCTCCTATTTTAGTAGTTTATCTTAGTCTTTTTCTTTAGTTTTCCATACTCTTTCTACATTTATATTGTACTTAAACCTAATTTTACCCCTTTTTGTAAATACATCATCAAACTAACTTTTCCTTTTATAATTGCAGAAAAAGCACAAAAAAATAACAAAAGAACAAACCAGCCCAAGGGTCGAGCAGATCCAAACGGTCCCAAGACCGCATGGAGTTCAAACGGTCCCGAGACCGCATGAAGCCAAACGGTCCCAAGACCGCATGGAGTTCAAACGGTCCCGAGACCGCATGAAGCCAAACGGTCCCAAGACCGCATGGAGTTCAAAAGGTCCCGAGACCGCACGAAGCCAAACGGTCCCAAGACCGCATGGAGTTCAAACGGTCCCGAGACCGCATGAAGCCAAACGGTCCCAAGACAGCATGGAGTTCAAACGGTCCGGAGACCGCATGAAGCCAAACGGTCCCAAGACCGCATGGAGTTCAAACGGTCCCGAGACCGCATGAAGCCAAACGGTCCCAAGACCGCATGGAGTTCAAACGGTCCCGAGACCGCATGAAGCCAAACGGTCCCAAGACCGCATGGAGTTCAAACGGTCCCGAGACCGCATGAAGCCAAACGGTCCCAAGACCGCATGGAGTTCAAACGGTCCGGAGACCGCATGAAGCCAAACGGTCCCAAGACCGCATGAAGCTCAAACGGTCTCAAGACCGTTTGACGCCGAACGATCTCAAGACCGTTTGACGCCAAACGATCTCAAGACCGTTTGACGCCGAACGATCTCAAGACCGTTTGACGCCAAACGGTCCCAAGACCGTTTGAGCCCAAACGGTCTCCAAACCGTTTGGATCTCACTCAAAGCCTATAAATAAGACCTCAGGGCCGTTCATAAAGAGTCCAGACGTCCAGAGGCTGTCTCTCCACTACCAGAACAACTCCATCCATCACTCGAGGCTGCCGGTCTGAGACTCACGTCCATTGCAAGCTACTTTCTCTCTCATCAACAAGGAAGGTGAGAGGAGAAGATCCGTCATCAAGCAAGCTACAAGGAGTGGAGATCGTTGCTCTCTCCACCAAGGGTTCAACCTTCTCTCCTCAGTGGAGATGATGTTCTTTCTATCTCTTCTTGCCTCCTTCTTTGTTGCTCCCTCTATGAGGAGCGAGTAGTTCCATCCACTGGGGCGCGGGGACTAACCCCGCTGCCCATGTTTTGTATTATGTACTGTAAAAAAGATGTTATCATTTCGTTTTAATACTAAATCGTTTCACACATGCTTGAATGATGGCCACGTTCTTGTATGCATTTATTGTCTTTCGTTGTGGTTTGTCTACGACCGCTATCGAGGCTTGAATACCGATTTAGTGTTGGTTTCTGGTGTGTGTATCCACCACGCATCCGTTTCGGTGTCTAGAAGTGTATCTCAAAGAGTGGAGTAAACTCACTATCATCTGGCACACTCCCATCTGTATGGAAGAGACCTTTGGTAAGTCGAGGAACACACTTTGCGAGGGGAATGATGTAAAGCATGTGACCATTCGTTCGGGGATGGCTGGCGTTGCATCATTCCCGCACTTCTCGTAGCTAGGTTATCCCTCACCGGAAACTAGGCCTACAAAGACGCTATTCGATTTGGTAATTATCGCTCGCTTGTTAGTTTTAGATGCACGTTTCTTGAGGTTGAGTAAGATTCTCTCTTCGGAGACTACATCCTTCAGTGACGCGTAGTGATGTACCGCATGAGAGTTACTTAACCCTTGGAGGATGAGATGCATTGCCCTTTTCTTATATGGGCATTGGTCTTGTGGAACATCGAAGGGTGCAATGCATCGCTCTTGTCTTATATGGGCATCGGTCTTGTGGAACACCCTTGGATGCAACGCAACGCTCTTGTCTTATAAGGCATCGGTCTTGTGGAAACATCCATGCATCTAGCTTATAAGTCTTGCTTAGTACATATACAATGCATGTGTAGCGGTGGTAAATACCTGCTTAACCCCAGTGATTCATCATCATTTGTTAACTCTTAAGATTTACTTGCTTTATTTACTTTCTTGCTTTACTTTCTTTGTACTTAGTTTAAAACAACCAAATCAAACTTTCGATCTAAATATCAATCTTTAAGTTGTTAAGTAAAGGCTAAACGTTTTCCATCTTGACTTCGTCAAGACCGTTGTCCCGAGGATTCGACCCTTAACTATACTACGATAAGACTTCCACATGTCTTAGCACATGTGGGTGGAGTTCTTACCATAGTACTAGCAAGGGTAAACTTAGAGACTCATCATCTCTAGGATTTTTAGTGGTAAGTAAAACGAACCATCAAAAATTGGCGCCGTTGCCGGGGACAACGGAACTTTTTAGTCTTTACTTACCAATTTCTTGGTTGATTAGGATTTTACACTTTTTCTTAATAACCAATCCAATATTTCTTGATCTTTTTCATTTCCTTCCATTTTTCCTAACTTGAGATTTTCCTTCTACTCAGGTAGAAAACGTGTATGCAACCCCCGCATAGCATCGGATTCTCCCCTGAACCAGAATACGATTCTGAGGTAGAAAGAAGTTTTCACCGAAGGAATAGACTAAACCGCCAAAGAGCCAGACAGATGGCCGAAGAGCAACGCCTTGTTGCAGAAAGAGTCGACGCCGCCATAGCAGCACAACGAGCACAACTCATTGCTGACACTCGTGCTCAGGTGCAAGCTGAGATCCGAGCTGAAGTACAAGCACGCATCCAAGCAGAGCAAGCTGCTGCTCAACTCGCGTTAAGAAACAAGCAACTTCGGGATTACGCCGTCCCGAAGAATTACGAAGATAACCATCCGGTCCGGCCTCCGATCATTAACATCCCACACTTTGAGATCCGGACCCAATGGATTCAGATTATGCAAGGGATTTCTTTCTCTGGATGTTCTGGAGACGACTGCATGGACCACCTGAAACGGTTTAAGGCATTATGCTGACTGGTCCCACAAGCTGGCATTGCTTTCGACGCAATAATGCTCCATCTGTTTCATTTCACTCTATCTGGAAGGGCCTTAAGTTGGTATAATTCATTGGATAGAGAACCCATTATCACCACCAGGGCCCCTCTAGAGGAGAAATTCCTGGAGAAGTTCTTTCC
Source organism: Alisma plantago-aquatica (assembly GCA_963693085.1). Taxonomy (NCBI): domain Eukaryota; kingdom Viridiplantae; phylum Streptophyta; class Magnoliopsida; order Alismatales; family Alismataceae; genus Alisma; species Alisma plantago-aquatica. The sequence continues at coordinate 59,369,103 of OY856410.1, read as the reverse complement.
ACCCTCGCTTACTTACGAAATCAGAGGGCAGATCAACCATTTCTCTCAACTTCCTGGAGAGACCCTCGCCGAGGCATGGGAAAGATTCAAAGAACTTCTTCGAAAATGTCCTCATCATGGGATTTCGCAAAATCAACTGATTGAGACCTTTTATCGGGGGGTAAATGATGACATTAAACAGTTCCTAGATTCCTCATCTGGAGGAAATTTCATGAGGAAAAACTATGAAGACGCCTGGAAGATCGTCACTTTAGGGGCTGAAAACCAGTCCAACTGGGGGCGAACAGCCGGAAAAGGCGTCCTCAAAGTCTTTAAAGCTGAGGAATCCACGGAATTAAAGTCTATAGCAGAGGCTCTGAAAGCAATCGCCCATAAACAGCAAACCCTTGAATCATCTCTAGGGGAATTCAACAAGAAACAAACCCCGCAGCTGCATCAAGTCAAAGCTGTCACAGGTTCCTGTGAAGCTTGTCATGCATCAGATCATCCGACCTTATCCTGCGGAATGCTCTATAGTGTGATGATGGATCTTCATCCCCCACCACAACCCTATGAGGCCATCACTAATCAGATTGAAGATCAGACTCCGGAGCAAGTCAACTCTATCCATACTATTCCCGGGCAAGTCTACTATAATCCCAGTCAACCAAGGAACCATCCTGGATTCCAGTATGGGAACCCTTCTGGGACTGCAAACCCGCAACACCAGACTCAAGGGGGATTTGACAGTAGGTTGCCTCCTGGGTTATCAAACAATCAAGGGAATCCAAGAAACAACTTCCCTAGGGTTAACTACCCTAGAAATCAGTCAGCCTACTACCAGTACACTCACCCCCCGCTTCACCCACAATTGCATGTTCAACAATACCAACAACAAAATTCTCAGAAGAATGTTACCACGCAGCCGGAAGATGAGCTATCTTTGATAAAGCAAATGCTTCAGTCTCAGCAAACTATGCTAGCTAGCCAGCAAGCCCAACAAAGGGCAGTTGAAACCCAGCTAGCTCAGATCGCTGCACAGTTGAAGTCTTCGGCTGGTGTTTCTGATAGGCAGCCTGAACCAAATGGGCAAAATGAACACGAACAGCTGAACGCCATCACCACAAGGTCGGGACGCATTCTGCCTGAACCCATCAAGATCACTCTAGATGATGATGATGTGCCCATTCTTTTGACAAAAGAGATCTCACAACAAGAGATTGGGAAATCTCCCGAAAACACCGAGGACAAAAACAAAGAGTATGTACCCACAGAACCCAAGGTCCCGCAATTCAAACCAAGGATTCCATATCCAGGCAGACTGCAAGAAACAAAAATGGATGCCAGGTTTCAGAAATTCAAGGAAGCAATGAAGAAACTTTATATCGATATCCCACTCCTCGACGCTCTATCCGAAGTACCAGCATGGGCAAGGTATCTCAAAACTTTGCTATCACGTAAGTATATCACCAAAGAGCAGGAAACCGTCAAGCTTGCCCAAACCACCTCGGACATCATCTTGAACAAACTGCCCAAAAAGAAGAAGGACCCAGGTTCTTTCGGAATCCAATGTTGCATTGGAAACGCATCCACAAAGAAAGGATTAGCTGACCTCGGGGCTAGTATATCCATTATGCCTTTCTCAATGTGCCAACGCCTCGGTTTCACAGATCTGCTACCTACAGCAATGACTATTCAACTTGCTGACTCCACCATAACTGCACCTTTGGGAATCATTGAAGACGTTCCAGTAAGAATAGGCAAGGATGCTTACGTTCCATGTGATTTTGTCATCATGGATATTAAAGAGGACTTGAGATATCCGATCATTTTCGGCAGGCCTTTCCTAGCTACAGCCAGAGCACTAATCGATGTCGAAGCCGGAACTATCATCCTTAGGCTCGGAAAGGAAGCCATTCAATTCCGTGTCCTTGACAGCATGAAAGGCCCTAACATTCAAGAAGAAGTCTTTCTTTTAGACGCAATCCAACAAATGTCGCAACTAGAAATCTCCGAGCCAATCGACGAACTTGAAAATGCTCTTATCAATCCTGAAGTCGAGTTCTCTGCAAATGAGCTAGTCCAGCAATGCATCCAATATCTAGAAAAGGTAGAAGAAGCACCCAAGGCTACCTTTGAAGAGCTTAAAGCCATAACGACTATTGAAGAAGCAGAACCACCAAAAACCCCTGAATTGAAGACCTTACCCACAGGGCTCAAATATGTTTTCCTGGATAAGGAAGAGCTATGCCCAGTTATTATCAGCTCCACCCTCACCGAAGACCAAGAAGCCAGACTTCTAGACAAACTAAGGAAACACAAAAAGATCATTGGTTATAAAATAACCGACCTCACAGGCATAAATCCGGCTCTGTGTATGCACAAGCTTCCTATGGTTGAAGAATTCAAACCCACTCGCGAACATCAAAGAAAACTGAACCCAAATTTAAAAGAGGTAGTCCGTTTGGAAGTCCTCAAACTGCTTAAAGCTGGTATGATCTACCCTATCTCCGACTCTCAGTGGGTTAGTCCAGTTCAAGTTGTCCCAAAGAAAGGGGGCACTACTGTAGTGATCAACGATAAAAATGAGCTCGTACCTACTAGGACTGTAACGGGGTGGAGAATGTGCATCGATTATAGGAAGTTGAATAAAGCTACAAGGAAAGACCACTACCCTCTACCCTTTCTAGACGAAGTCCTGGAGCGCTTGGCCCACCAAAAATATTTTTGTTATCTCGATGGTTATTATGGGTTCTACCAAATACCCATACATCCAGAGGACCAAGAAAAAACCACCTTCACTTGTCCCTTCGGGACATATGCTTTCAGAAGAATGCCATTCGGGCTATGTAACGCTCCTGCTACTTTCCAACGCTGCATGTCCGCCATTTTCGCCGGATTAACTGAATCTATTATGGAAGTCTTTATGGATGATTTCTCTGTTTATGGAGAGTCTTTCGATAACTGTCTAAATAATCTCGAACAAGTCCTGCAACGTTGCAAGGAAACAAACCTTATCCTGAACTGGGAAAAATGCCATTTCATGGTAACAGAGGGTATCGTCCTCGGACATAGAGTAAGTGATAGAGGGATCGAGGTCGACAAAGCAAAGATTGATGTCATCTCGAAGTTGTCACCTCCGAAGGACATAAGAGGAGTTCGAGCTTTCCTAGGTCATGCCGGGTTTTACAGAAGGTTCATCAAAGATTTCTCAAAAATAGCTAAACCCATGACCCAACTCCTGACAAAAGATGCCGAGTTTATTTTTGACCAAGAATGTATGCAAAGTTTCTCCACCCTTAAAGAAGCGCTAATTTCCGCACCTATTCTAAGGGCTCCAGACTGGTCGCAACCCTTTGAAATTATGTGTGACGCATGTGACTATGCCATAGGGGCCGTTTTAGGACAACGAATCGACAAGAAACCCTATGTCATCTACTATGCATCCAAAACGCTTGATGAAGCACAAAGAAACTACACGACCACGGAAAAAGAGTTCCTAGCTATCATCTACGCCTTCGAAAAATTCCGCTCTTACCTGATCGGCTCTAAGGTAATTGTCTACACTGACCATTCTGCTATCAGACATTTGATTCAGAAACAAGATGCCAAACCCAGGCTCATCCGCTGGGTATTGATGCTTCAAGAATTCGATCTAGAAATCAAAGATAAAAGTGGCGTAGAGAACGTTGTCGCCGATCACCTCAGTAGAATCGAGGTTGAAGACAAAGATAAAATCCCTATCAGGGACTCTCTTCCTGATGATCAACTTATGAAAGCCACTCATACTTTCCCTTGGTTTGCAGATATCGTCAATTATCTGGCCACAGGGATCATTCACCCGTCTGCTTCTTATCAAGATAAAAGGAAATTCCTTCATGACGTAAAACGTTATCATTGGGATGAACCCTACTTGTTCTACCTCTGTGCCGACGGACTTTTTCGTCGATGCCTTCCAGAAGAAGAAATAACATCGGTTTTGGAACACTGCCACTCCGGACCCACGGGGGGGCACATGGGCGCCAAGAAAACTGCCATAAAAGTTCTACAATCTGGTTTCTTTTGGCCCACCATATCAAAAGACTCACATAATTTTGTCAAATCCTGTGATAAATGCCAATTTTCGGGCAACATATCAAAAAGAGATGAAATGCCTCTTACCATGTGGCAGGAAATTGAGCTGTTTGATGTATGGGGGGTAGACTACATGGGACCTTTCCCCTCATCATATGGTTTCTCGTACATTTTGGTCGCTGTGGATTACGTCTCGAAGTGGGTCGAAGCTGTACCCACTGCATCTAATGACTCCAAACCTGTTGTCAAATTGTTCAAAGAAACCATCTTTCCAAGATTTGGAGTCCCAAGAACGGTCATATCTGATGGCGGAACCCATTTTCTGGAACGAAGTTTCGAAGCATTACTAAGAAGATATGGAGTCCATCACAAAGTTGCCACACCTTACCACCCGCAAACTAGTGGCCAAGTGGAAGTATCCAATAGACAGATAAAAGCGATTCTTGAAAAAACAGTGAACAAAAATCGCACTGATTGGTCCACCAAACTTTCTGACGCCCTCTGGGCATATCGTACGGCTTACAAAACACCAATTGGAACAACTCCGTTCCGCTTGGTGTACGGTAAATCATGTCATCTTCCAGTAGAACTGGAACATAAAGCCTGGTGGGCCATCAAGCAACTAAACTTCGACCTTAAAAGTGCAGGAGAGAACAGACAACTTCAACTACAGGAGCTAGAAGAACTCCGCATGACAGCATATCACAGTGCCAGAATCTATAAAGAGCAAACGAAAATGTGGCACGATGGACATCTTAGGAGAAAAGATATCACCGTTGGTGACAAAGTGCTCTTATTCAATTCCAAGCTCAAATTATTCCCCGGAAAGCTTCGAACAAGATGGTCCGGACCCTTCACTATAAAACATATCTACCCAACTGGAGCTGCCATTATCATCAACAACAACGGAGGAGAACGAACGGTCAACGGACACCGTTTAAAAAGATACTACACTCAGGAAGACAAAACACATCAACAAACCCTCGATGTCAGAAATGCTACGCCCACAATTTCGTCGAGCCAGTGACGTAAAACCAAGGCGCTTCTTGGGAGGCAACCCAAGACCTGAGTATCAATTTCTCCAATTTTCTAGTTTTATTCTCTCTTAATTTTGTTTTGCTTCTTAAGTTCTTTCATTACTAAATCTAAAAATACAAAAAAAAATATATACAAATATTTTTTTTTATGCTCCAAAAGGTCTTAAAACCGTTTGACCAAACGGTCCTCAAACCGTTTGGGGCCAAACGGTTTTGAAACCGTTGGGGACCAAACGGCCCTCAAACCGTTTGGGACCAAACGGTCCTAAAACCGTTTGGGACTAAACGGTCTTGAAACCGTTTGGGACCAAACGGTCTTGAAACCGTTTGGGACCAAACGGTCCTGAAACCGTTTGGGACCAAACGGTCTTGAAACCGTTTGGGACCAAACGGTCTTGAAACCGGTTGGGACCAAACGGTCCTCAAACCGTTTGGGACTAAACGGTCTTGAAACCGTTTGGGACCAAACGGTCCTCAAACCGTTTGGGACTAAACGGTCTTGAAACCGTTTGGGACCAAACGGTCCTCAAACCGTTTGGGACTAAACGGTCTTGAAACCGTTTGGAATACGTTAAGTCACCACTATAAATACCGACCCCGCATCTCCATCTTCCTCTCTTCGAATCTTCACACTCTACAGTCTTTTCGTGCGCATCACTTCACCTTTTTGCTTCTTTGCCTCCGCGCAAGCTTCTCAATCCACCTCCCACAAGATTGTCCGGCGACCCCAAGCACGCTGCTCGCTCCGCACCACCTTCGCGTCGTCGTCAAATGATGTTCTTCGTTGCCGTGCCGTTCTGTCGCCACTATCGCGCCAGTCGCCGTTTCCTCCACCCACCTTCAAACCCTCGCCCCGTTCCACCTTCACCCCGTTCCACCTCCCCCCCCGCGCCGGCGACCTGCGGCTCCTTGCTTTCCAAGCGGTCCTCCAACCGTTTGGGACCAAACGGTCCTCAAACCGTTTGGAGCTTTCGTGTAATCAAGCAGCACATATCGCCATACACTCCTTTGCAATTTTGTCTTGATATTGTCTAGCAGATTCGTTGCTAGAATTGCAGATTTCGTCTACAATATCAAGACACAATTGCAAAGGAATGCACTGCGACATCCATAAAGCTCCTGAGTCAGCGCTACAAGGCACCTCGATTCGCATCCACTCTACTCCAATCTCCAGGGGTTACCGCAATTTTGGCTTAACTCGCAGCCCTTGTTCAAATGACTCTCCACCTATCACTTTCCCACTCTGAGGACAGAGTGTGTGATGAGTTAGGGGGGGGGTCATCAGACAAGGGCTAGGTATCAATCTCTATACACCCTTTTCCTTAAAATAAATCACCTCAACTAACTCTAGAATCATGTTAGTCTCCACAAGTATTTAGCACTTAGACATCAAATGGCGATTTATCAACCCCCATCCACTATGGATCCTATATTTTTGCTCCATTTCTTTATCTGACTCCCCATAGGTCAAAATCAGGGCAGAAATAAGCCGAGATCTCAAGGATGAGAGGGAAATCAGGCAACTTCCAAGTCAAAAAGCTCTGCAAGTGGACCACAAACCAAACAAGTGCATGCTGAAAAACTTTAAGAACAACTTTCCTCTCTTCAAAATAAAAGAGGCTTGGCCGCCCAAAATAAATCCTCATCCCAAAACCCAAGCCTGTGAGTTTTCGAATAAAAGCCAGAGAGACGAATAAAATCATGAGAGTTGTGCCACGAATAAGGACCTATATAAAGAACTGATAAAGGGCTCACCCGGCCGGCACATTCCGCTGCCCTCACAAAGGCAGATGCGTCGCGTCCGGTAGTGAAACCCTAAAAGTTCCAAGTATATGAAAAGGCTAATAAAGGACTTGCCCGGCCGGTACATTCAGCTGCCCTCATAAAGGCAGATGTGTCGTGTCCGGTAGTGAGATCCTAAAAAGCATAGACAGCCCCTCCCCCACTCGAAGGGGAGTTACACTTCAAAGCCTTTAGCCAACCCTCATACCCTCTCTAGCTTCCAATAGGTTTCCAGAGAGGTATAAAGTTGATTAGAGTCAACAGCATGCACAAAATAAATGTGGTCCCAAGGCAAACTTTGAGATACGGAAAAACCTGAAATCCAAGCAACTCTCGAAATCCAAAAGGATCAAGGCATGCAATAAGCCTAGATACGACCCCTGGGGAACTCAGGTCAAGAATTGAAGCAAGAGTACGGAAATTTTAATTAAGATCGCCGCGCCATTTCATGCCTCAGCTCTATCTAACTTGAGGACAAGCTAGACTCTAAGTTAGGGGGGGTGATAACCTCCTATTTTAGTAGTTTATCTTAGTCTTTTTCTTTAGTTTTCCATACTCTTTCTACATTTATATTGTACTTAAACCTAATTTTACCCCTTTTTGTAAATACATCATCAAACTAACTTTTCCTTTTATAATTGCAGAAAAAGCACAAAAAAATAACAAAAGAACAAACCAGCCCAAGGGTCGAGCAGATCCAAACGGTCCCAAGACCGCATGGAGTTCAAACGGTCCCGAGACCGCATGAAGCCAAACGGTCCCAAGACCGCATGGAGTTCAAACGGTCCCGAGACCGCATGAAGCCAAACGGTCCCAAGACCGCATGGAGTTCAAACGGTCCCGAGACCGCACGAAGCCAAACGGTCCCAAGACCGCATGGAGTTCAAACGGTCCCGAGACCGCATGAAGCCAAACGGTCCCAAGACCGCATGGAGTTCAAACGGTCCGGAGACCGCATGAAGCCAAACGGTCCCAAGACCGCATGGAGTTCAAACGGTCCCGAGACCGCATGAAGCCAAACGGTCCCAAGACCGCATGGAGTTCAAACGGTCCCGAGACCGCATGAAGCCAAACGGTCCCAAGACCGCATGGAGTTCAAACGGTCCCGAGACCGCATGAAGCCAAACGGTCCCAAGACCGCATGGAGTTCAAACGGTCCGGAGACCGCATGAAGCCAAACGGTCCCAAGACCGCATGAAGCTCAAACGGTCTCAAGACCGTTTGACGCCGAACGATCTCAAGACCGTTTGACGCCAAACGATCTCAAGACCGTTTGACGCCGAACGATCTCAAGACCGTTTGACGCCAAACGGTCCCAAGACCGTTTGAGCCCAAACGGTCTCCAAACCGTTTGGATCTCACTCAAAGCCTATAAATAAGACCTCAGGGCCGTTCATAAAGAGTCCAGACGTCCAGAGGCTGTCTCTCCACTACCAGAACAACTCCATCCATCACTCGAGGCTGCCGGTCTGAGACTCACATCCATTGCAAGCTACTTTCTCTCTCATCAACAAGGAAGGTGAGAGGAGAAGATCCGTCATCAAGCAAGCTACAAGGAGTGGAGATCGTTGCTCTCTCCACCAAGGGTTCAACCTTCTCTCCTCAGTGGAGATGATGTTCTTTCTATCTCTTCTTGCCTCCTTCTTTGTTGCTCCCTCTATGAGGAGCGAGTAGTTCCATCCACTGGGGCGCGGGGACTAGCCCCGCTGCCCATGTTTTGTATTATGTACTGTAAAAAAGATGTTATCATTTCGTTTTAATACTAAATCGTTTCACACATGCTTGAATGATGGCCACGTTCTTGTATGCATTTATTGTCTTTCGTTGTGGTTTGTCTACGACCGCTATCGAGGCTTGAATACCGATTTAGTGTTGGTTTCTGGTGTGTGTATCCACCACGCATCCGTTTCGGTGTCTAGAAGTGTATCTCAAAGAGTGGAGTAAACTCACTATCATCTGGCACACTCCCATCTGTATGGAAGAGACCTTTGGTAAGTCGAGGAACACACTTTGCGAGGGGAATGATGTAAAGCATGTGACCATTCGTTCGGGGATGGCTGGCGTTGCATCATTCCCGCACTTCTCGTAGCTAGGTTATCCCTCACCGGAAACTAGGCCTACAAAGACGCTATTCGATTTGGTAATTATCGCTCGCTTGTTAGTTTTAGATGCACGTTTCTTGAGGTTGAGTAAGATTCTCTCTTCGGAGACTACATCCTTCAGTGACGCGTAGTGATGTACCGCATGAGAGTTACTTAACCCTTGGAGGATGAGATGCATTGCCCTTTTCTTATATGGGCATTGGTCTTGTGGAACATCGAAGGGTGCAATGCATCGCTCTTGTCTTATATGGGCATCGGTCTTGTGGAACACCCTTGGATGCAACGCAACACTCTTGTCTTATAAGGCATCGGTCTTGTGGAAACATCCATGCATCTAGCTTATAAGTCTTGCTTAGTACATATACAATGCATGTGTAGCGGTGGTAAATACCTGCTTAACCCCAGTGATTCATCATCATTTGTTAACTCTTAAGATTTACTTGCTTTATTTACTTTCTTGCTTTACTTTCTTTGTACTTAGTTTAAAACAACCAAATCAAACTTTCGATCTAAATATCAATCTTTAAGTTGTTAAGTAAAGGCTAAACGTTTTCCATCTTGACTTCGTCAAGACCGTTGTCCCGAGGATTCGACCCTTAACTATACTACGATAAGACTTCCACATGTCTTAGCACATGTGGGTGGAGTTCTTACCATAGTACTAGCAAGGCTAAACTTAGAGACTCATCATCTCTAAGATTTTTAGTGGTAAGTAAAACGAACCATCATCCGTCCTTGGATTCAACACTTTCTTACCGCTCCTCAATAGGATGGCCTTGGCCTGCTGGTTTCCCCCGGGAACATTGGTGTTCCCCGGAAAACCCGGATGTGCTGGCTTCTTCAAGCTTGCAATTTCAGCTGCCATCTGCGCCATGGAAGTCTCTATAGTTCTCATTTGAGCCCCATGACTTTGCAAAGTCTGCCCAAATTGGTTCATGAATTCACCCTGTTGCTTGATTTGTTGCCCAAATGTGTTCATTAACTCATGGTTTTGTTTAATGACCTGATTGAGAAACTCCGTGCTCTTGTCCTCTCTGGCTGGTGCAGGCTTGGCGTCCGGATCCTGCAGAAAATTATTTGGATCCTTCCATGAAAATTTCTTGTCCTTTCGCCATGAATAGTCATTGTTCCTGTACCCTTGCTGTTGCCTCATGTACTTGACTTGAGCCTCCTCCTCGGACTCATTGTCTTCCTTCTGCAGTAGCTTCTTTGCGAGAAGATCCATCTTCTCATTTAACTCTCTCATTGCCTTTGACTCACTGGCAACTCTTGCTTGCTCAACTGGGCCTCTCTCTCTTTCTCCCCAAGATTGCTTCCGTGCCATGTTCTTCAGTATTTCCCAGCATCTCGTATCAGTGTTGTTCAAGAAAAATCCTGAACCGGCTGAGTCTAAGTTGCTTCTATCATGCTCGGAGAGAGCAAAATAGAAGATCTTCACCTGTGTCTCCTTGTCCAGTCCATGATGTGGACATCTCCTCAACATGACCTGGAATCACTCCCAAGTCTCAGAATATGTTTCACCCGCCTGTTGGGTGAAATTGTGAATCTTCCTAATCATGTCATTGGTCTTCTCAGGAGGGAAAAACCTCTCGAAGAAAACCTCTACCATATGATCCCATGATTCAACAAACTCATCGTCGAGGTTATGTAGCCACTCTCTCGCTATTCCTGCCAGGGAACTTGGGAATAACTTGAGGTACAGAACATCCTGTGGGAACCTATCTATCTTCACCATATCACAGTTTTCAACAAACTGACTAATGTGTGCCACTGGATCCTCATTCTTCAGCCCGTGAAATGCGTTTGATTTAACCAAGTTAATCAATGCTGGATCGATCTTGTAGGTTGGAATGTTGAGCCCCTATTTCTTTATAGGCCCCTTTGAAGCTGATGAAGAAGATGCTTTGATCTTCTCCCATATCGTCTGTGGTTCAGCCATTTCTTCTACTTGCTCTTGCTCATATTCAGAATCTATGTCGCTTTGGTGATCTTGCTCGTAGTAGTCCTCGTCCTCTGGTCCCGGAGATGGAACCTCAGGTGTGCGATTCGCGTAGTCTGCGCTACGTGTATGCACCATGCAAAGTACCTGAAATAAGAAAATCGGGGTTCAGTACTATGCTTTGAACGAGTAAACACAATTATAGAGAAATTTAAGAATATTTAAAATTGTTTCAAAATAATAAAAAAAATGTGGCCTAGAGTGGCCGCTCTTAGCACTCAAAGTGCCAATAATTCGCCGTATCCCCGGCAACGGTGCCAAAAACTTGACGTGTATTTTACTACGCGCTTAAACGCAAGTATACGCGTCGAGTAATATAGGCCTTTGTGAGGCCCGAGTCGAACTCAGGGATACGTGAATTATTGGAGACTTCTACTAACTAATCGCAATCAGCTAGGCCGAATAACAAAGTAAGGGTTGTTGTCGAAATTAAAAGAAAATCAAACGAAATAAAAAAAACAATTGATTAAAGGTTAGTTTAATCAATTCAAAAGGATATCTTTAGGATGGCGGTTTCACCACGGGTCAACATTGTATTAGGTTTTATATAATTCCTCACTCTTCTCTCTCTATCCGGGTAGTGGCCTGAAAACAGAATTACCCACTGTCGTGGTGTAATTCACTACTTAGGTTTAGGTTGATTCCACCGTCGTAGTAATCATTCCCCTAAACAAAGCGCATTATAAACGGTCTCTCAGTTCCCACCATTAATTTTACAACTCCTTTGTCAAGGGTTTTATTGATTAATGTAGGTTTCGTCTCTTTTCAACCGTTAATCCTTCTGTCGAAGTGGTTAAGGGCATTAAGTTATTATTATGGTGATCAAGCATAACAATATATATGGAGAAAACGAATCTATACCACGGATTCGAGAGAGAAAATGTGAATTATCAATATAAAATTGTCATACAATGCATTCCCGGGCTACTCCCGGTCCTAAAGATGGAGGGTTTTAGCCTCTCATGTTCATCTCACACGAATACATGGTAGAAATAGGGGACTTCATAAGAAAAACGTGAAACAAGTGGGAAAACCCCTGAACGGAGAAGAACCGGCAGATCCTTGGCATAGAATACGAGCTTCCCCTCCTGTCGGTGGTGGAATTCGTCTTCGACAGCGTCCGAATCACCCGGGATGAGCTTCTGGCCTCCATTCTCCTTTCTCCCCTTCCTCGGCACTCGTGCAATGCGATATGAGATGATCCCCTCGTCTGGGCGGCCGTCATTAGGTATAAGTCCCGAATTAGGTCGTCAAATAACTCCAGCCGTCCGATTGAGATCAAAACGAATCCAACGCATATCTGCCGGCGTCGATACCATCGACGCGGGTCGATGGTATCGACCCAGCGGATTAGCGGCAGCTTTCCTTTCTTTTAGTCTGAGCGCCTGTGGTCATCTCGATACCATCGACTTGGGTCGATGGTATCGACTCTCTTTAGCGTCGGTTGTTGTCGTTTAGCGACGCTGTAGCTCTCCATGTGTCGATGGCATCGACTTGGGTCGATGGTATCGACAGCTTCCTCGCCAGCAACCTGAAGGGATCTCGATACCATCGATTTGAGTGTCGATGGTATCGACTCTGTGCTGCTCCTCTCGGCTGGCAACCTGTGGCTTGGTCGATAGTATCGACTTCCGTCGATGGTATCGACGGAAGCAAATACTTGTTTTTCCTGAAATTTCACAACAAGACCAAGTAAATCCACACAATAATAATATTATGATAAATAATGCTCAAAATAGTAAGACAAAAGGGAATTTGACATAATATGAAGGCAAAGACCGAAATGAGTGAATTATGCAATATTATCCATAAAAATGAATAATTAGAGCACAAAACACATATGAAAAAGGTCTATAAATGCGACTCAAAATCATCGCATCACTTAGCAAGGCACCCACACACTCGAAGGTATTTGAGACTCGGTTTTCTTCCTCTCCATAAATCAAATAGACTACTCTCTACATGTTTATGAGGAACCCTATTCAGAATATGGCAAATCATATTCAAAGCTTCCCCCCACATGAAGTTGGGTAGACCTAAGGTCTGGATCAAAGAATCAACCATATCTATTAGGGATTGATTTTTACGTTCAGCTATCCCATTAAATTGTGGTGAATAAGGAGCAGTGACCTCATGAACTATACGATGTGATTGGCAAAATTCCAAAAAAAAGTTCGAGGCATATTCTCCTCCCCTATTAGACCTTAATCTTTTAAGTATTTTGCCAGTTTGAGTTTCATCTTCTTTCTTATAAACTTTAAATTTATCCAATACCTCATCTTTACTTCTAAGTAAAAAAACATAACAATATCTACTTGCATCGTCAATAAAAATTATAAAATAACGTTTTTGATCCCTAGTAGTATTTCCATTAAATTCACAGATATCCATATGCACTAAATCCAAAATTTCCAAATTCATATTCACAAAATGAAAAGGCTTCCTAGGCAGTTTAGCTTGCACACAGATTTCACATTTATTATTGCTAATTTCATATTTAGGGATTAAACTTAGATTCATCATATGCTTCATTGAGGAAACATTAACATGTCCCAAACATGAATGTTAAATGTCAAATGATACAAGATTCATGCATACAAAATTATAATCATTCAAATTTAAAATGGAATTTGAAATAGGTTCAACATGAGTCTTAAATAAATTCTTTACATCACATAAATACCCCTTGACAAAAAATAAAAAATCACGAAGGCGTGTAATAATAGCCTTATTACATTTACAGTCTACTCTATAACCTTCCCTAACTAAATATATGCCACTAAGGATATTGCGTCTAATGGTTGGAACATGTCTGACCCTGTGAAGAGTCAACGCCTTCCCCGAAAGGAACTTCAAGTCCACCCGTCATTCACCTTTGACTTCTATAGAGATGGAATCACCCAAAGTCACAGATCGACCTCGAGAGGCCTGGTAAGACACCAATAGAGACTTATCAGCACACACATGTATGTTAGCCCTAGTATCAATTATCCAATAAAGTGGTTCAAAAATAGAAAGGATTTCAAGTTTAATAGAAACATACCCATCATTGAGGTTCAAGGATGTAGTCATCATATTGACCACAACCTCCTTAGTTGTAGATGTGGCAACTTTCTTTGCCTTCTGAGAAGGACAATCCTTGTTCCAGTGGCCAACCTGTCCACAAGTCCAACAAGGTTTGTACTTTAGTTTCTTCTGGATCTTGGCCTTAGGTTTATGTCCATTCTTATTTTTCTTATCTTTGGTGGTTTAGTAGTAGTAAAATTAACTGTAGGGTTTGTATCAGTAGGCACCTTGACTATCTTCTCCATTAAGTTTTCTTCTTATATGTTTATATCCATCATTAGTTCTTCCATTGTATGTGTCCCTTTGCGGTGCTTTAGAGATATACCAAACAATTCCCATGACTTAGAGAACTTATCTATGATAGACATAACACTGAATTTCTTGGGCAATACCATCTTGGCATCTGATAGTTCATGAACTAGGAGTTGAAGACCGAGTGTTTGATAAAAAACAGACTTACCCTCTACCATCTGAAACTTAAAAAATTTAGACACGCAGTACTTTTCAGCACCTTGGTTTTCAGTATTAGAATTCTTAATTAACGATTCTCACAAAACTTTAGACGTAGTGACAGATGACTTTGAGTAAAAGTCATACATCTTGTTATTTAAACCAAATAGAATCAAACTGCGACACGTTTTGTCACCCTTCTTCCAATTAGCAATTATATTTGCATTATCATGAATAGTATCATCAGATTTAGGTCCAGTTTCTTCTAAATACTGATCAAAACACGCAATATTCAACTAAATTTGCATCCGACTCTATCAACGGGTAAAGTTGGCACCAATAAATTTTTCTGGCGTACTGCTGGTATCAACTTTATTTCTAGAACCACCATGACCGACTATTGTTAATTAACGACAGAAAGTGATTTCTTTATGACTTTTTGAATAAAATTTAGGATTTACGTCGTTACATGCAACAACGATAGATGCAATGAATTAATTTTTACAGGCCATATCCAGATAAGAAGCAAAAGAATAAACAAAATAGGAGAAAATAAACTGAGTTAGGAACCCGACCAAATCGTTCGTTGAAAAATGAACATATTTTACTTAAAGAAATCAGCGTTGTGCAGTGCTCCAGGACAGACACCGTTCTCCCAGTGTTCCTGATCATGAACTTGAAGAGAAGTGTCACATTTGCACTACCACCAGTGCAGCCCAACAACCGCATGAACCACCGCCTTACAGGTTGTATCTTGAAGGATGCGAATGAACGGCCTTGTCATTTCCAAGAGAGATCTCCAAGCAACAAGCAGGAGCGACAACAACAGAATCTAAAATTAGGGCTCGCTAAACACTCACACGAACGAATGACGGCTGTGTTCGAAAAGAGATGTGTTTAACCCTAATGATTGGAGGTCTATTTATAGCCTTACACACCCCACTAATCCAATTCTCATTAAGACGCGACCACTCGGTTGCTCTTGTATATATCGCAGAAAATTTCGCAAAAGAGACATTTTTCATTTAAGATTAATAAATCCGAATAGGAAAGCAATAATTAATTAAATTATTAATTAATTACGTAGTTGTATCCTAGTGCAAAAAAAGACAAAAGTCATATTCCACAATCCACAAGCCCGTGCCCGTGCCGGGTGAGGCGAGGCATGGCGCGCATGTGTGTTTTGGTCACCCCACCCACCAAGAAGGTGAGTATACCCTCATCTTAGAACCCTTTGGACACTAGTGCCCCATGTGATCCTACATATAAATGGACCACAAAGGTTCTAGAAGTAAGCAATATGGGATAAAACTTTTTTGCCATTTGCACTAGAGACAAAACTACTTTTTTCACATGTACTAGCTGCACTGCATTGAGCTTAACCCATACTATATACATGGCTGCTACAGCCATGCATCTAACACATTTTGCAATACTCTTGTTTCTGGCCCTTTGTAATGTACATACTTATGAGTTGTTGCACCTTGCTTTATTTATCGTGTTCATCAACTCATGGTAGTCACAAAGAACAATGTCCGTTGCCTAGTCGGACCTCTTCAGAACGGCCACTGTATTGTCTCCTTCTTATGAAGGCCCTTTGATCTTCAGGTTACTCGAGTTCCTAATCTATTATCACATTACCAAAGCATCTGAATACCTTCGTTTTCATACGAAGTGAAACACAAAAACGGTTGTATGGTATGGATTGTAAGGGGAAACTACAGACGGCTACTTCTGCTGTCTACGCCAATGAAAGATTAGGAGCCGTTTCCAAGGGAAATTAAGGAAGACATCGACATTTTCCTTGGCCGTCGACAGAATGTGAAAAGCAGAAATTAAAATAAAGGAAACGTTCTGAAGATCAGCAAGTCTGTCGGCTGATAGTTGTTAATGCTACGCTAGCAACAACAACAGAGAAAACTATTGCGGAGAAGGTCACCCACGGAGGCCATGATTGTGACTGGAGGAACTCAAATTCGCCGCGTCGTCATTTGCTAGGGCTGTACTTAATTTTATACTTTCGGTAGACTCTCTTGGTTGCGTGGGAGATGTAGTTCGTAGGTTTAAGAATCCAACTTTTGTATACGAGAGGCCATGAACCGGCGAATAGATACTTTATTCGGGAAAATTAAACCGGAGGATGGAGACTGAGTCTTCACTCTTAGAAGAGTAGAATAGTAGATTATGTAGCAACTTGTGCTCCAATAAAGAGAAATAAAGTAACATGTCAAAAACAATCCTTGAAGATAATAGTAGCCTATAGAGAAAGAGGAAAGCTAGTAACAAGTAGTCCAAACTATATGGAGTTGTGTACATAGATATGAGGAAAAAATACTTACAAAAAGATTGTATGAATGCATGTCATACAACCATTGTAAATATACGTAACCCAATATGATTATAATAATAATTGTTAGGTAAAACAACTACAATACCACAATGCTATTTTTTACCATTGCACATTTCTCAAGAAACTGCCACTTAAAGTGGCACTTTTATTCATTAAGTAGAAAATTCACTTGATGGGGGTTTAACAAAGCATAATTTACTTCTGTTTTTGATAATATAATTATGAAAGTATGGGGTAAAATAACTACAATACAGCTATAACTGTGCGGCGATGGAGGGGGCGATTCCTAGGGTGACCGGCGGCACTGATCAAGCTGGCGGCGGGGGAAAGGACAACCCAACCTCCTACGCCAATGTTTTGAGATCCAGAAACGGGAACAAACCTCAACCAATGAACGAAGTTTCAGTCGCAAAAGAGGTTCGCCACTGGTCTGAAACCTTCTCAGAGAAACCATCAGCAAACCCAGCAACCCTCTCGAGGATAGAAATCGCCATGGAGGATGGCAAGCTAATATACCCCAAAGCCATTGCGGAAAGGAACGCACCTAGGTGGAGCAGAGCAGCGGCGGGATACATCATTGGTCTGCAGCCACATTGGCAGACCCTGGTGATCCACCTGGCGAACATATGGAATGTAAAGGGCTCCATCGACATAAGATCTAGAGGCAATGACTACTTCCTGATCCTATTCTCGAACGATGAATACTTGAACAACGCTGTGGAGGGAGGCCCGTGGTTCATCGCTGGACAACCGCTAATCTTGAAGAGGTGGTAGAAGGGTGAACCGATGGAGAAGCTCAAATTGGCGGAGATACCTATCTGGGTCAAGGTTCTCGACCTACCTCTTGAACTCTGGGACCAGGAGATGTTCAACTATCTGGGATCGTTCCTGGGAAAGCCAATATGCCCCGATCAATCCACGGTGGAATTCACACGACTGGAGTACGCCAGGTTGCAGGTTCTCATCTCAGCTAACTTTGAATTCTCAGAACAGATCCAAATAGAAAACGAAGATGGTGAAGTTGACACAATCTGTTTTGAATATGACTGGAAGCCAAGGAAGTGTGATCACTGTGGGAACTTTGGGCATGAATCCAACCTCTACTCCGATCGGCCTCCAAGGAAAATAATAGCCCCAAGCAAGAAGGTTTGGATTCTGAGACAAAACACTAAAAAGCAAGATGATGTCGAGTGTAGCAGTGCTGGAAACAGAGATGAAGCCCAGGCTGTAAACAACCAAGCAAACACGATAGTGGTGATTACTGATGAGACCAATTCAAATGAAGGAGAAGCATCCAAATCTAAGCCATCCACACATGTTCAATCGACAGAAGGCCAATGACAAGTGCATGGAAAAAAATCCAAATCACCACCTAGGCCGAGGATAACAAATAAAAGCACTAGCTCTTCAAGGGACATTGAACTCACAAACAAATTCTCACTACTGGAGAAAGATGTGGGAAACTGTAATGGTGGTAACAGAGTGGTTAATCATGCCAATACCCCCTGTTCATATGGATAGGCCCCTCTCAATCATCTCATGGAACGTGAGAGGCATTCTGCATAAACTCTCATGAATAAAGGAGGAATGTGAAAGAAATTCAGTTGAGATCTACATCATCTTACAACTATGAAAGACTTGGGAAACAACCTCCATCAGCCAGAAGCATGCTTGATTTTAATAACTCTATCTATGACATGAGATTAGTCGAAATCACTACCAAGGGCCAGTTCTTCACTTGGGATAGAAGAAGTAAGAAAGGCAGTAGCACATTCTCCAAAATAGACCGTGTTCTCTCAAATGTGGCCCTACTCGATGAGTTCCCTAGTTCCTATGCAAAGGTTATTGACACCATAGTCAGTGACCACCGTATGATTGCTACCCATCTCATCAAAGGAGGAAGAAGATTCATTCCTTTTAGATTCATAAATAACTGGGTGAAAGAAGACAACTTCTCAGACCTAGTGAAAAACTGCTGGTGCGAGAAGGATTTCAGCGGACCCCCTATGTTCAGACTCTACTGCAAACTAAACAAACTACGCACTACCCTTTGTGAGTGGAATAGAAACAAAGTAAATAACTACCTATCCAAGGCTGCTGAACTGGAAGCAGAGGCCATCTTCTTGAAAAAAAAAGTTGACCAAGATCCCACCAACGAATCCTTGCAGCTGTGTCTGACTATTGCTAGGGACAATTCTATCAAGGAAAAGGAAGAAGAGGAGTGCTTCATTAAACAAAAATCTAGAGTTCAATGGCTCAATACAGGAGATAGAAATTCTGCCTTCTTCTACGCCTCCCAGAAGACAAGAAGGATTCAAAATAAGTTAAAAAAACTCTTGAAGTCAACGACCATATGACTTATGATATTTCCATGATCCATGATGAAATCGTTGGCTACTATAATGGTCTCTTCAACTCAACCAGCTCCTGCTACGTAAAATGAAATATCGACTGGCGCTTACCTTCCATTAAAAAAGAAACCCAATTCAACCTCAGTAGATGGGTCACTACAACTGAGATTGAGGAAGTAATCAAGGGGTTAAAGGATGACAAGGCCCCAGGCCCTGATGGATTCAAACCACATTTCTTTAAAAGGTGCTGGGAGATTATCGGTGCGGATGTTACCAAGGTTGTCCTTAACTTCTTTCAATATGTGAAGATGCTTAAGGAATGCAACAAAACCTTCATAACACTCATACCAAAAGTCCAAAATGCAGCCACTATCAAAGACTTCTGGCCTATTTCTCTATGTAATACGGTCTATAAAATTATCACTAAAATCCTAGCTAACAGGCTCCATCCGATCATGGGGGACATCATCGACACAAACCAAATGGCTTTCATTAAAGGTAGATCCATTAGGGATGCGATCCTACTGGAAAATGAAATTCTAAGTACCTTCTCAAATGCTCAAGGCCCAAAGAACATGTGTGTTAAAGCTGACTTATCCAAATCTTACGACACAGTGAGAAGATACTACATTATCTTCATTATGGAGAAGATGGGATTCCCTCAATGTTGGCTCAGATGGATCAATGAAAATCCCAGCTCCGCCTCCTTCCATGTTCTTATCAACGAATTACCCTCAACACCTTTTGAAGCTAACAACGGTGTAAGGCAGGGGGACCCGCTCGCTCCATACCTATTTGTCTTTGCTATGCAAGGTTTCTCTACCATCCTCAAAGATTTGGTTTCCAAGAAGCTAATTGATCCAATAAAAAATGATGGGGTCAATCACATCTCCCACATCATCTTCGCAGATGATCTTCTAATATTCTCCAAAGCCGATGAGAAGAACGCAGAGGGAATAAAAAAAGGTGTTGGACACTTTCCAACATATCTCAGGCCTGACGCTCAACAATGACAAAAGCCAGATGTTTCTCAGTAAATCTTGCCAAAATGAGAACATTAGAACCACTTTACAAATTGGAGTAGCTCAATTGCCGGTTTGGTACCTGGGACTTCCTCTGTTCACTGGGAGACTGACTAGAAGCATGTGTTCACCCATCATTGATAAATTCAAACAGAAATTAGATTCCTGGAAAGGGAGATTGGTATCCTACGCTGGCAGAGTTGAACTTGTCATCTCCACACTGTCTTCCTACCATATTTTCTGGTCAGTTGCTTTTCCTATTCCCAAGTCAGTCATAGATGATCTGGAGAAACTAATGCGCAACTTCATATGGAATGATGACAAAGACAAGAAACACATTCACACCATCTCTTCGAGTACTGTCTGTAGACCTAAAATCGAAGGGGGACTAGGCATAAGACGCATTAAAGATTGGACAGATGACGACAATATTAAAAACCTTTGGGACCTGGCCAACGACAAAAATATACTATGGGTCAAATGGATGCATGGGAAGTACCTGAAAAATGACTCCATTTGGTCAGTGGTTGAACGCTCCAACGCATCATGGTTGTAGAAAAAGTTGCTTAAGAAAAGAGGTTTGTTGTTGAGCAAGCTAAAACTCATTGTGGGAGATGGCAACAAATTCAAACTATGGCACGATCCCTGGTTGCCTGGAGGCAAAAGATTAGGGGACCTAGTTGACAAACAGCTTATGCACCGTATAGGAGGTGGTGTCAACTGTCCAGTCAGGGTACTCATTGCCAAAGGAGAATGGAGATGCCCTCCTGTATGTGGCACTGAAGAACTAAAATACATCCTTTTGCAGCTACCTAGGCCCACGGGTGGCAATGACTACATTTTTGTTGAAGGTAAAAGGAGTATCCGGCTGAACGACGGATGGGATATAGCAAGACAATCTTCCCCAGTGGTTCCTTGGGGAAAATGGATTTGGAACGACAAAATTCCTAGAAGGTATTCTCTAGTTCTATGGAAGGCCTTTCTGAACAGACTACCAACAATTGATATCTTGAAGAAATTTGGGTTATGCCTAGTCTCGAGATGCCCGTTATGTGAATCTGAAGAAGATAATATGCAACATATTCTATTCACGTGCAAATTCACCAAGGAAATCTGGTGTTATTTCAGTCTCAGATTCAAGCCTACTATTGTACCATCATGCCTAGATAACATGAATCAGCTAAAGGAAAACGAAAAAATAGCAGCTACAACTCTCATATACCATACGTGGACAGAGAGGAATAAAAGGATCTTCCCGGGCATAAAGAAAAATCCAGTCGAGATCTGGAATAGCAGTATAGAGGACTTCACAAATGTATAGATATGTATAGTTTCTTTCGTTTTTTTATCATTTTTTCCACCTTGTTACACCCTGTAACATGACGATACCATTTTTTTGAGGAGATAGAAATAAAGAGAGGCACGCTTGGTTCACCAAAAAAAAGTATGTAAAGATGTTTTATTCAATAGCTTTTTTACAAAGCAATGAAATATGCATGCGAAATTTAGCAGCAATTAATCTATGTATATTCTAGTTTGTAGATATTTACCAAACATTTTACTAGTGTGGTTTTTTATAAGAAAAGTGGCGGCTTTTGTTTGAGATACTTCTTATGGCAGTTTCAGCCCCAACATGTATTACTGCTAAAATGTTTTCCCAAGCGCTGTCCAGAGATATTGAACTACAAAAATTTGTTAAGATTGTTTTTCTCTACATTATCCAATTTATTTATCCTTTTTTTTTATAATGAGGTACACTTGGTTCACTTAAATCTCCTAAAAAATTTACCATTTCTAACAAAATCACAAAATTACGTAGCACATGGGACAACCGGTTCTCCATGTTACATCCGCACAACAATCTAGTTAATCTTTTTGGTCATTGCATACAATAAGATCAAGTTCAAATGCTCAAATGAAAATATTCCCTCTAGTGATTTTTCTTCATATGATTCACTCTCCGACTCTTTCTTTTTTACCCTTAACCATATATATCCTACAAGGTTATCTCATGGTTTGATCCACAGAGAAAATTTTAGTGAAAAGATAATCTTGCATGGTCACTATTGTTAATAAAAAATAAAAGATAAGGAAAGTCAAAGTCAACACCTTATTTTGTGAAGAAAATAAGAAAAATGTAGTTGTCTTAAACTGGTTGGAAAGCAAAAAAAAACCAAAAACTAATCCACCTTAGGGAGGATAATGTGAATAAGATGTTACCATTATACCTAGAATGACAATGCTATTATGATCATGGAATGTGTTTGCAACCCCATTTGACCCGAGAAGTCTGTATTGCATTTGAATTATTACGTTTTGTGAAAAACAATCAATTTGGTTTGTTTAATAAAATAAGAAACAAGTATTATTAAG
The DNA here is from genome assembly GCA_963693085.1 of Alisma plantago-aquatica. Taxonomy (NCBI): domain Eukaryota; kingdom Viridiplantae; phylum Streptophyta; class Magnoliopsida; order Alismatales; family Alismataceae; genus Alisma; species Alisma plantago-aquatica. The sequence continues at coordinate 59,346,518 of OY856410.1, read as the reverse complement.
GTGTGATAGCATTACCTACTTTAGGATACAGTAGAATATTTTTTCATCAACATAGAAGACTCTATTTTTATTAAGGGATCCCAATATCCTTAGGAGATCTCACATAGAGATTTAACCTAGGAAATCTAGATGATACTAGGGATATATAGACAGAAATCATAGATAATAGTTTAGTTAGATCAACTATTATATGGATGTGTATGCTTTCATAATGATCTTAATGTTTATGAAGTTTGCATGATTCTATTAAGATGCATTAGCAAGTTTTAAATTAAGTACAAGATAAGATATTGTAGACAATCAATCAAGTAATATTGATCAAGAAAACATGAGGTATGATGTAATTACAACAATACGATGGACATGACTAGATAGTAATGCAAAAATCTAGTTTAATTTATGAAGGTAGCCATGATGATGAAAGAACTAGATGAGAAAATAAATATCTAGTTATGTTCTTAATTGATGAACAATTAGATAGACTAGAACGATTGTTAGGTCATGAACAAGTAGATAAGAAATTATCCATGATACATTGTGATATGGGTCTTGCAAAAATATGGACAAGTAGAACAATTTAACTAGATATGGTGGCCCTTTTGCCTCCTTATCACTTTTGTAACCTCTCAATGTATCATAATCTACATTCTAGAAGAAGTATGCGGTAGAAAATCATTGGTTTGGAGTCTTAAAAAGATAGGGTAGTCGCTCTCTGGATTCTAGAGAGTTGAAAGGGATGAACGTTTATGATGGATATGAATGGTTATTAAAAGTTTTTTGTGAGGGTCATAAGTTCTCACATCAAGAAAGACATTTTACCAATGAAATTGTGATGATCTAAATTTATCCAAAAAGGGACCCACGTGTTACTTTGTTCCATGTGATGCTCTATTAGTAAAATGCCACCTCCTGACATGTAGAACCCTATTGGAAATAAGATTTTATTTGGGGTATCTCATTGAAGGAAATAAAGGCTTTACTTAACCAAGTTTCTATTATTCTATGATGTTTTAAGTGTACCTAGATGGAAATCATTTTTTCTATTACTACATTGAGTCTTTGAGAAAATAAAATTTTGATTGAAAAAGAAAAGAAGAGGAAAGATATGAAACTTTGGGGGAAAATTGTTTAATTTTTTCCTTTTCTTGATCAAAATGATATGGAATTGCATACACCGTCTTCTCCATGAATATAATGATAATGGTAATTTAAGAGATATAGGAAGCAAATTTAATCTCCAATTTACATTGTAGTTGAATATTTTGTTCGTAGGAATTCAATAGATAATTTATGAAAAAGGATTAAACATGCTCAATTAATAGTGCTAATTAATATTTAGTCTAGAAACCCTCAACATTTTGAAGATGGATAAATGAGTTAATTAAATAGGTGAAACGTATGTAATATGTGGAATACATATGAATATGCACACCATTATACCGAAAGTAGGAGTGATCATCATAATACATTAAATGACCAAAGTAAGGCTTCAAAAATTGTTCTCTGCCAAATCAAGGTTTGAGGAAGTGTGGGAATTTCATGATTCAATAAAGTCTAAACCTCATTTTTGGTCATGAAGCACCACAAAGGTGAGACTCGTGAGGCATCTCTTATCAAGCATGAGTATTTAATGTGAAATATTAGTGGTGGGTTTGATTCTCTTCAAAATACTATGGTTATTTTTTGAGTGCATTTAATGAATCGACAAGACTGATGGATATATGAAGTTAGAGTGGGAATCATAACCCTAAAATGTTACAATGTTGAAGTTTCCTATGAAGGATAGTGCTATTGAATTGTGAAGTGACTACTAAAATTAGGGACTAAATGAAGGATGAAAATTTGAGGTTCCTACTCAGGGTATGTTACAAACCCAATTTTTAGGTTCTTTTGGTTGGAAATACAATTTCCCCAATAAAAGAATGATTTTGTAATTTGTATGATTTAAGTTAATTGAATGGTTTCCTTTGATAAATAGCCTTGTGTATTTGATTTCATGAGCCTTATTGGCTATTGGGCCCAATAACAAGAAAGGGAAATAAAAAGGAAAATAAATCAATTAATAAAAGAATAATTAAGATAATGATGTAAATATAAGAAATATGTAGAATATGGATAAGGGAATCATTATGAATAAGATTTCAACTCCTCATGATTTCTAATGGTAAACGAAATCAAAATGAAGATTAAAAAGAGAAAATACCAATTAAATAAGGGATAACTTGCACATGAGGATAATGCCTCTTTCCTTTAGAGTTTGGAACTCAAATTTGGTACTCGAGTAGATAAATCAAATAAAGAATAACTAAGAAGAAAAATTGAATATAAAAAAGGTATATTTGAATCACATTGATGCTATTTCAAAGCTATATGGTTATAATGGCAATAAGAGGATAATTTTAGTAAAGTGTCATGAACTAATGAGTATATGTGGTGGATTTTGTGTTGTCAAATCAAAATACTACCTAATAAGGAAATATGTCCTCATAACCAATGGATTAAAATCCACACAAAGGAAATATAAGTGATGATTTTCGGATTTGCCATTATATGAATACTCTATTATGAGATTCCTCGATAACCAAGGAATGTGGATTGACAAGGAAGTAATCAAAAGTATCATTACACCCTAATAAGGAAAGTAGGTTGCTATAGACAGAGGGACTTGTTTCCTCATGGGTAGGCATGCTAAGATGTTGCTACCTATCCCTATAAAAGGATTGGGCCCATAGCCTCAAGTCCAAGAGGGTCTCAGACATCTCACATCTTCTTTAAACCTTGTATCCATCTTGACCCTAAAAATGGGGAGGAGTTTGACCCATGGAGTGATGAGGGGTTGTGGAAGGAGGTATGATGGAAGCACAATGCTCCCATGTCACCGGAGAGAGGCTGGTCACCATTAGCACCTGTGTGACCCCAGTAGGATGGTTGCTGGTCGTCCGTGGTTGTAGACCTGGAGGGTCTGAAGCCTAGCCACCGTAGTCGCAACTTGAAAGCCTGGTCATGCACAGAGGGGCACGACAGAGGCAAGGGGACCACTCCTGGTAGTCTTCGAGTCTTGCAAAGGGTTGTAGGGTTGCACCTGATTCCTGCTGCAACGACAATAGAGGGTTCCGTAAGGAAGAAGACGGCCAGGAGCATCTGGAAAAAATTGCCCCTCCTGATTATGTAGAACCAAGTAGCCGTATGGGGGCATAAGTGTCCTTTTCTCATGTTTTGATTCAGTCTAGCTGCACAGGACAATAAAACATGCAATGGATGACGTGTCAGCCTCTCATTGGCCTAAGTAAGTAAATCTTGTGAAATTCATAGTTAATTATTGGTAGCTCCGATGGAAACATGTAATACATGAATCTTGCTCAGAAAAACATGAGGAATCTAGTAAAAATATAACTAGAGTCTTTTTAAGTCCCTAATTCGAAATGTGCATAAAGCTAGTTACTTTAATGCTTTAAGTGTAATTAAAACCCTAGATGGTGATTAGGAATAAGCAATTATTTAAGTTGGCATTATGAATAAACATTTAGCTTGTTGGCATAAAATGGATAATATGAATATTATTTGAGTTTAACAACCCATGATTTACTTAATTAGGGTGCTATGACTAAGAAAATGCATTAATGGGCCTAAAAGCCCTAATGCTGTTAAATATTACTTTATTGGCTCTTATATAAAAAATGCATACCTTAGACAGAGATATGATTATTCTAAGTCTAATTAAGAATAAAGGAGATTTGGAGCAGATAACTTGAGTAAATAGAGTTCTAATGTAAAAAGGGATGTTATAAGGTTTCATATGAATAAAGATGTACTTGAAAACCTAGAAACCCTAAACTAAGTATTTATGACTTTTGGATGAGTTATATTTTAAAAAACCTATGTATAAGATGAAGTTAGAACCAATCTTGATTGGTAATAAAGAGGCTTAAATATGAATAATGGAGTAATTAGGGTTTTGGAATATAGAAATGCTATTTTAGGGTTTAATTGACCTAAAAGGTAAAGATTAAGAAATGAATATAAAGAACTATAAGAAAACCCTAATTCAACTTAGGAACACCCTAGGAGGGAATCTCAACTCAATAAAGTAAGTGCATGATGAAAATATAGTAATTGGATTGCACATGTTTTCCAGGTTTCTTGTTGTGCTTGAGTGATTGGGATGATTGGTTGGTTCACTTATCTGAATTCTTGATTGATTATTCTCTTATAATCCTTGAGACTTCCAAATCAGGTATTTTGTTATTTATGAGTAATCAATTTAGTTTCACGGCATTTCCAAAATGTTTTATCAATTGGATGCAACCTAAACTGTTAGACATTTAATTCTGCAATATTTAGAAAGTCACTATGTGTATAACAATAACTGAGTGTACTTATCGAACCTACATACCACCCTGATGTATGATGCAAGACCAAGCCCCAGAGGGAAGGTTTGAGTTGGTCAAGCCCTGGAGGGAAGACCATTGGGCATCCGAGTGGTGACCCTAGGCATCAAGCTTAGGATGGAGAAGGTGGTCTTATGTCTTTGCAGGGACAAAACCCTAAGAGAGGGTAATCTAGGGTTTAGGGTAAAAGCAGTTGAGAAGTTACATGCAAAACATAGATATGGATTGTTAATCAACTATTTGATATGATTAGGTTGTTAGAGACTATTTGTGATGTTGTGTTTGTCCCCATATACCAGTATAGAAATATACATACTAACATTTTGTTTGTCGGCATTTAGATATAAATCTAAAAAGGACAAACTGTAAAATGAAATCTATGAAGATGAAACTAAGTAATACAAAGGAGTATTAGATAGTTAGATTTCTAATGCAGATAGAAGTCTTAGATCCTACTTTGAAAAGGTAAGTAGAAGTTTTATTTAATACCAACTTTCTAGTTTAGTGTTAGTAGAATTTGATAAATATTTTTGATTAAATTGTTAAACCATTGATCTTGAATTTTGGGATAACGTCTTTGACCTCTTGGTCTCCCTTGACTGGGGGTTATCGAGAAGTAGGGTCATTACAAGGTAGGTCTTAAATAAAAAATGAGGTTCCTACATAGGGTAGGTTCTGAATTCAAAATGGATGGATTATGTACTCATGATTGGTTTTGAAAGAAAATTAATTACATACATAGTGTTGAGTCTTAATGCATAATGTAGATTTAAGGTTTTCCTATGTAGAATACAAATTGGGTATGAGAGAAAAAATAATTTGAATTATCTAATGTAGGCCAAAACTAATCAGGTCTACACTTGGCATTCCATCTTGTGAAGCGTGCATGGATATATGCAATCTCATTGAAATTTAGACCCATCTACTTCTAGTTTTGATAAATTGGTATGAGATCATTACATCCTTGTCTTCTAGGTACCAAACATTGACATATAACAACGTGAATGTCTCACAAGCTTTGCATAAACTTTAGTGGATCTTATAAAAATTGTATAAACTATATCATGATGACTAATACTAGATGATAGTTTTTATATGTAGCATGTTATCTCAAAGATGAACATGTTATGGTGACACTCCAGATGTCTCCATGGAGAGTAGGCAAAGTGTATCCCATCTAATATTGGAATTTTAGATGCAATGATGCTAACACCACCTTGTGCTAATGGATTCATCGTCTTCCAAAGAGGACTTTAAAGGTTTCACCTATCCATAGGTCCATGTATATTACTAAGAATGTTTGTGGTTCATTATGGAGTTTGAGTTTGATATCTCCCAAAACACCCTTGAGTGCATTTTCATAGTTGATGGGTCTCTTTGTAATTAGCTAAATATTTGTGCACTTTCATTAAAGTAGATGAATGTATTGAAGGGAAATACATTTAGGCATGCATAACTATCAATGAAGAATCATGGGACCTTGAGTCCTATGTGGAAATATTTAACAAGAAATGGACATTTGTGGCCCTTTTCTTCTGGCATCTTGGCCTTGGATAATGATATTAAGCGTGATCCTAGCATCTTCTTGATGGTAGTAGTGAGTGATTCAAGCTCGATGTCTTTGGATATGTAGTCTCATTCATGGATCTTCAGCATGGCCTATGATGTGATGTCTTACATTAATGTTACAAGTGCACCCTATCCATTAGATCACACACACATTGCATTTAATTTCCTCTTCTAGAGTTAGTTTCTATAAAAATCTTGGACTAGGAGATACTTGCTTTACATTTATATAGGGAATGGTGATGTACATAGCTTTATCTTATGTAGGTGGTTATATAGTGTCGGTAGGGACTCCTTCATAGATTGCAATCATTATGTCCACTTTTACACGAGTGAGGGAGTCTCAACAATAGTGTCTTGTCCCATGATATATGTCAGTGCATGAGTTGCAAGTCTTGGGACCTTGCTTCTATAATGGTTTTGTATTATCATCAAGATCATCATTGACTTTAGATGATCTGATAGTGATACAATGATCAATGTTAAATTGACCAATTTAGTTCTTATTTGGGTTTCCATACTAGCCAATGATTTTGGCTAGAGCATGCCCTGCTATAAGTTCATCTGATGAACCTAGGAATTATTGGTATTTCTTCTTAAACAATGGTGATTCCATTAACACTTATGTTCTATTTTTTATATTCCCATTGAGAGGATAAGTGGAACTCATAGTAGGGTGCTCAACCATTATCATGACTTCCATATGATTGGAAGATGATTGTGTATTTTTAGTTGCATCCATTAGACTTGTCTTAACTTGATCATGTCATCTCGAGCATGTCATACTAAGATAAATTAGTCCTTGTTCTTACCCTATCTATGATAATAGTCATAATAGGAATTGCATCCATCATGGTTTGGTAAGGGAGTGGGAGGGTTTCCTTATGAAAGAAAAATTTAGGAGATGTTGGATACTGGTCAAAATGGCATTAGTCAAAATTCCTACGGTGGTGAACTTCCTTTTAGGATTTAAATATTCTTCATCTATAATAAGAATCACTTGTTCTTTGCCTTTTTGTAGTAGACTAGTTGTAGTGGGTAGTAGAACATGTTGGTATAATGCCTAGGGTTAATACATATATAATTGATTTGGTAGATGTTGATATTGTAGTGGCATATACTATATATTATTTTAGAACAAATAGGGGTTAGGTTGTGCCATGTGTGTGTGTTGTATATATGGATGTAGTGGTGGAACCACAAATAAATCATTGAGTTGATGCTGTGGTGTCTGATTTGAAGTCGCTTTTAGAATCGATTAATGTTTTCTATTATTTTAGTGATTGGGTAGAATCACCTACATCAACTACATTGGAATCTTTTTTATTTGTAGTGGTAGTTTTGTCCACCTTGAATTTTGTTGTCATTTGATATTATGCTAAGGTTGGAAAGTAAGGATGGTATTTAGATGTCCACATTTTTAGTGAATTTTCAATCCAAGTTGTATCTGAAATTAGTTCAACAAATGTGTTGAACTATTTTAGGCACATGAGGGAAGTGAGTGTCAGTGAGATTGTTCTTATCACCATGTCAAGTGGTTTCTTGTTTGTCATCTTGAATTCTATTTTTTTTGGAAAATTTTAACAACTCCCAAAAAAATTAGAGAAGCTCTTATCTATCTTTTGAAATAACACTCCCGCTTCCTCTTTGGTAGACATATGTTTGAGGCTATAAGTACTATATTGCTTATATTTGCTTCCAATTGTGCCCATGTAGCAAGGTATGACATATCATATTTTGTCTACCAAGCTAGGATAACTTATAATTGGTTTGAAGAGAAAAAATAGGTTAATACCTTATCATCATCTTTTACTTACACCAAGCTTGAACAATGTTATTTGACATGTATAAATGGGTTGTCCTTTACTATGTATTTGTGGAACTTTAGTATGTTTATGCTTCTAGAAACTTTGCATAAAGAAAATGGAAAAAATCTCAAATAATTATTGTCCCCTTCATTTTCCCTCCATCTATTTGAGCTTTCAGATAATCTTTAGGATAATAAGGTGTACAATGGATGTGTGTGGAAGAGTTTTCTTTTTTGTACTTATGCATTCATTGGCATAACTGGTACATTGATTTCTAATAGAGATGATGCATATATTGATGTAATAAATTGTATGTCCATATCATGTATGGGTTACACCATGGTGGAGGATAACAAAAAAGACGATTATCGACAGTCACACTTTCATGTATGGGTTACACCATGGTAGGTTGACAGCCAGCCTATAAAAACTTTGTCACTCTTTCAATGACATGGATCCTTATAAGAATATCGTTGGAGCGTCCCTACCTAGCGACGCGCTGCACCGGCACCTGGGTGCAGTGATAAATATGCAAGGGGTTTGTTGGGATTGAGGCTTAGATGATGATGATGATGATGATCGACAGTCACACTACTTTCCTACCTATGTTGTACATGGTTAACTATCCTAGAGGCACCACCTTTCATCCAATCTTTGATTTTTCTTCATTCACCTTAATATCTTCAACTTTGGATAGACACTTCACTTGTGAGGATGATGATTATGTTCTTCCATTCTAAAGGTGATTATCCTAATGTAATTTTCATGCTTACATGTCGCAGATATTGGTAAGGCCCTGGCTAAGATGGCATGGGTTGATGCAGGAATTAACTATAAATTATGTCTGGTTACACATTTTTTTACCGACAGTTTCTAGTTAATAACCAATGACATATGTCAAAAACTAAGCTTAATAGTAAAAAGCATCGCCAAAATGGGGATCATTCAGTTTAGAGAAGCAGTTCCACTGGAAATTTCATCTAAAAGAATGTCATGCTTATCTATTTGAATCAATGTCTTTTTAGTTATAAATATGATAGCATGGATATTTCCTCCTCATGAAAAAGATATTTCACTCTTGATTTCATTTCATCATGAGGATAGGGCATTCAAGATTAGGCAATTTGACCTAGATTGTAATTATTTCTCTCATCACTATGACAAACCGATTACCAATCAAGTCATCACCAGTAATAATCACGGAATAACCATATATAGCAGAATTAACAAAAATCATTAAAAATTAAAACCATTTTTCACATAGTTCTTTTTTCAGGAAACTCTTACACAAGGAACCAAAGTTGTATATACATATGGTTCATATATGTACATTCAGTGTCTTGTCTCTTCTCGAGGATATCAAGTACCAGTTGCTTTACCTTAATATACACAACAACAGAATAAAAATCTTGAGATATGAAAACAAAAATCTCAAGTCATTTGTAAAAACCACTAAGAACTATCTCCCAAGGACTTGAGAGTACAAATATGACACATAGACTTCTATCTACAAGACCTTGACAAACAGTATACTCAATCTAAGATACTACTGCTGTCCCTACTAATACAATCCTTCTTCTACAGTCTGGTTCCTAGTCCGTCGTCCACGTCCACCTAAAAATTGTGGAATCTACGGGGTGAGACTATTGTCCCAGCGAGAGATATAACTCTCTGCCAACATTATTATTATCAAAAAAATTATAAGATTGAACAAATGATATTTAAACAACTAGCAAAATTATAAACATCTATTTTCTTGAAAAGGAATATGAAGAACATGTATAACATTTATCTACTAAGATGTATGAAAATAATAAGGCATCAACCAATGTTTCTGTATTTGATCCTTAAGAAAATATTCTATTCGGATAATTACATATTCACATTCACAATTATGCCCAGAGGAGATGAGATATACTGCTCATACTCCAACTGACCACTAGTAAGTCAAAATTGGTACCATATAAGGTCGATGGCAGAGCCGACTGTCAAAACCTCACCTTTATCTGTCAGTATGAGAACACTTAGGTTTAGAATGACATATTATGTTTGTTGTAATTAGCTATGATGGGGTATAGTGGCATCTTCTCTATAGAGTTACCGCTGTAGCGTGTACTCACTTCGGGAGAAGACCACTTAGCTTTCCTGGATTATTAGGATGACCACTGAGAGATCCTAGTTTAATTTTATAAGGAAGTCCACTGAGCAACCTGGTGTATTTGGGGAGTCCACTAAGAACCCTTATTTTATTTAGGGAGTCCACTGAGCACCCTTATATTATCAAATATTCAAAAATATGCATTTCGAGTAAAACTCCTTTCACCATTCAATAATTTTTGGCACTGAATGAATCTATGGTCTGGGAAACTACATGATAATATTCATCTTGCTTAATTAAGTGCATTACTGTATCTTTTAGCATCAATCAAATTACAAGTAAGAATTATATCAAATGCTACAAGGAAAAGAATAATTGCATTTATCAGGTACTTTCATATTCACTGAAACACATAGACCACTTAGAATCTCAATCTGTTGTCATCATCATACTTGGGTATTTAAACCCTTAATTCATCACTGAGTACTGTCACCACTTAGCAAATGGTCATTACCTCTGGGTCATCAGACTAGGGTATTTTCCACATAGTCCACATAGCTCATTCAATCTATATCATAAAACATCATAGCTCTTACTTAGCTATGCTCATTACCTTAAGATAACTACATGGTTAATATATCATGCTATCAACAATTTCAAACACATATATTAATCATGAAATATTAAAGAACACATCTCCCTAATGAATTAGGGTTATAATCAACCAATTAGGGTTTCAAGATTTCATTAGCAAAGATTTAGTCTTACTCATACTCCACTCATCTTAGGAGTGTTATTATATGCTGATTACATAATTATCTTTCAAATCTTGGTTTCTCTCTCATCCCTATAAGGATGTAAATTACTTAATTTACCTTCTTTAAGGTCTACTACTTTATCATTATCAAATTTAATTAAACTTATGGTATCTCAATATTGCATTAATCATATTCATCACTTAGACATGCTTTATAATTAAGAACATGCCTACCATATCAATTAGCATGATTGCTAATGTTATTCTATTGTATTTGAAGATGCATATATCATCTTAAAAAGTATCCATTTTAATCATGTGGTGAAACCACACCCTCATATCCGATTTAGGGTGTATCCCCTAACATCATATTGTGTAGTCATGTTGGATTAGGTATCACTTTAACTTTTCTCATCTTATGTCAACCTCATATCATGTATGGGTTAGACAATTATTCTCATATCGGGTATAGAGTGTATTGGATCCTCATATCGTTTACTAGAGTACACCATATCAGGCATGCCATTATGGCTTTACCATACATCATTCAAGATAAAATTATATTAGTTCATTAACTTAGTTGTCATGTCAGTTTTCATTCTAAACCTCCATTTCGGTTTTCCATCATATCAGTTTGCCTCTTGGGTTGCCATATCGGATTTCATGTTGGGTTATTATATCAGATTACCCCTCTTGGTTATCATCTTGGATTTCATCATATTGTGAATCCGCATTAGGTGGTATCATGTTGCCATATCGTGTTTCTATGTTGACTATCATATCGGTTTACCTATCTTAGGTATCATATCAGGTTACACCTTTGAACATCATATCAATTTTTATGTATTGGACACCATATCGTGTTTACTTCTTTTAGGAAAACCTCCTTTGTCCTTAACCATTTCAATGGTTCTATTCATTCTCTATAGTTGCAAGACAAGCCAAATACTTAGTTACTTATCAACTCATCTCAACATAGTAAGATGTATCGAGTTGTTAAAAGAAGAGGGTTTCACAACATATTAGATTTCCATATCCTCATCTAGGGGTTTTCCCATATCAGGCAAAGGTATTGCTTTACCCTTGTATCGTGTATAAGGTGATAGATTGGAATCTTCCATATCATTCATAGAATCCATTTTACAAAGTATGACTTTTCTTCATATTAGGTAGACCCCTATATGAGATTCCATATCGATTTTCAAAAACCTTGAACCCATATTGTGCTGTTCAATGATGAAGTCATCATCATCAACCTCAAGATCATTATCTTACTATTCTAAACCATGTAAATTAGTCCTAATTACTTTTGTGGAACTCATGAATATATCGATTGATCAAAGGAAATCTGAATTTTGACAATAATCAACAAATATAACAATATTGAAGAAAAGATAATAATATTGATGGGTTCAAGTTATATAACCCGCCTCTCAAATAGATTCTAAGATTCAAGCTTCAACTCCACACATTTCAAGGTTGACGATAAGCCTTCTCCAAGATCCAAGACTTGAGCTCCAAGATTTTGCATGATATCTCCAAACCAAATGGATGATATCACCTCATTTGGTTGCTAAGACCTACTTTAGCTGATATCCCTTATCCTTGGCCGATATCAAGCTTCACCACTCAACCTTCCTCACTATGCATGACACCAGAGGAGTATGCACCATACAAGAGGGAAGGGTACTTGACAAGATTTGAAAATCTTAGTAACAAGTGAAGGGCAAGGTATTTATACTTGAGTTTTATGGAAAAGAGTGTAATAGGTGTCATTAGCTTAAGTTACTTCAAGCCACCTAGCCATGCAAGGTTGACACATACTCTTGCATGCATGCCATCATTATATTTCCTTGTACAAATAAAAGTCTAAGGATAAAGTAGGGGATAAAGGTCGGCTCTTGAGTTATCTTCTAGGGTAAGTCTTCTTCAACTTACTATATTATAATATTCAACTCCATCTTTTCCAAGACAAGTTGCAAATTGATGCTTTATTTCTTCTTTGAAGTGCCTTGCCCTTCATGGGCCAAACTAAGACTGAACAAAATGATAGGAGGCTCTCCTTATGGATCTAAGGCCGATAGGGACTTCTACTCTAAGTCCTTAACTCTATATGGCTCATGTGAACAACTTTCAACTTATATATTTTTCTTAGTCTTTACGTTATTAAGAATGCTAACACTTTTAAGATGATTCAAACATATTGTCTCCTTCTTTCTCTCTCTTCTAGATAATACTAGGTAAGAGTAAGAACAATCTAAAGGTGGTAATTTGCACATTAACCCTACATTTTGTATATATTACAATTTATACCATAATTTATGGACCAAGCACTTAGCATTATATTCTCTTTCTTGACATACAAACACTTAGGATACATTCAACATGTAACATTTGCAATATAACCCTTCTTCTTGGGTGAATTGTACTTTTCACTTAGATTATCATATAATGCACACATAGTTTGCATATAAGCTTAAATTTGGAAATAAACTTTACAAAGAAACTTAATTACTTATCGAAAGATAAGAAAAAGTTTGTAAGTAACTTAAACAAAACTTCTAGGGTTAGGCCATAACCCAGGTTAGGGTGTTACAATTGTCAACCCCTAAAAAAGGGATTTCATCCCCAAAATCTCAAGGGAAAAGAGAAGGATGTTTTCTCCTCATTTCTTCCTCTAACTCCCATTTCGCTTCTTCAACACCATGGTGATGCCAAAGAACTTTCACAAGAACTATGTCTTTCTTCTTCAACTTCTTGACTCTTCTGTCAAGAATCATCATAGGACCTTCCGCATAGGATATATCTTCATTCAATTCAACCTCTATAGGTTGTAGTACCATCTCTGTATCGGGATGACACTTTCTCAACATAGGCACATGAAACACTGGATGTAGTCTATGTAGCTTAGGTGGCAACTCAAACTTGTAAGCTACTTTCCCAATCTGTGCTATCATTGGGTAAGATCCCATAAATCTAGGGGCTAACTTACCTATTTTCCCAAATCTAAGAACACCTTTCTAAGGAGTGATCTTGAGATACACTCTGTCTCCAACTTAGAATTCTAAAGGTCTACGTCGTTCATCAGCATAAGAATTTTGTCTATCTTGTGTAGCCTTCAACTGTCGTTGTATAACTTTAATCTTTTAGTTGTTTTTTGCACTAATTTAGTACCCAAAAGTTGGTATTCTCCAAATTTCAAACTAGCATAACAGATATCTACAATGTCTACCATATAATACTTCATATGGTGCCATATCAATACTGGCCTAGTAACTATTATCATAAGAAAACTCAATCAAACTCAAGTGTAAATCCCAACATTTCACAAACTGAAGGACACATGCTCTAAGCAAGTCCTCCAAGATATGTATAGTTCTTTCAGACTGCCCATCTGTTTGAGGATGAAAGGTTGTACTAAGCTTTAACTGCGTACCCAAGGCTTTATGCAATTGTTACCAAAAATGACTTGTAAAATGGGGACCTGTATCAGATACAATCGTAGCTGGAACTCCATGCAACCACACTCTCTCATCTATATAGATCTGTGCAAGCTTATCAGTAGTGTAGGTTGTTTTGATAGGAAGAAAATGTGTTGTCTCAGTCAACCTATCCACTATCACCTAAATGGAATCATGACTTTTGGCTATCCTAGGTAAACCAACCACAAAGTCCATTGTCACATGATCCCATTTCCATTTGGGTATAGGTAAGGGTTATAACATTTTTGTAGGCTTCTGGTGTTCTTCTTTAACCTGTTGACACACCAGACATTGCATAACACACTCAACTATATCTTTCTTCAAATCGGGCCACTAATACATATCTTTTAAATTATGATACATTTTAGTGCGCCCTGGATGCATTGCATACATGGATGAATGAGCTTCCTCCATAACTAACTTTCTTAAGTTATTACTATCAGGAACTGTAACAAACTTAGCCATCTTCTAACTCATGAAAACCATTCTGTTTCTCACTGCACAATTCTGACCTAATCTACTGAATCACAGTATCAGCATGTTGTGCTTCTTTAATCTGTTCCTTCAGAGTGGGTTTCACATGCATCTCAGCTAATAACCCTGCTAATAAAGATACTTCTAACTACACATGCATCTGTCTCAAAGAGACAAGTATATCCCTCTTACATCATACTAAAAAATTCAATTGTGCATTTTCTGTGGGTAAAGACAAGGATTTCCTACTGAGTGCATCAACCACTATATTGGTTTTTCCTGGATGATAGTCAATTGTACAATCGTAGTCCTTGATTAACTCCATCCAGTGATGTTGTCTCATATTCAGCTCATGCGGAGAGAAGATGTATTTTATGTTTTTATGATCTATAAAGATCTAACACATCTCTCCATATAGATAAAGCCTCCATATTATTAACACATGAACCACTACAGCTAGTTCTAAATCATGTGACAGATAATTCTCCTCATGTTTCTTAAGCTATCATGAAGCAAAAGAAACTACATGATCACTCTGCATCAACACACAACCTAGACCATTCTTAGAAGCATCACAAAAAACAACATATCCCTTTCCCTGCTCAGGTAAAACTAACACAGGTGCACTAGTCAACTTTTCTTTCAACAATTGGAAAAAACACTAACACTTGTCATTCCAGACAAAAGGAACTTCTTTTCTTGTCAACCTAGTTAAGGGTAATGGTATAGAGTTGAATTCTTTGATAAACCTTATGTAGTATCTTGCCAAGCCTAGAAAACTACAAACCTCAGTCTGTGTATTAGGTTGTTCCCACTCCATAATAGACTCTACTTTCTTTGGATCAACACGAATACCAGAATCGAATATGATGTGTCTAAGAAAAGACACTTCTGATAACCAGAACTCACACTTACTAAACTTAGCATATAACTTATGATGTATCAACAAGGTTAAAACTTTACGAAGATGTTGTTCAGGTGGTTGACTATCTCTATTGTATATCAGGATGTCGTTTATGAAAACTACTACAAACTGATCAAAAAATGGATGGAAGATTCTATTCATCAATTCCATGAATGCAACTGGTATATTAGTTAGTCCAAATGAAATTACTATGAACTCATAATGACCATATCTTGTCCTGAAGGTTGAATTAATTATGTCACTCTCCTTGATGCGTAACTGATGATATCTTGATCTTAGATCAATCTTAGAGAACACCATTGCACCACACAACTAGTCAAACAGATCATCAATCCTTGGCAAAGGATATTTGTTCTTAATTGTCACTTTGTTAAGCTGTACGTAATCTATACACAGTCTCATAGACCCATCTTTCTTTTTAACGAAAAGAACTGGAGCACCCCATGGAAAAGTACTCGGTCGTATGAAACATTTCTCAAGTAACTCCTGCAATGTTTCTTAAGTTCTTCCATCTCAACTGGCGCCATCCTATAAGTTGTTTGGGATATGGGTTGCATATCTGGAAAAAGATTAATTTCAAAATCAATCTCTCAAGGTTGAGGAACACCTGGAAGTTCCTCAGGAAACACATCCTCAAATTCCTTGATGACATGAACTTCATAAAGACTAGGGTTCTTTATTCTAGTATCTACCTCATGTGCCAAGAATGCAAAGCATCCTTATCTCATCATGATCTCTACTACCATAGATGACGCTAAACAATTTGGGGGTGTAACATCCCACTATGTTTATGCAAATTTTCAAACTATTTTATTCCTTGCATGCTCTATTTTCTAAATAAGATAATTGTTGAGGACATTCATGTAAATTGCCCATGTTAGTTTTGCAATTCACTTTATTATGTCCAATTTCTCTCTTATCCTTGTTTCATTTAAAGAAAATGTTTTCATATATATTTATTCTCTTTTGTTTATGAAAATGAGAAAATGCTTTTACGAAAAATTTTCTCTCTCATATGATAATTAGTGAATTACATGTTTAATTTCCTACTTAAATGACCCCCATCTTGTCAATTGAAAAGAAATAATGTGGAGTGCACATTTGTATATCTTGGAATGATTATTTGAGAAATTAATGGCTTTATTTGCCATAATAATGGTCATTAAAGTGTACATGATAGTTTTTATATATTAGGCCTAAAATGGGTACAACCACGAAATCTTATGGCATGGGAATGTTCTATGCCCTCTATTTTTCCTATGGTTCATATTTGAACCCATTATGACCATGTTTGACGCTCCAATTAACTTGAGAGAGGTTTTGAGCATATTATGACCAAGATTTGAATGAAATCTCATTTATGCAGCCAATTTAAGCGATAGTTTGTTTTAATTGCATTTGTCACACATTACTTCATCTATTTTATTTTTGCACGCATCCACAACCCTTGGATCAGGATCCAACAACACACTCATCTTCTTCTTCCTCCGTTACTCTCGTGATTGGAAGTTGTTTCACAGGCTTTTACTTCCCCCACCTCTTTCTCACTCCACGATGCACTGTTTCTCTTAATTCTTTCACCATTGAGACCGCGAGGTCAATCCGAACCCAGCAATCCCTTACTCACCCACCATCTCTCATGTTTGAAGAAATGCCCAATATAGGGCATCACCTCCCCTCTGCCATTGATGCACAAATGACCTCCTAGCTTCCTTCATCGCCACCTAATAACTTTGAAGGCACCGCCGACCCCCAGGAAACTCTCCCCCAGATTCAATTTCTCCTCTAATGGCCTCGAGCCCCTGGACCTGTCCCTCCTTCTTCTCCAGTGACCCAAGCTTCACCCAGTTCCCTACGGCATCTCAGATCAATTTCTCTTATAGTGAGCACCCTCGACCTCCATACTCACTTTCTATATCATTGTTTTGCCTCTTCATGCCCCCAATTTATGTACCCTATAGGACCTCCACAAGGCCTCACCGGTGCCTCTGTGTTTCACCGTTTCAATGTACCTCTGACTGTGATATCTTCATCTATCGTCTTGCCATGCCTTGGCAGTTATTTTCGGATGCTTTTGGGTACCTTTCCGCCTTTGGAACCTCAACTCTTGGTCTCCAACCTTACCCTGTTTCACGAGTCCCTCTGACTGGTATCTGAGCCACAATGTGCCCCAAAAGTTGAGTTTTGGTTCAGTGAGTTTGTCGGAGCCTGAGGTAGGACAGTGAGCTATGCAATTTTCTAGATTGTCCTCGAATCCCCATCTACAGTCAGAGAACCCCTCTCCAGGTTCCCCTCTCGCCATGGATATGAGCCGAAGATGGCTGGTCAGTAAATGACCATTTTTCCCATCTCATTCTAATCGTATGATTATGGGTTTTTCGAGATTTCATGCACACATTTGTTTCATCAGCCATGAATTGTTTGCACGTCCAAATGACAATTTTACCCGCAATTGTTTAATTCATGTGTCGCGCGCTAGGGTTTTTCTGATATTTCTTTTATTTACATCAAAATAATCACAGATTTAAATGATGTCACACTGTGGTTTCCTAATTTCTGATTGGTCCAGAGTGCAAAATTCATAACTTTTGCATATGACCTCATAAAAATATAAATAAATATGTTTTGGAAAGGATTTTCAATAAGGAATCCGATTTTCTATGTTTCATCGCCTAATTTCTCTGTTTTCACATATCAATTTTTATATGAAGGAATTAGGGTTTAATGATGTATGATGAAGGATAATCATGTTAATTTTCAGGTGTTTAAGGGAATCCAATCAGTCAAACAAGGTTTGACTTAGGTGTTTTGGTTCAAGGTAAGCGGGTCATGCCCTTAGCATAGTAAACTTGATTTATTGAATGATTATGGTATGTTTATGCACTTTATACTAAAGTCATGATAAATGCATGTTTTTCTTTAATGTACATGATTATTGGATGATTGATTTCTATAATCTAAGTCTAAGTTTAGAAACCTCATTAATTTTATGAATTATGGTTAAGATACATGAAATCAATGTTAAGAGGGAAGAAATTTCCCATTCATGCTTAAGAGGGAGAAATCCCATTATGGTCATGGGGAGAAATCCCAATTAAGATCAAGTTTACGTTATTAAGAAGATAAGTAAAGTCTAAGAAAGATCATGGTTAAGGGAATTTGATTTAGATTTATATGCACCTTATTATGGGCTTTCCGAGCAATTATGGGCTTTCTGAGCATTATGGGTCCCTTATGGGGCATTAAGAGAGGAGCATATACTTCTTGTCAAATTCTTTATGTAAAAGATGCCAAGAAATGATTAATGTTAATGCATGTTCATGTTAAATCACTTATTATGTTATTTTTATGCTTTATAACATGCCAATGCCGCTTACTTACCATGTTTGTTTTTCCTTTGCATGGATGAGTACGAGATGTCCACAGACGTTGGAGCTAAAGGGAAGGAGACATCTTGAGAAGATTCCAAGTATACAAGACCTTAGAAGTTGTTGCCTGGTGGGACGTCCATTTATGGAGATCCTATCTTTTTCATGATTATCTAGTTTATGTTTAGTATACCTTTAGAAGCATGATGTAGCTTTCTTTCCAAGAGCTCATGTATGAATCTATGTTTCTATGAATGCCAAGTGTTATTTTTTTCTTGATATGAGATTATGCATGTGACAATCCCTCCCTGATATGCCAAGTACCCCACATTATGAATAATGTTTGGGATTAGGCTGTGCTTCCGCTGGTTACATAAGAAACCCTAGGGAGGGGTGTTACATTAATGGTATCAAAGAAACAAATAGATGGCCACTAAGGCAACAATAAGGATTCATGCAAGTCACCCTAGGATGAAGAAACAAAAGTAGAGAACATGATTATGTATTCTAATATGTCTAGAGAACCCTAAAGATGACTACAGCCCTCACCTCATTAGAGAAGTACATGTTAGCATGCTCATGTAGTTGAAACCAAACCCTAGATGATGACATGTTTCTCCTTGTCTCAATGGTAAAGGCCACCCAATTGATATTTGAGGAAAATGTCATTTAATGTGACTTTGCATGAGTCTTACCTTCTTAATTATGTGTGTGGTATGGGACACATGTGCAAATAAGTTGGTGAGATGTACCATGAAAAGATCCAACATTTCTAAATATGTGCTTGATCACCACATATAGAGAGATGAAGGATATATGACCTAGGGTTAGACAACTATGAAGATGTAGACATGGTAAGTGAGAGATAGATTCCCTAAGTGTAATGAGTTAGGTGTAATGTTAAGGAGTAAGTATGAGACTTAGAAAGGGTAGTTAAGTAATTTATGTTGAATAATAATGCTTTTTTTATGTATGCCTCCTTTTATAATAAAAATTTGTATGTCAAATTTGCAAGTTTACGTGAAATCCTAAGGTGGGTAGTACTCTAGGAAATTTCGAGGATGAAATTTATTTAAGGTGGGTAGAATTGTAACATCCCACTATTTTTATGCAAATTTTCAAACTATTTTATTCCTGGCATGCTCTTTTTTCTAAATAAGATAATTGTTGAGGACCTTCATGTAAATTTCCCATGTTAGTTTTGCAATTCACTTTATTATGTCCAATTGCTCTCTTATCCTTGTTTCATTAAAAGAAAATGTTTTCATATATATTTATGCTCTTTTGTTTATGAAAATGAGAAAAATGCTTTTATGACAAATTTTCTCTCTCATATGATAATTAGTGAATTACATGTTTAATTGCCTGCTTTAATGTCCTCCATCTTATCAATTGAAAAGAAATAGTGTCGAGTGCACATTTTTCTATCTTGGAATGCTTATTTGAGAAATTAATGGCTTTATTTACACTAATAATGGTCATTTAAGTGTACATGATAGTTTTCCTATATTAGGCCTAAAATGGGTACAACCACAAAATATTATGGCATCGGAATGTTCTAGAGCATCTATTTTGCCTATGGTTCAAATTTGAACCCATTATGACCATGTTTGACCCTCCAATTAATTTGAGAGAGGTTTTGAGCATAGTATGACCAAGATTTGAATGAAATCTCATTTTTGCCGCCGATTTAAGATATTGTTCATTTTAATTGCATTTGTCACGCATTACTTCATCCATTTTATTTTCGTGCACATCTGTTGCCCTTGGATCAGGATCCAACGACACACTCATCTTCTTATTTCTCCGTTACTCTCGCGATTGGAAGCCGTTTCATAGGCTGTTACTTTCCCCCACCTCATTCTCACTCCACGATGCACTGTTTCTCTTGATTCTTTCACCATTGAGACCACGAGGTCAATCCAAACCCAGTGATCCCGTACTCACCCTCCATCTCTCCCATTTGAAGAAACACCCAATATAGGGCATCACCTCCCCTCTACCATCGATGCGCAGACGGCCTCCTAGCTTCCTTCGCCGCCACTTAATAACTTCAAAGGCACCACCGGCCCCTGGGAAACTCTCCCCCAGATTCAATTTCTCCTCTAACAGCCTCGAGCCCCTGGACCTGTCCCTCCTTCTTCTCTGGTGACCCAATCTTTGCCCCAGTGCCCTACTCCATCTCAGATCAATTGCTCTTACAGTGAGCACCCTCGACCTCCATACTCTCTTTCTGTATCATTGTTTTTCCTCTTCATGCCCCCGATTGTTGTACCCTATAGGACCTCCGCAAGGCCCTCACCGACGCCACCGTGTTTCACCATTTCAGTGTACCTCTGACTGTGATATCTTCACCTATTGTCTCGCCGTGCCTTGGCAGTTATTTTCGGATGCTTTTGGGTACCTTTCCGCCTTTGTAACCTCAACTTTTGGTCTCCAACCTTTCCCCTATTTCACGAGTCCCTGTGACTGGTATTTGGGCCACAACGTGCCCCAGAAGCTGAGTTTTGGTTCAGTGAGTTTATCGGAGCCTGAGGTAGAACCATGAGCTCTGCAATTTTTTGGATTGTCCTTGAATCCCCATCTGCAATCAGAGAACCCCTCTCCAGGTTCCGCTCTCGCCATGGATACGAGCATAAGATGGCTGGTCAGTAAATCACTGTTTTTCCCATCTCGTTCTAATTGTGTGATCATGGGTTTTTTTGAGATTTCAAGCACACATTTGTTTAATCAGCCGCGAATTGTTTTGTACGTCCAAATGACAATTTTACCCCCACTTGTTTAATTCATGTACCACGCGCTAGGGTTTTTCCAGTATTTCATCTTTTATTTACATCGAAATAATCACAGATTTAAATGATGTCACGCTATGGTTTCCTAATTTCTGATTGGTCCAGAGTGCAAAATTCATAACTTTTGCATACGACCTCAGAAAAATATAAATAAATATGTTTTGGAAAGGATTTTCAATAAGGAATCCAATTTTCTTGGTTTCATCGCCTGATTTCTATGTTTTCACATCTCAATTTTTATATGAAAAAATTAGGGTTTAATGATGTATGATGAAGGATAATCATGTTAATTTTCAGGTGTTTAAGGGAATCCAATCAGTCAAACAAGGTTTGACTTAGGTGTTTTAGTTCAAGGTAAGCGGGCCATGCCCTTGTCATAGTAAACGTGATTTATTGAATGATTATGGTATGTTTATGAACTTTATACTAATGTCATGATAAATGCATGTTTTTCTTCAATGTACATGATTATTGGATGATTGATTTCTATAATCCAAGTCTAAGTTTAGAAACCTGATTAATTTTATGAATTATGATTAAGATACATGAAATCAAGGTTAAGAGGGAAGAAATTTCCCATTCATGCTTAAGAGGGAGAAATTCCATTATGGTCATGGGGAGAAATCCCAATTATGTTCAAGAGGGAGAAATCCCAATTAAGATCAAGTTTAGGTTATTAAGAAGATAAGTAACGTCTAAGAAAGATCATGGTTAAGGGAATTTGATTTACATTTATATGCACCTTGTTATGGGCTTTCCGAGCATTATGGGCTTTCCGAGCAATTATGGGCTTTCCGAGCATTATGGGTCCCTTATGGAGCATTAAGAGAGGAGCATATACTTCTTGTCAAATTCTTTATGTAAAAGATGCCAAGAAATGATTAATGTTAATGCATGATCATGTTAAATCACTTATTATGTTATTTTTATGCTTTATAACATGCCAATGCCGCTTACTTACCATGTTTGTTTTTCCTTTGCATGGCTGGGAACGAGATGTCCGCAGACGTTGGAGCTAAAGGGAAGGAGACATCTTGAGAGGATTCCAAGTACACAAGACCTTAGAAGTTGTTGCCTGGTGGGATGTCCATCTATGGAGATCCTATCTTTTTCATGATTATCTAGTTTATGTTTAGTATACCTTTAGAAGCATGATGTAGATTTCTTTCAAGAACTCATGTATGAATCTATGTTTCTATGAATGCCAAGTGTTGTTTATTTCTTGATATGAGATCATGCACGTGACAATCCCTCCCTGATATGCCAAGTACCCCACATTATTGATAATGTTGGGGATTAGGTTGTGCTTCCTCTGGTTACATAAGAAACCCTAGGGAGGGGTGTTACAGGGGGAATCTTTCTATCCCCTGATAAACCCATGTCTTATCACCATATGTGAACATAGCCTGCTTGGAATCACAACCCAAGACAATTTTATACTTCTCTAAGGTATCTATCTCGAGAATTATTTCAAATAGTATAAGATCCACCTGAATGCTATGTTCTGAGAAGGAAAGAACATAGGGAGAGCATACCTCCATCAACATTATAGGTCTGACTAATAGAGTTTCTAATAATAGATTATCCGTTCTAGGGTTAACAATCATATTTCAGTCACGAATCACTTCTCGAGTGATAAAATAATGTGTAGCACTTGGATCAATGAAAAAATATACGAAACATGATGATGTCATATCAGAATGAAATAAGTCCATATCACCTTTCACAACGCATGGGTTAACCACTGCTTCCGGATGATTCATAGTAGAGAATCTTTTCGTTTCCTATTTCCAACCTCATCCTCTATTGGTTAATGCAGATGATCATGCCTGAGATGCTAGTCCACGTCCTCGAGTGCCACTACTAAACTGTTGTCTCTGAGAGCCATGTTGAATCTCCCGTGGTAGTTGGGTCACTTCCACATCCCTAACTAGACAATCTTTTATCACATGCCCTGTCTACCTACACTTGTAGAAGACTCTATTATCCCATTGCGACCTAGGCAATCCTGTCACTAACATTGATACTGAGCTTTGGGCTCCACCTGATAGAAAACTACAACCTCTACCTCGACTGGACGTCAACTATGTCTGAGTATTGAACCTTTTTTTTGGTCGGCGAAAAAACTCTGTTGAGATTAAAATTACCAAAACTTTTAGGTACACGAAGATGCACCCCCTAACTCTTTGCAAGATTACAGAAAGAAAGCAAAAGACCATATTAAAATTGGCCTTGAACATAAGATCTCTAAATAGAAGAAACTACAAAATAGAAAAAAGCATCCGAGAAAAATACACAAATAAAAGACTGACTATCCATCAGTCAGTACAACTGAGGAGCTACACTGACAATAAAGACCACCCACAAATTGTGCAGGCACAAAAGTAAGATGAAGGACATCCAGCTTCCATCTATGTACCAAGCAAGGCCACACTTCTGTATTGAAATTTATCTATCTCAAATAGCTGCAAAATGCAGTGTCTATCCTGTCATACCATCTTCTCATAGAAGACTCCAAACGTAGACTGACCAGACTGGAGCAATGATCAATTCAACCATCATATCTCTCCTTTGAGCATAGCAATATGATCATCCTCTAAAATTAGTGGTCAGAACAAATACAAGGGTTGAATCAAGCACCGAGCATCACTGATTAGTGTTTGGTGAACTCGTCGAGGTGACTGAAGCAGAATCTTGATCGTAGGGGTAGACTAGAAGTAACCCATGTCCATCATCATCCATGGCGACTCATCAGTTGATTGGTCAGAACCAACTATCGATCAAGTGGAACTTAGTAGGCCAACGACGAGATCGGCCTGTGTGCCACCAAAATTTCGCCGAACACCAAAGAAGGAGTCCCTTGGAAACCCATGGATGCAAGATGGCAGCGGTAACGCAAGAGCGCAAATGATACCATCTCGGTGTTGCCGAGTGGGCTCGATGTCGAAGTAGCATCTCATGAGGAGCCCTAGACGTAGGATGGCCGCAAGACACAACGGAGCTCACGGAACACCCCGATGCAGCTGAGGAGTCTTGACATCCAAGTATCACCCATGGTCTTCTTCTTGACTAGAGATGCCTCAGCGAACATCTTGAGGACAACCGGAAGTAGGCTGAAATAGCCACAATCCACATATCCTCAAACACCTTGAAGGTGTAACGTTACTCTGCCTTCACGGGTGGAGGGAACGACGCCCGTGGAGGGGCCAACGCTGTAGGCAGACGGAGACTCGCCGCCAGTAGACCAGAGCACCAGGGCTTGAAGCCCAACTCAGCTGAAGGCCGGTTCGTGCGAAGAAGAAGCCTGGAGCGGATCCTCGCAGAGCAGCAACCAGGGAGATGGAATCGAGGCCCCAGAGGTGAAGTAGAAGTGTGTGGGGTGAGCCCATCCGAGTAGGCGAACCACCAAGGAAGGAGAACACCGCCCCAGGAAGATGTCCATGATCTCCTCCAAAGATCACGATGACCCGAGTATTGAACCTTTGAGGTTCCATGGGTGTAGTAAACCTTGGTTTCTTAAAAGGACCAAACCTTTGGTTCTGAAACTGTGCAGGTACT
Source organism: Alisma plantago-aquatica (assembly GCA_963693085.1). Taxonomy (NCBI): domain Eukaryota; kingdom Viridiplantae; phylum Streptophyta; class Magnoliopsida; order Alismatales; family Alismataceae; genus Alisma; species Alisma plantago-aquatica. The sequence continues at coordinate 59,321,302 of OY856410.1, read as the reverse complement.
TTCCTACTGTTTGCCTTCCATTTCTCTATTATGAACCTCTCTATCTGTCTAACTGACTCCACAAAGGTGACAAGCCTCTCTCTATTCTCTAATGCAGATACAAGTGTGGTTAATTCAACGTTCAGACCCTTCTTGAAATGCCAAATCCTCTCCTCATCTATGGTGGCCATGTGCGGACAAAACCGTAGAAGTTCCATAAACTTTGTTTCATACTCACTAACCTTCATTGTTCCCAGTCTAATACATTCAAACTATGAAATCTTCTCATCAAGATAAGTCTTACGGAAGTATCTACTGACAAATTCTTGTCAAAATTCCTACCATCCAATCTCAACACTCGGTCTTTTCTCTTCTTCGATGGACCACCAATGGCCAGAACTTCCCTTCAGAAGGTATACAATATGCTATACCTTATCAACTTCTGGGATATCAATGATCCTAAAGGCTTTCTCTATCTCAATAAGTCATCAATCTGCATCTGTTGGTTCAGCTGTGCCAATATATTCAGTGGCTCCTACCCAACACAAGAATTCAAAAGTCTTACGAGATCCATGTCCTTCACTAGACCCTGATGTTCTAGGGACTAGTGCTAGTATCTGATCTGCCATATGGGTCATTGTATTCATGATCTGTCTAAAAAGAGCATGAAAAACTGGATTCTCTAATAGAGTTTGCTCAAGTAGGGATTCTCAAGCAATGGTTCTTCTCTAGCCCGATCCCTTGCACCACCTCTCGGTGCAGCAACACTGCTCTCAGCAGGGTGTTCTTTGTGTGCTCCAACCATCTTTTAATCGTTCTTCCTCTCATGTATGAGGAGAATTTACTATAAGATATATTGGAGGACACTAGAACAGACTAACCAAACTTAATCCTATGTCTCTATAGACTTAGTAAATCTTAGGCTCTGATACCAAAACTTAATGACAACCCGATTACCAATCAAGTCATCACTAGTAATAATCGTGGAATAAACATAAACAGTGGAATTAATAAAAATCACTAAAAATATAAACCATTTTGCACATAGATCTTTTTCCAGGAAACTCTAATACAAGAAACCAAAGTTGTATATACATATGGTTCATATTTGTACATTCAGTGTCTTGTCTCTTCTCGAGGATATCAAGTACCAGTTGCTTTACCTTAATATACACATCAACAACATAAAAACCTCAAGGTAAGAAAACCAAAATCCCAAGTCGTTCGTAAAAACCACTAAGAACTATCTCCCAAGGACCTGAGAGTACAGAGATGACACATAGACTTCTATCTACAAGACCTTGATAGATAGTGTACTGAACCTAAATTACTACTGTTGTCCCTGCTGATACGATCCTTCTTCTGCAGTCTATTTCCTAGTCCCTCATCCATATCCACTTAAAAATTGTGGATCCCACGGGGTGATACTATTGTCCTAGAGAGAGATATAACTCTCTACCAACATTATTATTATCAGAGAAATTATAAAGACTGAACAAATGATATTTAAACAACTAGCAGAATTATAAAACATCTATTTGCTTGAAAAGGGATATGAAGAACATGTATAACATTTATCTACTAACATGTATGAAAATGATAAGGAATCAACCCATGTTTCTGTATTTGATCCTTAAGAAAATATGCTATTCAACTGATTACATATTCACATTCACAATTATGCCCTGAGGAGATGAGATATACCAGTCATACTTTAATCGACCACTAGTAAGTCGAAATCGGTACCTTACAAGGTTAATGACAGAGCCAATTGTCAAGACCTCACCTTACTCGATCAGTATGACAACACTTAGGTTTAGCATGACATTTTTTGTCTCTTATAATTAGCTATGCCGGGTTATAGCGACATCTTTGCTATAGAGTTACCGCTATAACATGTACTCTTTTTGGGAGAAGACCACTTAGCTTTCCCAGATTATCAGGATGACCACTGAGCGATCCTAGTTTAATTTTATCAAGAAGTCCACTGAACAACCTAGTGTATTTGGGGATTCCATTGAGCACCCTTATTTAATTTAGGTTGTCCACTGAGCACCCTTATATTATCACATATTCAAAAATATGCATTCTGATTAAAACTCATTTCAACATTCAACAATTGTTGACACTGGATGGATCTATGGTCTGGGAAAGTACATGATAATATTCATCTTTCTTAATTAAGTGCATTACTGTATATTTTAGCACCAATCAAGTTACAAGAAAGAATTATATCAAATGCTACAAGGAAAAGCATAATTGCATTTATCATGTACTTTCATATTCACTAAAACACATAGACCACTTAGAATCTCAATTTGTTGTCATCATCATACTTGGGTATTTAAACCCTTAATTCATCACTGAGTACTGTCACCACTTAGCAAATGATCATTACCTCTGGGTCATCAGACCAGGGTATTTTACACATTATCCACATAGCTCATTCAATCTATATCATAAAACATCATAGCACTTACTTAGCTATGCTCATTACCTTAAGATAACTACATGGTTAATATATCATGCTATCAACAATTTCAAACAAATGTCTTAACCATGAAATATTAAAGAACACATCCTCCCTAATGAATTAGAGTTATAATCAGCCAATTAGGGTTTCATGATTTCATTAACAAAGATTTAGTCTGACTCATACTCCACTCATCTTAGCAGTATTATTATATGCCGATTACATAATTATCTTTCAAATCTTAGTTTCTCTCTCATCCCTACAAGGATGTAAATAACTTAATTTACTTTCTTTAAGGTCTAATAGCTTATCATTATCAAATTTAAGTAAACTTATTGTATCTCAATATTGCATTAATCCTATTCATCACTTAGAAAAGCTTAATAATTAAGAACATGCCTACCATATCAAGTAGCATGACTAATATTGTTATTCTATTGTATTTGAAGATGCATATACCATCTTAACAAGTATTCATTTTAATCATGTTGTGAAACCACACCCTCATATCGGGTTTAGGGCATATCCCCTAACATCATATCATGTAGTCATGTTAGATTATGTATCACTTTAACTTTTCTCATCTTATGTCAACCTCATACTGTGTGGGTTAGACCATTATTCTCATATCAGGTATAGGGGTGTAATGGGTCCTCATATTGTGTACTAGAGTACACCATATCGAGAATGCCATTATGGCTTTTCCATACATCTTTCAAGATAAAATTATATTAGTTCTCTACGTTAGTTATCATGGCAATTTTCATTCTAAACCTCCATTTCAGTTTTCCATCATATTGGTTTGCCTCTTGGGTTGCTATATTGGATTTCATGTTGGGTTATTATATCATATTGCCCTCTTGAATATCATCTTGGTATTCATCATCTTGTGTATCCACATTAGGTGGTATCACGTTGCCATATCGTGTTTCTATGTCAATTATCATATCAGTTTACCTATCTTAGGTATCATATCAGGTTACACCTTTCAACATCATATCGGTTTATATGTATTGGACACCATAGAGGTTTACCTCTTTTAGCAAAAAGTCCTTTTTCCTTAACCATTTTAATGGTTCTATTCATTCTCTATAGTTGCATGACAAGCCAAATACTTAGTTACTTATCAACTCATCTCTACATGGTATGTTGTATCGAGTTTTCAAAAGAAGAGGGTTTCACAACATATCAGATTTCCATATACTCTTCTAGGGTTTGCCCATATCGGGCAAAGGTGTTTCTTTACCCTTGTATCCTGTACAAGGTGATATATAGGAATATTTCATATCGTTCATAGAATCCATTTTACAAAGTATGACTTTCCTTCATATCGGGTAGACCCATATATTGGATTCCATATCAGTTTTCAAAAACCTTCAACCCATATCAGATTGTTCAATGATGATGTCATCATCAACCTCAGGATCATTATATTACTATTCTAAACCATGTACAATAGTCCTAATTAATTATTTGGAACTCATGAATATATCAATTGATCAAAGGAAATTTGAATTTTGACAATAATCAACAAATTGAACAATATTGAAGAAAAGATAATAATATTGATGTGTTCAAGTTATATAACCCGCCACTCAAATAACTTCCAAGCTTCAAGCTTCAATCCACACATTCCAAGGTTTAAAATAAGCCTTCTCTAAGCTAATACACAATATCTCCAATCCAAATGGATGATATCACCTCATTTGGTTGCTAAGACATACTTTGGCCGATATGCCTTATCCTTGACTGATATCAAGCTTCACCACTGAACCTTCAACACTATTCATGTCACAAGAGGGGTATGACGATACAATAGGGAAGGTTACTTAACAAGATTTGAAAATATTACTAACAAGTGAAGAGCAAGGTATTTATACTTGAGTTTTATTAAAAAGAGTGTAATACATGTCATTAGGTTAAGTTACCTCATGCCACCTAGACATGCAAGGTCGACACATACTCTTGCATTCATGCCATTATTATCTTTCCATGAAAAAATAAAAGTCCAAAGATAAAGTAGGGGATAAGGGTCAGCTTTTTAGTTATCTTCTAGGGCAAATCTTCTTCCACTTACTATATTATAATATTCGAATCCATCTTTTCCAAGACAAGTTGCAAATCAACGCTTTATTTCTTCTTTGAAGTGCCTTTCCCATCATGGGCCAAACTAAGACTTAACAAAATGATAGGAGGCTCTCCTTATGGCTCTAAGGCTGATATGGACTTCTACTCTATGTCCTTAACTCGATATGGCTCATGTGCACAACTTTCAACTTATATATTTTTGTTAGTCTTTACATTATTAAGAATGCTAACACTTTTAAGATGATTCAAACATATTGTCTCCTTCTTTCTCTATCTTCTAGATAATACTAGGTAAGAGTAAGAACAATATAAAGGTGGTAATTCGCACATTAACCCTACATTTTGTATATATTTCAATTAATGCCATAATTGATGGACCTAGCACTTAGCATTATATTCTCTTTCATGACATACAAACACTTAGGATATGTTCAACATGAAACATTTGCATTATAACCCTTCTTCATGGGTGAATTGTACTTTTCATTTAGATTATCATATAATGCACACATAGTTTGCATATAAGCTCAAATTTGGAAATAAACTTCACAAAGCAACTTAGTTACTTATCAAAAGATAAGAACAAGTTTGTAAGTAACTTACTTAAGAAAAACTTCTAGGGTTAGGCCATAACCCAGGTCAGGGGTGTTACAATTATCAACCCCTAAAAAAAGGATTTCATCCATGAAACCTCAAGATAAAAGAGAAGCATATTTTCTCCTTATTTCTTCCTCTAACTCCCATGTGAATTCTTCAACACCACGGTGATGCCAGAGAACTTTCACAAGAACTATGTCTTTCTTCTTCAACTTCTTGACTCTTTTGTCAAGAATCTTCATAGGACCTTCCACATAGGATATATCTTCATTCAATTCAACCTCTACAGGTTACAACACCATCTCTGTATCGAGATGACACTTCCTCAACATAGACACATGAAACACTAGATGCAGTCTATGTAGCTCAGGTGGAAACTCAAACATGTAAGCTACTTTCCCTGTTTGTGCTATCACTGGGTAAGGTCCCATAAATCTAGGGGCTAACTTACCTTTCTTCCCAAATCTAAGAACACCTTTTCAAGGAGAGACCTTGAGATACACTATGTCTCAAACTTGGAATTCTAAAGGTCTACGACATTTATCAGCATAAGACTTCTATATATCCTGTGCAACCTTCAACTGTCGTTGTATAACTTTAATCTTTTTAGTTGTTTATTGCACTAACGCAGGACCCAAAATTTGGTATTCTTTGATTTTGAACCAACATAACAGAGATCTACAACGTCTACCATATAGTACTTCATATGGTGCCATATAAATGCTGGCATGGTGATTATTGTTATAAGCAAACTCAATCAAACTCGAGTGCAAATCCCAACTTCCCACAAACTGAAGGACACATGCTCTAAGAATGTCCTCCAACATCTATATAGTTCTTTCAGACTGCCCATCTGTCCGGATATGAAAGGTTGTACTAAACTTTAACTGCGTACCCAATGCTTTATGCAATCGTTCCAAAAAACGACTTGTAAACTGGGGACCTCTATCAGATACAATCGTATCTGGAACTCCATGTAACCACACTATCTCATCTATATAGATCTGTGCAAGCTTCTCAGTAGTGTAGGTTGTTTTGATAGGAAGAAAATGTGCTATCCTAGTCAACCTATCTACTATCACCCAAATGGAATCATGACTTTTGGCTATCCTAGGTAAACCAACCACAAAGTCCATTGTCACATGATCCCATTTCCATTGGAGTATAGGTAAGGGTTGTAACATTCCTACAGGCTTCTGGTGTTCTACTTTAACTTGATGACACACTAAATATTTCATAACGAACTCGGCTACATCTTTCTTGAAATCGGGCCACCAATACATATTTTTTAAATTATGATACATTTTCTTGCTCCCTGGATGCATTGCATACATGGATGAATGAGCTTCCTCCATAACTAACTTTATTAAGTTATTACTATAAGGAACTATCATCCTACCATAAACTAAAACATCTTCTGACTCATGGAAACCATTTTGTTTCTCACTGCCCAATTCTGACCTAATCTGCTGAATCACAATATCATCCTATTGTGCCTCTTTAATCTTTTCCTTCAGAGTGGGTTTCACATGCATTTCATATAATAACCGTGATAATAAAAATACTTCTAACTACACATTCATCCATCTCAAAGATACTAGCATATCCCTCTTACAACATACTAAAAAAATTCAATTGTGCATTTTCTATGGGTAAAGATGAGGATTTCCAACTGAGTGCATCAACCACTATATTGGCATTTCCTATATGATAATCAATTGTACAATCATAGTCCTTAATTAATTCCACGCAAAGATGTTGTCTCATATTCAACTCATGATGAGAGAAGATGTATTTTAAGGTTTTATGATCAGTAAAGATCTGAAACGTCTCTCCATAGAGATAATGCCTCCATATTTTTAACACATTAGCCACTATAGCTAGTTTCAAATCATGTGTCGGATAATTCTCCTCATGTTTCTTAAGTTGTCATGAAGCAAAAGAAACTACATGATCAATCTGAATCAACACACATCCTAGATCATTCTTAGAAGCATCACAGAAAAAACATATCCCTTTCCATGCTCAAGTAAAACTAACATAGGTGCACTAGTCAAATTTTCTTTCAACAAATGGAAAGAACGCTGACACTTGTCATTCCAGACAAAAGGAACTTCTTTCCTTATCAACCTAGTAAAGGGTAATGCTATAGAGCTGAAATATTTGATAAATCTTCTGTAGTATCCTACCAAGCCTAGAAAACTATAGACCTCAGTCAGTGTCTTAGGTTGTTCCCACTCCATAATAGACTCTACTTTCTTTGGATCCTAAAGCAGATATGACGTGTCCAACAAAAGACACTTCTGATAACCAGAACTCACACTTGCTAAACTTATCATATAACTTATGCTGTCTCAACAAGGTCATAACTTGATGAAGATGTTGTTCATATTGTTGACTGTCTCTATTGTATACCAGGATGTCGTCTATGAAAACTACTAAACACTGATCACGGAATGGCCAAAAGATTCTATTCATCAACTCCATGAATGCAGCTGGTGCATTAGTTAGTCCAAATGACATTACTATGAACTCATAATGACCATATCTTGTCTTGAAGGCTGACTTAGTTACTTCACTCTCCTTGATGCGTAACTGATGATATCCTAACCTTAGATCAATCTTAGAGAACACTGTTGCACCACAGAACTGGTCAAACAGATCATCAATCCTTGGCAAAGGTTATTTGTTCTTACTCGTCACTTTGTTAAGCTGTCGGTAATCTATATATAATCTCATAGACCCATCTTTCTTTTTAACAAAAAGAACTAGAGGACCCCATGAAAAAGTATTCGATCGTATGAACCCTTTCTCAAGTAACTCCTACAACTATTTCTTAAGTTCTTCCATCTCAGTTGGCACCACCTTATAGGGTGTTTGGGCCGTGGGTTGCGTATCTGGAACAAGACTAACTTCAAAATCAATCTCTCGATGTGGAGGAACATCTGGAATTTCCTCGGGAAACACATCCTTGAATTCCTTAACAATAGGAACTTGAGAAAGACCAGGACTCTTTATTCTGGTATCTACCACACGTGCTAAGAATGTGAAGCATGTTTGTCTCGTCAACTTCTCTACTATCATAGCTGACACTAAATAGGTTGGGAGAATCTTTCTACCCCCCTGAAAAACCCATGTCTTATCACCATATGTGAACATAGCACACTTGGAACCACAATCCTAGACAATTTTATACTTCTCTAAGGTATCCATCCGGATAATTACATCCAACACATGAATTTGAAGTGGTATAAGATCCACCTGAATGCTATGTTTTGAGAAGGAAAGAACACATGGATAGCATACCTCCCTCATCATCGTAGGTCCAGCTAATAGAGTTTCTAATAATAGATTATCCGTTCTAGGGTTAACAATCATATTTCAGTCATGAATCACTTCTTGAGTGATAAAAGAATGCATAGCACCCAGATCAATCAAAATAGATATGAAACATGATGATGACATATCATAATGAAGTAATTCCATCTGACCTATCATGACTCATGGGTTAACCACTGCTTTCGACTGATTGATAGCGTAGAATCTTAGTGTTTCCTATTGCCGACCTCGTCCTCTATTGGCTGGTGCAGATGATCCTACCTCAAATGTTTGTCCATGTCCTCAAATGCCACTACTAAACTGCTATCTCCGAGAGCCCTGTTGACTCTGCCTTGGTGGTTGGGTCACTTACACATCCCTAACTGGACAATCCTTTTTCACATGCCCTGTCTACCTACACCTGTAGCAGACTCTGTTATCCCATTGTGATCTAGGCGGTCCTATCACTAACATTGATGTTGAGCTCTAGGCTCCACTTGATGGAAAACTACAACCTCTACCTCGACTGGACATCTACTGTGTCTGTGTATTGAACATCTGAGGTTCTATGGGTGCAGTAAACCTTAGTTTCTGTAAATTGCCAAACCTCTAGTTCTGAAATTGTGCATGTGCTTTCCTACTATTTGCCTCTTGTTTCTCTATCACGGACCGCTCTATCCATCTAATTGAGTTCACAAAGGTGGAAAACGTCTCTCTATTCTCTAAAGAAGATACAAATGTGGTTAATTTAGTGTTCAGACCCTTCTTAAAATGCTAAATCATGTCCTCATCTGTGGTGGCCATGTGTGGAAAAAACCATAGAAGTTCCATAAACTTATCTTCATACTCACTAACCTTCATTGTTCCCTATCTAATATGTTCAAACTGTGAAATCTTCTCATTTAGAAAAGTATTAGGGAAGTATCTACTGACAAGTTCTTGTCGAAATTCCTACCATCCGATCTCAACACCCGATCTTTTCTCTTCTTCGATGGCCCACCAACGGCCAGTGCTTCCCTTCAGAAGGTATACAACATGCTTAACCTTATCAACTTCTGGGATATAAAGGATCCTAAACGCTTTCTCTATCTCAGTAAGACATGAATCTGCATCTACTGGGTCAGCTGTGCCATCATATTTAGTGGCTCCTACCTGACACAACCATTCAAAAGTCTTACCAGATCTAAATCTCTCACTAGACCCTAATGTCCTAGGAGCTGGTGCTGGTATTTGGTCAGTCATATGCGTCATTATATTCATGATCTGTCTGAAAAGAGCATGAAAAGTTGGGTTCTCTAATAGAGTTTGGTCAAGTTGGGGATTCTCAGGCACTAGTTCTTCTCTAGCCCGATCCATTGAACCACCTCCTGGTGCAGCAACACTGCTCTCAGCAGCATGTTCTTTGTGTCCTCCAACCATCTTTTAATCTTTCTTCTTCTCCTATATGAGGAGAATTTACTATAAGATATACTGGAGGACACTAGAATAGACTCAACAAACTTGATCCTATGTCTCTATAGACTCAACGAACCTTAGGCTCTGATACCAAAACATTCTGACAACCCAATTACCAATGAAGTCATCATTAGTAATAATCACAGAATAACCATAAACAACAGAATTAACAAAAATCACTAAAAATTAAAACCATTTTACACATAGATCTTTTTCTAGGAAACTCTTACATAAGGAACCAAAGCTGTATATACATATGGTTCATATTTGTACATCTAGTATCTTGTCTCTTCTTGAGGATATCAAGTACCAGTTGCTTTATCTTAATATACATAATAACAACATAAAAACCTCGAGATAAGAAAACCAAAATCTCAAGTCATTTGTAAAAACCACTAATAACTATCTTCAAAGGACCTTAGACTACACAGACAACACATAGACTTCTATCTACAAGACCCTAACAGACAATGTACTCAACCTGAGATACTATTGCTGTCCCTACTGATACAATCCTTCTTCTATAGTTCAGTTCCTAGTCCCTTGTCCGCATCCACCTAAAAATTGTGGATCCCACGGGGTGAGACTATTGTCCCAGCGAGAGATATAACTCTTTGCCAACATTATTATTATCATAGAAATTATAAAGACTGAACAAATGATATTTAAACAACTTGAAAATTTATAAAACATCTATATACTTGAAAAGGAATATGAAGAACATGTATAATCTACTAAGATGTATGAAAATAATAAGGCATCAACCAATGTTTTCATATTTGATCCTTAAGAAAATATGCTATTGGGCTGGTTACATATTCCAATTCACAATTATGCCTAGAGGAGATGAGATATACCACTCATACTCCAACCGACCACTAGTAAGTCAAAATTGGTACCATACAAGGTCAATGGTAGATTCGACTGTCAAGACCTCACCTTTCTCAGTCAGCACGAGAACACTTAGGTTTAGCATGACATTATGTATGCCATAATTATCTATGCCAGGGTATATCAACATATTCACTATATAGTTACCGCCGTTGCATGTACTCTCTTCGGGAGAAGACCACTTAGCTTTCCTAGATTATCAAGATGACCACTGAGCGATCCTGGTTTAATTTTATCAGGAAGTCCACTAAGCAACCTAGTGTATTTGGGGAGTCCACTGAGAACCCTTATTTAGTTTAGGGTGTCCACTGAGCACCCTTATATCATCACTTATTCAAAAATATGCGTTCTGAGTAAAACTCGTTTCACCATTCAACAATTGCTGACACTGAATGGATCTATGGTCTGGGCAACTACATGATAATATTCATCTTGCTTAATTGAGTGCATTACTGTATCTTTTAGCATCCATCAAGTTATAAGCAAAAATTATATCAAATTCTATTAGGAAAAGCATAATTGCATTTATTAGGTACTTTTATATTTACTAAAACACATAGACCACTTAGAATCTCAATCTCTTGTCATCATGATAGTTGGATATTTAAACTCTTAATTCATCACTGAGTATTGTCACCACTTAGCAAATGATCATTACCTCTGGGTCATCAGACCAAGGTATTTTCCACATAGTCCACATAGCTCATTCGATATATATCATAAAACATCATAGCTCTTACTTAGCTATGCTCATTACCTTAAAATAATTGCATGGTTAATATACCATGCTATCAACAATTTCAAACACATGTCTTAATCATGAAATATTAAAGAACACATGCTCCCTAATGAATTAGGGTTATAATCAACTAAATAGGGTTTTAAGATTTCATAAGCAAAGATTTAGTCTGACTCATACTCCACTCATCTTAGGAGTGTTATTATATGCCGATTACATAATTATCTTTCAAATCTTGGTTTCTCTCTCATCCCTAGAAGGATGTAAATTACTTAATGTACCTTCTTTAAGGTCTACTAGCTTATAACTATCAAATTGAATTAAAAATATTGTATCTCAATATTTCATTAATCCTATTCATCACTTAGACAAGCTTAATAATTAAGAACATGCCTACCATATCAAGTAGCATGATTGATAATGTTATTATATTGTATTTGAAGATGCATATGTCATCTTAACAAGTATCCATTTTAATCACGTGGTGAAACAACACCCTCATATCAAGTTTAGGGCATATCTTCTAATATCATATCATGTAGTCATGTTGGATTAGGTATCACTTTAACTTTTCTCATCTTATGTCAACCTCATATCATGTATTGGTTAGACCGTTATTCTCATATCGGGTATAGGGGTGTATTGGGTCCTCATATTGTGTACTAGGGTACACCATATTGGGCATGCCATTATCACTTTGACATACATCTTTCAAGATACATTATATTAGTTCTCTATCTTAGTTGTCATGTCAGTTTTCATTCTAAACCTCCATATCAATTTTCCATCATATCGGTTTGCCTCTTGGGTTGCCATATCGAATTTCATGTTGGGTTATTATATCGGATTACCCTCTTGGATATCATATTGGATTTCATCATATCGTGTATCTACATTAGGTGGTATCATGTTCCCATATCGTGTTTCTATGTTGACTATCATATCAGTTTACCTATCTTAGGTATCATATCGGGTTACACCTTTGAACATCATATCAATTTATATGTATTGGACACCATATCGATTTACCTCTTTTAGGAAAACCTCCTTTGTCCTTAACGATTTCAATGGTTCTATTAATTCTTTATAGTTACATGACAAGCTAAATACTTAGTTACTTATCAACTATCTCAACGTAGTAAGATGTATCAAGTTTTCAAAAGAAGAGAGTTTCACAACATATCAGATTTCCATATCCTCATCTAGGGTTTTACCCATATCGGGCAAAGGTATTGCTTTACCCTTGTCTCGTGTACAAGGTGATAAATAGGAATCTTCCATATCATTCATAGAATCCATTTTACAAAGTATGACTTTCCTTCATATCGGGTAGACCCCTATATCCGATTCCATTTCGGTTTTCAAAATCCTTCAACCCATATCGGGTTGTTCATTGATGATGTCATCATCATCAACCTCAAGATCATTATCTTACTATTCTAAACAATGTACACTATTCCTAATTACTTATTTGGAACTCATGAATAAATCCATTGATCAAAGGAAATCCAAATTTTGACAATAATCAACAAATTGAACAATATTGAAGAAAAGATAATAATTATGATGGGTTCAAGTTATATAACCCACCTCTCAAATAGCTTCCAAGCTTCAAGATTCAACTCCACATGTTTCAAGGTTCAAGATAAGCCTTGTCCAAGCTCCAAGACTTGAGCTCCAAGCTTTTGCACGATGTATCCAATCCAAATTGACGATATCACCTCATTTGGTTGCTAAGACCTACTTTGGCCGATATCCCTTATCCTTGGCTGATATCAAGCTTCACCACTCGACCTTCCTCACAATGCTTGAAACAAGAGGGGTACACACAATACAAGAGGGAAGGGTACTTAACAAGATTTAAAAATCTTACTAATAAGTGAAGGCAAGGTATTTATACTTAGGTTTTATGGAAAAGAGTGTAATAGGTGTCATTAGCTTAAGTTACTTCATGCCACCTAGCCATGCAAGGTCGAAACATACTCTTGCATGCATTCCATTATTATCTTTCCATGAAAAAATAAAAGTCCAAGGATAAAGTAGGGGATAAGGGTTGGATCTTGAGTTATCTTCTAGGGAAGTCTTCTTCCACTTACTATATTATAATATTCAACTCCATCTTTTCCAAGACAAGTTGCAAATAAATGCTTTATTTCTTCTTTGAAGTGAGTTGGCCGTCATGGGCCAAACTAAGACTCAACAAAATGATAGGATGATCTCCTTATGGCTTTAAGGCCGATATAGACTTCTACTCTAAGTCCTTAACTCGATATGGCTCATTTGCACAACTTTCAACTTATATATTTTTCTTCGTCTTTACATTATTAAGAATGCTAACACTTTTAAGATGATTCAAACGTATTGTCTCCTTCTTTCTCTCTCTTCTAGATAATACTAGGTAGGAGTAAGAACAATCTTAAGGTGGCAATTTGCACATTAACCCTACATTTTGTATATATTGCAATTTATACCATAATTGATGGACCAAGCACTTATCATTATATTCTCTTTCATGACATACAAACACTTAGGATACATTTAACATGTAACATTTGCAGTATAACCCTTCTTCTTGGGTGAATTGTATTTTTCACTTAGATTATCATATAATGCACAAAGTTTGCATATGAGCTCAAATTTGGAAATAAACTTCACAAAAGAACATAATTACTTAAGAAAAACTTCTAGAGTTAGGCCATAACCCATGTCAGGGGTGTTACAATCACCCTTGCTAAAAGTAACATTTTCCTCTTCTATTGCCATCAAATTTAGTTTGTGTAGCCTTCCCCACCAGCACTATGGATGTCTTTGCCTCCAACATTGAGAGTTATCTTCTCCTCTTCATATAGTAGTGTCTCCTCCACAAACTATGTAGACTCTAACCTTTATCTCAATGACCTATTTGTTGCCTTTGATTTGGTCTCGGTCGTAGCATGTTCAGAATCATGTAGTTGTTAGTTAGTAAGATCAAGTCATACATGTCAGTGTTTTTATCTAGTGCAACTAAATCAACTGATTTGATGGAAAAAATGCATTGTTGTCTCATATTATCTTGAATAGATTATTTTAACCAATATGAATATCATAAAATCATTTTTACACTTTTTTCATACCACATTGAGAGTCTATTACATTTGATTATTAGTTTGTGTCAGTGTGAGTGATTTTTTTAATTATTATTCATGTGAATTGACTCCTGACGGGGTAAGTGCTATATATTTTAATTTATTTTCATTAGTTAGAAAGGAAAAAGATCAACTATCCATATATATTTTAATTTGCATTTTATTTATCTTTATTAATATATATGGTTTATGCTTTAGTTTTGTTGTGTGCTTTAGACTTATCTTGTCTTTATCTTTTCTTTTATCCCATATTGCCTAATTCTATTTCTCATTTACTAACTTGTCCTATAAAAGAGGGTGCATTATATTTATATTAAATACATCAACTAAAGGTTTTCTTATTCGATTTGGTATTAGAGCCTTCATTGCTATGTGAAGAGGCTTCAATCCTCAATCACTTTTGATACCGTGGTTTGTGTATTTCATGATCTCGATATGAGGAACATGGCTCGTTTGTCCCATGAAGAACCTGACAGATTGTGCTTCCTAGATGTGTTGCTTTGCTGCTACTTTGGTATCTTTTTATGTGACTGGTACTATAGTATGGAACATCCTTCCGCTGCAAAACAATGATTCTTATTTCCTGATATTTTTGATAAAAAAAAATTTATGTGAATTTTTCCAATTTGGTAAATAGATTGGGGTTATATTTTATAAGAAGAAAGAAATTGGTTGCAATAATCTTTTTGATATTCTTCATGTCAATATATGGGGACCCGTTTCTTTTACTAGCTTGTTTGTCTTTTTCTACTTCATTTATTCTATTGATGAAAATATAAGTACTTGTTTGTTTCTCTAAAAGGATCACAATAGTATTTTGAACACTAACACCACCTTTTGTTACTGAGATCCAAACTTAATTCAAATACAACTATTAAAATCTTGCAAACATATAAACGTTAGAATATATGTGGTGTGGCATATAGAAACAATTATCGTCTTCTTGAAGTAGCACACCATTTTTCTTGACTATCATGTTCCTAAACATTTTTAGCCTGAAGATGTTTATTCTGTGTGATACTTAATTAAAAATCAACTCCCTTTCTCTTGTCTATATCCTGATGCACCTTTGTTTTATGTACCTCCTCACATCTTTGGCAACACTTTCTTTGTTAAGAATCTCTTCCCTAGATATCCAAACTTGAACAACACTTCACAAAATTTGTGTCTAGGATATTCATGAACACTTAAAGGATATCAGTTTTATAACCATGTAAAATGAAAATAGCCTTTTTAGTGTACATGTTTTATTTTTTGAACACATGTCGTACTACTATGACAAGGGGTCTACTTTATTGAGTAATTTGTTGGATCCTACTCATCATCTTGAGGTGGTAGAACATGATCACACTAAAGTAATTGAAGATCTTCCTACGCTTTTAAGGGTGCATACTAATGCAATGAGTATTAGTTGCTTTCTACATACTATTTTTATAGGTATTTTGTGCGTAATTGTTCATTTTGATATTAATTATGCATTCTTTATTAGTATTAGCTTATAAAACATGATGCATAAATTAATAATTATTGTGAGAAAACAATGTTTAGTTATCCATTTTCATTAGACTTATGCTGGTTTTACCTTCTTTCCTACAACTCGAACACTTTTAGAACAACTCAGTGTTACCGCCATATATGTCAGTGGGACAGACATTACGTGAAATTCAATAGGTAATTATGAAAATTATGTTGCTAGCAAGATAAAACTCGATGCTAACTAGATGATGTTAGATGCTACCAGAAAGAGGATTCGATGCTACACACTTATTGCACAAAAAGTAACAATAGCATAATTTATGGCTTTGGTTCCATTGACATGCAAATCCATGGTACTGATTTTTGCATCTAGAGGAAGTCAAAACTTAGAGAACAACTCATTATTATTGACATACTACTTGGTAGTACTGACCCTTATCAAGGGTTTCAAGTCAGTCAGCAACTTGGTGAAATCAACATATAGTCAGTGGTACGAACTCTGCATGATCAATGTGGATTATTGATGGTGACATATCAAAAGGTTGTGAAATAATGATGGCCCGAGTCCCACTTATGACCTAATGAGAATTTGACCAAAAAATAGCACATTCTATATCATTGCAATGGAGCACAGAGCTGAGAGAGGAGGAGACAAAGGAGATAGCTACATAGCAGACATTTTGGGTACTTCCAGGAGGTAGACATCTATTAGAGGGGATCATCATCACCACATACCTATGGGTTTTCATTGTTTCATCCAACATTTATCTCATTTTCTTTTGTTGGATAAATTGGACATTATGATAAATCCCTTTTATTTCGATGATGACAAACATTTCATTCTTGTTGATCTAACGTGCTACTTGAGTGTTGCAGGAATGAAGTGGATGACAAATCTCTAGGGAACCTATATGCTTGAATGATTGTAAATGTCATGAAATGTAATCAATTGTAAACTTGTACAAATATATAATGTACAAGTACTTAGATTTCATGTAAATCAAGCGTTAGATCTTCCCTAGCTAAAATACCACACTTAGATAGGTCATCCCCTTCAATAGTGTCACATATGCACATTCTTACACACACTCAATGCCTTAATTGAAAAGATTGAAACAGGGTCGATCTCGGTCGACAAATTCCTCGACCGAGACACTCTCGGTCGACAAACTCCTCGACCGAGAATGACCCAAGTAGCCGTTAGAGGTAGTTGGCAGTTGGAGATGAACGTTACTATCACTTGATCCAGAGTGCCTGTCGGTCGACAAAAGTTCGACCGAGTAGGCATCTCGGTCGACAATTTCTCGACCGAGATGGACTCTGACAGCAACTGCATAATTAATTAACTAGCCGTTGCTAATGCGCCTAACTTGTACCTAACGGCTAGTTAAGCACTTAGAACCCCCTAGAAAGTGTCTAGAACGTCCTTAAGCACTTTTAGGCCATTCCTATAAATAGGACATGCCTTAGGACACCTAAATACACCCAAGCTACACTTGTGCTATACTTGAGCTTGAATACTCATTGGCAATCTGTTTTGAGCAATAGAGCAATTCCAACATTGGCTATTCATTCCCATTGCTCTAATTTCGTGTCCTATAGGCTAGCATCTCCTTTCTACAGCACTTACACTTCTACACTCATTGGTTAGGATATCAATACGCTTGATATAGGCAAATCAAGCCTTGTTCTTAAAAGGATAAGTTGTAATTTCTGTTTTCCTTCTTGTTCCTTTTATTCTTTGTATTCTCCTTGCTACTCCTAGGGTTGGAGGCTGTAGATTGGAGAAGGTTCTTCTCGGAGGAGAAGGTGGACTTCAAGCTACTTCAAGAAGGCTATCGCAACGAGAAGCTACTTCAAGAAGGCTATTGCAACGAGAAGCTACTTCAGGAGGAAGGCTGCTTCAAGGTTGGTGCAATTACTTCTAGGTGAAGGCTGCTTCAAGGTTGGTGCGATTACTTCTAGGTGAAGGCTGCTTGAAGGGTTTAGGGAGAGAATTGTAATTTTATGTAAAGTCCTTGCGAGGTAATAAAATTAAATTCTTTCCAAATCCCGGTTGGGTAAGCAACCGGGTAGTGGACTGACAACTTTAGTATTTGCTAAAGTTGGAACCACTCTAAATCCTTGTCCCCTTGTCAAATATTCTTGTGGTTGATTGTTTGAGTTAAATAACTTTTAAAATTATTTTAAAACTCTATTCACCCCCCCTCTAGTGTTTTTCAATTGGTATCAGAGCAGGCTTCAAGGAACCCTAACCAGGTCTTGAAGAATGGAGGGTAATGGTGATCACAACCACAACAAAAGGTGTTGCTTGGACAAATCTACAACATGTTGCAATTGGTTCTTAGGAACAAGCCACACAACAACTAGCTGTCCATGGAGATCAAATACGGAAGTTGAACACAAGGATTGTCTTATTGCTACAACTAGTGAAGAAGAAGAGGTAAGTCTTTTTGATTTATCTAAAGAAGAACTAGTTGCTAGTCTTGAAGAAACACATATTAAATATGTTGAGTGCAAGAAGAAATTAAAGAAATCTATTAAAGCAAATGACGAGTTAAATGCTAGACTTCTTGCTCTTACATCTGAAAATGAAGATTTATATGCTAAATTAAATGATCTTGGTTTTGAAAAAGATAGCATTATTTATGAAAATCATACTTTGAAATCATCTCTAAGTAGTAGTAATGTGAAGATTTTTACTCAAGAAACAAATTATGATCTTCTTTCTCAAGAAAAGGTTGGATTACTTGCAAAGTTAAATGATCTTCAAAAACAACCTGTCTTGTGTACACATCTAGATTATGATAATATAGTGAAAGAAAGGAATTCTTTATCATCTAATCTAGATCAAGCAAAACTAGATATTAAGAAAAGAATGGATGAGATTGCTAAGTTGCACCAAGAAGTTAGTAGGTTAAGCAACAATGGAATCCTTGATAAAATATTGGATGATTCCTATCATCAAATTGGGAGAAGAGGACTAGGTTACAAGCCTAAGGGGAAATCTTATCAACAACCTAGTTGGAGAAAGACACGAGAACATCAATCTATATATGTACCTAAAGGAACAAATACATTTGTACCAAAGAACAACCTAGAACAAAACCATAGAAAAAGACTTGAGGTTGATTCTATATGTTGCCATTATTGCTTACGTCTTGGACATTACTCTTTTTCATGCCCATACAAGAAAAAGGATGTTGAGTTGGTATGGGTTCCAAAACCCCCAAATTGAATTGATTAGACTAAGTTGAGATATGACCGAAGACTTTAAATTGCATATCCTTATGTCTATCTCAACTTAACATAAAGAGATACAAAATTATTCAAGTAACTAAAATTTCTAACTTGAAAATTTATCTCAATTAAGGTCCTCAAAACTTAAACATTTGAATATGAATGTTACTTTGATATTCATATGCTTTATCTCAACTAAAACTGATTTTTAAATTGCATAATTGAATTAAATATAGTCTATATTTTACTTGGAATCAATAAATAGTTCTGAAGATAATACAAAAACCTTGTCGGTCGAGAAATCTTCGACCGAGCAGTCAGTCGGTCGAGAAATCTTCGACCGAACAGGTCACTGATTTCAGTCTGCAGTAACATTGCTGAATAATTTGATTGATCAAGTGGCTATCTATTTGCTGTTAATGACTTTTTTACATGCAAAAAAAGTTGAAGATCATTTTTGAATATAAATGATATCATTTCTATTGATCCTCAAAATAAGGAAAAACTGAAAATCATGTTTAGAAATCACTATTTTATAATGTTCTACATGATTTTTTAAGCATCTCCTGGTCTATCTATATAGAAATCATGTGTTATGACATTTAGTTTAAATGATCACAATCACTGTATTTCATGGAATTATCATTTTATTGTTCTATCATTACATCATGGATATGCTTTCACTATGTTATCATTCAGCTCATAAAGATGATGCTATGTTACATAGAACAAATAGATAATGATTATTGTATGTGTGGATCCTTGATGATACATAAAATAACTTTAAGGTTTGCAAAACATAAAATAAAGAATTTCTCAATTGTTATCTATAAGAAATTGAGATATCACTCATGCCTTCAAGGATATATGTCTTTTCTTGAAGAATCACATGATTAATATGAACAGAAATAGGACTTGATTTATGCACTCATAGTAAAAAGGACATCATTCATAATAAGTTTTATTCAAAGTAATTTAATTGATATCTCTTTAAGTTACCTGCAAAATTTATACTTCACATGTGAAATCTGCAGAATTTTGCCTCTTGGTTGAAAAAAATTTAGCCAAGGGGCGCTATGGTCGAAGTCAAGGTCGACCTAAAATAAGCTTTGACAAAATGCTTATTTGGACATCATTTTATCTTAGTATACTTTTGATAAAGGTCAAAATCAAAATTTAAAATCATCTGTGACCTTAGAAGCTTTAAATTGCTTTAATTGTAAGATTAAGGGGGAGCTCATATAAACAAATTTGATTATTTGTTTAAGAAGCTTATAAAAACATTGTAATCATCATTTGAAGCTTATTAAGACCTTAGTACTTTTACTCTTGATTATGACGAAATCTATGAAATTCATAAAAATGATATATCTCGTTCTTAAAGGAACTCTCTAAACAAATCAGGGCTTAACATCCCATGCATTTGGTTGGAGACATTTTTATGTACTTTAAGATTAAAGGATTCTCATTTCATTTTTAGGGCTTAACATCCCTTATAAAATGGGTGAGAAATCAATATACATTCATCATAAGCTTAAGGGAATCTCATATCATTTCAAAGCTTAACATCCTTTGCAAATGATTGAGAAACAAATTGTGGCTAAATTAGACAAAAATGATATTAAATCCATGTTCCTAGTAGAATATCTATTTAAGGGGGAGCATAGTATAAAATTAAGGGGGAGAAGAAATATCAAATACTCAACCTGGATATCTTTTTGAAATGACAAAGGGGGAGAAAGAATATAAAATCAAAAACATAAATGAGTTTCATCTTGATGGCCAACACTCACTTGCAAAACAAGAATGGCTACAAAAAGGTAATCCTCAGGTATGAAACTCACATGCTTTATATTTCCTTATTTCATATTTAGGAAATGTTTGTCATCTTCAAAAAGGGGGAGATTGTTGGATAAATTGGACATTATGATAAATCCCTTTTGTTTCGATGATGACAAACATTTCATTCTTGTTGATCTAACGTGGTACTTGAGTGTTGCAGGAATGAAGTGGATGACAAAGCTCTAGGGAACCTATATGCTTGAATGATTGTAAATGTCATGAAATGTAATCAATTGTAAACTTGTACAAATATATAATGTACAAGTACTTAGATTTCATGTAAATCAAGCGTTAGATCTTCCCTAGCTAAAATACCACACTTAGATAGGTCATCCCCTTCAATAGTGTCACATATGCACATTCTTACACACACTCAATGCCTTAATTGAAAAGATTGAAACAGGGTCGATCTCGGTCGACAAATTCCTCGACCGAGACACTCTCGGTCGACAAACTCCTCGACCGAGAATGACCCAAGTAGCCGTTAGAGGTAGTTGGTAGTTGGAGATGAACGTTACTATCACTTGATCCAGAGTGCCTGTCGGTCGACAAAAGTTCGACCGAGTAGGCATCTCGGTCGACAATTTCTCGACCGAGATGGACTCTGACAACAACTGCAGAATTAATTAACTAGCCGTTGCTAATGCGCCTAACTTGTACCTAACGGCTAGTTAAACACTTAGAACCCCCTAGAAAGTGTCTAGAACGTCCTTAAGCACTTGTAGGCCATTCCTATAAATAGGACATGCCTTAGGACACCTAAATACACCCAAGCTACACTTGTGCTATACTTGAGCTTGAATACTCATTGGCAATCTGTTTTGAGCAATAGAGCAATTCCAACATTGGCTATTCATTTCCATTGCTCTAATTTCGTGTCCTATAGGCTAGCATCTCCTTTCCACAGCACTTACACTTCTACACTCATTGGTTAGGAGATCAATACGCTTGATATAGGCAAATCAAGCCTTGTGCTTAAAAGGATAAGTTGTAATTTCTGTTTTCCTTCTTGTTCCTTTTATTCTTTGTATTCTCCTTGCTACTCCTAGGGTTGGAGGCTGCAGATTGGAGAAGGTTCTTCTCGGAGGAGAAGGTGGACTTCAAGCTACTTCAAGAAGGCTATCGCAACGGGAAGCTACTTCAAGAAGGCTATTGCAACGGGAAGCTACTTCAGGAGGAAGGCTGCTTCAAGGTTGGTGCAATTACTTCTAGGTGAAGGCTGCTTCAAGGTTGGTGCGATTATTTCTAGGTGAAGTCTGCTTGAAGGGTTTAGGGAGAGAATTGTAATTTTATGTAAATTCCTTGCGAGGTAATAAAATTAAATTCTTTCCAAATCCCGGTTGGGTAAGCAACCGGGTAGTGGACTGACAACTTTAGTATTTGCTAAAGTTGGAACCACTCTAAATCCTTGTCCCCTTGTCAAATATTCTTGTGGTTGATTGTTTGAGTTAAATAATTTTTAAAATTATTTTAAAACTCTATTCACCCCCCCCCTCTACTGTTTTTCAATTGGTATCAGAGCAGGCTTCAAGGAACCCTAACCAGGTCTTGAAGAATGGAGGGTAATGGTGATCACAAACACAACAAAAGGTGTTGCTTGGACAAATCTACAACATGTTGCAATTGGTGCTTAGGAACAAGCCACACAACAACTAGCTATCCATGGAGATCAAAGACGGAAGTTGAACACACGGATTGTCTTATTGCTACAACTAGTGAAGAAGAAGAAGAGGTAAGTCTTTTTGATTTATCTAAAGAAGAACTAGTTGCTAGTCTTGAAGAAACACATATTAAATATGTTGAGTGCAAGAAGAAATTAAAGAAATCTATTAAAGAAAATGACGAGTTAAATGCTAGACTTCTTGCTCTTACATCTGAAAATGAAGATTTATATGCTAAATTAAATGATCTTGGTTTTGAAAAAGATAGCATTATTTATGAAAATCATACTTTGAAATCATCTCTAAGTAGTAGTAATGTGAAGATTTTTACTCAAGAAACAAATTATGATCTTCTTTCTCAAGAAAAGGTTGGATTACTTGCAAAGTTAAATGATCTTCAAAAACAACCTGTCTTGTGTACACATCTAGATTATGATAATATAGTGAAAGAAAGGAATTCTTTATCATCTAATCTAGATCAAGCAAAACTAGATATTAAGAAAAGAATGGATGAGATTGCTAAGTTGCACCAAGAAGTTAGTAGGTTAAGCAACAATGGAATCCTTGATAAAATATTGGATGATTCCTATCATCAAATTGGGAGAAGAGGACTAGGTTACAAGCCTAAGGGGAAATCTTATCAACAACCTAGTTGGAGAAAGACACGAGAACATCAATCTATATATGTACCTAAAGGAACAAATACATTTGTACCAAAGAACAACCTAGAACAAAACCATAGAAAAAGACTTGAGGTTGATTCTATATGTTGCCATTATTGCTTACGTCTTGGACATTACTCTTTTTCATGCCCATACAAGAAAAAGGATGTTGAGTTGGTATGGGTTCCAAAACCCCCAAATTGAATTGATTAGACTAAGTTGAGATATGACCGAAGACTTTAAATTGCATATCCTTATGTCTATCTCAACTTAACATAAAGAGATACAAAATGATTCAAGTAACTAAAATTTCTAACTTGAAAATTTATCTCAATTAAGGTCCTCAAAACTTAAAGATTTGAATATGAATGTTACTTTGATATTCATATGCTTTATCTCAACTAAAACTGATTTTTAAATTGCATAATTGAATTAAATATAGTCTATATTTTACTTGGAATCAATAAATAGTTCTGAAGATAATACAGAAACCTTGTCGGTCGAGAAATCTTCGACCGAGCAGTCAGTCGGTCGAGAAATCTTTGACCGAACAGGTCACTGATTTCAGTCTGCAGTAACATTGCTGAATAATTTGATTGATCAAGTGGCTATCTATTTGCTGTTAATGACTGTTTTACATGCAAAACAAGTTGAAGATCATTTTTGAATATAAATTATATCATTTCTATTGATCCTCTAAATAAGGAAAAACTGAAAATCATGTTTAGAAATCACTATTTTATAATGTTCTACATGATTTTTTAAGCATCTCCTGGTCTATCTATATAGAAATCATGTGTTATGACATTTAGTTTAAATGATCACAATCACTGTATTTCATGGAATTATCATTTTATTGTTCTATCATTACATCATGGATATGATTTCACTATATTATCATTCAGCTCATAAAGATGATGCTATGTTACATAGAACAAATAGATAATGATTATTGTATGTGTGGATCCTTGATGATACATAAAATAACTTTAAGGTTTGCAAAACATAAAATATAGAATTTCTCAATTGTTATCTATAAGAAATTGAGATATCATTCATGCCTTCAAGGATATATGTCTTTTCTTGAAGAATCACATGATTAATATGAACATAAATAGGACTTGATTTATGCACTCATAGTAAAAAGGACATCATTCATAATAAGTTTTATTCAAAGTAATTTAATTGATATCTCTTTAAGTTACCTGCAAAATTTATACTTCACATGTGAAATCTGCAGATTTTTGCCTCTTGGTTGAAATAAAATTCTCTTCGATTCTGATCTTGGCAGTAGTCTTTCAACATAATCTATCTCTAGAATTTTGAGATGATCTGAACTGTAGTGATGAGGGGCTATTTATAGGGTCGTAGTTCTCAAAAACTTTCCATTGATGTCGATCACTTGCTATCGATCGACGGGTATGTTAGTCTTGGAGGTGGATGGGTTTATCTAGCAGTTGTGGTTGTCGATAAGAGTGTCAACATAGTAAGACAATGGCTCAATTTGCTTGTCGACTACATCCCGATGATGTTTTTGAGGGAGAGTGAGATCAATGGGTTTGTCGACATTAATCCTCGATGAGTTTTATTGTCGAGCTTTCTAGATGTCGATTATCTGTGTGTCGACCATGGGGGTTGAAATGATTTCATTCTACAAGGTTGACAAGGTTGTCAAGCTCCTAGATTTCTTGATTGCTTCAATTGTAGGTTGATTGACAAGTCAAAATTGTCCTCAGGAAAAAAAATGTATCTTGATCTTCCTTCTAGATGTTCTCAAAGTCTGTATAGATCCACGACACTATCCATAACTCTGCGAGAGGCATCCTCCTTTCTGTGGGATCCCCTAGGCAAACTTGTTGAAGAGTGATAAAATCCAAAACCTATAATGGGAGTCAAGAAAAGTATCAAATTCCTATAAATTATCATAAAAACCTAACTAGATCAAAACAAATCTATTATTAAAGAAAAATAAGATATATTAGTGTTAAAGTTGATTAAAAAGGAAATTAAAATTGGGATGACTATGCATTCATTAATATACCCTAAACTTAAACGTTGTTCATCCTCGAGTAACACAAAATTTGAAAAAATCACCAAATTAATACTTTCGGGCCATGTGATTGCCTCATCCTACCATCATGTTGTTTTCCTTACTACCTAATATTGTCAAGTTGCCCAAACTTCCTGAGATCACATAACACATATTTCTATATTCCTAATCGTGATTTCAATTCCAATGAAACTTCCTCACCACTTTCACAATATCAAGCATATGAAGGAGTTTCATGAAAGTTTGGAGAAACCTACAGAACAACAAGTATGCACTTGATCCTACACTAGTTTAGTCAATAGATTGGTAATTTTTCTTTGAGGCATTCATTGTGCCCATGGGTAGAACAAGGAAGTGAATGGAGGTATGCACAAAGGTGATATATCCTCTATTCGACTCGAGATCTTTTGATTTCTTTGTTTCCAATTATACTAACTGTATGTTAGTGGTGTATTCTTTGGAATCTTTTGTTGTTGGTACGCCCCTTCTAAATTTTTGAGGGGTATGGAAGAAGCGATAAGAGGGAAGAAGCGGGGTGTGCCACCCTGAACTTAGATTGTGGCACATTTTTGTGGTTTTTTATTTTCTGTTTGATGGAATGGAATGTAAGAAGATGGAAGAAGAAGTGTAGAAGAGAGTTCATATTTTTTTTGTAAAACTTGATTTACAATTTATTGCATGGGGTTGTTCTCCTTATCTCATTCTTCTCAAATAATGATGCATTGAGGGTACAAATGGAAATTCTATGCAATTTTTTCATTATTCAATAGGAAGAATGATGTGTTTGACCCCTCTCTGTTCCTTCAGAGCTTACCATCTTTTCCAAGGAAACATGATTTTCGGATTCATATGGCACAAAGGATAATTTCTAGCCATTGGTTAGTTTCAAACAACTTTCCTTTTGAGGTGTTTCTTCATTTAACAGGAGATATTTATGAAAAATGAATGATTCTTAAGACGACTAGGTAATGACTTTGTTTACTTTGAAAAAGAAATTTTTGAAAACAAATTGACCTAAAAGTGATGCATGATGAAGGAAATGACAAGATCATAAGCTATACGCAGATAGGTGCGGGTAGAACTAGAATACGTACCAACCAACCTCCACCCCAAACATAAATGTTTGATCATCCTCAAGAAAGCATGAAATGCAAGATCGAGGGGAAAGACCTTGTTGGTTGGTCGACATGTTGTGGTTTCTCTCCCTTTAGCAAGAGTTGTTCACCTAAAATCAAATTTGTTGGAACTAGTGATCTTCTCAAAACTTGTAAAGGGAGTCAAGAAAAGTATAAAATTCCTAAAAATTATCATGAAAACCTAAGTAGATCAAAGCAAAGCTATTCTCAAAGACAAGAAACCTATATGAGTGCTAAACTAAACTAAAAATGCAACTAAAATTGGGGTGAATATGCATTCTCCATATAGGTAGTGTATTACGTTGTGGGAGTGGGTAATACTTTCTATAGGTCCTTAATCATAGGTTAAGGATTAATGATTATTGATAAAATAAAGTTAGATGCAATGTATACTATGGTGAAATTGTAATATTAAGGAAACCATGAATTCCTTATCATATTCCACTTAATTTAGACTTTATTATAGCATTTAGTTATAAAAAAACACATCAATCACCTTTTCTAGGCCTAGATGATTACATTATAGTTAGTAGTAGTTTCTGTAGTATGTTTCTCTAAGTTCGACATTCAAGTCTCAAAGGCATATACTACTCAAGGTGTACACTTGTATTTCACATGCATAGTTTAGACGTGTCAGGTTTTTGGGTAACTTCAACACTACGAGTGTTGTGACTGGCCACTCCAGGAAATTTCCTTTTTCTTTTATTTAAATTTCTATCTTTTCTTTGAAATTGTTTATATTTGAATTTTTTTCTTTTATCAATTGACTAGTATCCTCTGTTCTCACATTGTCACCATTTTTTAGGTACTAGTGTATAATTAACACAAAAATGAAATATTATGGGAAATATACTCCAAGAGGTACATGCCCAGAGGAGATTCTCCATAAAGCAAGAGAATTTGAATCATCAACTAATAAGACCATACAAACCCCACAACCACAGGTAGAGAAGACAGAAGTAGTAAATATGGAATCAAGTACGGATGAATTTTTTGTGGTAAATCTTGATGAATAGACTATTTGGGAGAAGATATATGTGTCTTCAGCCAAAATTCAACTAGGTGTGATAAAAAGGCAAGCAATCGACATGTCCAATCACAACAATAATTAAATCTTAGTCATTTCATGACCAGAGTATGGAGGACCCAATGGTGTACATCAACCACTTCATAGATAGTTGTGACAAGTTGAATAATGGCAAGGTATTAACTATAATGATCTACTTGGAGATATTCTCCTACTCACTATATGATAAGTAAAATTCATGTTTTCTTAATCTTCTTTCAAAATCCATAGAAACATGGGATGAGATGATAGATGCATTCTTTGGGAGGTACTTCCTTTCATAGAAGATACAAAACTTGTTTGGGGAGATTTATGATTTTAAACAACACCGCTGAGAAGTCTTAATAACAAACTTAGGAGAGATTTTAGAATATGCTTGGAAAGGTCCCTCATCATTAGATTTATCTGTCGGAAAAAAAGGCATTCTACTATGGCCTACACAATAGGGAGCACACTAGTCTTGAAAACACATGGGCATGTTTCTTCTTGAACCATAAGGCTATCATGTGGTAGTGATATCTTGAAGAACATGGCTAAACACATGTTTTGAGGTGAGGAGAGAGAAGCACTAACAACAATCAAGAGTAATATGGAATCTGTAACATCCCAGGATTTGAGGCCTCGGATAACATGATCTTAAAAGGAATGATTGGACTACCCATATCACCAAGGTGCACCTCCTTTTCAGGGAGCCCATCTCTAAAGAACTCCATAGTTAAGCGTGCTCAGCTTGGAGTAGTACTAGGATGGGTGACCAGTCGGGAAGTTGATCCTAGCTTGCGCGTCGGTGTGAACAAAGTGCGCAGTTAAGGCTAGTGGTGGTTTGTGGGGTCAGTCATCATTCCAAAAACCCTGCTAGAGCCTTGGGCAGTGGGCCCGGGCATTACAAATGGTATCAGAGCCATAACCCCTCCAGTAGGTGGGGCCCAAATGGGCATGTGGCATGCCAGTCTTGAGCCGTTCGGTCCAGGCAAGTTGGAAAGGGCTATCCGTAGAGATGAGATGGAGCCGCCCTTGCGCTGGTAGTCGTGGACGGGATCTGGGTGTCCATGGGCCATTGTGGGTCTGCACTGAAATGGGGTCAGATTATGAGGCCATATAGTTGAGCCTTGACGAGGACGTCAAGAGTCTAAGTGGGGGAGATTGTAACATCCCAGGATTTGAGGCCTCGGATAACATGATCTTAAAAGGAATGATTGGACTACCCATATCACCAAGGTGCACCTCCTTTTCAGGGAGCCCATCTCTAAAGAACTCCATAGTTAAGCGTGCTCAGCTTGGAGTAGTACTAGGATGGGTGACCAGTCGGGAAGTTGATCCTAGATTGCGCGTCGGTGTGGACAAAGTCCGCAGTTAAGGCTAGTGGTGGTTTGTGGGGTCAGTCATCATTCCAAAAACCCTGCTAGAGCCTTGGGCAGTGGGCCCGGGCATTACAGAATCAAACAAGATCACATAACTTAATGCTCAGACGGAGAGCTCACAAGGAAGTCGTAACACAAATCTAACACCTCAACTGGAGTTGAAGAAGAGAATTTCATGTTCTCGCATGAACAATATCAACAAGAAATGGGTCTTAGTAATATAGACAAGATTGAATGCATTCTTGGCAAACTAGTGAGTAAGAAGGAGGCTTTTTTTGGACCAGACAGAAAGGGTACAACAAAATTAAGGGCTCCAATATGCAATATTGAAAATTAGACCTCTCAACTTGAAACAAAAGAGCCATACATAAAGAAGCCCATTCATCAGGGAGTTCCTAGAATACAGAGATAGTGTAATAAAATCATCAAGTAAATTGTATCTCTATTATTATGGAAACTAAGTCGGTTACTAAGGAGTTTCCATAACAGTGCACTCCAGAGCAGGATTGGGTGTATGTACCAAAAGTTCCATTTCCCTACATCCTGTACAAATGACTAGGGGGTGCATAATGCCGGTGCATTATGCTTACATATGCAACTCAGTTAAGATACAATCAGCAACAAGCATCTTCAATGGTTGTGCAAGTCAAGGAACTTCAAAGTTCCACCACAACTATGTAACCACTTCTAGTTCTAGGAAATGTTCTTGTGTAAGAAAAATAGTTGAAGGTTCTAATTTGTAGTGTAGTAGTCACACTCCACAAGGAGGCACCCACAATTCAGAAGGAGCAACCACATGCCATTCCACCCACATGAGACATTCAAGATTTTGTCATTGGAGGTGGTGTTGATGCAAGATTAGGGGAGGAGATCCCTAATGTGCCACACATTCCTCCTCATAAGCATTAATAGAAGCCACATGTACCATTCCCAAATAGTTTGAATCCAAGAAAGTAGGAAAAGAAAATTTTAAAAAAATCCTAGATGTATTCCAGAAACTCCATATCAACATCCCACTCATAGAGGTGATATAATAGATTCCTACATATGAAAAATTCTTGAACGATATCATCAATAAGAAAATATAGATACAAGATACAAATGGCATGTATGTTGATGAAGTGGTGAGTGAAATGATTAGAGAAGACTATTTATGAAGAGAAAAGACTCAGTATCTTTCAATACCTCTTTTTCTATAGGAAATAAAAATTTCCAACAAGAATAGTGTGACTCTCAGGCAAGCATGAATCTCATGTCTCTATCTATCTCTCTGACGGTGTGAACGAAGAATCCGAAAAAATGTCCTTGAAAATCAAGTTGGTTGAAGGATCTGTTATGCAACCGTATGGGATATGGAAGATATTTTAGTCAAAGTCTATAAATTTATCTATCTTGTCGATTTTTTTAGTTATGGACATGCACAAGGTGTGGGGATCCAAGGTGTTGTTAGGAAGGACGCTCGAAGATACGACCAATGTATGATTCTCTAACAACCTAGGCTAAAGAAAATCACCTTGTCAATCCTAGGACATTAAATAAGGGTGCTCATGGGAGGCAACCCAATTCTTTTTTTCTATTATGTATTTTTTTAAGTCTGTTCAATAGTTAAAGTTTTTATTTGTCTTGTTAGATTTTAGAAATATATAAGAGGTACCTTGATATTTTTGTTTGGTGTGTAGGAAGAGTCAGTGTTGGTACCACTGACCTATTAAAATGTTCAAATAGGGATTTTGCAAAGTTTTGTTACCCCCGACACATAAGTTAGTGGTATCAAAGCCATGGTAGGTTGAACTCTGTAAAATATTGATACCAATGACAACCAAGATAATAGCACTGACATTTTTCAAGAAAAAATCATAGAGCTACAATAAAAGATTGTTGATACCACCAACACAGAAGCCAGTGGCATCAAATCATACAACTCAAAGGAGAATAAAGGACATCATAGCTTGATACCAATGACACACAAGTCAGTGGCATCGACACAGAGGGTCAAACACCAGTAGACTTGATGCATATATGCTGCCAAGAAAGTGTTAGCCACCACCATGACCATTCTGAGAACATTGTACCCCTATTCCACCACTTGTTTTGGATTTTGACTATGAGAAATAGTCAAGTTCAAGTTTAGGGGGTGTTGGAACAACTTTATCTTATTTGGTTTCTATCTTGTTTTAGTTTTTCATTATTTGCAAGTATAGGATTAGCAATCTATCTAGAGTAATCATGGATCTTAGTTATCATCATTTCATCTATCGTAAAAAAGAAGCTATTCATGTCCTTGCAGTGATATGTAAAATTTTGAAATGATCACATATTTTTAAGATTATTTTGCAAAGTCTAAGGCAACACCAACTAGAGGAAGTGTTTGGGTTAGTCAGCATGAGGACCATTAAAATGAATGAAAATCTTTATTTATCTAAGAATTGTTTATAATGATGAGGTTTGAGTCCAAATTGACCAAACATGTAGCAAAACCTTAAATAGGATTTTTGAAAGTAACCCTAAGGTTGCCCTATACGTAGGTAGATAGGAGAGGGACATATCATAGTTATGATAAACATTGTCTCTTAATCATGTGATTCCGCCTACATTTCATGACATTTTATCCACCAACTTAAGAGGATCAAGTAATCTGAGTTGTTTCCTCTTGACTTCATTGAACAACATAATAGGTAGCATGATAGCTAGTTTCTTTATAGTGCATTACTTAGAAAAAGAAAAAGGATAACATCAAGATGTTCATAACAATTAGTTACATCAAAAATTTCATATAGATTACTTTTTTATTTTGTATCATTTATCTATGTAGCTTTCTCCTCAAACTTGAGGTGAGAGGATACACATACAAATCCATCCCAAAGAATAAAAACTCAAAAACAATGAAATATGTTGAAGAAAACCCTGAGCATACATTATAAATCCTGCTAAAATAAGAGGTAAAAAATAAGAAATATCAATTCAAGTGCTAGAAAAGGATGCCCTGAACTGAGTCTAAAGTTTCTTTATGGAGAAGGTGAAAATAGTTTCATGTATACACTCTCTCATACACACTCATCAATTGAATGACACATTTAGTGCATTCATCATTCCACCACAACAATATGAATCATGATTCACACAATTTTCATTTTTCCCATTCTATAGGTTCATCATATTTTGTTTCTAGATAAATGGTTTTGAAGTTACATGTGATTCTCACTCATAACCACCTACTTCATTTCTGCTATCACTCTATATGGTAAGCCACATAAATGATTGATCCCCTCATTTATTATTATATGGGGAACTGCTTCTAACATAGTTTGATAGGTAGATAAGAGTAATGCATACAAGAAATCACATGGTGCATCAAGTGTATGCCATGTTGGCTATGATGAACATTTTTCTATTAATAGTGTTTCATTGATCTACGAGTAGTCATATTTAATGAACATCTTTGGCCACTTCATTGTAGTTATTTATTCAATGGTTGGTAAGGGTTTGTTCGAGACTGTGAGGTGGGGGTAGTTGAGAAATGTAGTTTATATTATTTATCCTCTTTCTAATTTATTTAAAATAGATTTAAAAGATAAATTACTCGAGGGTGAGAAACATTCAAGCTTAGGGGATTTCAATACATTGAGTTTTAGTTTCTTTTCACAGGCTATGTTTTCCATGTATTATGCGCATAATCATTCATTTTGGATATTATTTATCCATTGTTTATTAGTATTATCATATAAAACACGATTGCATCAATTATTCAATATCTTTAACAAATCATGTTTAATTATCGATTTTTGTTGGGACTTGTGTTGGTTTTTCCTTTTTTTCAGACAATTTGAGTACATTCAATACAACTTGGTGCTACTAACATATGTGTAAGTGGAACCAACATTATGAAAAATCCAATAGAGAATTTTGGACAACATGGTGCTACCAAGACAACACTTGATGCTATTGAGAGGACATTTGATGCTACCTCCTTTTACCCACAAAGAAACACTAGAAGAATTTATGACTTTTGTGCCATCAATATGCAAGTTGATGGTATCACGTTTTGCATCTAGAGAAAGTCAGAACACAAAGAACAACTCAAAAATACAGCCATACTGGTCGGCAGTATCGACACTCCTGAAGGGTTACGAGTCATCCAACAACTAGGTTCCACCAGCATCCAATCAAAAATATATACTATGTGCAATCAATGTAGATTATAGATAGACACAAATCCAATTCTTGTGACTTAATGACATCCTGAGTCCCACTTATGACCTAACAAAAGTTTATCCCAAAAAAATATCTTGCTAGATGCAAAAGTTTACAAAGCCAAGAGAGGAGAAGACAAAGGAAATAGCTATGTGTCAGACATTTGAGGCAATTTAGGGAGGCATATTTATAGGTGACATGTTGTGGATCGAGGCATCTACTAAGGTATCTTCAGGACCATATCTTTGAGGGTTTTCATTTGTTTATGTAACATTTTGCTTGTTTTCTCTCTGTTCCTCTTTGTATTCATTGGTAGAAATCATGTGGGGATAATATCCCTGTTCCTTAGTAGCAAGGAGTAGCCCATGTTTGTTTTGTATTTGACTCTCGTGAATTTAATTATATATTTAATCTTTAATTCTAGAAATAACTCTATGATTTATTGATGAATTGTTTGTGCTTGATCACCACAATCATTGTATTAGACCGTTAATTACTTTGGGAGAAGGATTAAGGTTTCGACAAGTCATAGATTTACATATACAACACCGTGCATCAATAGAGGTCCTACGGTTGTGAAGGAAATAACCTAGAGTTACCATTAATCGACCTATATAAATCCTAAATCCCTAAGAAAATGGGATTTGTCTTATTAGAAGTAGTGTATTACGATGTCGAAGTGAACAATATTTGTTGCAAGTCCTTAGTCTAGGGTTAAGGGTAAATGATTATTGACGAAATGGAGTTAAATGAAATGTATATTGTGATGAAACTGTAATCCTAAGGAGTCCATCAATTCTCATTCATATTCCATTTAATTTATATTTTATTCTTAAATTAATTTATAAAATGACAAATCAAACACCTTTTCTAGGACTAGATGAATAGCTTATAGTTAGAAATAGTCTCTAGAGTACGTATCCCTCAGTTCGAAATTTAGGTCTCAAAGGCATATATTACTCGATGTATACAATTGCATTTTACACGCATAGTTGACGTGGATATTGAATGCACTAACAAATTCACTCGGGGTTGAAATCCTCGAGCTTTTACCAAAACCAAAGTGCAATAATACCACCCGCAAGTGGACGAGTCTTATCACAGTATAGTTGAGGATCAAACCCAAAGGACAACGTTATTAAGAATCCTTGTCAGTTGAATCTAGATCAAGTAAAACTAATATTTAGAACGGTTGGTTGATTTGAGGTTATTTAAACTAATTGCAAGAAAGTAAAAAGCTGAATTAAAGATGGGTTTAGATCAATGATATGGAATTGCTGGGATGGTACCAGGTTTCACCACCACCACACACACAAACATACTCCAATGCAAACAATCCAGGCAAGATATAACACTCCAAGTAGAGCTACTGCAGAACCCCCCATACGGGCGTCAGGTTCGCGTAAGCATCACCATAGGCATCAGATGTCTCGTCACCATCCAAATCACTTGTCTTACGGCTCAGAAGATACAAAATCCAACTAAGGATGTGAACCCCCATACGGGCGTCAGGCGCACAGAAGCGTCACCGAAGGCTAGATGGCTCATCCCCTCACAGATCATACACTTACGAACTTAAGGAATCCTCTCAGAAGATCTCTTCAAGGAGTCAACCGTGCCAACCGATAAACATGTAAGTGATTAAAATATGAGCAAACATTGACGATTAACAACAAGATACAAAATCCAACTAAGGCTGCGAACCCCCCATACGGGCGTCAGGCGTGCAGAAGCGTCACCGAAGGCTAGATGGCTCATCCCCTCGCGGATCATACACTTACAACCTCAAGGAATCCTTTCACAAGTTCTCATCAAGGAGTCTAACTTGTTAAATGATATTTGAGTCTATGCATAGAAGTTCTCTCAACATAGGGAGCACAAAGATGAAAACAAGCAAATAACCAACATACGAGCTTAACGGTTCACGACAAAATGAAGAGTTATATACATGCCATGGAAAGTTTAACAAAAGAACATGGTTTGCATGGGTAGCAGGGATAGTCCCCGCACCCCAATGAAAAAAGGACTACTTGCTCATGATGCGAGATACAAGAAGGATGAGAGAGAAAGAGAGATCCGCCATGAGGTCGGTGTAGAAGGTAGTCGCAGACCGGTGAAGAAGATACACCCCTTGCTCTGTCTTCCTTCTCTTCTCGGCCTCCTTGGTTGCAACACGAGCTGTAGGTGGAGTGGAACTTGATCGGAGTTGTGCTCTGGCACCCTGGTGGTGTACGGATCTGATACCCCTAAATGAGGACCCTTGGGGTCTATTTATAGGCTCAGATCTGTCTCCAAACGGTTTGGATAAGTTGCTAGAAATATCTTCTCCAAACGATCTGGAGACCGTTTGGTGCCAAACGGTTTGGAGACCATTTGGTGCCAAACGGTTTGGAGATCGATAGCCGCGTCAAGCAATCTTGAGGTTGGTCTCAGCGCGAACGCACCACTTTTGTTCTTTGATCGGTCTTCGCGCTTCGCGGAAAATGATCTTGACCGTATGGACCCAAACGATCTTGGGACCGCATGGACCCAAACGGTCTTGAGACCACATGGACCCAAACGGTCTTGAGACCACATGGACCCAAACGGTCTTGAGACCGCATGGCCATGCAGTTTATAGCTCGTGCGGTTTTCTTTGGCAAACGACCTTGTCATTCGTTGTTCATGTATTCCATCAAATGGTCTTGGGACCGCATGGACCCAAATAGTCTTGGGACCGCATGGACCCAAACGGTCTTGAGACGACATGGATCCAAACGGTTTTGGGACCACAAGGGCTCAAATGGTCTTGGGACCGCATGCGTGGAATTGCTTGGTTTACCTGCATTAAATGAATAATATTTAGTTAAAACCTCGATTATTGAATCAGCTAAGTAGTTTTGCACATTATGATTCATATTTGGGTGAAAAGGTGTGAAATAGAGTTGAATTTGTTCCAAAGAGGTAATTGAATTCCATGATGATATGCACACATCAAAACACCCCGAACTTAAACATTGCTCATCCTTGAGTAACACAAAATTCAAAACAGTTGCCAAATGAATACTTTCAATTCGTGTGATTGCTTCATCTTCACATTACGAATGTTTTCTTTCTGCTCAATATGAATCAGTACCTCAACCTCCTGGGACCACTAAACACGTCTTACCATAGCTGTGACAACCTTAATTTCCTCTCTCTTCTTTTGTACTACTCCTCTCTCATCAAGTGTCCCTTATTCAATTTGATATTAAATACATAATTGGACAGTTGTTCCAATTTGGTGACTACCATGATCAATTTTGCAATGTGTGACTTTAATTTGTACTTTTAACTAAGTATCTCGCTATTACCATGTCACCTACTTGTATCTAGTTTTAAATATCAACACCTTGATCTTTTGTCTTTCTAATATGCACCACATTGTAGTGGATTCAATTACAAATCCAACGGCACAAAAATCACCCTAATCGGACCTTTGTAGCATGAGTTATGCAAGCTTGAAAATGCTTTGATTTACCTTGATTTTATGTACCCTTTTCTCTATTGGGCTGGCCTACATAGGCCCAAATCCGCACGTGGCCCATTTTCCTGTTCCCTCGTCCCTTTCCTCTTTAGGAAACCAGTGAGGCGACTGGAAAAAGGAAGGATTCTCCGCCTCCACCCAATTGAGTAACGAAAGGGAACCATGTCTCACAACCCTAACTTGTTTCTTATAAACCCCTCTCATCAAGCCTTTGTTCATATTTGGTTTCTTCTTTCCTTTAGCCGCGTTTCCCCTCTCCTCCCTGCCTAGCGGCAAGGGTTGCACCGCAGGTGGCAAGGGCTACCAAGGTGGCTGCCCCTCCCGATCTATGCCTGGAGGCCAGCACGGTGGCGAACCCTGGTGGCCGATGTACCCAGATCCACAACCCCCACATCGAGCCTCTTTCCTCTGCGGAAGGTGTCGGTGAGGAAAGGCTAGAGCTGAAGCCGTCGACCTGCCAAGCCGGTGGCTAAATCCCCACGGCAGGGTCTTGTCCTTGAAGATGAAAACGGGCCGCAATAGCGCGCCCAAGACCATGCCTACCCCGAGCTTACCTTGCCCCGAGCTTCTGGAGGTGTCGTGGTTGCTGAGGGAGACCTGAGCATTGTCCCCTGTTTCCACTCTGTTCCTGCGCAAGAACAGGGGTCACGCGGTTGGGGAAGATGAACAGTAGCCGCCCGGGGCCTGGGTCAAGAGAGGAGTCTGGACCGGATGTCCATGGGCCAAGGAGTGGCCAGCCCAACTGCGACTCACAGC
The DNA here is from genome assembly GCA_963693085.1 of Alisma plantago-aquatica. Lineage (NCBI taxonomy): Eukaryota > Viridiplantae > Streptophyta > Magnoliopsida > Alismatales > Alismataceae > Alisma > Alisma plantago-aquatica. The sequence continues at coordinate 59,283,691 of OY856410.1, read as the reverse complement.
TTGGGAGGGTGCAGATGACGCCCAGGCAGGCCGCCCGATCTTGCATCAACGGCCAGGATCCTCTGCATAATCATGGTAACGCTATCAATCAGAATCCATATGGTTTCGATGTGGAATTTACAAAAATCATAACTTTACCTTCCTTTGGCCAAATCTCACATATAAATATACCAAATTGATCAACTCGACGAGACCTACCAATTGGGCATGGTTCCAGGTCCTAAATCTAATGTTTACTCCCCTGATTTCTTGAAAATGATAACTTTATCCATGTTGAGTTCATTCAATGCATCTCGGTGATAAAACTTGAACCTTTAATGATCATCTATCTGCCTAATCATGAAATCAGAATCTTTAGTACATCTTTGATCTACAAGAGGGTCCTTATCACCCCTATTGCTTAAGAATTACTCCCATTTTCACTATGTGACTTGTCTTTGGACTATAATGTTGAACCTTACCCTAAAATTACTAATCTTGTTGCTAATGGACAACCACCTAATCTTCTTATATGTTTCTTATGACCTAATGTTGCTGATCTAAATCATCTTTTAGATCTAGACCCCTTGACTCGATGAAACACGATCTAGCGTGCCCTTTTGTGAGTCTTTTGACCCTAGAATGCATGTAAATGCCTTAAACCTTGTTATGATCATAGAAAGTGCATGGAACGTCATAATGACATGGAACTTGAACCACACTCCTATGATGACCTCTAGATCAATACAATATCATATAATGAACCAATAAGCAACTTGGAACCCATCTTGGCCAAAACCCTAAAATGCATCTAATTTGGTTTAATGATAATAATCTAATGCATATATGTAATCTTATTCTTAATCAGGTTTGGCATGTGGCTAGATGGTAATGGACGTGTTAAGTTAAGAATCTCCGAATCAGGTATGGGCCTTATCTAGTTATATGACTATCGCTTTCTTGCTTGAAAAGATATATATTGTATGCTTGTTTGTCTATTTTCTCAAATATTGCCATGTAGTATTGCTATGTGTTACTCGATGTTTGCCTCGTCAGTTTTATAACTTGAACACATATATATTTTGAACTCCATTATAATATTGTTGATAAAGGGCTCTTGGTTACGACCTTGAGGTCCCTCTCGTATAAAAGGGTAGCTAAGCTTGAGCACCCTTACGGACCCTTCCGACGGGAAGATGGTCAAAGGCCTTAAACATGTTTGGTATTGTTGGTATAATGGAGTGAAATGACATAAAATATGGTTTCGCATTTGTTAAACAATTAACATGTTTATTCTTGTTCATTTAGTCTTGAAATCTTTTCAAATTATGCAAAGCTTATATATATATATGTGTGTATCTTTCGGCCCATACTCAACACCTCGTGTGTTGACCCATTTCTTGTATGTTGTTTTTAGGTTCAGAGATGGCTAGAAGGTTGATGGGCTTGGTGAGCTATGCTAGGTGTACTTGTTGTAAGATCCAGATATAGTATACATGAGCAGACTTGTACAAAGTGACTCTTGAACATGTAATTCAAATCATGTAATATAAAGTTGTTTCTTAATATATATATTGTTGATTGTTGAGATTATGTTGGTGCCTTTATCTTGTTATCTGTTCATGTGTGCTAAGCTTTACGCTTCCCCATTTTGCCTTTGGTATACGTTTGGTTCATGGGACTGGGATTCCGGTTCCGTGATAGATGGTATCAGAGCATGAACAATAACTACACCAAACATTGCTCACATGAAACACAAACTAAATTCACTTTACATCTCAACCCTAGAAACTTAATGAAATATCCTGGTGGATTATGTTGACTTAGTCTCTAAGTTAGAACCTAGATGTTCTAGAACTAGGTGTATACTTGTGTAAGTTACCTCCCTAGACATGACTCGCGACATGTGCTTAGGATGTCTACACAAGTGTGCACCATGTTCTTGCTAGTTCTCTAGGTGTCATGATACTAGACTGCCTAATGAGTGTGGTAACTCATTTTGGTTTTGGTTTTATTCAAATGGAGTATGGTGGTTTTCATCGCCTGTTTAAACGTTGGAGAAAACATATTTCAAGTATTATTATATGTACATATGAAAAATGTTACCACACTTAGAAAGGCAGTGAGTTTCCATGCAACCTAAGAGAAAGAGATGTAACATCAAGTCTAGATGAGAGTTTAGATGATAGTGATAGTCTCTAGAGATGTCTAGAGCCATGATATAGGTTAGGCAAGTGAACAACTTAGAAACCTAAGATGATGACTATGATATTGATGATGATGTTGATGTTTTATAGGACCCAAGATGTTTGAGGAAGGTTAAGTATGTTTGACGATATGAGATGAGTTTGACCATGCATCCCTAGCTAGACATAGCACCTTATATGATACATACCACTTGGTTGATGTGCTAAACATAGCTAGTGGGTTGACATGCTTGCTTGTACCTAGTCTTGTATGTGTGGAGATATGATATATGGTTCGAGACCAACACGGGCCTCAATCTCTTTACAAAGGAAGACCTCTAGCATGGGACATATGAATATTGTGACATGTTGGTATGAGTTGACCCGTATCGGGAAAAGGTTATAGTACCTAAACTCCATAATATTTGAAATATTGAATAATATGAATGCTGAAATACTTGATGATGAGTCCCTAGCTAGAATACTTCTAAGTATATGAGCTGAGTGACCTAGTGGACAGTTTCCTTGAAAGTTTTGAACCCTAGCTTTCCTATTAAAGATCTAACCCTAGAGAAAGAGGCAATTGAATAATTGATGCTTGATATATATGTGAGGGAGATGTCCCAAGACCTAAGATGATGTATATGATGTGTGATATCCATGATGAGCCTCATACTCGGGTTAGTTGTTGTATATAAAGGAATTTAGTGGTTACCCTTAAGATGGGTAGAAATTTATGTTACGAGTAGAAGATTGTGGTTAACATGTATTGTTGGACACATATATCTTACATAGCTTGAGTGGCTTGAACTTGTGGAGCTCTTTCTAGATATAAGTGAGAGAATTTGAAAACTGTGACATTAATGATAATGGTGTTCTTAGAATGATGCTTGTACATGAAATATCTTGCTTATGTTTAAAAACTTGAATATTCATGATAAGCCACTCCCATAAGCTAGACCTAATATGAAATCATACTATACATGACGTAGCCTTGAAATCATGAAATTGATATGATGATGTCATAAGATCTTAGCCTGAATAATCAGGGGTAACGTGCCTAATCTCATACTCAAACGATCAACTCGATATGACAATACTCTTGGAGTCATAACTCAGATGAAAATGATGAATAAATTGTTTAATTTTAGATTTAAAAGTAAAAATAATGAACATAATTGATTAGAGTTGGTGGAAATTTTGGGGAAAACATAAATATGCATGAAATCTAGTATAATGATGAAATATACACGTTTAGTGAGGATGAAATTTAGAAGTCATGATTGAGGACATGTCCCTTTGTGAATTTATAACCTAGATTTTGATGATACACCTTGTTCCCATATGAAATTATGAATACGAACCATAATTCAAGGATACTAGGGATGGGTCCCTGATGCCATGATGATGTCACGTTATGAAGGAACACTAAGCGATATGTATATAATCAAGATGAGTACATCCTTGACTACTATAGCCTAGTGTGCATCCCATTGTGCGGAATACCTTGAAAATCATGGTGGAATACCTAGACCCGATGGTTTTACCCTGACTCTTGTTTATGATCCTGGATAAATTTCGAGGATGAAATTTCTTGTAAGGAGGGAAGGATGTGACAACCTTAATTTCCTCTCTCTTCTTTTATACTACTCCTCTCTCATCAAGTGTCCCTTATTCAATTTGATATTAAATACATAATTGGACAGTTGTTCCAATTTGGTGACTACCATGATCAATTTTGCAATGTGTGACTTTAATTTGTACTTTTAACTAAGTATCTCTCTATTACCATGTCACCTACTTGTATCTAGTTTTAAATATCAACACCTTGATCTTTTGTCTTTCTAATATGCACCACATTGTAGTGGATTCAATTACAAATCCAACGGCACAAAAATCACCCTAATCGGACCTTTGTAGCATGAGTTATGCAAGCTTGAAAATGCTTTGATTTACCTTGATTTTATGTACCCTTTTCTCTATTGGGCTGGCCTACATAGGCCCAAATCCGCACGTGGCCCATTTTCCTGTTCCCTCGTCCCTTTCCTCTTTAGGAAACCAGTGAGGCAACTGGAAAAAGGAAGGATTCTCCGCCTCCACCCAGTTGAGTAACGGAAGGGAACCATGTCTCACAACCCTAACTTGTTTCTTATAAACCCCTCTCATCAAGCCTTTGTTCATATTTGGTTTCTTCTTTCCTTTAGCCGCGTTTCCCCTCTCCTCCCTACCTGGCGGCAAGGGTTGCGCCGCAGGTGGCAAGGGCTACCAAGGTGGCTGCCCCTCCCGATCTATGCCTGGAGGCCAGCACGGTGGCGAACCCTGGTGGCCGATGTACCGAGATCCACAACCCCCACATCGAGCCTCTTTCCTCTGCAGAAGGTGTCGGTGAGGCAAGGCTACAGCTAAAGTCGTCGACCTGCCAAGCCGGTGGCTAAATCCCCACGGCAGGGTCTTGTCCTTGAAGATGAAAACGGGCCGCAACAGCGCGCCCAAGACCATGCCTACCCCGAGCTTACCTTGCCCCGAGCTTCTGGAGGTGTCGTGGTTGCTGAGGGAGACCTGAGCGTTGTCCCCTGTTTCCACTCTGTTCCTGCGCAAGAACAGGGGTCACGCGGTTGGGGAAGATGAACAGTAGCCGCCCGGGGCCTGGGTCAAGAGAGGAGTCTGGACCGGATGTCCATGGGCCAAGGAGTGGCCGGCCCAACTGCGACTCACAGCTTGGGAGGGTGCAGATGACGCCCAGGCAGGCCGCCCGATCTTGCATCAACGGCCAGGATCCTCTGCATAATCATGGTAACGCTATCAATCAGAATCCATATGGTTTCGATGTGGAATTTACAAAAATCATAACTTTACCTTCCTTTGGCCAAATCTCACATATAAATATACCAAATTGATCAACTCGACGAGACCTACCAATTGGGCATGTTCCAGGTCCTAAATCTAATGTTTACTCCCCTGATTTCTTGAAAATGATACCTTTATCCATGTTGAGTTCATTCAATGCATCTCGGTGATAAAACTTGAACCTTTAATGATCATCTATCTTCCTAATCATGAAATCAGAATCTTTAGTACATCTTTGATCTACAAGAGGGTCCTTATCACCCCTATTGCTTAAGAATTACTCCCATTTTCACTATGTGACTTGTCTTTGGACTATAATGTTGAACCTTACCCTAAAATTACTAATCTTGTTGCTAATGGACAACCACCTAATCTTCTTATATGTTTCTTATGACCTAATGTTGCTGATCTAAATCATCTTTTAGATCTAGACCCCTTGACTCGATGAAACACGATCTAGCGTGCCCTTTTGTGAGTCTTTTGACCCTAGAATGCATGTAAATGCCTTAGACCTTGTTATGATCATAGAAAGTGCATGGAACGTCATAATGACATGGAACTTGAACCACACTCCTATGATGACCTCTAGATCAATACAATATCATATAATGAACCAATAAGCAACTTGGAACCCATCTTGGCCAAAACCCTAAAATGCATCTAATTTGGGTTAATGATAATAATCTAATGCATATATGTAATCTTATTCTTAATCAGGTTTGGCATGTGGCTAGATGGTAATGGACGTGTTAAGTTAAGAATCTCCGAATCAGGTATGCGCCTTATCTAGTTATATGACTACCGCTTTCTTGCTTGAAAAGATATATATTGTATGCTTGTTTGTCTATTTTCTCAAATATTGCCATGTAGTATTGCTATGTGTTACTCGATGTTTGCCTCGTCAGTTTTATAACTTGAACACATATATATTTTGAACTCCATTATAATATTGTTGATAAAGGGCTCTTGGTTACGACCTTGAGGTCCCTCTCGTATAAAAGGGTAGCTAAGCTTGAGCAACCTTACGGACCCTTCCGACGGGAAGATGGTCAAAGGCCTTAAACATGTTTGATATTATTGGTATAATGGAGTGAAATGACATAAAATATGGTTTCACATTTGTTAAACAATTAACATGTTTATTCTTGTTCATTTAGTCTTGAAATATTTTCAAATTATGCAAAGCTTATATATATATATATATATATATGTGTATCTTTCGGCCCATACTCAACACCTCGTGTGTTGACCCATTTCTCGTATGTTGTTTTTAGGTTCAGAGATGGCTAGAAGGTTGATGGGCTTGGTGATCTATGCTAGGTGTACTTGTTGTAAGATCCAGATATAGTATACATGAGCAGACTTGTACAAAGTGACTCTTGAACATGTAATTCAAATCATGTAATATAAATATGTTTCTTAATATATATATTGTTGATTGTTGAGATTATGTTGGTGCCTTTATCTTGTTATCTGTTCATGTGTGCTAAGTTTTACGCTTCCGCATTTTGCCTTTGGTATACGTTTGGTTCATGGGACTGAGATTCCGGTTCCGTGACAGATAAAGGCACCAACATAATCTCAACAAAATTTCGAGGACGAAATTTCTTGTAAGGAGGGAAGGATGTGACAACCTTAATTTCCTCTCTCTTCTTTTGTACTACTCCTCTCTCATCAAGTGTCCCTTATTCAATTTGATATTAAATACATAATTGGACAGTTGTTCCAATTTGGTGACTACCATGATCAATTTTGCAATGTGTGACTTTAATTTGTACTTTTAACTAAGTATCTCTCTATTACCATGTCACCTACTTGTATCTAGTTTTAAATATCAACACCTTGATCTTTTTTCTTTCTAATATGCACCACATTGTAGTGGATTCAATTACAAATCCAACGACACAAAAATCACCCTAATCGGACCTTTGTAGCATGAGTTATGCAAGCTTGAAAATGCTTTGATTTACCTTGATTTTATGTACCCTTTTCTCTATTGGGCTGGCCTACATAGGCCCAAATCCGCACGTGGCCCATTTTCCTGTTCCCTCGTCCCTTTCCTCTTTAGGAAACCAGTGAGGCGACTGGAAAAAGGAAGGATTCTCCGCCTCCACCCAGTTGAGTAACGGAAGGGAACCATGTCTCACAACCCTAACTTGTTTCTTATAAACCCCTCTCATCAAGCCTTTGTTCATATTTGGTTTCTTCTTTCCTTTAGCCGTGTTTCCCCTCTCCTCCCTGCCTGGCGGCAAGGGTTGCGCCGTAGGTGGCAAGGGCTACCAAGGTGGCTGCCCCTCCCGATCTATGCCTGGAGGCCAGCACGGTGGCGAACCCTGGTGGCCGATGTACCCAGATCCACAACCCCCACATAGAGCCTCTTTCGTCTGCGGAAGGTGTCGGTGAGGCAAGGCTAGAGCTGAAGCCGTCGACCTGCCAAGCCGGTGGCTAAATCCCCACCGCAGGGTCTTGTCCTTGAAGATGAAAACGGGCCGCAACAGCGCGCCCAAGACCATGCCTACCCCGAGCTTACCTTGCCCCGAGCTTCTGGAGGTGTCGTGGTTGCTGAGGGAGACCTGAGCGTTGTCCCCTGTTTCCACTCTGTTCCTGCGCAAGAACAGGGGTCACGCGGTTGGGGAAGATGAACAGTAGCCGCCCGGGGCCTGGGTCAAGAGAGGAGTCTGGACCGGATGTCCATGGGCCAAGGAGTGGCCGGCCCAACTGCGACTCACAGCTTGGGAGGGTGCAGATGACGCCCAGGCAGGCCGCCCGATCTTGCATCAACGGCTAGGATCCTCTGCATAATCATGGTAACGCTATCAATCAGAATCCATATGGTTTCGATGTGGAATTTACAAAAATCATAACTTTACCTTCCTTTGGCCAAATCTCACATATAAACATACCAAATTGATCAACTCGACGAGACCTACCAATTGGGCATGGTTCCAGGTCCTAAATCTAATGTTTACTCCCCTGATTTCTTGAAAATGATAACTTTATCCATGTTGAGTTCATTCAATGCATCTCGGTGATAAAACTTGAACCTTTAATGATCATCTATCTGCCTAATCATGAAATCAGAATCTTTAGTACATCTTTGATCTACAAGAGGGTCCTTATCACCCCTATTGCTTAAGAATTACTCCCATTTTCACTATGTGACTTGTCTTTGGACTATAATGTTGAACCTTAGCCTAAAATTACTAATCTTGTTGCTAATGGACAACCACCTAATCTTCTTATATGTTTCTTATGACCTAATGTTGCTGATCTAAATCATCTTTTAGATCTAGACCCCTTGACTCGATGAAACACGATCTAGCGTGCCCTTTTGTGAGTCTTTTGACCCTAGAATGCATGTAAATGCCTTAAACCTTGTTATGATCATAGAAAGTCCATGGAACGTCATAATGACATGGAACTTGAACCACACTCCTATGATGACCTCTAGATCAATACAATATCATATAATGAACCAATAAGCAACTTGGAACCCATCTTGGCCAAAACCCTAAAATGCATCTAATTTGGGTTAATGATAATAATCTAATGCATATATGTAATCTTATTCTTAATCAGGTTTGGCATGTGGCTAGATGGTAATGGACGTGTTAAGTTAAGAATCTCCGAATCAGGTATGGGCCTTATCTAGTTATATGACTATCGCTTTCTTGCTTGAAAAGATATATATTGTATGCTTGTTTGTCTATTTTCTCAAATATTGCCATGTAGTATTGCTATGTGTTACTCGATGTTTGCCTCGTCAGTTTTATAACTTGAACACATATATATTTTGAACTCCATTATAATATTGTTGATAAAGGGCTCTTGGTTACGACCTTGAGGTCCCTCTCGTATAAAAGGGTAGCTAAGCTTGAGCACCCTTACGGACCCTTCCGACGGGAAGATGGTCAAAGGCCTTAAACATGTTTGATATTTTTGGTATAATGGAGTGAAATGACATAAAATATGGTTTCGCATTTGTTAAACAATTAACATGTTTATTCTTGTTCATTTAGTCTTGAAATCTTTTCAAATTATGCAAAGCTTATATATATATGTGTATCTTTCGGCCCATACTCAACACCTCGTGTGTTGACCCATTTCTCGTATGTTGTTTTTAGGTTCAGAGATGGCTAGAAGGTTGATGGGCTTGGTGAGATATGCTAGGTGTACTTGTTGTAAGATCTAGATATAGTATACATGAGCAGACTTGTACAAAGTGACTCTTGAACATGTAATTCAAATCATGTAATATAAAGATGTTTCTTAATATATATATTGTTGATTGTTGAGATTATGTTGGTGCCTTTATCTTGTTATCTGTTCATGTGTGCTAAGCTTTACGCTTCCGCATTTTGCCTTTGGTATACGTTTGGTTCATGGGACTGGGATTCCGGTTCCGTGACAATAGCTTTGTTCCTGAGTTCATTTTCCAACATCACTTCCTCCTCACTTTTTATAATAACAAGCATGTCAAAGAGTTTTGTAAGAGTCCAGAGATACCCGCAGAATCAACAAGTGTGCATCCGATTTGACACTGGTGTTTTTTGGGATGGTGGGGGCATGCATTGTGCCCTTAGGTAGAAAAAGGAGTGAAAGGTGGTATGGAACGAAGAAGTAAATCTCTCCTCTATTCGACTCGAGATTTTTATTTTTTTTGCAATTTCATTTATTGCATTTTTTTGTGCAAATTTCTCATCTATTTGACTCGAGATCACATTTCTTTTTGTGTGCACTTTGGCATCTTTTGTTTGCAAATCTCTCCTCTATTCGACTCGATATTGCATTTTTGGTGGTACATCCCTATTTATTGCGAGGGGTATGGAAGAAGCAGATAAGGGGGAAGTGGCGTTCCACCCCGAACTTAGGGTTTGGCACATATTCGGCTTATTTTGTTTCGTTTTGATGGATGGGGGGTACGAAGATGATAGAAGAAGTGTAGAGGAGAGTTCAGATCAGGATGCAACTTGATTTACAATTCAATGTACCAGGTTGTTCTCTTTGTCGTACTCTGCTCAGATAATGACTTGATGAGGATTCGGTGGGGATTCCGAGCTATTGTTCCACTAGTCAGTTAGGAAGCACGACGTGTTTGATCCCTATCATCTTGACAGATACTTGTCATTTTTGTAAAAAGTATTATGATGTTAGGAATCATAAGCTTCACAGGATGATTTCAAGCAAAAGGCAATGTTTCAAAAATCGGTCCTCTTGAGGATTTACTTCGAATTAGGAGGATATAATGACTGAAGATGCATAGAAAATTAGTTAGTTACTTTTTATCAACAAGTGTCAAAAATTCATCAAGTATCTGTTCAAAGATTTTGAAAATTTTGAAAATTTTTATGATCGAGAAAACTTGAGTACGAAAAGAGGGTGTATGTGGGAACTGAGGTACATACCACCCACCCTCCACCCCGACTTAGAGATTTGCTCATCCCGAGCAAACCCTAAATCCAAGATGGAGGGGAAAGGTAACACCAGTTATGACCGCCGAGTGTGATTGTGTTCTTTCAGCGCAACTCCGATCTTTTATCTAAACTTTTGTATGGAAAAGGGCAGTTAGAACTTAAAAATACTATCTCATAAGGCAGATTTTATTTAAGGAAAAGTTAACTAGAAGGTGAAACAAAATTTGGAAAAGAAAAGTAAAACAGATTTATTGATTGGGTTGCCTCCCGACAAGAGCCTTTGTTTTAAGTCGATGGCTCGACTGAGTCCTTCAGCTTCATGGTGGGTCCTTTGGGTAGGTGAGTTCCAGCATTGTTTTGGTGCCTATGTCTATCGAGGTGAATTATCTCTTCAAGAGGTGACCATTGGTTACGAATTCTCATGACTCTTCACTCCATAATGAGAAGGCACCGTGTGGAGAGATGCTCTTGACGATGTATGGTCCAGACCAGCATGAGCGGAGTTTTCTTGGGAATAACCTTAATATTGAGTTGAAAACCAAAACTTGGTCTCCCACTTGTATGTCTTTTCTTTTCAGATGTCCATCGTGCCAAAGTTTTGTACGTTCTTTGTAGATTCGTGCATTCTCATAGGCTGTCATTCTAAGTTCATCCAGCTCGTGGAGTTGTAGAATCCTAGCTTGACCCGCTTCTTTCATATCAAAGTTCAATTGTTTAATTGCCCATCGTGCCTTGTGTTCTAGTTCGACTGGCAGGTGGCAAGCCTTTTCATATATTAATCGAAAAGGTGTAGTCCCAAGGGGAGTTTTATAAGTAGTACGATAGGCCCATAAGGCGTCGTTGATTTTTTTTGACCAGTCCTTTCGATTACGTCCAACGATTTTCTCAAGAATAGCCTTTAGTTGACGGTTAGAGACCTCTACCTGTCCACTTGTTTGTGGATGATAAGGTGATGCTACTTTATGTGTTACACCATATTTTCTCAATAAAGCTTCAAAGCTTCTTTCAATGAAGTGGGAACCTCCGTCAGATATCACGGTTCGTGTCACTCCAAACCGGAGAAAGATAACATCTTTGAATAATTTGATGACGGGTGGTGAATCACTAGTGATAGTTGGTATAGCTTCAACCCATTTTGAGACGTAGTCCACCGCCACTAGGATGTATGAAAATCCATTAGAAGATGGGAATGGACCCATATAGTCCACCCCCCAGACATCAAATATCTCAACTTCTTTCCATAGATTTAGTGGCATCTCGTCTCTATTTGTTATATTGCCTGACCTTTGACATTTGTCACAAGATATGACAAAATCATAAGAATCTTTGGATATGGTTGGCCAAAAGAATCTGCACTGCAAAACCTTTAGAGTAGTATTTTTAGAGCTCATATGCCCACCGACAGGTCCTGAGTGACATTGTTCCAGTATAGATTGAGCTTCTTCTTCAGTGATACAACGTCTATACAAACCATCAATGCAAAGTTTAAAAAGATATGGTTCATCCCAGTAATAATGCTTCACATCATGCATAAACTTCTTCAGTGCATTCCCGGTGCATTGGGGATGGATGACTCCAGCAGCAAGGTAGTTTATGAAATCAGAATACCATGGTATAACTTTCGAGACCCTCATTAGCTGATCATCTGGTAGGGAATCATTTATCGGAATTTTCTCAACATCCAGAGTGTGGATGCGACTAAGGTTATCTGCTACAACATTTTCCATCCCCTTTTTATCTCTTATCATTAAATCAAATTCTTGTAGAAGGAGGATCCATCTAATTAGCCTAGGTTTTGCATCTTTCTTTGCCAGAAGCTAACGAATAGCAGCATGGTCAGTGTAGACAATGACCTTCGAACCAATAAGGTAGGATCTGAACTTGTCGAAGGCATAGATGGTTGCTAGAAGTTCCTTCTCTGTAGTAGCATAATTCCTCTGGGCTTTGTCAAGGGTTTTTGATGCATAATAGATCACATAATGTTTCTTTTCTATACATTTCCCTAAAACGACACCCACAGCGTAATCACTGGCATCCCACATAATTTCAAAAGGATGGTCCCAGTCAGGAGCTCTAATGATGGGAGTGGTTGTAAGGGCTTGTTTCAATGTGTTGAAGTTGTTGACACAATCTTTATTGAAATTGAAATCAATATCCTTTAGTAGTAGGTTCGTCATCGGCTTAGTTATCTTGGAAAAATCCTTTATGAATCTTCTATAGAATCCGGCATGACCAAGGAAGGCACAGACTTATTTTACATTTGTGGGAACATCCAATTTAGACATCATTTCAATCTTGGCTTTATCTACTTCAATTCCTCTCTTGCTCACCCTATGGCCCAGGACAATGCATTCTGTTACCATGAAGTGTCATTTTTCCCAATTTAGCACAAGATGTGCTTCTTCACAATGCTGGAGGACCATGGAGAGGTGCTTTAGACATGAATTGAATGAGTCTCCATATACAGAGAAATAATCCATGAACACCTCCATAATAGTTTCAATAAGCCCCGTGAAAATTGCAGCCATGCAACGTTGAAAATTTGTGCGAGCATTACAGAGACCAAATGGCATTCTTTTAAATGTGTATGTTCCGAATGGACAGGTGAAAATCATTTTTTCTTGATCGTATGGATGTATGGGTATTTGATAGAATCCAGAGTAACCGTCAAGATAACAGAAATATTCTTGGTGAGCCAACCTTTATAAGACTTGATTGAGGAAGGGCATAGGAAAATGATCTTTTTGAGTCCCCTTGTTTAATTTTCTATAATCTATACACATCCTCCACCCTGTGACTGTTTGAGGGGGGATGAGTTCGTTGTTTTCATTTTGTATAACAGTCGTTCCACCTTTCTTTGGGACAACATGTACTGGTCTTACCCATGGCGAATCTGATATCGGATAGATTATTCCAGTTGTGAGAAGTTTTATGACCTCACGACGGACTACTTCCTTCATATTGGGATTCAACTTCCGTTGATGCTCGATGGTTGGCTTGTGATCTTCCATCATAGGGATCTTATGCATACACAGAGCTTGACTGACCCCTGTGAGGTCACTCATTTTATAGCCGATGGCTTTCTTTCTTCCCCTTAACTCTTCCAGAAGTTTCTCTTCTTGTTCAGTTGTTAAATCGGAATTTATAATAACTGGGCAAACTTTGAGATCGTCAAAAAACGTGTACTTCAGTCCTTCAGGTAGGGGCTTCATTTCAGGAGCCTCTAGTTTTTTGTTTGTTTCTTCTGTAGTTTTGGTAGCCTTGAGTTCTTCACAAGTGGCTTCAACATCTTCTTCAGAAGAGTCGAGGGATTCGATGTAATCCTTTGCTCATTTTTCGATTGGTTCATCGATTGATAGGTCAGATAGAGCAGTTTCCAAGGGATCATACGATTCGTGATATTCTTGGGTGAGTTGTGACATTTGCTCAATACAGTCAATCAAATAGACTTCTTCCTGTATACTTGGTCTTCTCATACTTTTGAAAACTTTGAATTCTAGGGTCTCCTTGCCTAATCTTAGCAGGTACATGATTCAACATCAATTAGGGCTCTTGCAGTGGTGAGGAATGGATGACCAAAGATGAGAGGATATCTGGTATCTTCTTTTATATCCATAATGACAAAGTCGCATGGAACATATGTGTCCTTGCCCACCTTGACTGGGATATCTTCGAGGATTCCTGAAGGCCTTTTTATCAAATTGTCTGCGAGTTGAATAGTCATAGTAGTAGGAAGCAATTCTACAAACCCTAATCTTTTGCACAGGCTGAATGGCATAATAGAGATGCTTGCGCCAAGATCTGCCAATCCTTTCTTGCATGATGAGTCACCAATGTGACATGAGATTCCAAAGGATCCCAAATCTTTTTGTTTCTTTGGCATCTTGATCAATATGATATCAGATGTAGTTGTAGCCAATTTTACTGTTTCATACTCTTCAGTTATGTACTTCCTGGTGAGGAGCGAATCTCATCAAGAGCATCTAAGAAGGGTATATCAACATGGAGTTTCTTCATAGCCTCTTTGAACTTATTGAATCTAGTATCGAGCTTGGTTTTCCTCAAGAGGGATGGGAAGGGTATACGAGGCTTGTATACATGAATATTTGGTTCTGGTGTTTCAACGACTTCATTAGTAGATTTCTTAGGACTCCCCTTATCAGTCTTATCTTCCTTTGGTTGTGAATCTGGTGTTGTTGAGTCTTGGACAGTCACAGGTTCATCTTTGTCAGTAATAACCACATGTTTCTTTACTGGAGGATCCGAATAGTCTTTTCCTGACCTGGTGGTAACTTCCTTCAACTGTTCAGGATGCTTAGGATTATTCTCGGGTTGGCCGGCAAAGACTCCTGTCGGTGGCTTTATGCTGGATGCAAGTTGAGCTAGTTGAGTTTCAATTGCTTTCTGCTGGGCTTGTTGGTTGGCTATCATAGTTTGCTGAGTTTGCAACATTTTTTCAATGGTAGATAGCTTGTCATCAAGGATGGGTCCTGTTTGTCCTTGCTGTTGATTCAAGTTCTGATACTGAGAGTTGTTTTGATAGTTATTGTAATTCCTATTCTAAAAGTTTCCTTTGAAGTTTCCTGGATTCCCAAAGTTCTGTTGTTGGTTATATTGGAATCCTGGTGGGCCTCTTGATTGATTGTTGGGACCAAATTGATGTGAGTTTATTGCTCCTGAAGGGTTTCCATATTGAAAACCTGGGTGATTCCTATTTTGATTCAGATTGTAATAGTTCTGCCCAGGGATGGTGTTGATAGCATTTAGATTTTCCATCTGCCAATTATCTCCTTGTCCACATGCATTGCTTAGAACAACATCATAGAGAACATTGCATGATAGAGTGGAATGATTGGTGCTTTTGCATGCTTCACAGAATAGAGAACTGGACTTGACCTATTCTGGTTGCCTAATGGGTGAGCATCCTCTTCCAATAGCAGCTAGGGATGATTCTATATGGTCTTGCTTTGCAACTAAGACCTTCAAGGTTTTAGAGATAGACTTGTATTCTGGAATAGCTTCAGACATAGCTACCTTCAAGACTCCTTTACCTACAAATCTTCCCCAATTGGCTTGATTTTCTACTCCCAGGGTGACGACTCTCCATGCGCTGTCATAACTTTTACGCATGAAGTTTCCTCTGGATGAGGAATCTAGAAACATCTTGACATCATCCTCCACACCCCTATAGAAGATTTCTATGAGTTGATTCTTAGGAATTTCGTGGTGCAGACATTTGCGTAGGATCTCCTTGTACCTATCCCACGCTTCAACGAGAGTTTCTCCAGGGACTTGAGTGAAATTTTTTATTCGGCCCCTGATTTCATATGTAAGGGATGGAGGATAGAATTTTTCTAGAAATGCATTTTGGAGTTGCTCCCAGGTGGTGATGGGTACTTCACTTTGTAGTGAATTGTACCAAATGATGGCTCTATCAGCAAGGGAATACTTGGAGAGATGGAGTCGAATGGCATCATCGGAGACTCCATTTTGCTTTGTCATAGCACATAAGTCGATGATACTCAGAAGATGTCCTTGGTTGTCCTCTGCTTGTTTTCCATAGAAAGGGTTGTCTTGAAGCAATGTGATCCAATGTGCTCTAATCTCAAAATTGGCAGCATCGATGGGAGGAGGCTGTACTGGATGATAAACATTCACAGCTTTCGGGATTGAGAACTCTCTAAGATCTTTCTGTAGCTCTGCTGCTTGTGATGCTTCTTGCACTGCTAAGATCTCCTGTTGAACCGCAACTCTAGCTTCTTGCATGAGCCTCTCTCTTTGTGCATTGATGGCTTAAGCCACTCTTCGGGCTAATTCTTCTTCTTGTACCATCCTTGCTTGATTCTCTTTGATCTGACGATGGAAGGTCCTATCTATTTCGGGATCAAAACTCGCTGTGAGTCTGGGACTGTCTAAACGGTGCATGCACTATGCGTTGGGTAGCACCTGAAAATTAGAAAGATTTTGAAAGTGATATCCACAAAGTAGAGTCAAATTCAAGTAGATAAGCGATTCTATCAAATGAAAAGCAAAATCCTAGATTAGTCTTAAAAGAACTAGATTTGACTGACTGATTCCGTTGTCCCCGGCAACGGCGCCATAATTTGACGTGGATATTGAATGCACTAACAAATTCACTCAGGGTTGAAATCCCCGAGAATTTACCAAAACCAAAGTGCAATAATACCACCCGCAAGAAGATGAGTCTTATCGCAGTATAGTTGAGGATTTTACCCAAAGGACAATGTTATTAAGAATCCTTGTCAGTTGAATCTAGCTCAAGTAAAACTAATATTTAGAACGATTGGTTGATTTGAGATTATTTAAACTTATTGCAAGAAAGTAAAAAGCTGAATTAAAGATGGGTTTCGATCAATGATATGGAATCTCTGGGATGGTACCGGGTTTCACCACCACCACACACGCAAACATACTCCAATGCAAACAATCCAGGCAAGATATAACACTCCAAGTAGAGCTGTTGTAGAACCCCCCATACGGGCGTCAGGTTCGCGTAAGCATCACCATAGGCATCAGATGTCTCGTCACCATGCGGATCACTTTTCTTACGGCTCTGAAGATACAAAATCCAACTAAGGCTATGAACCCCCCATACAGGCGTCAGGCGCACAGAAGTGTCACCGAAGGCTAGATGGCTCGTCCCCCCACAGATCATACACTTACGACCTCATGGAATCCTCTCAGAAGTTCTCGTCAAGGAGTCAACTGCGCCAACCGATAAGCACGTAAGCGATTAAAATACTAGCAAACATCGACGATTAAAAAGAAGATACAAAATCCAACTAAGGCTGTGAACCCTCCATACGGGCGTCGGGTACGCAGAAGTGTCACTGAAGGCTAGATGGCTCGTCCCCTCACGGATCATACACTTACGACCTTAAGGAATCCTTTCAGAAGTTCTCGTCAAGGAGTCTAACTTGTTAAATGACATTCGAGCCTATGCATAGAAGTTCTCACAACATAGGGAGAACAAAGATGAAAACAAGCAAATAACCAACCTACGAGCTTCACGGTTCATGACAAAATGAAGAGTTATATGCATTGCCATGGAAAGTTTAACAAAAGAACATGGTTTGCATGGGCAGCGGGGCTAGTCCACGCACCCCAGCGAAAAAGGGACTACTCGCTCATGATGCGAGATACAAGAAGGATGAGAGAGAAAGACAGATCCGCCATGAGCTCGGTGCAGAAGGTAGTCGCAGCCCGATGAAGAAGATACGCCCCTTGCTCCGTCTTGCTTCTCTTCTCGGCCTCCTTGGTTGCAACACGGGCAGTAGGTGGAGTGGAACTTGATCAGAGTTGTGCTCTGGCATCCTGGCGGCATCCGGATCCAATACCCCTAAATGAGGACCCTTGGGGTCTATTTATAGGCTCAGATCTGTCTCCAAACGGTTTGGATAAGTTGCTGGAAATATCTTCTCCAAACGGTCTGGAGACCGTTTGGTGCCAAACTGTTTGGAGGCCGTTTGGTGCCAAATGGTTTGGAGATCGGTAGCCACGTCAAGCGATCTTGAGGTCGGTCTCGGCCCGAACACACAGGTTTTGTTCTTCAATCGGTCTTCGCGCTTCACGACAAACAGTCTTGGAAATTTGCATGGATCCAAACGGTCTTGAGACCGCATGGACCCAAATAGTTTTGGGACTACATGGAACCAAACGGTCTTGGGACCGCATGGACCCAAATGGTCTTGAGACCGCATGGATCAAAACGGTCTTGAGACTGCATAGACCCAAACGGTATTGAGACCGCATGGACTCAAACGGTCCTGAGACCGCATGGTCATGTGGTTTACAGCTGGCACGGTTTTCTTTGGCAAACGACCTTGTCATTCGTTCTTCATGTATTTCAGCAAACGGTCTTGGGACCACATGGACTCAAACGGTCTTGGGACTGCATGGACCCAAACAGTCTTGGGACCGCATGGACCCAAAAGGTCTTGAGACCGCATGGATCCAAACGGTCTTGGGACCACAAGGGCTCAAATGGTCTTGGGACCGCATGCATGGAATTGCTTGGTTTACATGCATTAAATGAATAATATTTAGTTAAAACCTCGATGATTGAATCAGCTAAGTAGTTTTGCACATTATGATTCATATTTGGGTGAAAAGGTGTGAAATAGAGTTGAATTTGTTCCAAAGAGGTATTTGAATTCCATGATGAGTATGCACTCATCAATAGTATAGGTGTGACATACACGAAAAGACTTAAGGTTATAGTCCCCACTCTAGCCCCTCACATCCAATTCTTTCCTTGTTGGCATATCACAACACTTTTCAAATAATCTCTGGCCTACATCTTCCTATTAGTCAAAGAAAAGGTGTTTGTTCCTGCACTCAACACCCAATTAGTAATATGTTCTCTACCACTAATCTTGCACTATCTTTTCTTATTTTACTGCTACTCTCTATTTTATTTTATATGAAAGATTGTTATACAAGCTCTTTAGCATCATGTCTGATGTCAAGGTATGAAAACTAAGATGGCTGGTCTTTGTGATCATGAGACGTGCAATCTCAAAGTTTGTCTAGAAAATTGTCCTAATATTCACTTCTTTTGTATTTTACCATTAAACGTTAGGCAGACGTGCCAATTGCATGGCTGAAGGCTCATTTTGTAGAAAAAGATTATACTAAGACTTATCAAGTTGACTACTTTGAAAATAATCCCCCTACTACTAGACTTGATTCTGCACAATTACTTATATCTATTTTTGCGAACCACGATCACCCTCTTTTTCATCTTGATGTAAAAAACACTTTTCTATATGGTGACTTATATGGGGAAGTCAATATGCAGCAACCACATGGTTTTGTGACTCAAGGGGAGTGTTCCAAAATCTGCAGACTTAGGAAGTCAAACTATTTCCTAAAAAAACCTAAGAGCACGGTTTGATAAATTGAGCTAAATTATTCCACAATTTTAGTTTCAATGCTCACATTTAGACCACTCCATTTTTATTAAAAATACCAACTCCACTCTTGTTATTCTTATTATATATGTGGATGATGTAACTTTTTTGGTAGTGATTCTGAAGGTATTACAACTACCAAAATGATATCTAGAACAAGACTTTGTTACTAAATGTCCTGGAAAACTCAGGTACTTCTTTGGAATATAAGTTCCCATATCTTAATTTGGTGTCTATCTTTCACAACATAGATATGTTCTAGATTTTTTTATAGATACTGGAATGCTTGGTACTAAACCTGCTAACACGCCTCTGGATCCCAATACGAATTAGGATGATGAATCTTCACATCCCTATCTGGATAACCACCAATATAGATGATTTATTGCTAAGCTTATCAATATTATTGTGACTAGAGATGATATTAATGGTGGTATTAGACTTGTTAGTACATATCTAGATAAAAATTGATAATTTCATTTGTATGTTATTTGTCATATCCTAAAATGTCTAAAATATTCTCCTGGGAAAGTATTACAGTATCGTAAATATTAGCACTAAAAACTCACTAGATACTCCAACTATGATTATGCTGGTAGCATATGTGATAGGAAATCTACCTCTGGCTACTGTATTTCTATTGGAAAAAATCTAGTTACATGGCATTGTAAGAAATAAACCATGTCTACTCGATCTAGTGTTGAAGAAGAATATAGATCTATGGCTCATACTACATGTGAAATAATGTGGGTCCAAGGACTTCTCAATGAAATTGATATTTTTTATTCTACTTCTATTCCAATGTGCTGTGACAATAAAGCCTCCATTTTTGTATCCAACAATCCAGCCTTACATGAGAGCACAAAGCATATTGATGTGGATTACCACTTTGTTTGCAAGTATATTCTCTCTCGACACATTTGTACTCTATATCCTAGACTAAAGATCAGGTTGCTGACATATTCACTAAGATACTTCCAAGACTTTCTTTGCTACAATGGTGGACAAGCTGGGCATGTTTGGCATCCAATCCTCAACTTGGGAGAAGTATTAGTATATATGATTTATTCTTTTTATTTGGTTGTGTTCCTTATACTTTTATTGTCTTTAGCTTTTCTTTTACCCCATATTACATAATTTTATTTTTGACATACTCTCTGATCTTCTAAAAGGGATTGCATTGTCTTTTTCTTAAACACATCAAATAAAGGTTTTTGTATTCAATAATGTTTATTAAGAATTTATCATAAAATTTTTAAATCTTATTTAGTAAATAAAAATAAAAGTGATTAAGTATGTATGGCTATATTATCCCCCCTATGATTCTCTTTTAGATTAGTAAAAAACTAGACAGAGTAATTGAATCTATTAGTAGCATTGTAAATTTTGTAGCTTTATATCAAGTGCATTAAATCCATTTGTTATTCTATTTTTAAATATATTTATTGATCTGCTTACAATTTTTTGTCTGGTAAGGAATAACTTCTATATACCGATATGGCATTTTTTGAATAGTTACATTTTTCATGAATGTCATTGATGTTAGTAATTGATGGTTCGAAGAGAACAACTCAAATCTACCATATTATACAAGAGGATGATGAGTCATTCAAAAAATATTGTTTGATATTAACATTGCACCATCTATAATGTAACTTGACCACATTAACTGTAATGAGGGACAGTTTTTTTGTAACAAATCAATTATGCAAGAAACAAATGAAAATAATGGTTAAGCTATTGTGTCAAGATATCATATTCAATAGAAGACACAGATATGATCACATAATTAATTGTAGGAGAAAATGTGAATACCTATGTGAATGAATTCACCTCTCATCAGATAATGGTACATCCATTGAAGAGGAGGGATGAATAGTATCTACTGTTGTACTATTACTTACATGTAGTTTGTTACTAATTTATAATATAAATTTTGAACACTTTCTTAATAAGCTCACTGACTGTAACAAGTTCAACAAATGAATTAAAAAGTTATATATGTGATTATGTTATGTGTTGTATCTGATCACAATAGATGATGTGTATAACGTTTCAAGTGGGATCTAAAGTGCACAAAGAGAAAACATGGACGATGGATTTGTGTATGATTCATATGAAAAAAATGACTAGGAGAGTTGTATTAAATTATTTAGATACAAAGGTAGATAACACAAATGTATAATTATTTATTACATTTTAAATTTGTAGGTCACAAATGATAACACTAAATGTTTAGGGTAAAGACAAGTTCCACTTCTTTCGTTGGTCACTTGATCTACTAACTACTTAAGAGCCACTTCCTCCTAAGATTAAATTACTAATTGAGTAATACATGTCATTTCAAGCCTAGGCAAGGAATAAAAAGGACATGTCTCCAAAGAATCATGACATCAATACATTGTGAAGGGGATTTCTAGTTTTATATGACCAGTTAGAATTTGGCATGCATCTATTAGAATTTGTTTTTCTTATAGTGTACTGTAGGATGGGATCTCGACATGTACTAATAAGATTTCCTCGATACCATATAAAAGTGAGTGTGGTGTGTCTTGTGTGGAATTTCTAATAGATGTTGATATACAAAAATATCCAACATAAGAAGTTCATGCCAATTTGCATTTTAGATGATTGTTTTTTTGAGAAGCTTTGTTAGGTTCTTTTTTACATCTTATATAACTCCATTCATTTGGGACTGATTGGGCGACATTTGGTGATTCTTGATTCCCAAGGAGCTATGATACTCCCTGACAGATTTGGTCGTGAGGCTTGTACTATTATTGTATATGATTTCATGCGGTATTTCGTATGGTCTTATGATGTTTTTATAAAGCATTGATGATGGAGATAACTTCTTCCTATTTGGTGAACTATTTGAATGTGATCAAAATGAAGCAATCTCCATTTAATGATTTAGTATGTATTTTCTTTATCATATCCTTTCCCTAAGTAGATTAAGGCCAAGGCATCGTCATGTTATATACATGGATATATGGTGCAAAAATATAGCCATCATGGATATGATAGGTTCAAAATTTGTGCACATATTATATTTTGATTGAAGTCATGAATCCACTCATGTGTGACCCACATGATCCTCCATGACCTCCTATGATAGAGAATCAATATCTTTCTTTCTAATGCACTATGGAGGTTTGACTTCATGGTCTATGACTAATATGTCTTGGTCATAAGATGTATTATATGCTTGTCATTTAAGAACTTTGTTATTGTCATTGTAGTGGCACTCTAATGGTAACATTGTTGTAAGACTAAGAGGGTCACAAGTTCAAAACCCTTGGCAATGAAATGAATGAATTTATGTACTTATTATTATCGATAGGAGACATTTTCATGGGTTAGATGGTTCTTGAGATATTCATTTAACCATGTCTTGTCTTTGTCATTGAATTCATTTTCTCTGACCTTGCAATTAACTCTGTGAAAGATTGTTTGTCCAAAGGAGAATCATTTATTATGTTGTATGCCAATACATGAAGAGAGTGTTACAAAAGCATCAAACAAAGAATTGTACTCTCATCTAATTAAGTTAAAGGAAAAAACTTCAATGCCTTGAAAAACATTTAAGGACATTTCATGTCTCTTTGAGAAATTCCTTCCACGTTGACAAACATCACAATGAAGTACAAAATTATATGCATCCTTATTAAGTGTTGGCAAATAAAATATACATTCAAAATCTTTTTTCAGTGATCTAGAACTAGCATGGTGACCCCCAATATGTAGAGAATGACAGTGTTCCAAGATACTCTCAAACTCTCAATTGGGCACACATTTAATTAAAATACTATTGATCCTCAAAGAATGGAATAATTTCTTGTTTTCCTAATATCCCCAATCTTCTTGCAGATCACCACAAGAAAAGTAGTTCACAATGTTTGCAAACCATGGATCTTTACTTTTTTATGGCAAAGAGTTGCTCATCAGGAAATTCCTCAACTATTGGTATGCCTATATCCTTTTCATCAACTTGTTGAAGCCTAGAAAAATGATTTTCCACTACATGCTCTGTGCCCACCTTCTATTTGATTTCAATGTAAAACTCATGTAGTAGAAAAATCCACCTAATTAGTCTAGATTTGGCATCCTTCTTCTGTAGAAAATATTTGTTGCATGATCGATCCACACAATGACTTTTGCCCCTATCTAATACTGGAAAAAAATTTCAAACGAAAAAACAATCACCAATAATTCATTTTCTTTGGTTGTATAATTTATTTGGGAAATGTTTAGGGTTTTAGATGCATAATAATGACATTGGTAACCTTGTCTAGACATTGGCCTAGAACATCCACAACCACATAATCTAATGTGTCGCACATCAACTCAAAGAGTTGACTCTAGTATGGAGCTTGAACAACTAGTGTGGAGGCCAAATTCTCCTTCAACACCTCAATTCCTTCAAAAACAACTCACCAAAATTAAATTCAGTGTACTTTTCCAACAACTCAGAGAGCGGTTTGGCAATTTTTGAAAAATATTTTATAAAATGATGTAAAAATCCAGCATCTCCTAGAAAGCTCCTCACTCCCTTCACTGATGATGGTGGAGGTATCTTGGAGATGACTTCTTTTTTTTACCGGGTCAACCTCCATTCCCTTACTGGACACCTTGTATCCCAAAACTATCCCCTCACTCACCATCATATGACATTTTTTCCAATTCAAAACCAGGTGAGTTTCCTCACATCTTTGCAAAACCTTATTGATACTTTTAAGGCAGTCATCAAATGATTCCCTGCAGTTTGAAAAATCAAACATGAATACCTCTAGACAATGCTCTACCATATCATAGAAAATGGCAAGCATGCATCTCTGAAAGGTAGCCAGTGCATTGCAAAGTCCTAAAGGCATACAACAACACATGAAAGAGGCATAAGTACAAGTGATGGTGGACTTCTCATGGTCTTGTGGCTTGATAGAAATCTGGTTGTATCCTGAACACCTGTTGAGAAAATAAAAAAGCGAGCAGTCGATGAGTCGCTCAAGAATTTGGTTGATAAAGGGGAGTGAAAAATGGTCTCTCAAAGTGCGGGGATAATGGCTTCAACTCTAGATCTGGGGGCTCTATAGAGATGGGATCAATGGTGGAGTAGGTGATCCTATATCCTCAAAGTGCCTGGTGTAGTGACACAGTAATGCCTTGAGAAACAAGACACACTCCTCTAAAGAAAAATTTCGGGTATAGTCTTCCACCAAATTCATGAGACGCGTCTCAAAAGGAAATTGTGGATATGCTTGAACAAGAGTGGTAGAAGTTGCCTCATCAATTGTCATTGGGAAAATTTCCTCCTCTTCTTCATCATTATATTGAATTGCCTTGCCCAACGAAATATTTTGGTATTCTCTGGTACGTCAACCTCCCATCTTCCCTTATTATCCAATGTCATCATATGATTCATATATATAAATGGCTTCCCTAGAAATAAAGACACATTTCCTTAGACCTATTGCAACATATAGATTTGTGGCTGCTCCTCATTCGTCTATGCAGACTTAGGCATCTCAATTTCAAAGAAGTCTTCTTTAGTCCCCATTGTCAGTATTCCTCTACCCATCTCTAAGATCATGTCTGGTGTGGGTTGAAATGGCCTCCCCAGTAGTAGTTCATTGTCGTGATCATCCTCCATCTCCATTACCACAAAATATGTTGGAAATACAAATTAGTCCACCTTGACAATAATATCCTCACAAATACCATATGGCCTAACCAATGAATTATCTACTATTTGTATGGTCATATTACTCTTTCTAGACTCCTTAATACCTATCTTCTTTAAGGTATTCAAGGGCATAAGGTTAATACTTGCCCTTGAGTTGCATAGAGCTTCCCCAAACCTTGTCTTCCTGATGTAACATGATATGTTGAAGCAACGCAGATCTTGTCTTACTAGTAGAAATGTTCCCAAAATGAAAGCACTAACATACTCCTTTAGTACTACTACATATGAGTCAAAGATTATCCTCTTCTTATTGATTATGTCCTTTAGAAAATTGTCATAGGAAGGAATTTGTTCAATTGCATCAATCAGAGAGATGTTGACATGCAACTTCCTGAAACTATCTAATTTTTTTGAAAATTGCTGGTCTATTTTCTTCACCTTCAAGCTGTTTTGGGAAAGGCACTGGGGTTGTGACACCCATTTCCACACAAACCAATATTACTCAAAACAAGTGCAAAATATCACTGATAACAACATCACCACAAAATAGGGTAAATTAAAATTGATCATATAAAGAAAACTCAAGCTGAATGCATCATATTTAAATCCATGAAACTTGTAAGACTTATATTTTCTTCTTGTCAAAATATGTCACATATCATTGTTTACTGGATAACTAGAAACAACCTATTACTTATGATAACATGTTCCCATATACAAATCATGTCTGTACCACCATGGTATAAACCCAAAAACTCAAATTGATGTACAACCTCTATAAAACACCCCAAGGACTTGAGAGTACAGGTACCACACATAGGACTCTATTACTAGACACTAGATGCATATCCATGATCCAACAACTACAACTCCTCTCACTATCAACTCAGTCTCAGCTACATAGTCTCTACCTTTTTATGCACGACCACCTAAAAGATGTGAAAAATCCACATGGTGAGATCCATATATTGGCAGGAGATATAACTCTCCAGCAATGCTATTATTAACATATATATATATGAGAAAGAAGAGAAGAAGATAAATCTATTACTATGATGGGCATATTGAACTAAATGATGTACTTAAAGTAGATATTACTATTGAATAGTATGATCAATTGCTACTACATTATGGAACATCTTATAATTATAGAATAAATGTGAAGAACATGTATATCCTCTATCAATTAAACTATACAAAACCAAGGCAAAGGCTCATCCAATGCTATTCACATTTGTCTCTATGCAAAAATTCTACACGACTATGTAACATCTTTTATTAATGCCCTGAGGATTTGATTTGTACCACTCAAAACCAACCGACCACTGCTAAGTCAAAATTGATGTCATACAAGGTGAATGGAAGAGTTAGAATGCACGACCTTTCCAACACCTTGTAGTCAGTGCATGAGAACACTAAAGTGACATAACATATGAGTCATATGCAAATAGTGACATATAGTAAAGATGAAAACTCCTAGCCCACCTTGGTGCATGTCAAGACGCTAGAGAATCAATTCACGCATGTCTATCCTATGAAAAGGAAAATGCAGTTGTACTACTGCCATCATACATATCACATATCACATCTCACATCTCTAATGCATGACCAAAGTCACCCTCCATATCACACATGATTTTGGATGCAAGGATATCCACTCAACTTGCATCCCAGCATATTCAACAATATGCACTCCAAGTTTCTTGTAGGAATTATTTGTTTTGCAAATCCAACAAATTCAAATTGGCACTGGGAAGGATCTATGGCATAGGGAAACAATATGATTATGGTATCACTTTATTATTTAATGCCAATTGGGTGAATTAATTATTTATCACACAAGTGGACATACAAAACCCTAATTCATTCTAGCAAGCATAATTGTGAAACAACTTCAAAAGATATATAATGGATATAGTATAAATAGATCTCATCATATCATGGTACTGATACAACTTCCATGCAAAAGTCCATCGTCATTATCTCATCAGAATGGAGTATCGAATCATAATCTAATATCAATCCCTCAATCACATCTCCATAGGTTATCACCTCAAATTAGGCACAAAGAACTTATCAAGTACCAAACCCAATCACATAATGCATGTATATACAATATCACATGATGCATTAACATTACTCATAATTAGCATCATATATAATATAGGATCCACCA
Organism: Alisma plantago-aquatica; assembly: GCA_963693085.1. Lineage (NCBI taxonomy): Eukaryota > Viridiplantae > Streptophyta > Magnoliopsida > Alismatales > Alismataceae > Alisma > Alisma plantago-aquatica. The sequence goes on along the minus strand of OY856410.1, from coordinate 59,256,473 downwards.
TAGCATTCACATAGAGATGCCATTCATATCACCTGCAAGGTTAGGGATTTATAATTAGTAAAGAGAACCACTTCAAGTGTAGCAAACAAACACATGACATGACTCTAAATTAGGCTTAGGGTATGACGTTTAGCTGAATAGGGTTTTATAGCTTGATTCAATCACCAAACCCTACATCAGACATCTCCCACATATTTAGAGTGTATTAGGGTTAATCATTATCATCACTTTGATTAATTAATCACACCAACACCATTTAGTATCAACCATCACCTGCATGTACAAGTGTAGCATTTATATTATGTAATATATAAATATACAATATATATATATATATATGTATGCATATATATACATACATATATATATACACATATATATATGTATAAATAAATAAATAAATATATATATATATATATATATATATATGTATGTATATATATAAATCTGTGTGTGTGTGTGTAACAACCATGTAATCATGAATGTATCAACCAACCATAACATATGCGTCTCGACCACCCATCAAGGCCTGTCATGACTGAAACACATATCCACTTAGTCATAAATGAGTCATGATTGACACCATTCACCTAGGTCATGACCAAGTGTTACGACCTTCACCCCTTAGGTTTAGGGTTTCAATCGCTACCATCGGTGAGGGTACAGACCGTCACCACAAGGGGGTGTTACGACCATCCATCAACATGGAGTTACAACGAGAACCAAAACCAAGAGTCTTGATCACTCCCCAACATAGTGTCACGACCAAAACAAGATAGAGGATCACAACCACTTAGGTTAGGATTTTGACATGATCAACATGAGTATCGACCATCCACACAAGAAGTGTCTTGACAAAAAAAAAGAACCATCAAGGCAAGTGTCATGACCAACATAAAAACATTGGGTATCGACCTTAAGTGTTACAACCATCAACCCATTAGGGTTTGGGTCATGACTGCAAAAACATGTGACATGTAGTGACAATGGGAGAAAAGTGAGTGTAGAGACCATTATGGTCAAGATACCTCAATATCATTATTCCATATCCATAACATCAAAGAAATACCATTATCAATAAGATGGAAAACTCTAATCTAAGATGGACATCAAAATATTAATATCAAAACCTCAACAGAAACCTTGAAGAGACCATCTAGGTGAAAGGATACCAAACGTCAACCTCAAGAAAATCATAAGGTCCAAACCATATCATGATGATAAACCCAAAAATTTTAGTACATGTATGATCATCACCTCATATGTTACTTAGTAACCATGTGTGTCGGCCATCGACATAACATGTGTGTCGACCAAGACTAAAATAAAGATGGAGTGACCATTAAGGTCAAACTACCACAAAAGAAAATAACCATATCCAAAATAGGGATGAACCACAATCAAAATAAAATAATATCATAGCCAAAAAAGAAGATCACATTAAGGAAAATTGACATTATTGAGGTGTAACACTTCCATACCAAGGTGATTCCCAAAACCCTAATCATGCACCATGGAAATCACTAAAAACTTTCCATGTATAAGAGAGTTAAATTAACATTCAAAACATGCAAAATAGTCCTAAAACTCATGTTATACTAAGGTATATGAACCTCCTACATCTGAACAAAATCCAAGATAAAAGGTAGAGGAAATACCATCCATCTCATAACCATCTTAAAATTGGGTACCAAGAATTATGATTTAGTATTCTAAACAACTCAAGCATGATAACCTCCATCATTTGAGCTCTAAAACATGATATGATCTACTAGTATATTAGGACGATGATTTAGAGAGAGAAACAACAACACGCGTGTAAGAAAAATTGCAATAATAGAGAGGGTAGAAATATAACCCTCCTTGAGTGTAGGGACAAGATCTAAGCACATGATAACCAAGGATAATGATAAATATCCACCAAAAGCTTTACTCTCAACCACAAGATAACCTCAAGGAGAACAAGATACCAATGTCAAAGATTTCACAAGGAATAAGGGCAAGAAACCCTAGGATGAACCAAAAGAAGAAGGGGAAAAGAGAAGAAAACTTCCTCTCAGTTGGGCACCACCTTGTCAAAACATGGCCTCCAACCCTTATGATGAGGAGTTCCTCTCCTAAAAGACCACCATGGATGACCCATGGTATATAGATGAGAAAAAGAGACGAATATGAGGGAGAATATCAAAGGAAAACATCACCAAAGAAAGGCATACACTTACCAAGGTTGAGGATGACAAAGAGTCACCACAAGAACCAAGAAAAGTCAGTCGGCCATCCAAGTTTCAAGGTCAGCTCTACTAGGATCCTCAAGATAGAAAACTCGAACACAAGAAGGGAGGAAATATAGAGCACCAAAAGGTTCACCCACAAGGAAAAGAAAATAATTATATAGGTGAAGGAAGAGAGAGGTAGGGTGGAGATGTGGTGTCAACACAGGAGGGAACCCAAGAGACACTTGTGCACCCAAGAGACACACATGCAACCACTTAAGGCATGTGTGCATGAGATGGTGATACAACCAATGTTGGGTATCAAACACTTTAGGTCACCAAAGCAATTGTTTTAGTCTAAAAAATCAAGGAATATTGTATAGGTCAAAACAAAAGCTCACCAAACACACAAGGTCAAGACACATCAAGGAACCATGTCTAGGTCAAAACAAAAGCTCACCAAACACACAATGTCGATACACATCCCAAAAATGAAAAATCATCTCGACCAAACCATTCTAAGACCATCACAATCAAAACAAAACTAATCAAGGAAGGTCTTTTGGTCGAGTCACTCTCAAGGTACACTATCAAGGATGATACATAGGTCACAACACTCAACTATTTTCAACATGGTCGACACCATCCAAACCTTGAAACCCTAATCACCTGATGTGATGCAACCTCCTCAACCAAGGAGAAGACAAAGTAACCCTAATCATCACTATCTCTCTTATGAATCCAATTAAGAGAAGGTACACTCTAGATGTGGCAAATTGAAAGACAACCCTCTTAATTGGGTAAATGTCAATTTGAACCAAAACAAGCATATGAATCACAAACATCATCCAAACATGATCAAATTGAAAACATAAGCTCTCCTCAAGATCTAAAAACATCTAAAAGAATTAGATTAAGGTTCTAAGAACTTAATCAAGTGAAACAAATAGGGTTACCCAAAAACCCAGGTCATGAGTCTTATAGGCCATAAACCCCTAACAAGGATTTTGACCCCAAAATCCTACGTGAAAAGAGATGGGTGATTCCTACGCATCTCATCCTCAAGCTCCCATGTGGCTTCTTCAACGTCATGATGATGCCACAGAACCTTAACCAAAGGGATATCCTTCTTCTTCAACTTCTTCACTCTTCTATTATGGATCAACATGGGTCCTTCAACATATGACATATCTTCTTCCAACTCAACCTCCACTGGAGAAAGCACTAACTTGGTATTAGGGTGTCACTTCCTTAGCATAGATACATGGAACAATAAATGCTACCTCTACAACTCAGATGGAAACTCCAACTTATAGGCCACCTTTCCAACACGTGTCACCATAGGGCAAGGACCCATAAACCTGAGAGCCAACTTACCCTTCTTCGCAAACCTCAAAACACCTTTCTGACGAGAGACCTTAAGATACACCCTATCTACTACTTGGAACTCCAAGGTTCTAAAGTGGATATAAGCATATGATTTCTTCCTGTCCTGTGTTGTTTTAAATTGTTATTGAATCACTTTGACCTTCTTTGTCTTTTCCTACACAAGCACATGACCTAAAAGCTGACACTCATCCATCTCACATCAACACAATAGAGACCTGCAATGTCTCCCATACAATTCCTCATATGGTGCCAAGTCAATGCCTCATACGGTGCCATGTCAATGCTCCTTTGATAATTGTTATTGTAGGTGAACTCTATCAGAATATCCCTACTACCCAAACACTACAAGATGCATTTTCTCAATAGATCCTCCAAAATCTATCCATATATCTGTGGGAAAAATGCAATGTTGAACCTCAATTGCATTCCCAAAGTTGTGTGCAAATTCTCCCAAAAGTGACTGTTAAATTGAGGAACTCTATCTGCAATGATAGTTGCTAGAACACCATGTAAGAGGAAAATATTGTTAACATATATATGAGCAATCTTCTCTACTATATATGTCATCTTCATAGGGAGGAAATGTGTTGACTTTGTCCACTTGTCAATGTTCACCTAAATGGAATCATGACCTTTGACTGTCCTAGGAAGACCAACCACAAAGTCCATCATAACATGATCCCATTTTCACTATGGTATAGGCAACAGTTGCAACGTCCCAGTAGGGTTCTGGTGCTCAGCCTTAACTTGTTGATACACTAGACATCGTGCAACAAACTCTACCACATCACACTTCAAGCGAGGCCACAAATACAAATCTTTCATATTATGATACATCTTGGTGCTACCTAGATGCATGGCATAATCAAAGGGTGAGCTTCTTCCAAGACCATCTTCTACAAATTATCAACACCAGGAATCCCAATTCTACCGTGATAACACATTGTCCCTTACTCTGACTCATGAACTCCATCACACTTCTAACTGCCAAACTCTAGTCATATTTGTTGTATCTTAGTATCACTCATATATGCTTCTTTAACATAGGCTTCACCTATAATTGTATAAACAACCCAGCTAATAGAGATACCACTAGTGGTACATTCATCTAACACAAGGAGACTAACATGTCTTTCTTGTAGCACACCAAGGAACACAATTTTTCCTTCTCCACAGACAATGACGAAGAGGACTTTGTGACGTCCTTAGATTTTCTAAAACTTAATCTGATGTGTTATGTCCAAATTGAAACCTCACCTCAGTGAGAATCCCAATTTAAACACCACACACTAGGCTAAGAAGAAGAAAATCAGAGGAAGTCAGAAGGAAACACAGTAGCACATGCACATGAACAATAATAAAACCATACAACACATGTTCACCATTCAACATGTAATTACATAATGTATTGTTATAACATTTGATATTACATATTGAACAAAAACTTATACATATACATGTACTACCACTAAAATATAAGATTTTAAGACAATAGGTCCACATGTACATCATCTAGTCACACAACTCTCAACTATCCTGGATCTTTAATAGAACATGTCTACAACTTAAACAAAAGATTACATGTGGTACACGTCACCACAATATTCAAGAATGTTGTACTGAATATGCCTATGTGTCTTTTATATACCTCTCATCATATCTTGGTAATAAGATAAAACTAATACTTGGTAGCATTAACAAATATAAGAAAAGAGTATACTTTCACAAAGATATTCATTAACAAAAGAGAGAACATATTTTAAGCTTATTTTCCATTATATACCCATGCATTTGCCACCTGAGGAAATAATGCATCATCTCAGCTACCAAAGAGTATGAGATGTAAGGCCTCATGATCTACTACCAAAGAGTAAGATCATTGTACAATGTGATCTACTACCAAAGAGTTAGGTCATTGTATAATGTGATATGCTACCAAAGAGAATGATAACTTTCTATCCCTATGCTACCAAAGAGAATTAGTGCTTTCAGATAATGGGATAGATATATTATGTTTCATGTGTTCAAAACCATAACTACAGAAAATTTAGCAACATATCATGCAAGAACAATCATCACATCCCATATCATATGCCAAGTATTTTACTACACATATAACAAAGCATATTGTATAATAAGCCAAGTAAGAGGTAATGACGTACCTTGATCACAGATATACTAAACCATATTACCGATGTCAACTATATCCTTATTCAAACCCTGATTAAGATAGGATCTCATATCACCATCAGGTTCTCTTTCTCTTACATCTCATATTAACCCTAATTATATCCATTAGGGTTTGTTTGTTTGATTACGATATTCTCATTTTTATTTGCATCCTTGTCTTAGATTTATCTCACTGATGTCATTTTCTAGAATATGGTTCATTGTCTCAACATTGGGTTCCATATATTTTTTTTGCACATATTAACCCTAGTTTATATACATTATTCAAATTAGGGTTACAACCAATTTTTTAAGGGTCATCTTCATATAACATGGAATTCATGTATAAAATGATCACATATTTACATATTATCTTCAGTTACTAATATGAACTTATTCTATAAATTTTCATCATTTATTGAGCATGCATCCATTTATTGCACTTTATTTAGGGTTATTAGCGCTAAATTGACATTCTAAGAAAATTACATGATTTTGTGCATCAACATCATAATATTTAACCTTATATGGATTATAAACATGGAAAAAGATTTACTAACATATTATCACAATTTTAGGCCATCGTTTGTTATTAATTATCCATCATATGTGCATTTCACATCTTACATGTTATCACTATTATTAGCGCATCAAAAGCATGTTATTATCATTCTACTATGTTCTACTCATTTTTTTGAGAATTTTGGTACCTTATTTGTATTTTTTGGATAAATGGGCTAATTTCTATGAATTATATAAGATCTGTAGATTTACTGAATTATTACCTTTTGTGGCCAATATCATACTTCAACGTGGCCACTATGGTGGGCGCAACTCTTTCCTTGTTGGATAAGATGAGCTAGCTAGTTTTTTGGTATGGACCTGGTTCCGGGTTTTCTTGGTCGGCTCTTACTCTTTGTTTTTCTTCCTCGTATTCTATGTGATCGGGGCATCTCCCAGATCTATGCTTGAGTCTAGTAAGGCTCGATTATCCTCTTGAGGCCTAAGTGTGTTGCTGGCTGGTCTGGATCTAGTGAGGAACTAGACACCCTGTGATCCTCCATGTGTTCTCAAGTGTCATCATGACTCCACAATGAGCAGCAGTGATCGTTGGTGAGGGCTAGATGGAGCTCCTCTACGGGTACGAGTCCTGCCACCTGGGCTCCTGTGTGAGAACTAGGTTCTCTTCTAAATGGAGTGTCACCACCGTTGGCTCCCCTTTGACAAGAAAGTGAGGGCATGAAGATGCACCTCATCAGCCCTTCAAGGCACTGTTGACTTTGCATCAAACTTCCAAACTACCTCCTTTGATGACTTGGAATGCCGGTTGTGCCTCCCAAAAGCAACTACCACTGGGCTCTATCCCAGCAAGTTTAGTTCAATCTCTTCCTTGGAGATGTGGGTTAGCGAGATCCCTAGTACAATATACCCTTGAAGCACCTACACTCAGACTCTGAGTTGCAATGGAGACATACCTCCATGGAGCTAATTGGGTATCTACATTCCATGGTCCTCATTGCCAACATATGGGGACTCCACTGGCCTCGCATCCAATGCTAACGCCTCTGAAGGCTTTGACAAGTCCTTGGACCCTCCTCAACAACAAATCTTCTTATCATCTTCTACAAAGCTTCTCATCTAAGAGATGCCAATGAACATGATGGTGGGGAAGAGGCATCCTTGCTTCATCAGTCTCATCCTCCTCCTCTGACTGTCTCAGCGCTTGCATCTGTGCAAACACCGTTGATGGTTATTCTCTACTCTCTACCTAAACCCTCACAATGATTGGTCACCACTCAATATAGGTGTTGTGAGATCAACTGCCAGTTTGGTTTCTTCCATATAGCCAAGACCATGACGTGTCCTTGGTCAAAATTGGGCATCGCGATACACCCACGACGTCGGGCCTAACCGTAACTTGGAGACAACTTTTGGTCGTCGTATCACCAATCCATGGGCTGCTAGAGGAAGATTCATGGCATCAGAAAGTATAATTATCCTTTTACCTATTTTTAAGGGTAGCGTGGCATCTCCAAAACAACATATTGGTCTAAAAATCATTAATAGCCATAGTTCTAAAGTCATCAACACATGCCTTATTTCACCAATTAATCACGATATCTCATCCTAAGAATATCTAAATATCATGAATCTTTGGTCATAGCTTTAGCATCATCCAAGATACACATCTCACCCAACTTTAGTACCAAGATTCACTTATTTGATCATTCATTTAAATACTTCAAAAGAGTATGAACTTATGAATCTTAGTCATATATCAACACCAAGTGAAATCCATATTTATCAAAGCACTTGCACTCTTCAAAATAATTCAAAATGCCTAAATTCACTTATGTCATTGGACATTTTGGATCTCAAAATTCCACACCATCACATCCTACACACCTTAAAAGAAAATTTTGTCCTCAAAATTAAGACAAAAGTCTAGTCTTTCACATAATATACATCTTAAAAGAAATTTCATCCTCGAAATTAGGCCATCCCCTTACTTCAAGGAAAAACCAAATGTTTTCACCTACATTTTGGGCACTAGTCTAGGTGCAACATATACACATGGGATACCTAGAACCATATATCCAAAACACTTCTAGGAGATTTTAAGAGCACTTAATGTGGATCACCCTTTCATAAAAAATTGAAACAAGGGTTTTGAAACTCTAGTTATGTCATGACATATCTCATAGGTTAGGGTTGCATCCTTATCTTTACCCTGCATTAGGGTTCCCACATCATATTACCATGTTTTAAAGGAGTTAACTAACATTAATCCATTATATCAAGGTGTCATCAACATTTTATTGAGCTAATTGTTAGAACATTTTCAACCTTAACATATGCCTTTTAGGAGGAGGTTAACTATAGTTAACCCACTTTATCCAACTGATCTTATCAAGGTGTCACCATGATTATATTGTGTTATTTGTTACAACATATTCAATAAGCACTCATATTAACACCTTGTATGTCATATGTCATTAATATGATTCAACATCACTTTCAATGTTTGGTTACAAACTTTGTTAGTGACTTCATCACTTGATCAACCAACTATATCACATTATCATCATCCTTCATGTATATGGTTAACCATTTATACATTGCTATCTATTAGACCATGAATAGTATTCCATCATGTTACCTTCATATATCAAATCTCAAGATTGGATCACATTTTTGAATATATAATATCATGGTAGTGCTAAGCAAACTTATATGAGTGGCTTGTTAAAACTTTATCCAGTCCAACTGAGGTTCTTCTGACCCATATTAGAGGGTAGTTAAATGCTCAATCTCTCTAATCTCACTCAACTCTATGAGTATCTCATAACAAAAACTTTATCTTCCCTCATGTAGTCTAGGGTTATTGATTATACCTCATTGGCACTAGTAATAGCCTTACAAGCTCTAGAAACATAAATATAAACCAAAACATGATATGACATTCTATTCATAGATCTCTACCCATGAAACATGTTATATCTCAAAACTCTCTTATATACACCACTAGATTCCTATTTGGGAAACCACCAACCTGAGCATGAGGCTTCATAGAAACTAAAACATAGTTACCTCCTCTAGGGTCTTGGGACTCTCTCTCCCTCACCCAGATGGTAGGTTCTCATATTTCCTATTCACATGCACATATATAACTACCCTCTCTCTGAATCTAGGGTTTGGTCCCCAAAAGGACATCTAGGGTTCAACAAAACTATAGGAATCACACGTAGAGCAACTCAACTCATTTACTTAGAAGTAGTCTAGTTTAGGACATATCATATCACATATTTCTCATAATTATCATATCTTGGAGTTTAGGTTCTCTGACCTTCTCCCTTTGGATCTCACTCTCTCTAGAGTTAACCCTAAAACTGGTCCTAACACTAGAGGTCCTCCTTTGTAAAAGAGCTTGAGGCTCATGTTGACTCACATATTGTCTTAACTTATATTATCTTATATCATAAAAACCTACATACTTGCATCATCAAGGTTATCTCAAATCCTCAAATCTGAAACTTAATCCTAAAAGACAAACATATATCATCATAACCATCTTATGTCATCTATATAAGACTTACACCATATCATAAAAATTTATTTCATCTATTCCATTTATCATATATTCCAAAAAGGCTCTAGACATCTAATCTAGAACTACTCTCTCTTCTAGGCTGATGTCATTCACTTTCACTAAGGTTGCATGAACACCTACTACTCGTACATGTGTGGGGACACATTTTGTAATACATATATATAATAAAATATTATATAGTTTTTCTCTGATAAAACAAGCGTCAGAGAAAACTATCAAGGTTTGATCTGTTTGGTATTAAAACCAAATCCAAAAAATGAGTGTCCCACACATAGTAGAGAGTACAATGTCATGAAAACTAGTGAAAAGGATGAGAACATGGTGTAGACTGGTTTAGCTACCCAAAACATAGATTCATCATAAGACAAAGGTTTATCTTACCATGATGTACATCATTTTCAAATAATGCAACGTCCCATACCACTGTACTATAAGGAAAGAAGGATATCTAAGGACTTGTTATACAACAAGCACCAGTCTAGACCTAGTTCTGAAACATCTAGGTGCTAACCTAGAGGCTAGGTCAGATCTATTATCTAAAAGATGACTAATCTAACGCTAAAGATTATTAAGTTCAAGGTTCTTAAGTTTTGTGTTGCATAATGAGAAAATGCCAGGCTTTGCTGTTGTTCATGCTTTGATACCACCTATGACATCCCCAAGTTTTCTAAAACTTAAAACTGATGTGTGATGTCCAAATTGAAACCTCACCTCAGTGAGAATCCCAATTTAAACACCACACACTAGGCTAAGAAGAAGAAAATTAGAGGAAGTCAGAAGGAAAAAAAGTAGCAATGCACATGAACAATAATAAAACCATACAACACATGTTCATCATTCAACATATAATTAAATAATGAATTCATACAACATTTGATATTACATATTGAACAACAAACTTATACTTATATGTGAACTACCACTAAACTATAGGATCTTAAGACAACAGGTCCACTTGTACATCATCTCGCCACACAACTCTCAACTATCATGGATCTTTAAGAGAACATGTCCACAACCTAAACAAAATATTACATGTGGTACATGTCAGCAAAATATTCACGAATATTGTACTGAGTAAGCCTATGTGTCTATTATATACCTCTCATTACATCTTGTCAATAAGATAAAGATAATACTTGGTAACATTAACAAAGATAAGAAAAGAGTATACTTTCAAAAAGATATTCATTAACAAAAGAGAACACATATTTTAAGCTTATTTTCCATTATATATCCATGCATTTGCCACCTGAGGGAATAATGTATCATCTCATCTACCAAAGAGTATGACATGTAAGGCCTTGTGATCTACTAGGAAAGAGTTAGATCATTGAACAATGTGATATGTTACCAAAGAGAATGATCACTTTCCAACACTATGCTACCAAAGAAAATTAGTGCTTTCACAAACTGGAATAGATATATTATTTTTCATGTGTTCATAACCATAAGTACAAAAAATCAAGCAACATATCATGGAAGAACAATCATTTCATCCAATATCATATGCCAAGTATTTTACTACACATATAACACAAGCATATTGTATAATAAGCCAAGTAAGAGGTAATAGAATACCTTGATCACAGAAATACTAAACCATATTCTTGATGTCAACTATATCCTTGTTAAAACCCTGATTAAGATAAGATCACATATCACCACCAGGTTCTCATTGTCTTACATCTCATCTTAACCCTAATTATATCCATTAAGGTTTTCTTGGTTGATTAGGATATTCTCATTTTTATTTGCATCCTTGTATTAGATTTATCTCATACATGTCATTTTCCATATTATTATTCATTGTCTCAATATTGGGTTTCATGTCCTTTTTGTGCTCATATTAACCCTAGTTTATATACATTATTCAAATTAGGGTTACAACCAATGTTTTAAGGGTCATCTTTATATAACATGAAATTCGTGTATAAAACTGATCTCATATTATGTATTATCTTCCAGTTACTGATATGAACTTATTCTAAAAATTTCATCATTTATTGAGCATGTATGTATTTATTGCACTTTATTTCAGTTTTATTTTCTCTAGGGTATATGTTGTGTTAAATAATGATGTTTACTACCCTATCTTTAGGGGTGAGATATGTGGCATAATAGGTTCCCCTATTTTCATTACATGAAGTATTAGGAAGTAAGATGGCCCCTTTTAAATCATCTTAAGCAAATGGTGCTATCATTTATGGAGAGTTTGGATAAAGGGTTTCCTACGGTTACATCTATAAAACCTCCATATTCCTTCTCATCTATATCTAACATTTTGAGGAAGTCTTTTTCAAAAAAAATAGAAACAAAACCCATCACCCATGGAAGTGAAACAAAAGGGGTTATTGGAGTCCCTGGTAAGATTAGCATAAAACTCATTTATAGCTTGGGTGGACCACAAACGGATGGATGGTTCAAGAAACTTCATCAACTTTTGCACCTTTAAGAGCTCAGGGAGGTCAAGGAGTGTGATGAAGTCATTGGTGTACACTGAGCATTAAGGAAGAGGGGTTTTTGAGGTGAGCTTGAGATAGTGTTCTCCAGCAGCAACGTCGTTAACAGTGATGTCGTTGATGAAACTCAAGTTTGGAGTGACCTATCTTCCCTTCCTCACGTCTACTTTCTTCTTCCTATCATGAAATGAAGATGAAGCCATCTTGAACAAGTGAGGTGGGAGAGGAACTAGGGATGGTAGTACAAGTGTATTGCTGAAGGATAGCTCTAAAGATCATTAGAGAGGGGTTAGAGAAGAGAGCGAGTGAAGTGTGAATAGAATGGGCGGATTGGGATCCTTTTTATAGAAAATCAATGACCTGATCGATCGATCTTTCCGTCGACCAAGAGCCCAATGTCTCTGTTTTGATGCTCCTCATAATGACTAGTTTGGTCAACCATTGTGATTTCAAAAATGACCATTAGTTGGAGGATTCAGTCAAAATAATTCTCGATCGAGGGGCCATTTTTTAAAAAAGTTCAATTTGCAAATATTTAGAAGAAAATCAGTCTTAGAACACCTTGTCAGTCGACGGTTCCATCGAGTGAAATTCGTTCAACAATTTTGTCGATCGAGAGTCATCTCGATCCAATATATGTTCGAATGAACAGGGGTCTATGAGTAGTTTTTATGAATTGTTTTGAGCTTGTTTATATATTTGTGCATGCTAATAAATTATTGTGACAAATCAAAGAAAAATTACTAGAATCATGTGCAATAGAGATAACATGAAATTCAATTAGAATTTTGGGTACATATATCAAAGAATACAACTTCTAAGGGAGTCATAAGTAACCTCTTTCTACTATATTGAAATTAATTAAGAGGAAGAGGTTTGGTAAATATATACACTAATTGTTCTTTGGTATCAACATGATGGAGAGATAAATTATTTTAGAAATATGATCTCTTAAGAAATGGTGTCTGATTTCAATATACTTGGCACGACTATGTAAAATAGGAATATGGGCTAATAGCACTAGTATTATCATGAAAATTAGCATAGAAGAGAAAGCAAAACCATAGTCATTCAAAACTTGTTGCATATAGAGTACTTGAGAACAACATGATCCATCCACCACATATTTAGCTTAAGTGGTGGATAGGGTAACTATGTTTTGTTTCTTACTAAACTAAGATACTAAGGATCTTCCTAGTAAGAAACAACAACCACATGTGCTCTTATGATCAAGTCGACAACCAGCGTAATCAGGCTTTGAGATCTAGCGATTGTCCCTTAGGATACCATAAACCATAGTCGATTGTACGGACAAGATATCTTACAATCCTTTTGATAGAATGAAAATGAGAATGCATTGGTTTTGATTGAAATCTAGCACAAAGCCTGACAGAAAACATGATATCTGATCTAGAAGCGGCCACATATAGCAAACTACCAATCATTGCCCTATACAAGGAATCATCAATGGGTTCACCATCTTCATACTTTTCAATTTTGGTAGAGGTAGACATGGGAGTGGTAGCGTGCTTGCAATTTTCCATGCTAGACAATTTTAAGAGTTCTTTGGTGTATTTCCCTTTGCTTAGAAAAATTCCAGTGGGCATTTGATTTATTTGAAAATCAAGGAAAAATGTTAATTCTCCCATGAGACTCGTTTCAAACTCTTTTTGCATAGTATCACTAAATTGATTACATAAAGAATCATTGGAAGCACCAAAATAATGTCATCAACATATATTTGCACAATAAGAAAATCTCGTTCGTAAGTTTTGAAAAATAGTGTAGAATCTGATTTTCCAATCCTAAAGCCATTATCAAATAGATAATTTTTAATACTTTCATACCAATTACGTGGTGCTTGTTTAAAACCATATAGACCTTTCTTAAGTTTATATACATGGTCAATTTTATCAGGAATCTCAAAGCCAGGTGGTTGAGCAGCATATACCTCCTCTTCTATAATTCCATTATGGAAGGAACTTTTTACATCCATTTAGAATAGTTTGATATCTTTGTGGGCTGCTAGAGATAATAACATTCTAATAGACTCAAGTCTAGCCACGTGAGCATAGATTTCATCAAAATCTATTCCTTCTTGTTGATCAACCTTGCTACCAACCTAGCTTTGTTACTAACTACTTCCCCTACTTCATTAAGTTTGTTACGAAAAAACCACTTAGTTATGATAATGATTTTATCTTGTGGTTTACGAACTAATGATTTTATCTTGTGGTTTACGAAAAAACCACTTAGTTCTGATAATGATTTTATCTTGTGGTTTACGAAAAAAACACATACATTATTTTTTGTAACTGGATTTAGTTCTTCTGGCATAGCCATTATCCAATATTCATCCTTTAAAGCTTCATTTTCATTTTTAGGTTCAATGATTGATATTAATGCCATGTTTGCAACATCTCTAAATGATGATCGAGTTTTTACTTTATCAAAAGGATTTCCTATGATTAAGTTTTGAGGATGATCCTTGATTAATCTAGGAATGGGATATTGTGTATCATTTTGTTGCTCATTTTTAGTATTTTTATCATCTTTAGTAGATATGGTTAAGTCATCAATTTGATGAGTTTTGTCTTTTAAGTTTTCAATTTCATTTTTGATGCTTTGTGTTGTTATTTCATGAAATGTAATATGAATTGATTCTTCAATTTTTCTAGAGATGGTATTATAGATTCTAAATGCTTTTCTAGAAGTTGAGTATCCCAAGAAGAATCCTTTATGTGATTTAGGGTAAATTTTTCATTATCATCATTTGTATTTAAGATGTAACAGGGTGTACCAAAAGTAGGGAAATAATCAAATCTAGTTTTCTTGTTGAAAATAAGCACATAAGGAGTTTTCTTAAAATGGGAGTGAATTGTTACCTGATTCAATACATAACATGAGGTATTAACTACTTTACCCCAAAAAGTTTTAGGTATATTGTGTTCAAGTAACATAGTTCTATCTACTTCTTGGAAAGATCGATTTTTCTTTTCTACTACCTCATTTGTTGTGGAGTGCGTGGAGATGAAAAATTATGAGTGTACCCTTGAGATGTACATAAGTCTTCAAAAATATCATTTTCAAATTCCCCACCACAATCACTCCTAATGGGACATATTTTCTTTTGCAGTTGATTTTCAATTTTAGAAAAAAATTGAATGAATATTCTAATTGTATCATCTTTGGTTGAGAGGAAATGAACCCAAATATATCTATTATAATCATCAACAATAACAAAGCAATATCTTTTACCACCAATAGATTGAGTCCTCAAAGGACCAAACAAGTCCATATGAATGAGTTCTAATGACCTAGTAGTGCTAAGTAAGGTTCTAGATTTGAAAGAACTTTTACTTTGCTTACCTAAAGTACATTGTTCACAATTTTTAGGTTTGTCAAAAGAAAGTTTAGGTAAACCACTAACAAGATCATATTTAATCAACTTTTTGATAACATGTGAACTTGTACGACCTAGTTTTTTATGCCATAGTTGTAAAGATTCATCATTTGCAATAAGACATTTTCCAACAATAGATTGCATAGAATTGGGTCTAAGTATATATAGATTTCCTAATCTTTTTCCTTCATAAACAACATTATTTATGTTTTCTATGAGTAGCTTGCAGCAAGATTTGTTAAAAAGAACATCATATCCACTATCACATAATTGACTAACACTATTAAAGTTGTGATGTAATCCATCAACAAGTAGGACATTTTTAATTTGAAGATTTATACCAACATTACCTATTCCAATAATTTTACCTTTGGCTTTATCTCCAAATGTAACCATACCACTCTTCTTTTCTTTAAAAGTTTGAAAAGCTTCTTTGTTTCCAATCATATGTTTGGATCAAATGCTATCCACTACCCAATCCTACATTATATATATATTTTGGTACCCATGTGATGGTCTTTTTGGTTAGATATGTTAATTAAATCATTTTGTATTTTATAATAATTGATTTGGAAGAGTTTTTGAAGAACTTTGAGCAACATGATTTACTATAGTCACAATTTGATTGATTCAGTAACAAACTCTTTACAGAACAATACTCGATCGATGATTTATTCGACTGAAATTTTTCTCGATCGAGATATTTGTCGTCCAAAATAATTTGCCAATAGATATGATTTTGTACATAATAGTCTTTGGTCGATAGTTACTTTGATCGGAGAGATCCTCGATCAAATATTTTTTTGACCAAAACTGGTTATGTATGAATTTATCAATTTCAAGAAAAACATCTTGTTATTTCTAATCGAATAATGGAAAATATGCAATTTAAAGATATATTTAGTTGAGATAAGACAATCAAATTTTTAGTTTTAGTTTTAGGTCAAACGTAAACTAGGTATCATCATATTTATAAGTTTGTGGTTTTGGAACCTAAGCTAGATCCTTATCTATATTTCTCTTATAAGGGAATGAAAACAAACAATGACCAAGACATTGACAATAATGACAATAGATAAAATCAATTTAATTTCTCTTTTTACCACTGTGGTCATTGGCTGGACTAGTTTTTGGTACATACATGACCTCTGTCTTGGGTACTTATGCATTTCTAGTTCTAGGTTTTTGATAGGATTTTTCTTTGGGTACATAACCTAGACCTCTCCTCCCAATTTCTCCAGAAGAGTCTTTTAGGATTTTATCAAGGATATATTTATTTTTCAAGCTACTAATATATTTTTTGCAACTTACCAATTTCATCTATTTTTCTTTTAATATCTTATTTTTCTTGATCTAGATTAGATAGAAAACTTTCTCTTTCTTTTACAATAGCATCATAATCCAAATGAGTGCTTAAAATAGGTTGAGATTGAAGATCATTTATTTGAGCAAGTAATTCAACCTTTTCTTGACAAAGAAAGTTATAGTTTGTTTCTACAACAAGCAACTTGATATTATGCTCATTAATGGAATATTTTAAGGTATCTCTTTTAGATATAATAATTTCATTTTTAGAAGAGAGAGTATATAGCTTAGCATGCAAATCATCATTAGTTTTTGTACGGTTCTTTAATTTCTTTTTACAATCAATATATTTGTCATGTATCTCTTCGAAACTAGTAACTAGTTCTTCTTTAGATAATTCAAGAAGGATTACCTCACTTGAGTCCTTGTTTTCATCTTCTTTGGCCATAATTCATTCAAATTCCTCCTCCCCACTTCCACTTTCTTCACTTGATTCATCCCAAGCAACTTTGTAGGTTGCATCTCCTTTGTCCTTTTTCTTGAAGGAAGATTTCTTTACTTTCTTGATTTTAGGACATTCATTCTTCACATGTCCTTTCTGTCCACATTAAAAACACCTAAGAGAATAAGAGGAAGAAGCACTATAATTCTTTAAAGATTTATACGTTCCATATTTCTTACCATTCACAATGAGTGTATCTTCTTCATCATCTCCTTCACTTGTTTCATCACTTTCTTGAGTGATGACTTTTGATTGAGTCTTTGTTGTAGATTAGAAGGCTATGTCCTTTATTTTTCCCTTTTGAAGTTCATCAGTTTCTAGTTTGCCAATGAGAAGCTCCATCCTCATTGTGGTGAGATGATTTGCTTCTTTAATAGCTATCACCATTGGTTTGTATTTTAGAGGCAAAGACCTGAGAATTTTGGACACTTGATCTTCTTCACTCATATATTTTCCTAATGCACTTAAGTTGTTAACAATGGAAGAAAATATTGCATACATTTTACTAATAGATTCATTAGGTTGCATACAAAATTGTTTAAACTTTTTCTTAAGCATATTAATATTGGTATTTTTGACTTGGTATTTCCTTCATGTGTTATGGAGAGTTTATCACATCAGGATATTCTATTGAATTCACTTACTAAAAAAACAATATAATATTCTTACTACTTTGGCATTTAATTGAACTTGTTTTATAGTGTTGGAATCCCACGTTGCATATCCGGATGTGGGAAGCACATAGGGAGTAGACACCATCCTTCATAACTCATAGATAAGTCTTTGGAAGTAGAATTGCATTATTCTTTTCCATTAGGTGTACTTGCTTTCATCAATAGGTGGTGGCTGAGTTATGTGAGTTCCTCCAAGGTTGAGGTTGCTTAGTATGTTGTCCCCCATTCTTCAAGACATGTTATGGCTCCCTGACGACCTACTCTGATACCAATTGAATGATCTAGAGAGGGGTGAATAGATATTTTTGGAACTAGAAAATGCAATCACCTTCCACACACTTGAAGTAGCCTCAACCTCCTTGAAGTAACCTTTTTGAAGTAACTTCAAGTCCTTGGATCAACCTTCACCTTCTTGAAGTAGCTCCACCACCTTGAGATAGCCTTCCTTTAAAAGTATCTCCAACCTCCCTTGAAGGAACCTTCTTGAAGTAATCTCAAGCTCTTCTCGAAGCAACATTCTCCACCAAGTAGTAGCTTCACTGGTGCTCCCTCAAGCAACCTCCAAGGTCTAGGAGTAGCCAAGGAGCAATTACAACTTGTACATGTGAAGGGAGATTGGAATAAAGGAATACAACAATGTAGAATGGCGCTTTGATCCTATATCAAGCTTTAGAATCTCCCATCCACTTAGGATGAACATGGCTATGTGTGGTGGCTAGGAGATTGTATCAATAGGACACCTTTTGAGAGCACAAGAAGGAAGACAACAAGTGAATCTTAGCTTGATTTCTTTCAATAGAGAATACTCAAGTGTATCTTATGTGGTTTAGGTGTCCTAAGGCCTCTCCTATCTATAGGAATGGTTTTCAAGTGCCTAGGGATGTTCTAGGGAGTGTCTAGAGTGTTCTTAGTGCTTAACTAGCCATTAGGCGTACATTACTTGGATAGCAATTGCTAATTTGTTATTGCTTGGAAAGAACAATCCATAACCCTACTCGATCGACAATTTGGTCGACCGAACTATCTCCTGGTCGAGGTTCTCCTTGACCGAGCCTGGGTTTAAGGAAAAAGTATTGCAATGTATAATTTCAACTCCCAACTACCAACCACCCAGTCTAACAGTCACAAGCTTTAGACTGTTGCTTACTCGGTCGAGGTTATTTTTGACTGAATGCTCATTTAGAGCACAATTGTGTAAGTTGTTGAATAGTGCTCATAGTTTTGACTAAGGTGGTTCTTGTTCAACAAGAACTTTGACCAAGGGTGTCTCGTTCGAAAATTTCTTTGATCGAGGGTGTTCATGTTGTAGACTTTTGAATCACCCGCTAAGTGTGTGTTTCAATGTGTGTGGGTGACTCTAACTTTGGGGGGAAATCTATCGAAGGGTTATAAGTGGGTAAGGAAGATCTAATGCTTGATTTACATGATGTCTAAATACTTGTACATTATATTTTTGTACAAGTATTTAATTTTGAGTACAATCATGAGCATTTATACAATTAAGTGCATTTGATCTTCAATTTTCATTTATCTTCATCTTCCTACTTGGTAGAATTTCCTTACTCCTTTGAACCTTGAAATACTCAAGTAGAACATTAGATCCATAAGAATGAAATATTTGCAATCATCAAAATAAAGGGTATATTAATGTCCAATTTAACCAACACTCCTCACCATAGTATCCATCACATGTGCTATAAGGAACTCATACCCTGGTCTCATCAACTTCATCTTCATCACAACTGACTAAGGACATATACAAAGAGTCCTCCTAACTCTCAGAAGGCTAAATAGGCATGCTTATGACAAGCATCAAGGTATTGGAACTATTGTACAAGACAACCATACATCATATCAAGATACTTATCCCCAGGATTACAATGAAACAATGTGTATCAAGTGGTTTATGATTCACTTAGAGGTTATTCCTTACAAGGATAACACACTTCCCATGAAAGTTACACTTTTTATGAGTCATCTTACCTCTTTATGTTTGGATTCCTTGCCATTTAGTATCGGAATCATCATTAGTAATGTATCTCATTACTCTTTCATTGTTAATTACTAATCATTTTTGTGTGCATTCTCTTATTTTATCAAGGTTGGTAACCCCTTATCAGGAGGCAGATCATTACATCTCACATTTTATTTATTAACCAAGGATCAACTCCCTTAATTTCTTTCTCATTCCATGAAAATTTTGTAGTAAAACATTCTTATATACATACATTGGTCTAAGATTAACTCAGGTTTTAATTTACTCCTCTGGCATTATTCTTATTTGTCTCCTTATATATTGCTTACCTTATATGAATTTCATTCCTTGTATCACTTTATTAACACAAACATATTTGTTCTTTACTTTATGATCTTATTGAGTTACATCTTCAAGAATTCTCTTTTTCCTTGTTTGTATATAGATTTAAGTCCAATGGTGTCATATCTTTCTCTTCTAATTATCAAACAATGAAATTTTGATAGGTTATGATATAGTTCTCATATTCAGTTAGGGTTAGGTAGAGATATTTTCACCATGATTTCTTAATTATTATTACCTTTTGATTGCCTCAAAATGAATACGTGATTAGAGTAATCAGAAAGAAAACCATCTAAGGGTTCCATACTTACCTGTTCTTCAATAATTGAATACCTGGCCAGGGCATCCGATTACTGATATTAGGTATTATGAACCTTGTTTTTATATCGTGCTTCATACTTAGATATCATCCTAGTCCTAAGTCCTAGTATCCCTATAGACTTAGTGAACCTAGAGATCTGATACAACCACTGTGACACCCATTTCCACACAAAGTGTGATTACTCAAAATAAGCATGGAACTATCACTAATAACCACCACCACAAAATAGGGTAAATTAAAATGGATCACATAAAGTCACCTCGAGTTGAATGCATCATATTTAAAGCCATATAACTTGAGTCACTTATATTTCATTCATGCCAAAAAATATCACATATCATTGTTCATTGGCTAACTAGCCACCACCTATTACATATGCTAACATGTTCTCATATACGAATCATCTTTGTACCACCATGGTATATACCTAAAAACTCAAACCAATGTACAATGTCTATAAAACACCCCCAATGTCCTGAGAGTGTAGGGACGACACATATGACTCTATTACTAGACACTAGATGCATATTCGTAATCCAACAGCTACAACTCCTCTCACTGTTTGCTCAGCCTCAGCTACATGCTCTCTACCTTTTCATGCACGACCACCTAAAAGATGTGGAAAACCCACATGGTGAGATGCATATCTCAGCAGAAGATATAACTCTCCACCAATGCTATTATTAACATAAATATAAGACAAAGAAGAGTAGAAGAAAAAGATATTACTCTGATGAGTAGATGTAACTAAATGATGTATTTAGAGCAGATAGTATTACTAAAACTGGATTATAGAACATCTTATAATTTTAGAAGGAATAGGAAGAGCATATTATCCTCTATCAACTAAATTGCACAAAAGAAAGATAAAGGCTCATCCAATGTTATGCACATTTGTGCCTATGAAAATATGCTACACGACTTCGTTACATCTTTTGTTAATTCCCAGAGGATTTTAGTCAAACCACTCAAATCCAACCAACCACTGCTAAGTCAAAGTCGATACCATACAAGGTCAATGGAAGTGCTAAAATCCATGACCTCTCCAACACCTCATGGTCAGTATATGAGAACATCGCACTGATATAACATATGAGTCATTTGCAAACATATTTTCAAGTTGAAAACTCTTAACCTACCTTAGTACAGGTCACAATGCTAGAGTATCGACTCACACATGGCTGTCCATGAAAATGCATATGCAGTTGCACTGCTTCCATCACACATATCATATCAAGCATCACATCTCTGAGGCATGACCACAGTCATGCTCCATATCACACATGATTGTGGATCCAAGGATATCCACTCAACTTGCACCCCCACATATTCAACAATATTCCCTCGGAGTTTCCTATAGGAGTTATTCGTTTCACCAATCCAAAAAATTTAAATTGACACAAGAAAGATCTATGGAACATGAAACTACATAATTATGTCTTCACTTTATTAGTTATTCCAATTGGATGAATTAAGGTTTTAGCACACAAGTGGACATACAAACTTTAATTTATTCTAGAAAGCATGATTGTGAAGAAACTTTAGAAGATATAAAATGGATATAGTATAAACTGATCTCATCATCTCATGGTACTAATACAACTACCTTGCACAAGGCTATCTCCATTATCTCTTCACAGTGGAGTATCAACTCACAATGGAATATCAATCCCTCAACCCATATGTAGAGGTTATCAGCAGAAATTATGCACAAATCACTTTCCAGGTCAACAAACCTAATCACGTGTCGGTGAGCAGTAGCTCAGGTGGTCAAGCACGGGCCCCCTCATGAAGGGTCTCGGGTTTGATTCTTCCCATAGTTCTGTTTGGCAATTAGCTCCCCGCAGCGTCATCCAACCTCTGATGTGACCGTTTGAGATGTCGACGTGCGGGCGTTACGGGTCTCCGGGGGTTAACTTGCCAGGGCAGGTCAAAATCATGTTGTGTTCTCGGAGAGGGTTCCCACGTCATTAAAAAAAATCACATGATGCCTCAACATTGCTTATAATCACCATTCTATATAATATAGGATCCACCATAGCATTCACATAGCTATGTCATTCATATCACCTGCAAGGTTAGGGATTTATAATCAGGAAAGAGAAAACATCATAATATGATAACCACTTCAAGTATAACAAACAAACACATCACATAAACCAAAATTAGGGTTAGGGATTCATATTTAGTTGATTAGGGTTTTACAGCATCATTCAGTCATCAAACCCTAGATTAGACACCTCCCACATATTTAGAATGTATTAGGGTTAATCACTATCATCACTTTGATTAATTAATCACATCAACATCATTAGGTATTGATAACACCAAATTTTGTGATGTTTTTGCCTTGTTTTCTATTATCAAAACTGCCCTTTTCTGCTATTTTCCTATCTTTTATAAGCATTTTCGCAATAATTGGCCAAGCAATGCTCTAACTCCAATATTTCCATTCTTTGCAGTATTTCCTCTCTGTTTGGTACATTTTGATAACAATAAGGGCCGACTCCGGCCCACAAATAAGTCCAAGACTTTTCGGCCCCAGACGCCCGATACAGACCCCACCCGACAGGGTGGAACAACACAATGGCACGAGACAAAGGGGCGTCGTGTGACAGGAATGGGAGGACGACACACCTTCTACCCGATAGGGAGCCAAAGCCCGCCTCGACAACCCAGCTTGTCGGGCGACACAGCCACACATGGGCAGGCGTGCCGTCCACCACGTGACCGATAGTCGGCACCTTGCGTCGAGTAATGTCCAGTATCAGCTGTCCACCGACCTGCAATAAGGGGAACATGTGGCTCTTTCAGCACCATAACTTCCCCAACCGCTGCCTATAAATAACAGCTACAGGAAGCTGAAAAGACAGTTCGGACGGTTGGGAACCCAAAGCTACCTTCGGAGGAAACTATGAGAGCAAACATATCGTGCCCCAGTGCTCGTGTCGGGCGAAACTAGGTGAGCTTTTCCTCATCCCGAGAGGGAGGGGATGGTTCACTTAGGACTGTCCCGGGTGACACTATGGGTTGATATCGGCCACTGTAGATGAGCGACACGGGCGCCCGACGGTAGAACGTGTCGCTCCTCGCCCGACACAATTTCGAACCCGATACGCTCCACCCGTCATGCGTGTCGCCCGAGAGGGTGTGCCGCCCGACTTGAGCGTATCGGCCAGGGTCCTTGAATGATACAGTCGAGTGTCATGCGTGTCGCCCGAGAGGGTGTGCCGCCCGACACAGCTGTATCAGGCTCGGCCTCTGACCGATATCGGGCAGGGAGAGTCGCTGTAGTCTGTCAACCTTCTACATCAAGAGGGAGACACATAGTTTTAATTCTGTTATTTAATTCTTTATTACATGCAATGTATTAAGACCTTTAATGTTTATGGAAATGGGAAAGTTTAATTACTTGTTGCTCTATGCTTGGTACATATGATTGGATGACTGCTATGTCTAATATCTCAGCACTAGCTTGCATGTTTTGGATCACGTTTTGATTAGCTACCGAACCGTGTTTTCCCGTCGAAACAAGTTTGAGAGTCGTGTTGCGGCTCTAGCGTTTGGTCCGATTCTAGAGTACGAGAGTGCCTGAAACGGAGTCATTTTCAGTAACATTCCACTCTAACTTAAGACCAGCAACCTCGAGAGGGGTGTTGGTACTAGGTTAGAGGTACCCGCTCTGAGAGGAGGGGTGCTGGATGTTATTGCTACCTCTTGTTTTACTATAGTCTTATCCTTCATACTCTACTCTAGCTCTAGTTTTATCTTACTGTTTTTGTTGCATGAAAACTCCTAAAAAGCTGCTAATTGATAAAACCTTAAATCTCTCTTGTAACTCCAATTGGAGATAGTTTTTCCTATTTTATTTGTGACACCTTGTTGATTCGCTTTTGGGAATTTTATCATCTTTTAATATCAGTCGGAGTGTAGCGTGTCGATTCTGGATTCTCAACACTGCCCCCTTGTCCATGTGTTTCACCCCGTATGACTACTTTGACCCTGTTAACAAAGTTGCGGGGGCCTAGAAGGATTCAAGTTTATAAATGTAAAAGCTCGACTACCTCAAATTCGCCTCCACTTTTGGACGCAAAATTTAGGCCGGTCAAACTTTTTGGCACCGTTTCCGGGGACAAGGCAATAGCGGTACTGTAGACGAACCTGAATCCACTAACTACACTCCAGTGCCTCAAGCTTAGAAATGAGCTTGACAACACTCTCTTTCCTTTTGTTTTTCTTATTTGTTATTTCTTGCCCAAAAATATTAATTCAATTCTCTAACTTTGCTTTTCGTAACGTCTCAGGTACCTCATAAGAAAAGGACTTTCCTTTCGACTGAGCACCTACTCCCACCGTCATGCCTCCGCGCGTTGAGCAACACCAGTCTGACGGAGAACGTCCAAGGAGGGATAGGCATGATTCACCTCCTCCTGAGGGCAATGGTAGATATGTCGGAAATGATCAGCAGGAAGATCTAGAGATGGATCATTCCGAGGAGGACCACCGCCGGGACAGACGTCACCACCGCCAGAATAGAAGAAACAACAACCAGGAACGACGCCCGGAAAGAAGTGACAGTGACGACTCGGGAGAAGAAGAGAAGACCCTAAGGGAGTTAGCCTCCTCAAAGGCTAACAATTCTCAGTGCCCGGTGATCATCCCATGCTTCAACGCCACCAACTTCGATCTCAAGCCGTCGGTGATTTCCATGATTCAAAATAAGAGTTTTTGAGGGAGATCCAGGCATGACAATCCCTATCATCACCTGGATGCCTTTAAGAATATCTGAGATACGATCAAGATGTGAGGCGTTCTTCAGGAGGTAATTTACTGCAAGGGCTTCATCTTCTCCCTAGAAGATAAGGCTCTATCATGGTATTTGGGACTTCCCCACCAATCCCTAAATGGATGGGGAGCTCTGGCAGATGCTTTCGTCAATAAATTCTATCCGACCGAGAAGACGGTAAGAAATAGGCAAAGGATCACCTCGTTTATGCAAGGACCCAATGAGAATCTCCATGAAGCCTGGGAGAGATACCAGGAATATCTGAGGGACTGCCCTCACCACAACTACAAGAAGGGGTTCGTAGTCACCACCTTTTACAACGGTCTGACCCTCGAAGAAAGGGTGTCACTGAATGCCACGACAGGAAGCGACTTCCTGGGAAAAAAGCCGAGCAAATCTGAGAGGATAATCAAGAACATGGCCGAGCTGTGAGCTGGGACTGATTTTGAGAGATCCAATAGAGGGCAAGGGAAAAAGGCCGGTGAAGGATCCTCTCTTGAGTCCAAGGATCTGGAGACCATCACATCCCAGATCCAGAAGATTGCGACTGATATGAAACAGTTAAAGGAGTCCAGTGGGAAAGGAAAGAAGCAGAGCGAGAAAGTTATGAAGTGTGTTACATGTGGGGAAGGCGGCCACGGGGTAGACAACTACATCTACACCCGACCAAATGCAGGTAGCGACTCTGATTCTGAGGATGGAGGGACAGAGAATGTCTCCTACATGAACTTCAAGAGGCCCGACCACCCCGGCTTCAACTACGACAATAAGGATGCAACAGAGAACTCCCATCAGCTGCACAATTTGTCCAAGCTGATGCAATCCTTTGAAAAGAGAGGGGGGTCTGGCCCATAATCTAAGGGAAACCAGTTCCAATCAGCAAAGGGGAACTTCCCAGCGCAAGGCAATTATCAAGGGACTGGCCGAGAGCAAGACAAGGGGACGGGTCAGGAAAATGTGATTGGCTAGCTGTTTGATTTCGTGAAAAAGAAGGACACTATCAATAACCAGTTGGCGCAAAGCGCTTTATCGAATTCCGGTGTTTTGAACTCGCTGCAGGTACAATTGGCGGACATGCAAACGCACCAACGCCAAATTGACCAACAACTAGCTCAGCTCTCCGAGATAGTCAAGAACCCATCAGGAAAGATTCCGTCCAACACGGAACCAGCCAAGAGACCAGGACAATAGCTGAAAGGAAGAAGATGAAGAAAAAGCCAAGGACGACCTGCTGATGACAGAAAGCTTGGCGCTACCCGGGAGGCTTCCCGAACTGCCTTTTATTTTCCTAGTATAGGATGTATTTTACTCTCTAGCAATATGAACATTACGAACACTATGGTCTGTAATAAGGCCCGAGGCAGTGCATGCGCCACATGCACTGACTCTTTTATGGGTCACTACCTTTGTTTTTGCAGGATGAGTAACACCCACTAAGGTCAGGATTTTAGTCTCTGGCCAATGATGTTTTACTCATCACCCGCCTTTAACCCGTTTTATTTTCGAGCCGCATCGGGAGGAAGCCCAACCAGCATTTTTGAACACAGTGGGAGTTAGGGACTACGAAGCATCATTATGGGTGCAAGAGTTTGGCAGCACACATCGAGCAGATTGGGATAATTTTTCTTGAGACGACTGAAAGACTGCCCGTCATGCATGAGTCACCCCAACGGCCGACGCACGCCCCGACACCCACGTTTTCACCCCGGTTGAGTTTACTTGCTATATATAGTCTGTTAGTTTTACCGTGTCGGGCTGCTGGTTTCACTGCTCTCGCGCTCCCGTTCTGTGCTAAGACCTTGTGCCTTTTTCTCCCGTGTCGCGCGAGAACTCATTTGCCTTCGTATCGTGAATAACATCTGAACACCGAGAGGTACAGCCCGACAAACCCCGTCGCCCGATAGACCCTGTCGCCCGACAGACCCTATCGCTCGTTAGTCTGTATTGCCCGACACGATCCCTTTTGTACATATAGACTATCGGCCTTGTGTTCTATATAGCTTCGTATCACCCGACAGGAATACCGCGCGACATATCTTTTTATGACGATTACCCGATACATCCTATCGGCCGATAGACATGTTGCCCATGTTGGTATCGCCCTCACTGTTTTGTGTCGGGCGACACATTGTTTTATTTGCGAGCCATATCGGGCACCTTTTATCGCCCGACAGGACCACGAGTTTGTTGCCTTATCATTTGTTAGCATCGGGCGATACCCACCTCTCGTGTCGGGCACATGATCTCGCTTGCGAACCTTATGTGTCGCCCGATACGAGATGAGGGAAGAGCTTTGTAGGGAAAGATAACCATTTATTCATTTATTCTTCGCCTATATTTCTTCCAAGGGTTATCATATTTTTCTTATTATTGATTAAATTGTAGAAATGGCCCACATTAAGACAACCGCTGTCCCATTCGACGCATAGAGTAGGAGGATCTACCCGGAGACTGCTGCTGAAGGGTAGTCCGCCAGGCCCAAGCGCCCAAATCAGGGACAGGCTGGGATGTGAGATACAAGGAAGAAGGCTAGGGTTGAAGAGGCAGCCGTACCTATTCCAACCCCAATGCCTCTAGCAGCAGTAGAACCCCCGGAATTCTTATCAGGGGACTTTGAGCCAAGAGACGACGAGCATGCTCGTCGCTATGCTGAGATGATAGCAAAAGTCTACCGTCCAAGCAGGTTCTGTCACAGAGCCTCGTTTGTTGAGCTGGGGATTCTAAAAAGGCTGAAGAAGGTGCTGGTTGTGGCCGGGCTGAAGAAGATATGCTTCAGCCGGACTTCCTCATACATAAAGTTAACCATGGAGTTCATGTCCTCCCTCAAATGAGTGAAGAACTCTGCTACTGAAAGGGAGGAATTTGGCGGGCCGGACAGACTCCAGGCCCGACTTTACAACTCGGAGTACGCCATCTCCGAGAAGCTGCTGAACAAGATCTTCTCTCCCAATGAGGAGGAGAAGAATCTGATGGACAACGGTGAGAAGATCACCGAGGGAGACGGGTTCGATCCCGTGACACTCTGGGGCAGGCTAACCGGCGAATCTTCTTTCAAGCCAGAAAAGAAGGTGGTGGCGGTGCACTCGTGCTTCTGTAGGATAGTGCACAAGCTAGTGGCGTTCTTGCTATTTAGTAAGAACGAATCCAGCAACATCTACACTAAAGAGCTCCACGTTATATGGCACATAATGGAGGGTCGTGCGATCAACCTCGGCTGGTTCCTGCTGAACAGATTCCGTCCAATGAAGGAAGCCACTAAAGACTACTGCATGGGCGGCATTATCAACCTCATCGCAGTAGGACTCGGGTACCCAGCAGAGCCACGTAGTCACTCAAGGACGCAGGGTGACGAGGTGTTTGACACCAAGTACCTGATCATGACCAGTATCATCAAGAAGGAGGGGGACGAACTTCTTCTACAAGTTCTCAAGAATGAACGTACTTCTCCCTCTCCCTCGCTACGCCGACTACGATGTAGAAAAATTGGTCTTTACAACCGCCGAGATCAAAGCTATAGCAAACAACACAGCGGTTGTAGCCGAGACAATGGCCCCAGAGAGGCCAGCCCCAGAGCTCCCGACGTCAACTACTGATCGAGTTGTCGTCACTCCAGCCATACCTGTCGCCGTCGCAACAAGGACGGTGACGGCTGAGAAGGAGCCGGTGATTGTTGATGTCACCGGAACAGAAACCTCGGGATCTGCCGCGGGAGAAATGTCCACAGGTCTCGACGCCGCCTTAAGACCTACAAAGGCAGAGGAGGAGCTTCCGCGCAACAATGACATTGGGACGTTTGACGAAATCCTAAGGGAACTTGGGATATCACTGACTCCACCGTCGAAGACTCCTCCAGTAGAAGTTGAGGGGATTGCTGACAGTGCAGAGGTGGAGCAAACTCTGCCCTCACAACAGCCGTCTCCACCAAGAAATAAAGGCAAGGCAGTAGCAGCTGAAGTAGCGTTGTCACCTCGCTTGGCGGCATCGGGGTCACGGACAATTTTTATCGACTCCGCTTCGCCGAGCAGACCGACCGGCAGCCAGGATGCCGCAAGGATGGAAGGGAGACCCCCTGTAGCTCCCCCGTCGCTCGGAAAGATGCTCGGGCATGAGCTCAACAATTTGCAGGAGGTAACAGATATAAACTCTGCTACATGCATTTCCCTCACATGCAAATTGGCGTCTTTCCAAAGCAGGTTGGATGACCAAGAGAAGGAGCTGCTGACTCTAGCGGGCCTGCCCGGCGAACTAGAGGCATTGAACGCTACGATGCAGCAGGTCCTCTAACGACTCAACCGACTCGAGGAGAGGATTGACAGAAGAGATGACCATCCGCACCAAAGGCAGCCGAGACGGTCGCTATCACCTTCCAGCCAGGGTTCTCCTCCCTCCTCATCACATTCCCCGTCGGGAACGGCGTCCTCGACCTCCTCCTCTAGTGTCCGGTCTTCAACGCCCGGAGAGGGGACACCACACGGGTCTGCAACAGGAACTCCCAACAGACAAGAAAGTTTCTTAGGCTTGGGGCAAGCAAACGTCTCCATTCCCCTGGATGACATCGAAGATGAAGGTGTTGATGTCAGCATCGGGGGAGACTCTTCCGAAGAGTCTGAGGGAGAAAAGGGGGATGTCTACACCATCAACGAAAGACATCCGCCCAGAGGAAGGTGCTCGATGGCGGATAGATTCCGCGAGCCATCCAAGATCTCATCCTTCGAGATGGCCGACTTTGATAGGCAAGCCATCGGATACCTGACGATCAGAGACCAGAACCTTCTAAATAAGGTCTTACGATCGCAGGCTGATGAAGAAGATATAGTATGGACCGACGACTATCTTTCAGTGCGGTGGAAGGTCCTCCGCGGGATGTTTAGAACGCCGACCGCGGTCGGGAAAAGACTATTCAGGGTCCTGGAGAACGCTATAATAGAAAATATCTGTAGCAGGACAGGTCGAAGAGCAATCTATACAGCTACCCCGACTTTGGCGAGAAGATTGATGAAGGGAAAGCCAGACTCCCAAGCGGTAGCCGACATGCTGCGACATATTGAAGAATATAGGCCAAGTCTAGTCTTGGCCCCATACAAGAATCGGGACATGTGGTTCCTATGCATAGTTGATCTCAAATACCACCACGTCCAGCTGCTGTGCTGCAGCAATGCTGAAGTTCCACGCTCCGGGGGCATTTTCCGCCGCACGGAGGATGAAAGGCTGAGGCTCCTGCCACTGCGTCTGCAACGACCCATAAGGGAAGGGAGCCAACGGCACCGAGGCCCTTGGCATTTCTTCAGCTTCAGAGACCTCCCCGAACAGATATAAGAGGGGAGCGGAAACAACGCTTTCGTAGTCCTAAGAGCAATTGAGGTGCTCAACACTTTTGGAAACCTAGGAGTCCTTAGAGGAACGTCCTTTTATCAACGCAGGGCCATCTACGCCATGCTACTGGTCAAGGACAAGAGATATTTCCAGGACACAGGAGTGCCGGAGTAGCTGCTGGATAGCGATCTAGACAATGACTCTTCTCGATCCAGCTACCCCGTAGAAAAAGAAGAAGAGATAGAAGCTGAAGTTCATGGGGCGGGAAAGTAGCTGGCGATCCTGAAAGAAGTGCATGGGAGGGAAGAAGATGCTTCGCTCGAGGCTTCGGAAGGATTGATATCCAATTTCGACCACTTTTCGTGTGCTACTTTCACACAGGAGCAGGTCAACATTATCCAGAAAAGGCTAGTTGATTCAACCCCGACAGTGGTTGCCTTCCAGGAAGGCGATATCATAGTCCCAGTCGATGATCTTAGGGACATGGTGAAAGAAGGTGGATGCTTGGCTGTAACAGTTGCAACAGCTTACATCCAATACATACAGCCAAAGCTAGAACAAGCATACATTGCCCACCCTATGCTGTTCAACGACATTTGCCTAGCCGACGAAACAGGAGCAAAGAAAAAATTTCTACAGGACACTGGAGGAAGGAGTTCCCCGCACAATCTTCCTCCCGATTCTGCACTACCAACACTGGACGCTCCTGATAATGTACACCCGGGAATGAGCAGGAGCTTTATACAACAGCTCAGACAGCAACAAGAATCATCCCGTGCCGTGTACTTCTGAACCCTTGTCACCTGTTGAGCGCCTAGTATGAAAATACTACAACGAGGTGGCAAAGATGATAGAGCCATTCCTGGATACGCAAGCAAGCATGTGGCACGAGCTCCAGTTTTGCCACTGCAGTCCACAACAAATCCCCCTGTCTAACGACTGCGGCATCTACGTCCTGGAATGGATAGCGAGCAAGGAAAAGCCTGACCAGCTCCACCACAACTACTGTCACAGCAGAAGGGGAGAATACGTGTGGGAGCTTCTAGCAGATGCAGGCACTGCCTCACTGGAATAAATACATTATCTCACCCTATCTATTTCACAACTCTGGGACAGAGTGTGAAGTAAGTTTGGGGGGGGTACCGTGTACCAGTGAGGGAGGTACAAATTTTTGAAATTCTATTAACTCTATTTCTTTGTTCTTTTGTATACATATTCATTATTCTTTTGTGTACATATACATGTTCATATGTTCTCATTATTCTTTGTGTACATATACATGTTCACAACAAAAACTTTGCAAAAATTTCAAAAATTTATGTCCCCATGCATATGTACAAATTTGCTATAATAATAAAAATTTGTTGTGACTTCTTGCAAAGTTCATTTTTCTTTGTGCTTATTGCGATACAAGTTGTTGTTATATCTTTTTGATAATGCTGCCTCAAACAAACTAAAGATTATGTTTTGACTTGCCAAAAATTTCAAAAAAAAAATAATCTCGCAAACAGCTAAGAGACGAGTATGGAGAAGGAAAAAGCTACCCAAACAACAAGAAATCTCTTTGTTTTCCCTTACCCAACGAAAATCCCAAAAAGAGAAAGAAGCCTTATGAGTGTGAATAAAAGCATGAGAGTTGTGCCCTATAAAAGAAAGAAAAAAATTACATATACACGCTCGTTTTTTCCAAAAGTACCCGTCTTTAGGCATGGTAGATCCGGGGCAGTGGTACGTAGGATGTGAAATCACTGCTCTAAAGCCAACTGGCTTGGACTGCAGGGACCACTTGCCCGCTAACGGACCCTTACTTGGATGGACTGATGAAAAATGAGAGAAAAACCCCAAAAAGCCTTAGCCTACCCTTACACAACTTTCTACCCCAAAAATAAAGCTGTTTGGTGTGTAAGCTAACTTCGGAATCATACGACAAGTCTCGCCGAAGCTGTAGAGAAAAACTCCACTTAAGTAAATAAGGCAAGGAACGCAAGATCTTTCGTTTGTTATGAGTCAGCATTATCCTTAAGGCATCGCGATTCTTGTTTCACCTTTTGTACAGAAAATTGTGCCAAGCATGAAGAAGCATTCCTAAATAAAGTTTAAATATTGATTGAGGACAATCAAAATGCTAAGTTTGGGGGAGTTGATAACACCGAATTTTGTGATGTTTTTGCCTTATTTTCTGTTATCAAAACTTACCTTTTCTGCTATTTTCCTCTCTTTTATAAGCATTTTCGCAATAATTGGCCAAGCAATGCTCTAACTCCAATATTTCCATTCTTTGCAGTATTTCCTCTCCGTTTGGTACATTTTGATAACAAGAAGGGCCGACTCCGACCCACGAATAAGTCCAAGACTTTTCGGCACCAGACGCCTGATACAGACCCCGCCCGACAGGGTGGAACAACACAATGGCGTGAGACAAAGGGGCGTCGCGCGACAGGAACGGGCAGATGACACACCTTCTACCCGACAGGGAGCCAAAGCCCACCTCGACAACCCAGCTTTTCGGGTGACACGGCCACCCACCGGCAGGCGTGCCGTCCACCACGTGATCGATAGCCGACACCTTGCATCGAGTAATGTCCAGTATCAGCCGTTCACCGACCTGCAATAAGGGGAACACGTGACGCTTCGAGCACCATAACTTCCCCAACCGCTGCCTATAAATAGCTACTACAGGAAGCCGAAAAGACAATTCAGACGGTTGGGAACCCAAAGCTACCTTCGGAGGAAACTGCGAGAGCAAACATATCACGCCCCAGTGCTCATGTCGGGTGACACTAGGTGAGCTTTTCCTCATCCCGAGAGGGAGGGGATGGTTCACTTAGGATTGTCCCGGACGACACTGTGGGCCGATATCGGCCACTGTAGATGAGCGACATGAGCGCCCGACGATAGAACGCGTCGCTCCTCGTCCGACACAATATCGAACCCGATACGCTCCACTCGTCATGCGTGTCGCCCGAGAGGGTGTGCCGCCCAACTTGAGCGTATCGGCCAGGGTCCTTGAACAATACAGTCGAGTGTTGTGCGTGTCGCCCGAGAGGGTGTGCCGCCCGACACAGATGTATCGGGCTCGGCCTCTGACCGATATCAGGCAGGGAGAGTCATTGTAGAATGTCGACCTTCTACATCAAGCGGGCGACACATAGTTTTAATTATGTTATTTAATTCTTTATGACATGCAATGTATTAAGACCTTTAATGTTTATGGAAATGCGAAAGTTTAATTACTTGTTGCTCTATCCTTGGTACATATGATTGGATGACTGCTATGTATAATATCTGAGTGCTAGCTTGCATTTTTGGATCATGTTTCGATTAGCTACCGAACCGTGTTTTCCCGTCGCAACAACTTCGAGAGTCGTGTTGCGGCTCTAGCGTTTGGTCCAATTATGGAGTACGAGAGTGCCTGGAATGGAGTTGTTTTCAGTAACATTCCACTCTAACTTAAGACCAACAACCTCGAGAGGGGTGTTGGTACTGGGTTAGAGGTACCCGCTCTGAGAGGAGGGGTGCAGGATGTTATTGCTACCGCTTGTTTTACTGTAGTCTTATCCTTCATACTCTGCTCTAGCTCTAGTTTTATCTTACTGTTTCTGTTGCATGAAAACCCCTAAAAAGTTGCTAATTGATAAAACCTTAAATCTCTCTTGTAACTCCAGTTAGAGATAGTTTTTCCTGTTTTATTTGTGACACCTTGTTGATTCCCTTTTGGGAATTTTATCATCTTTTAATATCTGCCGGAGTGTAGTGTGTCGATTCTGGATTCTCAACACTGCCCCCTTGTCCCTATGTTCAACCTGTATGACTACTTCGACCCCATTAACAAAGTTGCGGGGGCCTAGAAGGATTCGGGTTTATAAATGTAAAAGCTCGACTACCTCAAATTCGCCTCCACTTTTGGACGCAAAATTTAGGCCGGTCAGGTATCAACCACCATCTTTCTATACGAGTGAAGCATTCCTACTGTGTCATATATATATATATATATATATAGAGAGAGAGAGAGAGAGAGATACATACATCATATATAGAGAGAGAGATACATACATACAGACACATACATACATACATATATATAACAACCATGTACGCATGATTGTATCAACCAACCATAACATATGTGTCTCGGCCATCCATCAAGGAGTGTCACAACCAAAACACATGTCCACTTAGTCATGACTAAAACACATCTCCACTTAGTCATAACTGAGTCACGACCGATACCATTCACCTCTGTCATGACCAAGTGTTATGACCTTCAACCCTTAGGGTTAGTTTTTTGACTGCTGCCATTTTTGGGCATAGCGACCGTCACCACAAGGGTGTGTTATGACCATCCATCAACATGGTATTATGACCAGAACCAAAACCAGGAGTCTCGACCACTCCTCAATATAGTGTCACGATCGAAAGAAGACAAAGCATCACAACCACTTAGGGTTAGAATTTTGACCATGAGAAACATGATTATCGACCATCCACATAACAAGTGTCTCGACCCAAAACAAGAACCATCAAGGAAAGTGTAAAACATTGTGTGTCGACCTTAAGTGTTACAACTATCAACCCATTTTGGGTTTGGGTCACGATCACAACAACATATGACATGTAGAAGCCATAACAGAAAAGGGAGTATAGAGACCATTAAGGTCAAGATACCTCAACATCATCATACCATCTCCAAAACATAAAGAACCTCGCTCAAAATAGAGACTAACATCAAGGAAAAACCATCATCAACAAGATGGAAAACTCCAAGCTAAGATGTGCATCAATATCTTAAAATCTAAACTTCAACGTGAAAGTTCAAGAGATCATCTAGGTGGAAGGAGATCAAACTTCAACCTCAAGAAAAGCATAAGGATTGAACCATATCATGATGATAAACCCAGGTATTGTAGTACATGTATGATCATTACCTCATACATCATTTAGTAACCATGTGTGTCAGCCACAAACATAACATGTGTGTCGACCAAGACTAAAACAAAGATTGAATGACCACAAAGGTCAAACTAACACAAAAGAAAATAACCACCTTCAAAATAGGGATGAACCACAATAAAAATGAGTATACCACAGCCAAAATAGAAGACTACATTAAGGAAAATTGACATCATTGAGATGGAAACCTTCCATACCAAGGCGATCCCTAAAACCCTAAACGTGCTCCACGGAAATCACTAAGAAAGGTCCTTCCATTAGAGAGATAGAGTCACATTCAAAACATGAAAAATAGATCCTAAAACTCATGTTATACAAAGGTATATGAACTTCTTTCATGTGAATAAAATCCCAGACCAAAGGTAGAGAAAAGACCATATATCTCACACCATCTTAAAATCGGGTACCAAGAATTAGGGTTTCACATTCTATAAAAACCAAGCATGATAACCACCATCACTCAAGCTCTGGAACATGATATAATTTACTAGTATATTAGGAGAATCATTTAGAGAGAGAAACAACATCATGCATGTAAGTAAAAGTGCAATAAGAGAGAGGGTAGAGTGGTTTATAACCTGCCTTGAGTGTAGGGACTAGCTCCAAGCACACGATCACCAAGGATGATGACAAAGCTCCACTATCAGACACAAGATCACCTCAAGGACAAGAAGATACTAAGGTCAAAGATTTCTCATGGAATAAGGGAAAGAAACCCTAGGCCAAACCAAAGGAAGAAGGGAAAAAGATAAGAAAACTTCCTCTCACTTGGGTACCACCTTGTCAAAACATGGTCTCCGACCATTGTGATGAGGAGTTTCTTTCCAAAACAACCACCATGGATGATCCATGGTCTATGGCTGAGAAAAAGGTAAGGAAATGAGGTACAGATCCAAGGAAAATTCCACCAAAGAAAGGCATACACTTACCAAGGTTGAAGATGACCAAGAGTCACCACAAGCACTGGGGAAAGTTGGTCGGCCATCCAAGCTTCAAGGTCATCTCTCCCAGGCTTCTCAAGATAGAAAATTTGAATACAAGAAAGGAGTAAAGAAAGAGGATATAAAGGTTCACCCACAAGAAAAAGAAAGGGGCTATATAGGTTAAGGAAGAGAGAGGTAGGGT
Source organism: Alisma plantago-aquatica (assembly GCA_963693085.1). Lineage (NCBI taxonomy): Eukaryota > Viridiplantae > Streptophyta > Magnoliopsida > Alismatales > Alismataceae > Alisma > Alisma plantago-aquatica. The sequence goes on along the minus strand of OY856410.1, from coordinate 59,219,432 downwards.
GGAGATGTGGTGTCAACACAAAAGGGCACCCAAGAGACACTTGTCCACACAAGAAACACACATGCAACCATTTTAGGCATGCATGCACGAGATGATGATACAAACAATGTTGGGTATTTTCTACTTTAGGTCACCAACATATTGGTTTCGGTTGAAACACATCAAGACAGCATGTCTAGGTTAAAACAAAAGCTCACCAAACACACAAGGTCGAAACAGACCACAAAAGGAGAAATCAACTCGATCAAACCACTTCAAGACCATCACAGCTGAAACAAAACCACTCATGGAAGGTGTTTTGATTGAGATACTCACAAGGTTCAAGGTTGAGACATAGGTTGCAACACTCAACTATGTTCAGCACGGTCGACACCAACCAAAACCTAGAAACCCTAATCACCTGATGTGATGAAACCTCCTCAACCAAAGCTAAAACCAAGTGCCCATAAGGATCACACTCTCTATCATGAAGAAAATAAAGAGAAGTTACACTCTAGATGTGGCAAATTGCAATATAACCCTCTCAATTGGGTAAATTGCAATTTGACAGAAAATAAGCATATAAAGAACAAACATCATCCAAACATGATCAAATAGAAAACTTAAGCTCTCCTCAAGCTTTGAAAAATATAAATTGATTAGACTAAGGTTCTAAACATGTAATCAAGAAAAAAATAGGGTTACTCAAAAACCCAAGTTAGGGGTCTTATAGGGTTCACCATCTTCCTCTGATGAGGTGTTTCATATGCCTCTTTTGCCTCCCTTCATTGATCAATTTCCTCTTCATATTCTTTTTCATGAACTAATACAGTGTCCAACTCAATTGGTGTAGGAGTTACTATAGTCCCCATGTCACCAGTGTTATCCTTTTCTTCTAGTACAATCTTCATTTGATTTAGTATTTGCTTCGCCCTACGCAAAAACACGACCTTGATCTGATGATTTGCAGAAGGCATGTCAGTGTTTCCTGGGAACCCTTCTTGAATAGGTTTCTTCAAGGAGGCAACTTCTGTTGTTATCTGCAAAATCATATTTTCAATGTTGCAAATTTGTCTCCCTAATTCTATAGTTCCCTCTATGTCTAGCAAATGATCGCTTTATTTTGACACACCAGCTTTCCTAGCATGTCCTCAACACATTCTATCTTACTAGGGCCCCTTTGATGTTGTTGTGCATTTCCTTGGTGTTGTGCTTGGGATGGGTCCTGCTAAAAAATATTGAGATCCTTCAAAGAAAACTTGAGATCCTTCCTCTAGGAATAATCATTACCCCTATAATTCTACTATCGAGCAAACAAGTACTCTTCTTCCTCTCCTCGAGAAGAGCTTCCATCCTTCTGACATAATTTCTTGGCTATCAAGTCCAATTTCTCATTCAATGTTGTAATCACCTTGGACTCTCCAACACTTTTAATGGTTGTTGGATGTTCTCTTTCCTCTCCCCATGACTAGTTATTAGACATGTTATTCAGAATTGTGTGACACCTGGATGGTTTGTTGTTGAAGAAAAAGCATGTTCCGACACTGTCAGGTCTGGTCCTTTCTCCCTAATGCATCCCATATAGACGATCTTTGTTTTCCCATAAAGATCGATCCCATGAGTAAGGACCTTCCTCAATATTTTTTGTAACCTCTCCCATGATTTAGAATAAAGCTCTTCTGCTTGCTGCTTGAATTTGTAGATCTTTTTGACCAACTCATTTGTCTTCTGGGGAAGAAAGTAATGCTCAAATAAAGCATCTATATTCTTTTCCCAAGTCTCAATGGATTCAGTTGGTAGGTTATATGACAAAAAGTTAGCATTGTCTACCAGTGATGACGAGAAAAGCTTCAAATAAATCATTATTGTCAGAACTCTGTCAATCTTTACCATATCACAACTTTCAACAAAATTACCGATGTGTGTCATTGGATCCTTAGTGTTGTAGCCATGGAAATCCTATGACTTGAACAATTCCACCAAGACCATGATCTATCTTGTAGCAGGCTACATTTATGACTTATCTTTTGATTGGTCCTAGTTGAGATGTTGAGGAGGACACCTTGTTCTTCTTCCAAATAGCCTGTTCTTCTATTTTGTCAGTCATTTAAGCTAGTTTTGGTTCCTCTGGTGGAGGTATTAGAGTCTCAGGTGATGGTATCTGACGTGGTGGACTTTGAATCAATTGTGGTGTTGAACCACTGTACTCATGTTCTCTGCATAAGAAATTCTTCTAAAATGCACTCTACAACGATGAGGCTCTGTAAGTAGTGCTTTTTGTTTGCACCATACACTATTCCCTAAAATTGTTAAAAAAATGTGAGAATGAATACTAATGATTGAATAAATGATATATGGTATTCGTCTTAGAAATAGAAAAAAGAAAATAAAGGTTTTAGCCTAGAGTGGCTTATCACAACACTTGTAGTACTAGAGTTGTCGTTTCCCCAGTAACGATGCTAAAAACATAATATGCACAAACCTCATTTTAAACACAAGTATACATATCAATGTAATATATGCCCAAATAGGTCTGGATGTTGAACTCAGGGAGACACCCTCTAGAGACTACTACTAACTATTATGCAATCAGCTATGCCAATAAAAACTTTGAGTGAAGGTTTAACTATCTAAGATGTAGAAAATAAATCTAAAATTACTTGTTTTTATATCAAGTGGAGTGAATTATTTAGAATTATGACTTCACTACAGTTAACATTACAATTAACATCATATCATTAATAATTATCTCTCCTAACCACTGGACAGAGAGACATGTAGCAAAAATTACCCGCTCTCATGATCGTAATTCACTACCAAATATAATACCAATCCCACTCTCATAGTAATTGAGTTATTAGTAAGATGGTTTATAGAAACCTTTGGGTTATTCTCTTCACATTCATAAGCCCTTTCAGAAGGTGTGCTATAAAATGTGTAGATCTTCCTTCATAAGCCTTCAATTTCTCTCTCAAAGAAATTAATTATCTAAACAATAATCTATGGTGATCAAGCATAGATAATTCATGATTTTCTCATAGATTTATGTCTAGAAATCAAGATAAAAAGATATAGTAATAAATAATAGCGCATTAAAATGCATAATTGGGCTACTCTCAGGTCCTAAGGAACAAACAAATTATCTCTACATGATTCCCATTGTCAAATACATAAGAGATAAGAAAAAAAATGTGGAGAACATTAGAGAGATAAAAGAACCCCTAAAGAAGATAGTATGGATGACTCCCTAAAGCGAACGTGCCAATCCATTAACCTCAGGATGCAAAATCATAAATCAGAGGTACCTGAATCTTCTGAAATGTGGCTTTCTCCTCTGCTTTCTCATCTCCTTGCTCTTGACCGTCGTACAATGAAATAGAATGAGATTCCTAGGTCTGGTCGAAATCCCCCTCAACCATAGAAGTGACTTAGGGCATCATTAATTGCCAACCATTGAATTAAACATAATATTTAGATCTTCTTGATCGCACCGTATTAGTACTATCAATAGGGAGTCAGTACTACTGACGCCTTTGATAGTTGCAATGTCATGTGTTGTTGTCGGTACTACTGAGTTAATGTCAGTAGTATCGAGATTTCCAGAGATTTTCTTAGTCCTTGTTGTGAGGCTGTTGGTAGTGTCCACATCCTTGGTCACTACTACTGAGTCTTTTTTATTCAACATGCCCCTTTCTAAGCAAGTGTCGATACCACCGACAGTCAAGTCAGTAGTACATATCTACGTAGTTTCTTGTAGAATCACCTGAAATTCCACAAAAATGAGCATAAGCACCCAAATAATAATGAATCAAATAAGAACATTAAAAATACATTTATTTGATGCAATTAAGATTCGTAGCATAATCATAATAAATAATGCACAAATTACTGTGAAAATGAATAATAAGTGCACAAAATTTCATGATAAATAGTCTATGAAGATGACAATTATCTTGTGCATTAGTGTTACAACCTATCTATTTGATAATAATGTTTTCAAAATTGGGTACTATGGAATCCTAATACCAAACTAGAGATACTACCACATATCCAACATATGTCATTCCACATTTTGACTCTAGTGAAAAATAAGGGTGAATGATCCCTCTATTTTAATTCAGTTACTCAGGTAATTAGAAGATACACTTTCTAACTATCAATCTAATTTCTTAACTACTATAATAAATTCCATAATAACTTCCATTATACAGTTTCTATAATGTAAACTTCTACATCTAGATATATGTCCATGTCATAGTTCTCTACATCTTTTATTCACTTGATGACTCTTGATTCTTGATTGAATCCTCCCTTATCTTTTTGTTCTATATTTCCCAACACAATTATCCCACTTATTGGTATGGATATCCACCATATTTGATTATGAGGAGATCAGAATCTCTTAGGTATACATAGGAAAAATCCACGGTCGTCTCTAGTCCCCAATTATTCACCAACAGGCATCAAGTTTTTCCTAATCATATTGTTTCTTTTTCCTAATAAAATTAAGATGTCACATTTATTGAATGCAAGGTTTATAAATAGCAATATTGATTTAGGGGAAAAGTAAAAATGTCTAACCCCTTCTCTAGTCATTATAATATTTACAAATCAATTTTTAGCCATGTATTTTGTTCTTTTAACTTGCCACAAATAGAGTCAAAATTTGATATTTCGTATTTTCCAACAAATTTACATGATTATGCTTGATTTTCTATGTTCTTTTTCAAAAATCTCTGTGGGGACTTTGAACCCTATTGCTTATAAATTTTCCTTTGAGTTTTACAATGGCAATCAAGTCTAGATTTTTGGTAGGATTTTTCTTCCAGGTAAAATAGTGTCATGACTCCACTAGGGCGTACAAGATGGCTCATGCTGCTTCTTCATTTTTTTATATTTCCTTTTATAATTTTGCTCTTTTAAGGATTTGGTGTCTTTTTTATCATTTTTTTATTTGGATTTCTAGTTTCACTTCCCTTTTATAGTTCCATTGACTTTCTTTTTTTCATTTCTATTTTTCTATTTTGTAATAAAAAGTGAAAGAAAGAAGGAGTTAATAAAAAAAAGTAGTATTCCATAATGAGAAAGATGCTTCTTTCCTACTACTTTTATGATTGTTTCTTTGTAAGTTTGGATTCATTTTTAGGAAGGTGGGAACATTCCATCTCCACTTATTCTTTTAGTTCTTTACTTTTCATATCGTGTTCGTATAAAATTTATTTGGAAAATTTAAAATATGTATACTTATACTAAACATGCCTACAAATCCATGTGTCTACAGAATGAGTATCATCACTCATGTTGGACCCCTAGAGATGTGTTGGAGTGTTGGAAATGATATCAACACAATGTAATAGCTAGATGTCCAATGTCCTTGAGGCCACCACCCTCTCTTAGCACGCACGACTAATTATGACCTTCATAGTGACAAGGTGCATTTGTAGTATGAACCAAATCCAATTAACTAGAGCTAACCCCATGATGAGTTCCACCACACCATTGAGAATTTAAGGATAAACCCCTCCTATGTAGGTCATTCTTGAGTGAGGATGTAAATTATATCTGAATTAACATGCTAAAAGAGGGAATTTTCATCTACTACACATCCATCATAATGTTGTTTCTTACCTAACAATACATATCGTTTACAATGCAGATATTGTTGTTTATTTATGTCTTATGATCATATATTATATTTCATATATTTTCATGGTTTGGTAACATGTTACTTTTAAAACAAAAACCTTATGAAATAGTATTTTCAAAACAAGAACCTCTTTGACAATCTTTTCAAAAAAATCATGAAACAATATGGTCAAAACAATAATATCATGAAACAATCATTACAAAAAAATCTTATTAAAATAATATTTCACACTAAAAATATTAACAAGCAATCCTTTCAAAGCAATGATCTCGTCAAACAAGCTTTACCAGAAAGCTTACCCTACATTGATTGCTACATCCATTTCATTAGATCATCTTAACAAAATCTCATAAGCCCACACCTCATCTATAGGCTACCAAGATTTAACCTTATACATAAACTCTCTATGATTTGTTAGTTTCCAACATTTTAGTGGCCTACTTTTCACCAGAAGGCTTATCCAAAATTTACGATCAAGGCATCTTACACTTTGGTAACACTTCTAAGATCAACAAGATTCATTAGTGCTGAAAAAGTACCTAGTTATGGTCTTAACATCAGACTCACTAATACAAATATTGTCGTGTAGGCCGGCCAACTGTGCACTTTAACTGGTTCCTGGGTGGGTGGGGTGCTCAGGGATCTAAGAGTTTACGCTGTCTGGGGGGGTCACAAAAGTGTTGCTTCTACGGGGGCGGTTCTCTTATACTCCAAAAAAAATCTTCACAATTATAGCATAAAATCATCGATCTTAAATACAATTTCCAGATCATGATTAACTATCCACCTATGATTGTACACATCTCTCCTATTTGATCTTAAGGATCTTACAACTAACTATGTCACCTACTATCATGATGGTATGCCTGTCTTTTCTACATGCACGGTCCAAGACTATGACCTAAAACTGGACCATCACCCACTTTTCTTTTCATATCAAAGGTCTTAGGCCATGGGCCATTGGACCATAACACACTAGGTTCACTTTAATATTTTTGGTCTTTGACCATGAACAAATATTAGATGAAACCAACTTTCATCATCATATTTATATGTTCCTAGACTAAGACCTCATACGTATTCAGGGGTCATGTCTTAATGCCATAAAAGAGACCTGGTCTTTTTTGTAAATCTTCTTTTCCACGTTCCGAATTGTGATAAGGTTAAAAAGGAGCCAAGGTGGCATACAAACATTTTGAAGCCAAGAAATCTAGAACTCGTCCAACATCTCTTTTTCACTCTAGTAGATTGCCCCAACTTTCCTCGATGAGCATATGGATCAAGAGAGTGCTAATCAAACTAAGTAATGATTAGAGATCAGTTGAGGCATTTTAAAGTGATAAAATTTGGATCTCCTTTGATGTCTAGAGAACACTCTAAGGACAGGTCATCAAACAACTATAGTCAATGACCTTAAATGAAATACTCTAACATGGATAATTTGTTGATTACCATGTCTTTTTTCTAAATAACTCATTCTTGAAACCTTTCTTGAAGGGAGATATATACTATAGATTCCCATCCACAATTACTAGTGCCGAGTGAGTCACCTTGTCCTTGAAAACCATGCTAACTTCAAAACCCTTTACCAAAAACCAACAAAGCCCATGTCATCAAAGTGATATTATGTACATCTTCAGTCAAATATGAAAGAATGTATCTAGGAGAATTCATGAATTACTCATTATGTATCACTAAACCATTTTTGAAGGACCCATCCATTTGAAGGTAAACTGAAGATAAATGAGTATCCTTTTTTACTATCTTATATATCGGTAAGTCATTTTACCCCTTGTATTCTTATTGTGTATAGAAGTATTTACCCTAATGCATGTAATATTTTTATATTCTACACAAAACATCATGTTTGAACTATTTTAATCTAAATTTTAGGCCATCGCTAGAGCCAACATGATTCCATTCTTTGTTTGGTCATACAAATAGTTTATTGAGATGGTCGAGAAAGGTTATCTGACAAGCATTCCAAGTCAGTGCCAGGGGAGGTACTAACCATAAAAAGAAATAAAAATTCATTGGATGGTAATTTCAAGAGAATACATAAGTTTTAGAAATCCTAGCATTCCCAGAGTTATTGCAACAAGAACCCCAATAGAAGCGGTCCAACATTCCTTTCATGCATCCATTCAAATCCAACAATTGAGAAGGAATGGATTACCCAGGTTATTTGATCTAAGGTGTCATGTTTACGAGCACTATTAGAGATTATTTCCCATACAATGTATGGATCTTGCATATATATGAAATCAAGTATGTTCTAGGCTAGGCCATACTAGTACCCACCATATGTAAACACCCGTCCAATATTGAGACCTCATTAGACGACACCCATTAATTTCCCTAATAGTAATACCGAAGAGGAGAGGAAGGATGAGGAAATTTAGATTGTTGGATGGGGTTAAAAACCACAGAAAAGGAAAATATGTATGGAACTGTGGACCAAGTACATTACAAGAATGTGAATGGAGTATATGCCAATAGTAACATGTTTTATCAAACACCACCTCCTTATTACAATCTCTACACTGGGGGGGGGGGCATATGGGTTCCCACAGCCTATATGCATTGTTCCAAATACGATCAAATCGACAATGATACCAGTGGTTACATAAAATATATTGGATAATTCAAGACACCTTAGTAGAGGACCTCATCATGCTCAAAATCATGTACAATCTCATGATATATAAGACAAGAATGATAGAGTCAAGACCTTTAGAAAATTTTATCATTTCCCAAATGAGAAGTACCTAATAACTTTAACATGTCAAAATTTTACAAATGCTCTGGGAAATGCTATCTTCTTGCTTACATCAAATCATAGTTATCTTGATAATAAGATTCTGATTAGATGCTTTAATAGAATCTTGTCACATTTGACCCTTCCAGACACAACAAGGATAATTTAATAGCACTTAATATATGGACACAATTTATTGAGAAATGCATTGATTAGTATGCTTGTATCTTAATCAATTCCCAGTCAAAAAAGATTTGGAGGTGCTACAAAAAAAGAGTAGTCAAGGCTTATCCAACATTGTGGGGAGATGGAGGGAACTGGATGAATAGTTAGTAGGCTAAGGTATAAGGAGGAGCTTGATATGGTGATGAGGGAAGCCCCTTATACACATACTTCTTCTATCCCTACAAGAATACATTCATTTATATCGACCAATTCAAGTAGGAGTCTCTACTGAATTTCCATCAAAGGAGAAGCAAACTAGAACATAGGAATCATTGTAATCATGCATCCTCATCTTCAATGACAAAAGAAAAGACAAAGTGAAAAACCCCTAGAATATTGATTCTATAGGGGAGAATTATAACTCCATATAATGGAAACAACAATTGAGGATGGCATTCATCCATCCAAGAAGCTACGTCTCAAACTCAACAACCTCAAGTTAAATTTATCTTGATGACTCCACAATTGCAACAATCCCAAATGGAGCCACAGAGTACCCAAAATTTCCATACATAATACATTCCACCACAATATAAATATCCACTCAATATTTTTTATGAAAACACTAGAGCACCAGTCTAGCCCCCCATATAGTAACCTATAAATAATGACCGATGACCATAAGGAGACACACTAGTCATAGATAGAATGATAGAAGATCTAGAAAATACTAGGACGAAGTTCATTCCTTTAAGAGATTATGGTAGAAACATCCCACCCACTATCTTGCATCTACTAAATTATTAGACATACGTTATCCTCCAAATCCCATACCAAAAATCTATAATTTGAAAGGCCACATTTATTAGTATCACACCAAAAGGCACAAAACACTCATTCCTTGCTCTCAAACATTCTCTACAAGATATAATTAAATTAGGACAATTTGAGATGATTACGCTTGAGGATATGTCATCATCATCCAATGATGTGGCCGACATCACTATGGTCAATGATCTTGATATAGGATCAATCCATCCTTCAAATAAAATGTTTAGTAATTGGTGTAAAATCACGAACTTCACTGACTTTGTATAGGAGAAAATTTGACCAATTTGAGTTGCAAAATCACCATGATAGATTGTTATCACACCATCCGTCATACCTCATTCAGTTGAGTCCAAGTCAATTGAGCGGATGTTATACAACAAGCTCAAATAAAACGAGAAGTATAGGAGATCCCTATTCCTATGCCAACATAGGGGTGAAGCTCCTTTATCCCTATATAAAGGTAAAATTATTATTACAATGTGTAGTGGTCACTACTGATGTCATAGAATAACAAAATAAGATAAAACTATGGGAATCCACATTCCAATGATTAACACAAAGCAAGAACCTCCCGTCCACAGTTTTGTGATGAAATTGGTCCTAAAACAGGAAAGGTCATTCAATTCCTACATGAGTCTGAAGGAGAAATATCATTAGCAGACATGATGTAGATCTCCATTGCACATGGAGAAGTTGTGATCATGACTCTCAATGGAACATGTGTCTCCAAAGTGGTTAAACCATCGAAACTCATTGCCACCTTGTGGACTCATCACAACTCCATACTTGATATCCTTTTGTGAAGAAGATATGTAGAGGAGGAAACCACAAATGGCCCAACTTACTATCAATATATACAAAAGAATCAAGATTCCCATACGATTCTCAAAAAAGGGGCATACCTTGGTGTATGCCCTATATATATGATCATAGGTTAGGAGAATTACCCCTCTAACCTACATATTACAATAAAATAATCAATTTCATTTGATGGCACACGAAAATATTTTCAAGGTGAGATGATGCTCATACTTCAAATTGGATGACAATGTTGCTCTCAACTATGGTCATACATATAAGCTCATAATTCAATCTTCTTCTAGGGAGACCATGGATTAATCATAATAGGTTCTCCGCACATCACTACATCAAAATATTAAATACAATTTGCAGCATGCCATTATCATTGTTCATGAAGATAGGCCAAGTATTATAGCTTTAATAAAAGTAGATGACCTCCGCCTCAATTTTGATATGCTCCATGTCACCACTATCAAATGCATACTATCATGAAGATTCAAACAACATCATCTACCGTATAACTCAACATAGTTTGCTCATTTGCTTTGAAAAATGAACATCTTCCCCCAACAAAGGCCTTGGGCACATACAAAATGGGTGTACAAAGATAATACAAATCACCCATCAACCACACTTTATGGGATTTAGATTCAGCGGGCTATCCTAGTGTCATTCCTGCTTCACCAGATGACCATTGTATTGTATAACGACCTTGCTATGGCCCACTCTAGATGATTTGAAAAATAATGCTACACTAAATATATTCAAGAAATATGAATAGGGAAGCTCAACACGCACACCTTGATGAAGAGTGTTAGAATAGGGTATTGTAAAGATGGGATCCAAGACCTGAGTGAAAAGGTCCCATTTCTTACTTTACCTGCACTATATCCACAACAGAGGAAATTTTCTACACTTCTAGATCCATCAACATGTGATGACACCTTGCCTCATTTAGGTGGTTGACAATGAATACCATGATAGCTATTATGAAATCACTTCTAGCTTTGGGGAAATCATGCTCACTAGTGAAAATTTAGGTGGCGTGAGGACCACCAAAAAGAATAAACATTCTAAGGTTATGATCATTTCTCTAGATAAGGACACTATTGAACCTACACCAAGTCTTGTGGTTGATCAACCATGATCTACAGATTTAGATATAGAGAGCATGAAGGAATGCCATTGAGGTCCTTATGATTATCACAATGATGACCTAACTAACTAGTATATAAAGAAATCCATGGATTTGAAGCCAAAAGAAATGGATTGATCTAACCGGCTTCACAACAATAATGTCCATTCTCGAGACATCATGCCTAACTAAATTTAAAGAATGGAGAGATGTAAACATGGTATATTATTACGAAGTCTCATAAGATGACACCTACAAAATGTTGAAGGAAGGGGATCAACACCATATTTTAAGTAGTAGAAGATCCAAAAAAATCATTTTCCCCATTTAAAGCACTAATATATAGTAAATTGGGACACGTAAGAGCAAACCATTCTAAAGGAAATGCCACATCCATTGCCCCCAAAAATCATGTCAGAAGAAAATCATTCTACCATTTTAGAGATCCCAAAGTGGGTAATCTGTCACACTTCACAATTATGTGAATAAGAAATATCTTCAAAATAATGATTAAATATGTTATTTCTAGATAGGAGTTTGATTACTATTTCTCAGAACTATCCTAGATTTACAATGATATAGATGCATAGGTTGAAGATATACTCATTCGAAACTACATGTTGAAGGAGCACCAATCCTTTCAAATTGAAGACAAGATGGAGGTAGTGAACCTTAGCTCAGGCCATGAGCCATGCAAAGTAATATATAGGGTGCATCTACCTCCACTCGTCAAGGATCAATCAGCAGAACTCTGATGTAGATACATTTATGTATTCCCTAAAAGTTACTCATGGTATTGTGGAATGAATGAACCATGGTTCATATACTTCCTATAGTCAATATAATTCACATAATCAATAAGAAACTAGATGACTACAACCAAAATGGAGCCTCAAGATCGAAGAAAAGATTTTGAAGCACTACAATTTGATTTCTTATAGTCGGTCATCTATACCACTTGGTTCACCAACATTGTACATGTACTAAAGAAAGATGGCACAATACAAATGTCCTTGAACTATTGTGATATCAACAAAGCATCTCCCAAATATGACTTCATACTACCCCACATCAACGTATGAGTCAAAAGAAGTATATGGTCATGGACTTTTAAGATTTATTGATAGTTTTTCTAACTATAATGAAATCCAAATGGATAACAAAAACAAGGGGAAAAGTGTGCCCATTACATAGTTGGATGCGTTCTTCTTCATTCCTTTTGTCCTTACGAACATAAAGGCCATATATCGTACAAAGGTGGATGTATATGTTGATTACATCATCAAAAAATCTAAGAATTTAATGAACACGTCCCTAACCCAGAGAAGTCATTTCAACAATTATCTGAATGTGTTATTCCATTAAAATGTTCCTTTTGTTTACTAATCTCCTTGGGTATATATCGAGTCAAAGTGGGATCAAGATCGACCATGAAAATCTCACATCATCCAGGAAATGCCTTCACAAAAGATGGACAACAAGATTTGAGTCTTTCCTGATCATCTCCAATATATAATTCCGTTCATTACCAAGTTCAAACCCATTTGTGAGCCCATATTCAAGCTACTAATGAATAACTTAGACTCTTGTTGGAACAAAAAATGGGAAGAGGCAATCAAACAATCAAAACTACCTCAATAGGCCACCCATCTTAAATACTACAGTACCAGAATACCCTCTCACCCATTGACTATCGATTTCTGAAACATTGATGGGAGGGATCTTGAGAATGTCAACAAACAATGATGAGCATGCCATCAACTATCTATCCAAGAAGTTTTATGACACTGAGGATCGAAACAAAATGATTGAAAAGTATTTCCTTTCTTTGTTGTGCACTATAAGAAGGTTACATCATTATCTAATGTCCTACTCACATGAAATAGTTCAAAACATGTCCTACTTTGGTACTTTTGTGAATGAACCACCCTCACCATATCATGCACAAAATGAAGTGATGTTGTCTGAATTTGACATCACTTATCTATCAATGATGTTTGACAAGGCAAAACAATTAGCAAATCCACCGGTGGACTTTCCACTCCTTAAAGAACAAATACATGAGTGCATGTTTTTAAAAGAAAGACATCAGAATAATAGGTTGACCAAACATCATCATTGTCTTGGATTTAGACATATGAATGATCATCCTCGATGGACACATCATTGAAAAAGGGGTCCGGATAGGAGTTGTCCTACAAAATTAACATGACCTATAGCTTCTCATGGCAAGATGACTCAAGTTAAGTTCCACCAATAATATTGCTTAATGAGTATGCATATTGGGACTTCATATTACTAAGTCAAAAAATACAAATCACCTTCTTGTATATAAAAATGCTCTCCTTGTGATCTCACAATTCAAAATAATTTGGAGGATTCATCATAAAAATATGATCCCCTATCAAGAGTGTTTGTGCTCGCTCATTATATATTTTTGCATGTACATGGATGGCTGCAGATATGGGTTTCCACATCAGATATGGATGAATGGAGGTGCAAGAACACCATAGAGGTTGTCTCTTAGCTATGGAGACCGTACTCCCTAGGCTGGGCACAGAACGGAAGCCTAGCGACATCTGGTGTTGATGTCCCCTTCACAAATTGATGTCGGGGCTATTTATAGCAGCAGGCAACCTGCTGGGCACTACTGAAAACCTCGATCAAGGTCTTGGGTGCACTAACCATGGGTCCAGGCTGCTGGAGGCACTGATCATAGTCTGATCTATTGCACTGATCATGGTGTCCTTGAGAAAGGAGAAAAGGTGCCACAGGTCATGGTGTGAAGGGCAGACCGTGGATGTTAGAGTCGTAGGTCACAGTTGGTTGCTGGCTGCCCGCGCTGTTGAGGGGATGGTCGCGGTCCAGTAGGATGGCACAGGTCATGATTTTGGAATGGACAATAGTATGACATGAGTGGAGTGGTTGGAAGATCACGAGAAAGCAGAGGGGTGTCACGATCTGGTACAGGTGGATGTCGACCATGACCAAGCGGAGGGCAATCTAGTAGCCATCACAATGGTGGAGGTGAGGGTGCTGATGGTGGCTGTCGACTGTTACCTGGAGGTTGAAGAAGGTGCCTGGGTCGCGGTCTAGGATAGTTGTAGGAAATGGAGGTTGTGATTGGAGGCATGGATGATCATGGTTCAGGTGATGTTGTCGATCGTTGTCGTCATTGAACCGTGACTGTAGAGGATGTTGTGCCTGACCACGGGTGTGGTTTGAGAAAGCAGAGACCATGATGGTGATTGGGTGGATGGCAATGGGGGTCGCGGTGAGGAGGAAAGGACCACGGGTGGGGTGTAGAAAAGATCGCGGGTGTTGTTTAGTAGGAGGGAATTTGCAGAGAGATCATGGTCTGGTTTGAGAAAGCAGAGACCATGATGGTGATCGGGTGGATGGCAGTGGGGGTCGCGGTGAGGAGGAAAGGACCACGGGTGGGGTGTAGAAAAGATCGCGAGCTCTGTTTAGTAGGAGGGAGTTTGTAGAGAGACTGTGGTCTGGTTAGGATTAGAGGGAGAAAGGGAGTCACGGTATGTAGGCTACAAGCCCACAGTGTAGAGGATAAGGCTGAGGTTGTAGTGAAAGAGTCATGATTGTAGAGGATGACGGGCCATGGCCCAAAGTAAACTGAAGAAAGCATTAAGACAAGCTCATCCCTGCATAGAGACACATAAATTCAATCAAAATAATTGATAAACCCATGAAATAGGGTAGATTCATATATGAGATGGATTGGGAATTAAAAGTGAGTATTCATAGAAAAATTGGGCCAAACGTGGCGACTAAACCTAGATGAAGGTGCATTCATCAAAACACCTCGAACTTAAACTTTGCTCATCCTCGAGTAACACAAAATCTGAAACAGTCGCCAATTGAATATTTTCAACTGTTGTGATTGCCTCATCTTCACATCACGGTTGTTTCTTTTCTTCTTTGTATGGATAAGCATATCAACTTCTTGAGACCACCGAACACATCTTACAATATATTTGTTCATGTATTTTTTTCCACCATCACTTCCTCTCTACTTTTTCCAACAACAAGCATTTCTAAGAGCTTCATAAGAGTCCAGAGATACCTGTAGAGTGACAAGTGTCCACCTGATCTGACACTGATGTTTTTTTTCAAGATAAGGGGGCATTCATTATGCATTTAGGTGGAAAAGGGAGTGAAGGGTGGTGTGGAAGGAAGAAATAAATCTCTCCTCTATTTGACTTGAGATTTTTATTTTATGGTTGCAATTTCATTGACCGCAACTCCAAATATTTTTTTGTGTGTGAATATCTCCTCTATTCAACTCGAGATTGCATTTTTGTATGCAGAATGACATCTTTTCTTGGTGGTACACCCCTATTACATAGCGAGGGGTATGGAAGAAGCGAATAATGAGAGGGATGGTGTGCCACCCCAAACTTAGGGTTTGACACTCTTTTTGTGGCTTTTTGTTTCTTTTTTATGGATGGAGGGATATGAAGATGGTAGAAGAAGTGTAGAAGAGAGTTCAGATCATAATGCAACTTGATTTACAATTCAGTGCACCATGTTGTTCTCTTTATCATGCTATGCTCAAATAAATACTGGATGTGGATCCGATGGGGATTCCATGTAGTGTTCCACTTGTCAGTTAGGAAGCACGATGTGTTTGATCCCTATCAGTTTGACAGATACTTGCCATTTTAACTAAATGATCATGATGTTAGGATTCATAAGCTTCACATGGTGATTTCTACTATTGGATAGTTTCAGAATTTGTCCCTCTTAAGGCTTTGCTTTGAATAAGGAGGGTAAAAACTGATTCAAAATTGCATGGAAAAATGGGATAGCCGGCTAGGTAATGACTTTAATTGAAACAAAAGCATCAAAACTTCATCAAATTTCTATACATCTTCTTTGAAAACTTAAAAATTTTGAAAATTTTGATCAAAATTGCAATGATGGAGTCTTAAGTCTGAAACATATGGGTGTAGGTGGAAAGTAAAGTACGTACCACCCACCCTCGACCCTAAACTTAGAAATTTGCTCAACCTGAGAAAACTCTAAATTTCAGATGGAGGGGAAAGTTCATGCTGGTTGGACCATTAGATGTGGTTGCGTTCCAATCAGTGCATGTCCTCCATTTGAAATCTCAAAAATGAAAACTATCAGAACTTAAGATTGCATCTTGCGATGCATTGTCGATCTTGTGGAAAATTATCTAATTCAAAACTAAAAATAAATAACTAAGCTAAGGATCGGGTTGCCTCCTGACAAGTTCCTTTGTTTTACGTCATTGGCTCGACTTGATTCCTTCAATTTTTGGGCACACAATCAAGTTTGATAAGATCCAACATTGTTTCAGTGCCCGTGCCAGCTGTGGTGAAATATCTCTTCAAGTGTTGGCTGTTTGTAACAAATTCTCCTAAATTTTCACTCCATAAAACAAAAGCACCATGTTGGTAGATGCTCTTGACAATGTATGGTCCAGACCAGTGTGAACAGAGTTTCCCAGGGAATAACCTCAGTATTGAGTTGAACAATAGAACTTGGTCTCCCAATTGAATGGCCTTCCTCTTTAGATGACCATCGTGCCATAACTTTGTGTGTGCTTTATAGATTCTGGCATTCTCATAAGCTGTCATCCGGAGTTCATCCAACTGCTGAAGTTGTAGAATCCCGACTTGGCCAACTTTCTTCATGTCAAAATTCATCTGTTTGATTGCCCACCAAGCTTTGTGTTCAAGTTCTACGGGCAGGTGACATGACTTTCCATAGATTAATCTAAATGGTTTTGTTCGAAGAGGAGTCTTGAAAGCAGTTCGGTAGGCCCACAAGGAGTCGTTGATTTTTACTGACCAATCCTTTCAGTTACGACCTACTGATTTTTCCAAGATAGATTTGAGTTAGCTGTTAGAAACCTCTACCTGTCCACTTGTCTGCGGATGGTAGGGGGAGGCTACCTTGTGTGTTACATCATATTTTCTCAATAGCTCTTCGAATCTTCTTTCTAGAAAATGAGAACCTCCGTCGGATATCACTATGTGTGATATTCCAAAATGGGGAAAAATAATACCTTTGAACATTTTGATGACTGGTTTTGAATCTCCAGTGACAGTTAGTATGGACTCTACCCATTTAGAGATATAATCCACCACAACTAGAATGTAGGAAAATCCATGAGAGGATGGGAATGGGCCCATGTAGTCCACTCCCCAAACATCAAAAATCTCAATTTATTGTCATATCTTAAGTGGTATCTCATCTCTTTTTGTAATGTTACCCGTACTATGATATTTGTCGCATGAAAAAACAAAGTTATAGGCATCCTTGGATATGGTTGGCCAAAAGAAGCCACATTGTAAAACCTTCAAAGAAGTTTTCTTAGAACTCATATGGCCTCTAATAGGGCCTGAGTGGCATTGTTCTTAAACAAGTTGAGCTTCTTCCTCGGTGATACATTATCTGTAGAGACCATCAACATAGATCTTGAAGAGGTATGGCTCATCCCAGTGATATTGCCTCACATCGTGCATGAATTTCTTCAGTGTATTTCCAGTACATTCAGGATGGATGACACCGGCTGCAAGGTAGTTCACATAGTCTGAGTACTAAGGAGTCACTTTAGTGACTTTCATGAGCTGGTCGTCTAGAAGAGAATCATTAATTGGGATCTTCTCGATTTCTAGAGTGTGGATATGAGTGATGTGGTCTGGAACAACATTCTCTGTGCCTTTCTTATCTCTTATCTCCAGATCAAATTCGTGCAAGAGTAGAATCCATTAGATCAACCTAGGTTTGGTATATTTCTTTGCTAAGAGGTAACAGATAGAAGCATGATCTGTGTGGACAATGACCTTCGAACCAATGAGGTAGGATCTGAACTTGTCAAAGGCATACACGACTGCTATGAGTTCCTTCTCAATAGTAGCATAGTTCCTCTAAGCTTCATCAAGGGTCTTCGATGCATAGTAGATGGCATGATGTTTCTTCTCTATACATTGGCCTAAAATGACACTGAGTGTGTAACCACTGGCATCACACATAATTTCAAATGGGTGTCCCCCAATCTTTAGCTCATATGATGGGAGTTGTTGGGCATGCTTTAGGTTGTTGAAACTCTTGATACATTCTTTGTTAAAGAAGAATTCGACGTCCTTTAGTAATAAGTTTGTCATCGGCTTGGTTATATTGTAGAAATCCTTGATAAAGCTTCTGTAAAATCCCACATGACCAAGGAATGAACGAACCTCTCTTACATTGGCTGGGATAGCAAGTTTAGAAATCACTTCAATCTTCGCCTTGTCTACTTTGATTCCTCATTTACTGACCCTATAACCGAGGACAATGCCTTCCTTCACTATAAAGTGACATTTCTCCCAATTAAGCACTAGATGAGCTTCTTCACATTGTTCGAGGATGAAGGAGAGGTGCTTTAGGCATGAGTCATATGAATCCCCATATAAGGAGAAATCATCCATGAAAACATCCATAATAGTTTCAGTTAGACCAATGAATATGGCTGCCATGCAACGTTGGAAGGTTGCAGGCACATTGCAAAGCCCAAACGACATCCTTCAAAAGACATATGTTCCAAGGGGCAAGTGAAATTTGTCTTCTCTTGGTCATCTGGATGTATAGGAATTTGATAAAATCCAGAGTAACCATCGAGATAGAAAAAATATTCTTGGTGAGCTAATCGCTCTAAGACTTGATCCAGAAAAGGCATCGAGAAATGATCCTTGTGTGTTGCCTTGTTTAATTTCCTGTAGTTGATACACATCCTCTAGTAAGTGATTGTTTGAGTGGGGATGAGTTCATTATTTTCATTTTGTATCATGGTAGTTCCACCTTTCTTTGGGACAACGTGTACTGGACTTACCCATGGCGAGTCAGATGTAGAATAGATGATTCATGTAGTGAGCAGTTTAATGACTTCAAGGCGAACAACTTCTTTCATATTAGGATTAAACTTCCTTTGATGTTCGATGGTCAGCTTGTGGTCATCCACCATGGGAATCTTCTGCATGCAAAGCGCTTGACTAACCTCAGTGAGATCACTCATTTTATAGCTGATAGCTTTTCTTATTTTCTTTAATTATGTTAGGAGTTTACCTTCTTGCTTGGATGTTAGATCAGAATTTATGATTACTGAACACACCTTGAGATCATCCAAAAATATGTATGTAAGTCCCTTGGGTTGGGGCTTCATTTCAGGGGCCTTTTATTTCTCACATGGATCTTCAGTAACATTCACAACCTTGAGTTCTTCAATTTTAACTTCAAGATCTTCTTCTGCAGCGTTGAGTTGGAGAACTCAATTCTTTACTTGTTTGTCAATGTAGTTATTAGTAGTCAGGTTTGTTAGAGACACTTCTAAAGGGTCATCTTTTTCATAATCATCTTGCGTGAGGAGTTACATTTGCTCTATGCAATCAATCAAATAGACTTCTTCTTCCATGCTTGGTCTTCGCATACTTTCAAAAACCTTGAACTCGAGTATTTCTACCTAGTCTGAGGAGCAAGGTTCCTACTTCAACGTCAATCAGAGCTATTACGGTGGCAAGGAATAGACGACCAAAGATAAGAGGGTATCTGGAATCCTCTTTTATGTCCATGATGACAAAGTCACATGGGAGATAAGAGTCTTTTCCTACTTTGACTGGGAAATCCTCAATGATTCCCAATGGAAGGGTCATAGAATTATCTACAAGTTGTATGGTCATGCTAGTTGGCAGAAGTTCTGTAAAGCCTAGTCTCTTGCAAAGGCTAAGTGGCATGATATAGATGCTAGCACCAAGGTCGGCTAGTCCCTTCTAACATGAAGAGTCACCGATATGGCATGAAATTCCAAAGGAACCTGGGTCTTTCTGCTTCATGGGCATCTTACTCTGAATAATATTGAAAGTAGTTGTTGCTAACTTAACCGTCTCATATTCTTCAGTTATATATTTCCTTGTGAGGAGAGACTGTAAGTACTTCATCTAGGCTAGTATCTCATCCAACGCATCTAGAAAGGGTATATCAACATGAAGCTTCTTCATTTCTTCCATTAACTTATTGAAACATGTATGAAGCTTTGTCTGCTTCAAACGAGCTGGGAAAGGAGGATGAGGCTTGTATACTGGTACAACTGGCTCAGGATTTTCTATTGTTTCAACAATGATGGGTTCTTTAAAATTTGCTTTGTATGACTTATCAGTGGTTAGTGGTTCTCTCGGTTGAGATTCATGTATTGTAGAGTCTTGGGCAGTCACAAAGTCATCATCATATGTAACAACCATGGGTGTCTTGATAGGAGGATCATAATAGTCTTTTCCTGATCAAATGATGAAAACTTTCAGTTTCTCTGGATGCTTAGGATTGTTATCTGGTTGGCCAACAAAATCTCTAGCAGGCGGCTTGAGGATAGCTAAAAGTTGGGCTAGTTGAGATTCAATGGCCTTCTGATGGGCTTGTTGATTTGCTATCATAGTCTGTTGTGACTGAAGCATCTTCTCAATGTCTGATAGTTTATCATCAGAAGAGATGGGACTGGCTTGTGACCCTTGTTGTTGATTTTGATAAGGGACTTGGTTTGGATTCTAGAACTCAGAGTTGTTTTTATACTAGTTGTAGTTTCTATTCTAAAAGTTACCCCTACAGTTCCCTTGATTCCTAAAATTTTGTTGTTGGTTATATTGGTATCCTGGGGGACCTCATGGTTGATTATCAGAACCAAGTTGTTGTGAGTTTTCTGCTCCTAAAGGATTTCCATATTGAAAACCTGGATGGTTCATGTTCTGATTCAGATTATAATATCCTTGACCACGGATAGTGTGGACAACATTCAAATTTTCCGTCTGACCATTACCTCCTTGGGCATAAGTATTACCCAGAACAACATCATAGAGAATGTTACAGGCTAGAGTAGAATGATCAGTTCCTTTACATGCTTTGCAAAATAGAGAAGCTAAATTGACTTGTTCTTGTTGTCGAGGGGGTGAGCACCTTCTTTCATAAGCGGCAAAAGATGATTCGAGATTGTCTTGATTAGCAACTAGTAGCTTTAGGGATTCAGTGATAGACTTGTACTCACAAGTATCTTATGCCATAGATACCTTTAGCACTCCTTTCCCTACGGGTCTACCTCAGTTGGCTTGATTTTCAGCTCCAAGGGTGACAACCATCCATGTGCTATCATAGCTGTGACGCATGTAGTTTCCTCCAGATGAGGAGTCTAAAAACTTCTTGATATCATCATCCACACCCCTATAGAAGATTTCAATGAGCTGATTCATAGGAATGACATGATGTGGACACTTTCATAGAAGCTCTTTGTATCGTTCCCATGCTTCTGTAAGGGTTTCTCTAGGAACCTGAACAAATTGTGTTATGCGGCCCCTAATTTCATAGGTGAGGGAAGGAGGATAAAATTTTTCCAGAAAAATATTTTGAAGTTGTTCCCAAGTAGTGATGGGTTCTCATTGCAAGGAGTTATACCAACTCATGGCTCTATCAGCAAGAGAATATCTGAAGAGACAGAGTCTGATGGCATCATCTGTGACTCCATTTTGCTTTGTCATAGCACATAGATCTATAAACCTCAAAAGATGTTCTTGACTATCTTCTCCTTGGTTACAATAGAAAGGGCTATTCTAAAGCAGTGTAACTCAATTTGCCCTGATATCAAAATTAGGAAAATTTATGGGAGGAGGTTGTACTGGGTGATGAACGTCAACAACCTTAGGGATGGAGAACTCTCTAAGGTCCTTCTGTAATTTTGCCGCTTGAGTTGATGCTTGAGATGCTTGGATTTCTTCATGAACTACAGCTTGGGCTTCTTGCATAAGCCTATCTCTTTGTACATTAAGGGCTTGAGCCACCCTTTGGAAAATTTCCTCCTATTGCACCATCCTAGCTTGGTTCTCTCTACTCTGACGATGAAAGGTTCTTTCTATTTCAGGGTTAAAGCTAGAAGCAAGGCCGAAGCTGTTCAAGCAGTGCATGCACTAGTCTTTGATGGTACCTAGGATGGAAAGATCTTTCGGGAGTAAGATGGGTAGAGTAGATTCAAATTCAAGTAGATTCTCAATAGTGTCAAAACTAAAAGTAAAATCCTAAATTAGTCTCAAAAGAACCATATTTAACTAGATGATTCTGTTGTCCCTGACAACGGTGTTAGAATTTGACGTGGTTCTTACTGCACTAAAAAATTCACTCGGGGTTGAAATCCCTGAGTTTTTACCAAAACCTTATGCAATAATACCACCCGCAATAGGACGGGTCTTATCGTAGTATAGTTAAGGATCAAATCATAAGGGACAATGTTTTTAAGAATCTTACTAGTTGAATCTAGTTGAATGAAGACTAATATTTATAATGAGATTGGTTTGGGTTTAATTAAACTAACTGTAAGGAAGTAAAGAGAAGGATTAAAAGTTGATTAAAGATTAATGATAGAAATCACTGGGGTGGTATTGGGTTCCACCACTGCTACACATGCAAACATATCCAAACACATACATCCAGGCTAGATATAATCATTCAAATGGAGTTGCTGCAAACCCTCCATATGAATGTTAGGTTAGCGTAAACATCACTATAGGCATCAAATTTCTCATCGCCATCCAGATCACGCATTTACTACTATGAAGATATAGATATACAACTAAAGTTGCGGCCTCCCATACGGGCATTAGGCACACAAAATCGTTACTGTGGGCTAGATGTCTCGTCCCTCTCAGGAGAAGGAAAAACTAGAATAGGCAAGGGCATTGATAGTGTGGTGGTGGAATGCGACATGAGGAAAATCAAAAGGAGTATCCTCAAAGAAGGTCACATCCGCACTGACTCTTGTATCCAACTGGATCAAAACAACTTCTGGGTGCGAGAGGGACCAAGAAAGATGCACATGATAGATCTAGGAGACAGCTTATCAAGACTAGGGCAAAGGGTATCGCAAGCCATGCTGGAAGTGGGATCATCCACTCCCATTGGCCCATGTTGTCTCCCTTTTACTCGGTAGCAAGCCTAATCAAGGACCACCCTTCAAGGCTCTCAATTCTCATATACGCAATAGATCACACATTTACGACTTTAGGGAATCCCTTTAAAAGTTCTCGTCAGGGAGTCAACCATGTTAATCGATATTCAAAACGTACGTATTGAAGTTCTCACAACATAGGAAATAAAATAACATGCAAGGCAGGTGATTAATCCATAAAACAAGCATTAAACGATTAACAATGAAATGAAGAAATACATACAAGCCATGGAATGTTTAATAAATGGACATGTAATCATGGGTAGCGGGGCTAGTCCCTACACCCCAGCGAAAGGAAACTACTCGCTCATTGTGAGAGAAACAAGAAGAGCAAGAGAGAGGGAAGACTCCACCATAGCCATTGTGGAGAAGATGATCACAACTCGGTGGAGAGACGGTCTTCTACACACCGATAGAGCAGTTCTGGAATGAGGAGGGAAGATCACCATGGTAGATGGGGCAAATTTTCTCTCTCCACCTTCCTTCTCTTCTCATGCTCCTTGGTCACATCAGGAGGAGCAGCTCGTGGACGTGATGGTGTATGCAAGGTATTGGAGATTTATATGTATGGATGTCGATCTTGTTTTCCACCTCAGATCTAGATGAACAGAGGTGCAAGAACGCCACAGAGGTTGGCTCTTGGCTATGGAGACTGTAATCCCTAAGACTGCGACCTGGAGGTTGAAGAAGGCGGCCCCATCACGGTCTAGGATAGTTATAGGCAATGCAGGTCATGATTGGAGGCGTGGATGATGGCAGTTTAGGTGATGTTGTCGATTGTTGTCGTCATTGAACCATGATTGAAGAGGATGTTGTGCTTGACCACGGGTGTGGTTTGAGAAACCAGAGACCGTGATGGTGATCAGGTGGATGGCAGTGAGGGTCACTGTGAGGAGGAAAGGACCACAGGAGCGGTGTAGAAGAGACCGCATGTGTGATTTAGTAGGAGGGAGTTTGTAGAGAGGCCCCGGTCTGGTTAGGGTTAGAGGGAGAAAGGGAGTCACGGTCTGTAGGCTACAAGCCCACGATGTAGAGGATAAGGCTAAGGTTGTAGTGAAAGGGCCATGACTATAGAGTATGGATCGTGGCCCAAAGTAAACTAAAGAAAGCATTAAGCGAAGCTCATCTTTGCATAGAGACACATAAATTCAATCAAAATAATGGATAAACCCATGAAAAAGAGTAGATTTGTATATGAGAAGGATTAGGAATTAAAAGCGAGTATTCATAGAAAAAATGGGCCAAACGTGGCGACTGAACCTAGATGAAGGTGCATTCATCATGATCCTTCTTAGTGGTTGTATTTAGCTTGCAATAGTCAATGGGCATACGCCAGCCTATTACTGTCCTCATTCCTACTTCATGTCCATATTTCCCTCATATCACTGTCATTCCACCCTTCTTGGGCACCACATGGATGGGGCTAATCCAATTGTTGTCACTTATCGGGTAGATGATCCCATCATCTCGCAACTTTGTAACTTCTTTCTTTATGACTTCTTTTAGAATTTGTTTTACCTTTCTCTGTGGTTGATCTAGAGGCTTAGCTATTACTTCTAGACAAATTATATGTATACATAGGGCCAGGTTAAGGCCTCTAATGTCTTCTATAGAATACCCTATAGATGTTTATGCAGCCTGAGCTCCTTCAGCAACTTCTCCATCTGGTCATCTGTTAAGTTGGCATTAATGATCAATGTATTCCTCTATTCTTTGTCTAAGAATTCATATTTCAGCCACTCTGTAAGAGGTTTCAAATCTAGATTTGGCTTTGGTGCTTTCTTCTCCTCAGCTATGTGCTCTAACGAAGTGTACTTCACTAATTTGATTACCTCTTCATCGTCACTAAATTCCTCTTCAGGTTGATTTAGGTAGCCCAAGATCTCTACAACCTTTTAACCCTCCATTATAGGGTCTTGACTATTTAAGGCTCACATGAGGGGATCGACAAATGCCTTGTGCAATATTGATTGTACATATCCATGAAGTAGACTTAGATAGAAAAGGTCCCCTCATGGAATCTTGGACCCAAAAATTGAGGTGATCATTCCCCACTTGCAAGGTGATGATTCCTTCTGCTACATCTATTAAGGCTCTCCCTGTTATAAGGAAAGGCCTCCCAAATATCATTGGGAATTTAGAATCCTCAATTGTGTCTGTTACTACTATATCGCACGGTATGAAGAATTGCCCAAACCATATTGGAACAACTTTGACTATTATTATAGGTCTTGTAAAGGTGTGATTGACCAACTCGATTCTCATACCCATCTTCACCATGTCTGTCAGCCCAAGCCTTTGTGATAGAGTCAAAGTAATTAGACTAATGTTCTATCTTAAGTGTTGGCTAAATGGACATCTATAAAACCCTTTGTTTTGATAATGACAAACATTTCATTCTTGTTAATCTAACGTGCTACTTGAGTGTTGCAGGAATAAGGTGGATGACAAAGCACTAGGGAATCTATATGCTTGAATGATTGTAAATGTCATGAAATGTAATCAATTGTAAACTTGTACAAATTTATAATGTACAAGTACTTAGACTTCATGTAAATCAAGCGTTAGATCTTCCCTAGCTAAACACCGCATTTAGATAGGTCATCCCCTTCAATAGTGTCACATATGCACACTCATACACACACTTAATGTCTTCATTTGAAACATTGAAACATGGTCCATCTCGGTCGACAAAATCATCGACTGAGACACTCTCGGTCGACAAACTTCTCGACCGAGAAAGACCCAAGTAGCCGTTAGACACAGCTGACAAGGTAGTTGGCAGTTGGAGATAAACGTTGCAAACACTTGATCCAGAGAGCCTGTCGGTCAACAAAACTTCGACCGAGTAGGTGTCTCGGTCGACCATTTCTCGACCGAGATGGTCTCTGACAGCAACTGCAGAATTAATTAACTAGTCGTTGTTAAAGCAACTAACTTATATCTAACGGCTAGTTAAGCACTTAGAAACCTCTAGAAAGTGTCTAGAACGTCCTTAAGCACTTGTAGGACATTCCTATAAATAGGACATGCCTTAGGACACCTAAATTCACTTGATTCTACACTTGAGCAAACTTTGAGCATACATTTACATTGAGCAATCTGTTTGTGAGCAATTAAGCAAATTGGCAACTGGCTACTTCTTCTCTTAGCTCAAATTTCGTGTCCTATAGGCTATCATCTCCTATCCACAGCAATCACAATTCCATACACATTGGTTAGGAGATCTATACACTTGATCTAGGCAAATCAAGCCTTGTGCTTCAAAGGATAAGTTGTAATTTCCATTTTCCTTTCTTGTTCACTATTATTGTTTGTACTCTCCTTGCTACTCCTAGGTTGGAGGCTGCGGATTGGAGAGGTTGAAAGATCTTCTTGGTGAAGAAGGGGACCTTGAACTACTTCAAGAAGGCTGGTGCAACGGGAGGTTACTTCTAAAGAGGAAGGCTACTTCAAGGGGGAGCTTGGAGTTACTTCAAGAAGGCTACCTCGGGTTGGTGCATCTACTTCAAGTGAAGGCTGTTCAAGGGGTGTAAGAAAGTATTGTATTTTGTGTAAATCCTTGTGAAGGTAATAAAATTAATACTTTCAAAATCCCGGTTGGGTAAGCAACCGGGTAGTGGACTGACAACCTTAGTATTTTCTAAGGTTGGAACCACTCTAAACACTTGTCTCCTTCTTCCATTTTCAATTGTGGTTGTTTGAGTTAAATAATTGTTAAAATATTTAAAAACTCTATTCACCCCCCCCCTCTAGTGTTTTTCAATTGGTATCAGAGCAGGCTTCAAGGAGCTCTAATCGAGTCTTGAAGTATGAAGGGTGGTGGTGTCTACAACCGCAAACAAAGGAAAAGTATGGAGCAACCTTCAACAAGTTGCAGTTGGTGCTTAGGAACAAGCCATACAACACTTGGTTGCCCGTGGAGGTCAAAGAAGGAAGATACACATAAAGAATGTCTTATTGCTACAATAAGTGAAGAAGAAGAGGTAAGCCTTTTTTATTTATCTAAAGAAGAGCTAGTTGCTTCTCTGAAAGAGACACACAATAAATATATTGAGTGCAAGAAGAAATTAAAGAAATCTAATAAAGCAAATGATGAGTTACATGCTAAGCTTCTTGCTCTTACATCTAAAAATGAAGATCTCAAAAAGGTTATTGAAGATCATGATATTAAGCTAAAATTTGTAGAAGCAAATTGTAATCTTCTTTCTCTAGAAAAGATTAATTTGCAGACTCAAGTGAATGATCTTCAAAAACAACCTGTTTTGTGCTCACATCTAGATTATGATACTATCGTGAAAGAAAGAAATTCATTATCATCTAATCTAGATTAAGCAAATCTAGATATCAAGAAGAGAATGGATGAGATTGCTAAGTTACAACAAAAAGTTAGTAGTCTAAATAATAATGGCATTCTTGATCAAATCTTAAATGATCCCTACCATCAAGTTGGAAGGAGAGGACTAGGTTACAAGCCTAAGGGAAAATCTTATCATAAACCTAGTTGGAAAAAGACACAAGCACATCAATCTATGTATGTACCTAAAGGCACAAATACAAATATACCCAAGAACAACCTAGACCAAAATCATAGAAAGAGATATGAGGTTGATTCTATATGTTGTCATTATTGTTTGCGCCTTGGTCACTATTCTTTTTCATGTCCTTATAAGAAAAAGGATGTCGAGTTAGTTTGGGTTCCAAAACCTCCAAACTAAATAAACGGAATTAAATTGAGATATGACCAAGGATCTTAGTTGCATATTTCTATGTCTATCTCAATTCAACATAGTGGCATAACAAATTAGTTCAAGTATCTAAACATCTAACTAGGATATATATAATTCTTACTAAAAATAGTGCTGAAATAATTCAGAACCATTCTCGGTCGAGATTCTGTCGACCGAGAACAATAGTCGGTCAAGAAATGATCGACCGATCCGGTCACTGTTGTCAAAACTGCAATAAATCTGCTGAATATATCAAATTGCTACCCATGTGATGTTAATGACTAATTTTACATGCAAACAAGTTGAAGATCATTATTGAAAAACTTATAAATATAAGTGGGATTAATTTTTTTTAAATTATGCTTAGTTTAATAAAAAGAAATTTCTGTTTTTGGTTTACCCATATAGAAATTATGTGTTTTGACATCTAGTTCAAATAAACACAATCATTGTGGAATTATCATTATATGTTTTTATTGTTCTATCATTACATCATAGATATGCTTTCAGCTCATAAAGAAGATGATATGTTAGCATGAATAGATAATGATAATTGTAGGCATTGATGATGCATAGGCAAGCAAAATGATTTATTGGTAATATGTTTCTTAGAACAAGAACTTTAATGCTTGCAAAGAGCACAATGTTATAACATACAAATTTCTCAATTGGCATTTGAAAAAAAAAGGCTTGAGATATTAATTGTGTCTTCATTTTTTGGATACAAGAAGAAATAGAATTTGATATTTATATCTACAACAAAGTTTATATAAATTTTCTGGGAAAATCAAAGACGAATATTTTTTTTGTTAAAATGCTTCAAATTGATATCAAATCAAATTTCATGCAGATATATGAATGTTCAATTTAGAAATCTACAAATTTGCCTCTTGGTTGAAATGAAATTTGACCAAGGGGCGCTATGGTCGTAGTCAAAGTCGACCTAAAATAAGTTTGGCACAATACTTATTTGAATATCATTTTCTATATAAAAATTGTGATCAAAAGAACAAATTAATTTATGATCACAAAATTGTCCAAATATTGGTAATAAAAATCACAATATTACTCCCTTAGAAAATATGTATATGCTCTACCAATTCAGTCTATCATTTACATTAAAAATCAGCTTAAAAATTCATTCACAGAATGTCTGTCGGTCAACGAATTATTCGACCGAAAACATCTCGGTCAGCCTATCTCTTTCGACCGACAGATCTCAAATAAAAATTACATCGGACACACTTCCGATCGACAATTATTCGACTGAGTGGATGTCGGTCGACAATTGCTCGACCAAGAATTGACCGTTGGGATATGACCGTTGCAATTCGACCATTTTATGACCGTAGCAACCCATCAGTCGACCGTTGGGGGGCCGAGCGGCGCGTCTGGGATATGACCGTTGCGGTCGATCGGTCGACAAATTTTCGACCGACCTGGTCACTGATTTGCTATAAAAAGGACCAAAAATGGGTCATTGTTACACACTCTCATATTCTTACTTCCATAGCTTCTCTCTAGTGCATTCTTGTGCAATCCTTTAGCTTCTTCATCCCCAAGACTTTCTTGCTTCTTCTCCACCTTAAAGCAAAGAAATGGCTTCATCATCTACACGTGGAAAGAAGAAAGTTGCTAGCAAGAAAGGAAGGGCGGCTACTCCACCATTGACGATCATCAACGACATCCCCTTCGTCGACACAGATGATGGTGATCGCTATCTCAGGCTCTCCTCCAAAACTCCTCTTCCACGATGACCGGTTGACGTCATGGACTTCCTCAACATCGTCGACCTGGAGGATCTTTTTGAGGTGCAAAATTTGAAAGAATTTCTTAACCCTTCTTTCCCTTCCTACTCTTCAAAAGTGGTAAATGAGTTCTATGCAAACCTAATCTCCCATTCCGAAAATGAAAATAACTTCTTCTACTCTATGGTCAATGGGCATAGCTTTCGATTTACTGAAGAGGATATTCTTGACATGCTCAACATCGACTTAGATGAATATCAAGACACTCTTGACCTCACAACTGGAAATCCACTCAATACATTTTCCCAAGGTGATAATACCGTCAGTCTTAGTGACATTAAACGAGCCATTTTTCAATCTAATACTACTTGTCTCGAAGATAGGGGTACCTACTATGCCATTAATCTCAAACCTGCTGCTAGGATTGTCAATCTTATTGTTTCCACAAACATACATCCTAGAGCAAACAAGTCTGAAGTCCCTATTTTTTGCATGTGTTTAATTTATGCCATTATCAAACGTATTCCCATAAATTTTATCCGCATAATCCTTAAGAACATGCTTGAGTTTTCTGGAAATCCCCCATATGCTGATTTTGTATGCCAAATCACTCAACACTTTCTTAAAACACAAATTGAGGATATGGGATACACATGGGAAAGAAGACCACAAAAAATAAGCAAAAACACAGTAGAGAAAATGGGAATTGATTTTGGTCACAAGAGGGCTAGGACGGAAGGTGAGACATCTACTCAAGATATACCACCACCACCTCCTCCTACCAACCCATCCTATGATCCCATCCAAAACACCCTAACCTATGTTGTTGGGTCACAATATCATCTAAGCAGACAATTAGACTATAACCACCATGCCATGACCTACCTAAATCAAAGGATGCAAACCCTCTCTCCAAATCAACCAGATGAATATCCTTATTCTTTAAATCCTGGCATGCTCAACCCATATAATCCATCTTGCAACTACTACCAACCTCCACCTCCACCATCTACAGATCTCACACATACTCAGTTCTCCTCAATACAATTACAAGACATTGCTGCTCATTTCCGCTTTGATCGTGTTCCTACCTTCTTGGAAGCATATGCTTTAACCAAGACAGGTGCTTTGGAGTGGCAAACTTTAGTCCAATATTATGGAGCTGAGCCATTTCTTGGAAAAGACCCTGATATTGATGTAATACTTAAGTCTTTCCAGTGAGATTTGAAGTGTCCGTTGTATTAGTTGTAATGAAATGGATATCTTTGCATGATTGTAATGAAATGGTTATCTTTGCATTATTGTAATGAAATGGTTTTCTTTGCATAAATTGGTTATCTCTACTGATTATATTGGATATTCCTTTATGGCATCATTTGAATATGGCTTATAAGATTATTCTAATAGAGCATACAAAGTAAGGGGAGTAATAAATATGTCATAAATCAAAAAAGGATGACATCTTTGCAAATACCTGAAATTTAAAGTTGTGGCTAAATTGACCATTTATTGAAAACGGATATGTATTTAAGGGGGAGCAATACTTTTCATACAATATTTGTTCTTAAATGGATATCTTTTTGAAATGACAAAGGGGGAGAAATAAATATAAAACTTAGTATTTGTGCAAAACTCAATCAATGAGTTTCATAAACTCTTGGCTTTACATTGAAAGTTGCTATATTCCCTAAAGAATTGGATTTCATGTTTCATAATTCATGGGGAATAATAAGCACACATTTTATAAACAAGAGAAGAAATTTACAAAGGTAATCTTCAGGTCTGAAACTCACATGTTTTTATACTTTCTTATTTTATATTTAGGAAATGTTTGTCATCTTCAAAAAAGAGGGAGATTGTTGGCTAAATGGACATCTATAAAACCCTTTGTTTTGATAATGACAAACATTTCATTCTTGTTAATCTAACGTGCTACTTGAGTGTTGCAGGAATAAGGTGGATGACAAAGCACTAGGGAATCTATATGCTTGAATGATTGTAAATGTCATGAAATGTAATCAATTGTAAACTTGTACAAATTTATAATGTACAAGTACTTAGACTTCATGTAAATCAAGCGTTAGATCTTCCCTAGCTAAACACCACATTTAGATAGGTCATCCCCTTCAATAGTGTCACATATGCACACTCATACACACACTTAATGTCTTCATTTGAAACATTGAAACAGGGTCCATCTCGGTCGACAAAATCATCGACCGAGACACTCTCGGTCGACAAACTTCTCGACCGAGAAAGACCCAAGTAGCCGTTAGACACAGCTGACAAGGTAGTTGGCAGTTGGAGATAAACGTTGCAAACACTTGATCCAGAGAGCATGTCGGTCGACAAAACGTCGACCGAGTAGGTGTCTCGGTCGACCATTTCTTGACCGAGATGGTCTCTGACAGCAACTGCAGAATTAATTAACTAGTCGTTGTTAAAGCAACTAACTTATATCTAACGGCTAGTTAAGCACTTAGAAACCTCTAGAAAGTGTCTAGAACGTCCTTAAGCACTTGTAGGACATTCCTATAAATAGGACATGCCTTAGGACACCTAAATTCACTTGATTCTACACTTGAGCAAACTTTGAGCATACATTTACATTGAGCAATCTGTTTGTGAGCAATTAAGCAAATTGGCAACTGGCTACTTCTTCTCTTAGCTCAAATTTCGTGTCCTATAGGCTATCATCTCCTATCCACAGCAATCACAATTCCATACACATTGGTTAGGAGATTTATATGCTTGATCTAGGCAAATCAAGCCTTGTACTTAAAAGGATAAGTTGTAATTTCCATTTTCCTTTCTTGTTCACTATTATTGTTTGTACTCTCCTTGCTACTCCTAGGTTTGAGGCTGCGGATTGGAGAGGTTGAAAGATCTTCTTGGTGAAGAAGGGGACCTTGAACTACTTCAAGAAGGCTGGTGCAACGGGAGGTTACTTCTAAAGAGGAAGGCTACTTCAAGGGGGAGCTTGGAGTTACTTCAAGAAGGCTACCTCGGGTTGGTGCATCTACTTCAAGTGAAGGTTGTTCAAGGGGTGTAAGAAAGTATTGTATTTTGTGTAAATCCTTGTGAAGGTAATAAAATTAATACTTTCAAAATCCCGGTTGGGTAAGCAACCGGGTAGTGGACTGACAACCTTAGTATTTTCTAAGGTTGGAACCACTCTAAACACTTGTCTCCTTCTTCCATTTTCAATTGTGGTTGTTTGAGTTAAATAATTGTTAAAATATTTAAAAACTCTATTCACCCCCCCCCCCTCTAGTGTTTCTCATTAAGTTAGCTAACCCCTTTCTCTCCACATTGTCTCAACGCATAATGGTATGTTGAATGCTCTGGGTCCCTTTTCTTGATTGGTAACCCAACTTGAACAAACACACTTGACATTTTTGCCAATTGGACATTCTCAATGTTGTCTCCTCTCCTTCTCTTCATGATCAGGTCTTTCATGAATTTTGCATAGGTTGGTATTTCTTAGATTGCATCATGAAAGGGTACATCCAAGTGTAGCTTTTTTATGGCTTCCATAAACTTTTCCTACCTACTTTTCAAATGTGCTTTTATCAGTTTGTAGGCTAAAGGAACTCTTGGGGTGTAGGGGTTTTTCTTTGAAAGGACATCTCCTAAAGGATCTGAGTTCTTTTCCTATCCTTCCTTCTTCTTTTTCTATTTTCCTTCTTCTTTGCCACTTACATCTTATTCTTTCCCTTTTGATTCTTATGTCGCCTTCTCATTCTCAGACTGCTAATTAATATGACTTTCTCCTTCTTTGGTGTTGTTAGTATCAACATTTTCCAATGTTCTCCCAGATCAGAGAGTGGCCATTATTGTAGTCTCAGTATTTGATGGGATCTTCCCTGAATGGTTTTTCATGAGTTCAACTAGTTTTGTAAATTTCTGGTCAATCTGCCTTTGGTGAGTTTGCATGTCTGTCATTTGAGTTTGCTTTGAAGTTAACACTCCTAAATTTGTGATAGAACTTTGAGCAAGTTGGTCATTCACCAAAGCTTGACTTTTTGCAAAGTCAAATAGTTGACCACTTATGTCAGTTTAGTTGTTGTTCTTGGCTTGACTCGGCCCTAGGCCTTGTTGTTGCCCTTGTTGACTCACATTTTTATTCTGACATTGATAATTGTTCTTGTTTGTCTGGTAATTAGTAGTGTTAGTGTATTGAGACAGCCCTCCTTTCTTTTCAAATCTTGGAGGAGGTTTTGATGAATTGCTATGTTGATGTGCATTTTCCGTAGCTTCCTTGTTGCCATAGTTGAACCCAAGATGATCTTGTCATTTGAAATTAACATAGGAGACATTCTAAATTTCTTCATCACTTCGACTTTCTTCGCTCTCCTATGTTCGGGTATAGATACAATTGTCAGTCACATGTCCTCTTTCTCCATAGGTAACACATTTCATGGCTTTTTTCGTGTGTTTCTTGCCTTTGGCCCCCGTATCTCTTAATTAGTTTGACATTGGTGGCAATTTTCCAAATTTGGGTTGTAACAGTCTCTAAGGATTTGACTTTGATTGATGGTCCTTCAGATCATGCTTTCTTGGCTTATTCTCTATCATTTCGTCATAATCCATGTCCTCTTGCTGTGCAACCATGTTGTCAATTACCTTCATAGTTCTAGTCGACTTCTTTTCAAGAAAGTCACTTCCAGTAGTTGCGGTCAACAAAGTTCTCTCAATGGGAGTTAGCCCATTGTAAAAGGTTGTCACCAGGAACCCCTTATGGTAGTTATGGTGAGGGCAATCTCTTTGGTACTCTTGAAAGTGTTCTCATGCTTCATGCAGGTTCTCTCCCAATTTTTGCACAAAAGAATTTATCTTTTGCATATTAAGGATAATTCTCTCAGTAGGATAAAATTTAGTAACAAAGGCATATGCTAGGGGTCTCCATCCATCTATGGACTGGTTGGGTAGGTTGAGGTACCAAGACAGAGCCTTCTCTTAAAGGGAGAAGTTGAATCCCTTACAATATATCACTTCTTGAGGAACTCCCCTCATCTTAATGCTATCGCAAATGTTTTTAAAGGCATCAAGGTGATCGTATAGATTTTCACTCCTTGAATTTCCACGAAATGGTTTGTTCTAGATCATTGATATTATAGTTGGTATCAATTTAAAGTTTGCTAAATTGAAGTTTTGGATGACAATTGGGCATCCAGATTCATTGGATCTAGTTGTGGCCAACTCTCTAAGAGTTTTTCCATCTTCATCATCTTCCCTCTAGCTATTTGGATCCTCATGTGAACATTCATCTTCGTGGTGATTGCGATGGTGCCTTCTATGGAGATAGTGGCATCATTCTCTGTCACATTGTTCTTCCTCAGATTGACAACCATATGAGTGATGACCATCTCTATCTTCATCTGTCTCATGTAGTGGGGATCATGTTGAACTCCTGCATTTTGATCATCCTCAGTAAGATTTCCATCCACACGAGACAGAATGGTGACTCGTTGTTTTGAAGTGTAAAATAAAAAGGATATACCTCCCTCTCAGTTTCCTGAATAGACCACACGTTCGAGTTAGGAAACTAAACATGTTAAAATGAACTATTCTACATAATCACAGGTTAGCAAAATTAAGGTTTATGTGCATTCAAGCTTATCACTAAGCTTGAGGCATAAGAGTATAGTGAGTGGACTCAAGTTCTTAATAGTGTCATATTAACCTTTTCCCCGGCAACGATGCCAAAAAATTCATCAGCCTAAATCACGCATCCAAAATGGAATAGATCTAGAGTAGTCAGACTCTTAAGATTATAACCTGACACTTAAGTCCCCCACAACTATTATACGGGGTCTGACATAGTAATCGGGGTCAAACCACAGGGACAACCTCAACATGTGCTAAGTATGTAGGGTCTCATGCTCCTAAACTCTAGACAAATAGATAATTTAAAAAGGGTGTTCCCTAAGGAACGATGATGCTCAAGCCAAAAAAAAGAAAGTTAAAGGAAAGAAAATAACAACAACAGATAAACTAGTATGAACTATAAGAAACAAAGATATGGAAGGAAACTTAGATCGGGTTTCACCTACTAAGCTCTCTAACCAATATGCAAAACTCACTCCCCTTCATATACTCCTATCAAGATTACAAGCAGTCATAAAAAATTCTATTCCCTCCTCTCTAGAGATAAGGATAGATATAAGGTCTAAGGCAACCTCCCTCTCGAGATAACCACCTTACAATCACTAAACAAACCATATGGCCTTAAGCTTTAGCATTTTAACATTCTCATGCATTCATACTACTACACAACACTAGATAACGAAGATACTACTCTTTCAAGGTACCAATGATCAAACATCACAAGATGGTACCTAAGTGACGTGTTTCTTACTGCACTAACAAATCCACTCGGGGCTGAAATCCCTGAGTTTTTACCAAAACCTTGTGCAATAATACCACCCGCAAGTGGATGGGTGTTATCGCAGTATAGTTAAGGATCGAATCCCAAGGGACAACATTTTTAAGAATCTTACTAACCAAATCTAGTTGAATCAAGACTAATATTTAAAATAGAGGTTGGTTTGATTTTAATTAAACTAATTGTAAGGAAGTAAAGAGCAGGATTAAAAGTTGATAAAAGAGGGGATCGCTGGGATGGACCCAGGTTTTACCACCACTACACATGTAAACATATCCAAACACGCACATACATGCCAGATATAACCATCCAAATGGAGCTGCTACAAACCCTCCATACAGAAGTTAGGTTCTCATAAGTATCACCTTAGGCATCAGATGTCTCATCACCATACCAATCACACAGTTACAGCTTCTAAGATACAGATATCCAAATGAATTTGTGGGCCCCCCATACGGGTATTAGGCACATGGAAGTGTCACCGTGGGCAAGATATCTCATTCCCTCATAGATAACACCCTTACAACTTTACGGAATCCCTTTAGAGGTTCTCTTCAGGGACTCAACTGCGTTAATCAACATTTAAAACCTACATATTGGAGTTCTTGCAACATAGGAATGAAATATATCATGCAAGCAGGTGATCAATCCACAAGCATACATCAAACGATTAACAACAAAATGAAAAGTTATATACAATCCATTGAATCTTTAATAAAAGGACATGTAAGAATGGGAAGTGGGGCTATTCCCCACACCCCAATGAGAGAAAATATCACTCATGGTGAGAGAAACAAAAAGAACAAAAGAGAGGGAAGACTCTTCCATGGGCATGGTGAAGAAGATGATCGCAGTTCTATGGAGAGGTAGTCTTCTACACAACGACAGAGTAGATTTGGATGAGGAGGGAAGGACACCATGGTAGATGGGGAAAACCATATCTGTCCACCTTCCTTCTCTTCTCATCCTCCTTGTGTTGGTATGTATGCCTTGAGAGCCAATCATGGGATGATTGGTGGGATACATTAAGATTGATTTGATAAACATCAAAGGCAAGCTTCCAATTCTTTCTGGTTTAGTCATATGAGATAGTGATAGAACAAATTGAATGCCTAGAGAATGACAGTACTCAATGACGTATGTTTTCAGGTTGAGGACATGAATAATGAGATCATACAAATGCTAAGAGTTTGTACATTCTTGTTATGTCCCTACTCGGATGTCATTGTGGAAGGTAGATAGACAGAAATGACACATAAGACTAGATTGTGGTGTTGGTTGATGACAGAATCTCATTAGTCATGATATAGAGATATCAAACCAAACACATAGGTACTTGTTAGAGAACAAGTATATCGGACAGACCCACTGTGAGTTTGACACATGAAACCATGACATGGTAGTCACAGTCAATACTCACAGTGATGGTGGTGAGTGTGATTCTTTGACCTGAAATCACTACACTTAACACATGTCATTGGGCACACTTTGATATCATCAAACACAGTCCTGAAATATGGGTTGTTAAAAAGGTGATGATTGGGTGTCTTTGACACATGGGACTTTTGAGGGGTGAGTGATAGATATGGGATTTGTCCCTCCTGAGGGAGTTGTATATCCATGGCCACTTGATGAGTAGGATTGAGAAAGGTGTGCACACATGTGTGAATCAGTATGTGATATTGATGTCATGCATATCTCTTCCAATCTACTCTGAGATCAAGAAAGTGAATGAACATTGACAGGATGACTGTTCCATGCCTCGAGTTCATTTGGGATATCAGTGAAAAATAAATTATACATTCACTATAACACCATTCATGGATTGTAGGATTGAAAATTATTCTCCAATTTTCTATTTCACTTGGATAGCAATGATGTGTGACTAGGCACCACTCTTTGTTTGTGAAGTTATAAGTGTTATGGACTTTCACTGCCAACGTGAAATGGACCTACAGGGTCACACACATAGGATTTAACCTGGAAGAGGAGTTTTGTCCACAAACAATGTTTAGATTGATTACTAAAGGAGTTTAGTAGTTCAATTAAACAATCAATTAATTGATAGCTCAATGCCATAATGTTCAAGGCATTGGACATATTGATTGGAGTATCAGACTGATTGAATCTGCAATTGACTGATTCTGCACAATCTACATTCCCAACCGATCGGCTCATGTGATGAACCGATCGGCTGAGCTTGGTGAACCGATCGGCTCAGGTGGTCAGTCGATCGGCTCATGGAAAGGGTGAAATGATTACTTCAAGTGTTGAAATGATCGGTTCAACTGTTGCAACCGAGCAAGTTGGGAAAGTAGGATTGGTGAGAAATTTCTTTTCGTTTCACGTGCCCAATTCGATTGGAACAAGGATTGGTATTAGGTACCAATTAGAAATAAAAGAAGAAAAGTCAAACGGGAACTGACCAGGACCA
This sequence comes from Alisma plantago-aquatica, assembly GCA_963693085.1. Taxonomy (NCBI): domain Eukaryota; kingdom Viridiplantae; phylum Streptophyta; class Magnoliopsida; order Alismatales; family Alismataceae; genus Alisma; species Alisma plantago-aquatica. Next base: position 59,180,815 of record OY856410.1, on the reverse strand, counting down.
AGAACTGACATGTTCAAATGTGAACCGGCCGTTTCATGGGTCCCAAATGATCGGTTGAGGTGTCATCCGACCGGCTCAGGTCCCCAATCGACCATTTCAGAAATGAAACGATCGGTTCAGGTTGCATAGTTGGTTGTTTTTATGGATAATCGCAAACCCTTCTACTCGTGCTTTATTCCCGCATTGCCCGGGATGGAGAACCCTATCCCATGACCCTCCTATATACATAGAGGTATTGGGGGCTTCTCAAAGTACAATAACAACTCAGTGCAACCAGTTGCTCTGTAAAGTTGTCGTTCTCTCTGATTTTTGTAACCAAGAGATCCTGAGAAAGTGCTACCCGATAAGGGAGGCATAAAAAGGGAAAGACAACTATAGAAAGCGATTAGTGGTAGGAGAGTTTGTCGGTGACTAGTACGCCGACAGGACGGTGTGACTCCTTCCAATTCCTTTTTGGACAAGGAGATTGGAGTTCCAGGTGATCTGTGTGGACTACTTCAGAGGTGGGAGATTTCTGCCGCTTGAAGGACAACTGTCAATCCCGACAGTCCCGGTGAGACCAGGAGTCGTCAGTCTTGGTGTGACCAGGAGATGCACAGACACCGTCCAAGACTGGAGGTGAAGACCGCACAAGCCACGAGGTATTGTCACCGAGCAAGCCTCGGGACAAGGTATGATTACACAAACCATCCTTTCCTATTGTATAGACGTTGACGCGTTTCCTTATTCTGGGTTTGGGAGGAGAAATTTTTTTATTTCCGCTGCCTTCTCTGCCTCCCCTAAAACCCAACAGTGGTATCAGAGCCAAGTCAACTGTTGTATACTTTAGGATTATCGATATGATCTATTTTGGTTTGTCGCCTTTATTTATTGCATATGATGCGAATAAAATTGGCTTTATGCATGTCCAATCCTAAATCCACAAATCCCAATATACATATTTGATATGTAATATGAATGCACTTGATACGTGTCACCCTTAAATGAGTTTTGTGGTGGATGTATAGCGTGGTTATGGCCAATAAGTCGTATCTGTGTATGGTTGTATGTGGTTGCTTGCATCTCGGTCTGCGCACCGATCTTCCTTCTCCTATTCCTGATGTAACTCGAAATAATTCAAGATTTCTTTCCTACCCTTTCTCCCCTCGAATGTAACTCGAGGTTTCTCTTTTTACATTGTAAAATAGGATAGAATTTTATTTCCTGTTATGTCAATGAATGAAGGACATCCTGACGACAACTGAGATGATTAGTTCAAAGTGTGAACCGATCGATTCACGGAGTGAGCCGATCGGTTGATGACCAGTTCGAGGAGAGAGATGAGCGAGTTGCGGCTATGATGAGATGCATGATGACCAGAAGAACTGATCGGTTGGAGGAGCCAACCGATCGGCTGGTGGCACCCAGCCGACCGGCCTGATGGCGATCCAATCATTCATGTGATGAGTTGATCAAACCCAGAAAGGCAAAGCACATAGTTCATCATGTACAGGTTGCATGTGATGTAGACCTAGATGACCGTGATTCCTCTTGGCTCGAGGAATCACATTAGGATGGCCATAATCATCACTTTTATCGTTTTGCATGTTTTCTGTGGGATATAGCATGTATATGATATGTACTATGTATTGTGGTGATTAGATATGTATATGTATATAAAACCAAATCCCTCATTAAATATTAAGTTTTAAATGCCTTCCAAATGCGACACACATGAAAAGCTTGATCGACCAAGTGTGGGCACGCCCTAGCGTGGTGCACCGTCTATCTCATGGAAGCGTGAAGGATGAATGTGTGGGTCTGCCCTACCAGGGTGCATATTCATCGTGTTGGATTTGGGTCGGACTTAACAAGGTGACCTAGATAGGATCTAGCACCTTGAGGCATGGAGATGATCATGGAAAGGAGTTGCATATGACATCTTATCAGGAGTTTCATATGATGCAATTGGCAAGAGTTGCCTACCTAAGAGATCTAAGTTGTGGGTGACAGCCCTAGCCGGTCCATGACTTAGAGGATTTTAGGATCGTGCCCACTAGAAGGTTGTATGCTACAATCTTCTGAATTGATGGTGAGGGCTATCAATTTGAAGTAAAATAGTGGGAGTGATAATTAATTAAATGCCTAATTATATCATCAACTTTTCAAATAAATCAAATAAGTCAAAAATGAGTTTTGGACTAAAATTGCATATTTTCCTTTTGTAGTACAAATGGCAACAAACAACAATCACTTTTCTTTGCGATCTGTCCTTGAAAAGGACAAGGTGAATGGGACAAACTTCCATGACTGGTATAGGACATTGAGAATTGTTCTCACTCAAGAGCGAAAGATCTATGTCCTGGATACTCCAATTCCAGAGGAACCTGCTCCTAATGCACCAAAGGTAGAAAGGGATGCTTACAAGAAGCATTTTGATGATACCATCGATGCAAAGTGCTTGATGGTGTGCTCTATGAACCATGAGTTGCAGAGACAACATGAGAACATGGGTGTCATTGAGATGATTCATCATCTCAGGAACATGTATGAAGATCAAGCACGGCAACAGAGATACGATGTCTCAAGGGCATTGTTCAAGTGTTTCATGATATAAGGAGATCTAGTTGGTCCTCACACACTCAAGATGATTTGGTATGTGGAGAACCTGACAAGATTGGGATTTCCACTAAGCCAAGAGTTGGCTACTGACGTGATACTGCAATCATTGCCAGAATCCTACAGTCAGTTTGTGATGAACTACAACATGAACAACTTTGATAGGCCACTTTCAGAGTAGTTCAGCATGTTGAGGACAACTGAGACACAGATGAAGAAGGACAAGCCTAAGTCTATGATGGTGATCATGAGCAAGAAAGGAAAGTCCAAGCACAAGGGAAAGGGCAAAGCTAAGAAAGGTTTTGATGCCAGCCAGGAGCCCAAGTCATCTTTAGCTCTCAAGGCCAAGGGAGGTGTGACCAAGAAAGGCAATTGCCACCATTGTCAAAATCTAGGACATTGGAAAAGGAATTGTCCTCTCTATCTGGAAGAACAAAATAAGAAGGAGGCGACAAACGTCTCTACTTAAAGGTGTCATGAAAGTAAACTTGTAACACTTTTGAGGTATATGATACCAAGATGTAAAGTGTAAAGCACTCAATAAATGGGCCAAGTGTTTTCATCATAGATAGGAGTACTTTAGTTTATTTTCATCCTAAAAGGCATGTAATACAATTATGAACTGCTATTTCATATTTTCCAATAGATAGAAACACTTTATTTTTGGCATATTGTATGATAATGATGGCAATTAATAAAGTTGATGTTTCAATCTCAAAGATATGATCTTTATGGAAATGCCTTGTTTATCGTGTGGTATTTGATATGCATAAGATAAAATGACACCTAAAGTTAAAGATAACTCAAACAATCAAATTAGCATCAATCATGAGAAATTCATTTCTAGTTTCCATGTGATGGATAAATCTAGACTCTTTTGGTTAGAGAACCAGTAAGAGACATGAATATCTTGGACATGATTAATCAATCTTCACTAAAGGTAGTGGGAGAATGATTATCCTATTAGGTATGATACATGTGATGTATTTACATACCTATTGGAACAAATGCTAATACTTCAAATGGTTTTTAGAGAAATATCAATATGAATATCTTGAAGTGTTCAAGATTATCATAGATGAAGTGCAAATTTGGTAGTGTTAATTTTTGATGAGATCAATGAATGAAATACTTGGACCAAATGTTTGAGATCCTTATGAGTGATTATGATAGTGTATCATAGTGAACTCATGATTAAGGCATGGTGATGTCTAAATCAAGAAGGAATCATACTCAAAGGAGGTAGAGAATGATTATCAAATAACTGAATTCTTCTTAATAAAAGAATACTCCACACTAATAAAGGACATTAAGAATCATACGGAGTTGTAAGTTCTTATATCCTTGACGGATACACCTCGTTTATCCATGTGATGAGTTGTTCATGTGATGAGTCAACTATCTAGATGAATATGAGGAACCGAATTTTGAGTTATGGTCTATGACCATTAGGTCCTAAATGACATCCATGTGAACCATAAGGTATGACCTTGATAGTAGCACCCATTGGATGAAATCCATAAGTGCAAATGAGTCTTAAGTGTTAAGACACATGGATAACATTTTGAGAAGGATGATGCTTGTTGATTGCAACTTAATGACTAAGACATTTGGCATATGGATACTAAAACCGCATTCCTATGAGGAATAAAACAAGGATGTGTACGTGACACAACCTATAAGGTTTATGAATCCACTAATGCAAATGAAGTCTATAAGTTACAATGGACTAATCAATGTGATTGATTGAGTACAAGCAACTCAGAATTGGATCTTTACTTTGATGATATAGTCAAAGGGTTTGACTGATATGTCAAAGATAAAGAAGGGATCTGTGATTTAGTGGGAGCGTGTTCACATTCCACATGTTGATGTGAAATGGAAATGTTCTAGAATGGAAATCCAAAAGTGGAAATTATCTTTAAGGAAGATAGAGATGTTTCCTATGTGATAGGAATAGAGATCTATAGAGATAGTTCTCGAAAAAGTCTTGACCTGAAAAGGGAAAAACATACATTGGCAATCTGTACTGAAGGGTTCAGTATGCACAGATTTAGTGGGAGAAAACCTATCCATGTTACATGGAGTTAGTATCCCAAATCCAAGTGTCCAATTCTTATGAAGAATGGGAACACTAAGAATAGATATGGATCTATCATGTATGTAATCATCCCATTATCTTGCATGTATCGACATGGCAAGAACAAAATGCATTCATCATCTTGTATGTAGGACATGGCAATATGATGTGCTCATCCAAAAAAACTCGTATGATGAGTGGATGTCTGTCTACTTCCAGTAAGGGTTACTGGAATACCATGAGAACTTGATAAGTACTTGGGAAGTACTAGTTCTATGGAGATATGGAGGAGTTCAATGTAAAGAGTTACATTGATGTGAACTTCCGAAAGGATAGAAAATTAATCGCAAAATATATATAGGATATATAAAAATGAAAGTTTGTTGATAATTGGAAGTGTTCCAATAAAAACATTTAAAAGGAAATGTTGAGTATCTATGTGTTAGAGAACAACAGTGGATACTATATGGATCTAGAAGTTCATGAGATGAACTTATAGATATTTTGCTCATTAATGACAAGTATGGAATCCTTGATCATGCAATGTGGCTAAAGGTTAGCAAAGGAATACTAGATCGCATATTATGACAACTCCATCTCAAACGTGTGACGTACAATGAAGAGATGAGAGACATGTAGTTGAAAATGGACTTTGGCAAGGTGTTTCCGTAACTCACTATATTCGCACTAGATCACAGTAACATGTGGGACATGTTTGAAGATCACTATGAATATGATTCAAGGTTGATTGGCTCACAGTGCAAGTGGGAGTCTGTTGGTATGTATGCCCTGAGAGCCAATCATGGGATGATTGGTGGGATACATTAAGATTGATTTGATAAACATCAAAGGCAAGCTTCCAATTCTTTCTCATTCAGTCATATGAGATAGTGATAGAATAGATTGAATGTCTAGAGAATGAAAGTACTCAATGATGTATGTTTTCAGGTTGAGGACCTGAATGATGAGATCATACAGATGCTAAGAGTTTGTACATTCTTATTATGTCCCTAGTCGGATGTCATTGTGGAAGGTAGATAGACAACAATGACACACAAGACTAGATTGTGGTGTTGGTTGATGACAGAATCTCATTAGTCATGATATAGAGATATCAAACCAAACACATAGGTACTTGTTAGAGAACAAATGTACCAGACAGACCCACCATGAGTTTGACACATGGAACCATGACATGGTAGTCACAGACAGTACTCACAGTGATGGTGGTGAGTGTGATTCTTTGACCTAAAATCACTAAACTCAACACATGTCGTTGGACACACTTTGACATCATCAAACGCAGTCCTGAAACATGGGTTGTTATAAAGGTGATGATTGGGTGGCTTTGATACATGGGGCTTTTGAGGGGTGAGTGATAGATATGGGATTTGTCCCTCCTGAGGGAGTTTGATATCCATGGCCACTTGATGAGTAGGATTGAGAAAGGCGTGCATGTATGTGTGAATCAGTATGTGATATTGATGTCATACATATCTCTTCCAATCTACTCTGAGATCAAGAAAGTGAATGAACATTGACAGGATGACTGTTCCATGCCTCAAGTTCATTCGGGATATCAGTGACAAAGGAATTATACATTCACTATAACACCATTCATGGATTGTAGGATTGAAAGTTGTTCTCCAACATTCTATTTCACTCGGGTAGCACTGATGTGTGACTAGGCACCGCTCTTTGCTTGTGAAGTCATAAGTGTTATGGACTTTCACTGCCAACGTGAAATGGACCTACAGGGTCACACACATAGGATTTAACCTGGAAGAGGAGTTTTGTCCACAAACAATGTTTAGATTGGTTACTAAAGGAGTTTAGTAATTCAATTAAACACTCAATTAATTGATAGCTCAATGTCATAATGTTCAAGGTGTTGGACATATTGATTGGAGTATCAGATTGATTGAAACTGCAATTGACTGATTCTGCACAATCTGCACTCCCAACCGATCGGCTCATGTGATGAACCGATCGACTGAGCATGGTGAACTGATCGGCTCAGGTGGTGAGTCGATCGGCTCATGGACATGGTGAAACGATTGCTTCAAGTGTTGAAACGATCAGTTCAACTGATGCAACTGAGCAAGTTGGGAAAGTAGGATTGGTGAGAAATTTCTTTTCATTTCACTTGCCCAATTTGATTGGAACAAGGATTGGAATTAGGTACTAATTAGAAACAAAAGAAGAAAAGTCAAACGGGAACTGACCAGGACCACAAACCGATCGGTTCTGAAGTGAACCGACCGTTTCATGGGTCCCAACTGATCATTTTAGGTGTCAACCGATCGGCTCAGGTCCCCAACCGACTGTTTCAAAAATGAAACGATCGGTTCAGGTTGTGCAGTTGGTTATTTTTGTGGAAAATCTCAAACCCTTCTACTCCTGCTTTAGTCCTGCATTGCCCATGATGGAGAACCCTGTCCCATGACCCTCCTATATATGTAGGGGTATTGGGGGCTTCTCAAAGTACAACAACAACTCAGTGCAACCAGTTGCTCTATAAAGTTGTCGTTCTCTCTAGTTTTGGTAACCAAGAGAGCCTAAGCAAGTGCTACCCGATAAAGGAGGCAAAACAAGGGAAACACAACTACAGAAAGTAACTGGTGGCAGGAGAGTGTGTCGGTGACTAGTACACCGAAAGGAGGGTGTGAATCCTTACAATTCCTTGTGGGGCAAGGAGATTGGAGTTCCAGGTGGTCTGTGTGGACTACTTCAGAGGCGGGAGATTTATACCACTCAGAGGACAGCTGTCAATCCCGACAGTCCCAGTGAGACCAGGATTCGTCAGTCCCGGTGCAACCAGGAGCTGCATAGACACCGTCCAAGACCAGAGGTGAAGACCATGCAAGCCGCGAGGTATTGTCGGCGAGCAAGCCTCGGGACAACGTATGATTCCACAAACCATCCTTTCCTATTGTATATACGTTGACACGTTTCCTTGTTTTGGGTTTGGGAGGAGAAATTTTTTATTTCCGCTGCCTTCTCTGCCTCCCCTAAAACCCAACACCTTGCTCGTAGAAGGAGGAGTAGACTATGGATGCATCGACGCGGGTCGCAATCTGATGAAGAAAGGTATTGCGGCCTTCCGAGGAGTTGAATAAGGTGTGCTGGAGTCTGACATCATTGTTGGATAGAGGTTGGAGAAGATAGCAGTCTATTGGGTGATGCTCGATCGTGGGTTGCAGAGGGTAGACGACCACGATTGGAGGGGATGAAGGTGTAGGTACAGTGCCACCGCGGGTCGCAGTTAGGGTAGGCTGCTGGTGTTGATTGCGATCCAATAGGAAGTGTGGGTGGGGATCACAGTTGGAGGAAAGGACCACGGCACAGTGTAGAAGAAACTGCAGACGCGGTTTAGTAGAGGGAATTTGCAGAGAGATTGTGGTCTGGTTAGGGTTAGAGGTGATGGTTGAGGTTGTAGTGAAAGTGATGTGACTGTAGAGGATGGGCCGTGGCCCAAAGTAAACTAAAGAAAGAATTATTCCAAGCACATCCCTGTATAGAGACACATAAATTCAATCAAAATAATGGATAAACCCATGAAACAGAGTAGATTCATATATGAGAAGGATTGGGAGTGAAAAGCGAGTATTCGTAGAAAAATTGTGCCAAACGTGGTGACTGAACCTAGATGAAGGTGCATTCATCAAAACACCTGAACTTAAACATTTCTTGTCCTCGAGTTACATAAGATATGAAATAGTCACCTAATGAATACTTTCAACTCTTGTAATTTCCTCATCTTCACATCACGATCATTTTTTTTGCTTTGTATGAATAAGTATCTCAACTTCTTGAGACCACCGAACACATCTTATAATATCATCATTCTTGAGTTTTTTTTCCAACATCACTTCCTCCCCACTTTCTCCATCATAAAGCATGTCTAAGAGTTTCGTAAGAGTCCAGAGATACCCATAGAACAACAAGTGTGCACTGATCTGACACTAGTGTTTTACAAGATAGGGGAGGCATTCATTGAACCTGTAGGTGGAAAAGGGAGTAAAGGGTGGTATGGAGGGAAGAAATAAATCTCTCATCTATTTGACTCGAGATTTTTATTATATGGTTGCAATTTCATTGGATGTAACTCTAAATATTTTTGTGTGAATCTCTCCTCTATTCGACTCGAGATTGCATTTTTTTGTGTGCACAATGGCATCTTTTCTTAGTGGTACGCCCCTATTACATAGAGGGGTATGGAAGAAGCAAAAAGAGAGAGAGGGTGTGCCATCCTAAACTTAGGGTTTGACACTATTTTTGGCTATTTTTGTTTCTTTTTGTTGAACAGAGTGGTAAGAAGATGGTAGAAGAAGCGTAGAAGAGAGTTCAAATCTGAATGCAACTTGATTTACAATTTTGTGCACTGAGTTGTTCTTCTTATCATACTCTGCTCAAATGATGACTTGATGAGGATCCGGTGGAGATTCCATGCTATTGTTTCACTAGACAATTAGGAAGAACAATGTGTTTGATCCCTCTCAGTTTGACAAATACTTGCCATTTTTTTTGGACCAGGTAAAATATTACTAAAACCAAAAGTATAGGGGACCTATACTGAACTTTACAAGGGGATTGACTACAAAAAAACCCTAGGGTAATTAACTACAAAAGCCCCACTACCTTTTCACAAGGAGGTCTAAACCTTTATATAGCATAGGTTCGACCTTATACACAAGAAAGAGTCTCTCTGTGAGAACATCAAAGCAATGGAACTTATCCAGCTCCCTACCACCATGCACTCTGTCATTTCTTTTCTGCCATATCAAGAAGGTCAAGGCTGATAACCCAAAACTCACAAAGTAGCCCAAAATAAGCTCCCTAGCCATCTTGGTCCTCAGCCAATCCAAAATCTCCAAGAGATTGGAGGAATAGGAGCCACCCCACCCACATTTTAGGATCATATGAGCCCACAAATACTTGGAAAACTCACACTCAAAAAAGAGGTGCCAGTGAGACTCATTGTCCTTCTTACACAATCTGCACACCGGGTCAACCATCAACCTCCAGCCCGTCAACCTATCAGAAGTAGGTAAGTGACCCAAAATGCATTTGTAGAGGTTGCAACTCCACTTGGGAGTCTGCACTTTGTTCCAAACAACTATGAACCACAGAACAGGAGGTTCGACCAGCCTCTGTTGTCCAGGTTTGGGAACCAAGCAACACCAAGTATTCTCAGATAGTTGGTTGTACTCGTACTTCACATCACTCCAAATCGTGATCATGTGTCTCCAAACCAGAGAATTACCTGCCACCGACAGCACACTAAGGGAAGAGGCGTATCTCGCCCTCATCCAAATCACCCAAGGTGTGTCAGGCCTCATAAGGAACCTATCGATCCAATGAACAGTCGCTCTGTCCGCCATGCTCTGAGGATCCAGCAGACCGAGACCGCCTTGTTCCCTCGTCCTATCCATAATGTACCAAGCAACGTTGTGGCCTCCCCCCCAAAGGAAGTTGTTCATTATACTTCTGGCCTTATCAATGATGAACCTGAGCAATTCAGCCAGTCTAGACCAGTAGTTTATCTTCGCCGCAAGCACAAATTTGATCAACACCAAGCGTCCATCAAGCGAGATATTATTTCCGGCCCATTTGTCCACCGTGCATCTAAGGTCATCAAGCATCGAGCTTTAGTGACTTTCTTTCCTTCTACCACCCGAGAGGGGTATTCCCAAGTATTTCGTGGGGAACATTCCAGTGGAGATACCAGCCACATTCCACAATCTCCCCCTCCGCAGATCATAGGACCAGGAAAGAAATATTTTGGACTTGATTTCACTAATGTACAAATCGGTCAATTTCCCAAAGTGGATTAGGATACTTTTCACCCTTCTGAGGTACTTAGCATGTCTGGCGGTGAACAGCAATACACCATTAGAAAATAGGATATGGGACGAGACAGGGACTCCACCGGTCTTGAACACCTTCAAATTCCTGCTATCTTGTTCCCTCTGGATACTTTGTGATAGGAACTCCATGGTAATGACAAAGAGAAAAGGTGATAGCAGATCACCCTGCCTTAGGCCATTTGATGCAGTAAATAGGCCATGCGGCACCCCATTGACAAGCATAGAGAAAGAAGTGGTTACAACGCATTGCCTCATCAAATTAATCCATCTGTCTGAGAACCCAAGCGCACCCATGATTCTCCACAGAGCAGACCAATTCACATGATCGTAGGCCTTCATAATGTCTAATTTGATGCAGGCCTTCCTCGTGGCCCTATTGGGGTTGAAATCCTCTAGGAAATCCTTGGCTAGCAAAGCACCCTCCGCCAAAGATATATGTGGCATCTGATTCACAAAAACAAGATTAACTAGATTAAACTAATGTAGAAGCGTTTCGTTAGCAGATCCATTACCAAAGATTAAAATCACTAAAAATTAAAACCTTTTATAAAAAGATCCATTACCAAAGATTCTTTAAACAAGAACCATAGTAGTATATTTACATACTGGTCCACATTGGACATTCCATGTACCATCAAACCAAAATCTCAAGCTGATTATAAAACACTATCTATTGACTCCTAGGACCTAAGAGTACAGAGACGACACATAGGACTTTATGTACAAAGCCTGACAACCAGTATCCCCACTTGGGATATTACTGTTGTCCCTGTTGTTGTTGTTGTTGCTCCTCCTCTGTTACAGATATTTTACTTCTTTGTCTACATCTACCTAAAAATGTAGAATCCTATGGGGGTGAGACAACATATTACAATTTCCCCAGCGAGAGATATAACTCTCTGTCATAACATTGTTATTGCAGTTTAATGAAAATAAACTAAGAAGTGGGATACTATAACTCAATAGAAGATAATCACTATACATTCTTATGCAAGTATTTTAGTTATAACTTGACAAAGTAGCATGTCTCTTATTTCATAAAGAATTAAAGAACATTCATAACATTTATATATTATGAACATGCTAAGCAAGATAATCATCAACCAGTGATTCTCGTATTTCAATCTTATACGCTACACGGCTAATTATATTTTACAAACATTCTTAAGCTCTTAGGAGATGAGGTATACCGCTCATACTCCAACCGATCACTGTGAAGTCAAAATCGGTACCATACAAAGTCAATGGAAGAGCCGGATTCCAATGACCTCACTTCCTCTTCGTCAGTGCAAGAGAAACTTGCAGGACATCATGTGTCTCTACTACATAGCTTGCCAGGGTATAGTGGCATCTCACTATAGAGTTACAACATCAACTACACTCTCTTCGCAATCGAGAGTTTAACTCCATCGATCCGGTATTAATATCATTGGGAGATTCGTGATACATCCATCCCAATCTCGAGAGATTAGTGATACATCCATCCGAAAAACATGAAGGATCTAGAGGTTTAATGTTTAGCTTCCATCAATTCCCTCATAAGGACGTAAGGATATTTTTGCCCATCAACCCCCACATATTCAAAACATGCAAACTCCAGGAGATCTTGTAAGTAAACTTGTTTCACCATCACCTGCTTCTGACGATGATGGATCTATGGTCAGAGCACTACATGAATAGCTTTCACTTGATTAATTAAGTACATTATCATATTATTTTAGCATCACTCAAGTTTGCAAACATAACTTATTAAGACAAATGCTATAAAGAAACATGTACTGTTTATATCAAATACTTTTCAGTTTCTAAAAGACATTGGGATCTCAGTCCCTCACATAAACATATAGTTTTGGGTATTCAAACCCTCAGCTCGTAACTAAGCATTGTTACCACTATTTTAGGTAATCTTCACCTTCAGATCATCAAACCAAGGTAAACATGACACTTATTACACAAGCATCTCTTCTGGCACTTGAGGCCCATTAACTCTCTTGTCACCTCTTACTAGGCAACAAGGCATATTATGGCACACAAGGCCCAATAAATTAATTTCAATAAATAGAACATCATAGCTCATACCTGGCTATGTTCATCATCTCATGATACCTGCATGGTTAGTACAAATGGTAGCATATATATCAATCATATCTCAATTCCATGCCAAACAAGGGTAATATTACTATTCCCATACCAGGATTAGGGTTTCCCATTGATTAGCAATCAGGGTTACTTATCCCCCTTTATTCAATTGGGACCAATGGTTCATCATTTCATTGTCCAAGATTAGGATTTCATACCACTTCACCCTATTTTAGAAATTAGGGTTTACTATTCACATCACATCACCCTAGATTAGGGTTTATATTCAAGAACCCACAATTAGGGTTTACTATTCATCCCAATTAGGGTTTTATATCCAAAAACCTTGAATTAGGGTTACTCATATCATTGCCCTAAATTTATACCACATCATCTTCCTAGATTACGGTTTCACTCAGAATTGCCCTAATTTAGGGTTTGAATTCATCAATTAACTCAATTAGGGTTTCATGATCTCTTTACCAAGGATCATACCCTAATTGTACATCACCTTCATTGAATGTGTTAGGCTTGATTGCTACATGATTATCTTACATGTATAATTCTCTCTCTTTCATCCTCTTCTAGGATGTCTAGAAGATTTGATCAATTGATCCTTCAATAACATGAGTATTCACATGATTTGACCAATTGAATCTTCAATTATATAAGATATTCAAAAGGATTAGTCATGTTGGACCTCAAACGGTCTTACCTACTTAGACCTCAAATGGTCTTGGGTTCTCAAGGGTCAAACGGTTTGAAACTGTTTGGGCACCTTGCCCTTGAAACCATTTAAGTAATCATTGCTTTGAAACCAAATGAGCTAACAAGTGTTGAAACCGCATGATCTTGGGTCTCCAAATGGTTTGGGATCATTTGTTCCCAAACGGTCTTGAGACCGTTTGGTCCAAACCATCTCAAAACCGCATGGACCAAAAAGTCATTTCAACACCTACACGATCCATGGTTTCACTGGATGAACCGATTATAAATTAAGTTATTGCTTTCCTTATTACTTGAACTATTGAATCAACCTTCAATTAGACCATCAATTAGGGTTTTGAACCTAATTGATCTAGGATTTCCATTCCAGGAACCTTCACTTAGGGCTTTGAATCGAATAGCCATCAATGCTCAACACTGTGGAATTGATTCCATTGCAACTAATGAATTATCATCAAATTTTTGATATGACCAGACCCCAAACGGTCTTGAGGTCATTTGGATGAACTCCAAATGGTCTTGAGACCGTTTGCCTCATCCTATTCTTGGATTTTGCAAAATTCCATTAGGGTTTAGATCATTAGATTGATCATCAAATCAGCACTTTATTGCATTTCAATTTGGTAACTTTGGACTTCAATTACTCATCCATACTTAACACTAGACCTCCAAACAGTCCTGGGTGACCCCCAAACGGTCTTGAGACCGTTTTGGTGACCTCCAAATGGTATTGATACCGTTTGGGCTCAATCACCCAAAAATCTAAATTAACCAAATTGAATTTCTGCACTTATTCCAGTTAGTGTTTTCCAATTGATTAATCCTCAACTGATGAACCCTTTGGAATTAATCCATAAACTTTTGTGAGTCATCAACCATAATCATTAGCATCAACTTTCCCAAACGGTCAACCATGGTCAACTCTCCCAAATGGTTTGAAACCATTTAGTTTCAAACGGTTTGATGAAATCGTTTGCTTTCAAACGGTTTGGTTGAAACCGAATGAGCAACTTATTGAAACCGAATGAAGTGCAATTTCTTTGGAGAAATGTGTCTAAGATGATGTCATAATCATCTACCTTCGTCCCTGAAGATATTAGTACTTCTGATTTCTTGGAATTACCAATTTCAACCAACAATTAATCAAAAAGATGAAGGAATCAACGAAATTGCAAGATTGATAGTTGAATAACAATGTAAAGGGGTTTAAGTTATATAACCCACCTTCAATTGAGCTTCAAAGCTTGGAGCTTCACGTCAACAATGGTGGGAGAAGCGTTTCCACACCACAAGGATCGTTCCACAAGCTTTTGAATGAAAAGGGATAGAAGTAAAGATGGGATCGAGATATGAAGAAATCATGCATTGATTTATGATTTCCACCATGAAATCGAGATGAATGAAGGTCAATAAGCTTACCAACAGGTTTAGGGTCATATTACTGCTGTCCTAAGCTCCCTTGAACGTTTTTGCAAGCAAAGGAAAGAAATGGATCCGAAAAAGTCCTTGGTTTGAGTGGTAAAAGGTATTTTATAAGAAAATCAATGAGAGAGAAAATCCTTTATAAAAGTCCTTTAATTCCAAAAATTGTGCCACATATTCCTCCTAAATTCCGTGCATGCAAAGCTATCTTCATTATCTCCAAACTCCCTTCCATTATCCAAAAATTAATGGAAAAGAAATTAAGCACCTTAATTATATTATATTAATATCCCATTTTTAGTGGGTATTACTTTCCATTAACTTAATGTGAGTTGTTCTCCACTCAAGTTCGATCTTTTCGTGGCCTATACAAGGAACAAAGGTGTTCACACTTGAACAAATCCAACCATCTCGTTTTTGGTTGAAGGTCCTTCAATTATTTTATTTCATTTTGCATTAAATTGAATTATGTTTTTTTTGGGAGCCCTAGAGCTTATCATCTATTCATCATGTGCTCTAGTACAAGCTAAAAAGCACAAAGATTTACATCTAGTTCATACTCTATCCAAGACGGCTTAGTACATAAAGAAGAAAAGGAAGTGCGACTAGATAAAGTTGTTTTTGCAATTTTGTCAGCTGCCTTATTGAGGTCCCTAGGGACATACATGACCATTAAAAGGTCAAGGCAAGCTTTGTTGACAAGGAATTTCCTCCAAAGATTTTGGAGATTCGGTGAGTTGCAATCTGTCTGGCTGGCTAGCTTCACCGAAGTGCTAGAGTCAGTAAGAATGATGGCCGTCCTGATATTGCTTTGGGCACATATATCGGCTGCAGTGACCACAGCCATGAACTCAGCTTGAAGAGGTGAGGTGGTATGCACAGGAACACCTTCAAGTCTATAGAAGTTACCATTGTTGTTAAAAGCATGGATGCCTATGCCAGCTTCCCCAGTTTGGGCTTGATAAGCTGCATCAATGAAGATAGTAAGATCAACTCCAGGTGGTTTACTGAAAGCTTCTTTTGTAGCCGGCTGGACCACCTTGCTCACCTCCATGACATGAATGATGGTCCTTGTGCGTTCTTGGATGAATCTTCTTTGGACTTGTGCATTTGGGATTTTTCGTTCATGGATGAAGGAGTTCATGGACTTCCAAAGATGCCAACAAGCCACAAGGTGAAGAAGCACATCACTGTGATCTACCTGGGGCGGAGAAACAATCCATCTGATCCATTCTATTTCAGATAGATGGAACGATGCAGCTGGAACTTGGAGGGCCTTCCAGGTTTCATTGTTGTGAGGGCAATCACGCAGATAGTGAATAATGGTGTCTTCATTGTTGTTGCAGACTGGGCAGACAGTGTCCACATCCAGGTGTCTTCTCTTTTTCTCTATGTTGGTGAGAAGAGCCTTGTGTTGGAGAAGCCAGGCGAAGGTTTTGAGTTTCTCCGGCGCCTTCATCTTCCAGATGGTCGTCCAGGTTCCATAGTTGATTCTCCCAAGGTGAGCTTCCTCTTTAATCCAGCTATAAGAAGCCTTTGTTGTGAGATTTCCATGGGAGTTGTGTGGTCAAACCCAACAATCCGGTTTAGGGTGGATTGAGGGAGGGGGAATGTAGTGGATAGTAAGTTGGGCCTCTGGGGCATAAAGGCATTGATGAACGAGGTGTCCCATTCACCTCCATCCATACGCATTGACTTGATCTCCATATCTTTGAGCTCATGTGGGATGGGCCAGTTGGGGGTGATGTCAATCACTGACTTGCCATTAATCCATTTGTCAGACCAAACATTCGTTCCTTCACCATCATTGATTGATTTGTAGCAGGCAGAAGACACATCAGTTAGATTACGCTTGATGAAGCTCCAGGCGGACGAGCATGGCTTATTAAGTGTCCGAGTGCCTCACATGTATTTCTCCCTCATAATTCGGACCCAAGGGGCCTGATGGTTATTCAAGAAGCTCCACACATTCTTAAGCATGAGTGCCCTATTCTGATCATGAGCATTCTTTATGCCTAGACCGCCATTGTACTTTGGTTCAGTAACCTTCTTCCAGGAAACTAAGGAGAGTTTCTTTGGTTCCCGCCCACCTGACCAGATGAAATTTTTGATATGTTTGTTGATATCGTCGCACAAGGATGGAGAAAGTCTGACGGACTGCATTGTGTAAGACGGAATGGGCACCCCCAGATATCTGCCCAGGTCTCTTGTGCTTTGGATTCCAATGGCTTGACAGAAACTGCGCTCCTCACTGCGTGTGGTATTGACAGAGAAGAAACATTTGGATTTCTCTTTAGAGAGAATCTGTCCAGAGACTAAGCTGAAGGTGTTGAGGACCTCGAGAATGTTATGAGCCTGGCCTTGGCTTGCTTCAGCCATTAGAAGACTTTCATCTGCGAAGAGGACATGAGAGAGAGGGGTACCTTGCCTTGTAAGCCTAATCAGCTTCCATTTGTTCTAAGACACTGCATCGTTAATAGCCTGTGAGAGCCTCTCCATACAGAGAATGAAAACATAAGGACTAAGGGGGTCCCCTTGACGAATGCCCCTTGTTGTTTTGAATGCAGGTAAGGGGGTGCCTTCCCAGAGGATTGAAGTGCTGCCCGAGGTGATGATGTCCATTATAAGGGACACGGTGATATGAGGAAGGCCCGTTCTGTTGAGAGTATCTTTAATAAAATTTCAGTTCATTCTGTCGAAAGCTTTGGACAGATCAAGCTTAATCGCCACCCATTTCTTACCTGAATGTTTCTGTTTCATAGAGTGAATAACTTCCTGCACAAGTAAAATGTTGTCGCTTATATTTCTTCCAGGAATGAAACTAGATTGGTTTTCAACAATCCAATATGGGAGGTGTGGTTTTATGCGTTCTACAAGAACTTTGGACAGGAGCTTGAAGCATGAGTTGTTGAGGGAGATCGGACGAAGGTCCGAGCAGCTTTGTGGTTGTTTCATTTTTGGAATCAGAATCATGTGGGAATCTACAAGGTTGGCATCCACACGACCACAGTTGAAAGCTTTCTGCGCCATTATCACAACTGAATGACCTACTGTGGTCCATTGATTTTGTAAAAAAATTGTGTATACTCCATCAGGGCTTGGAGCTTTAGACGGTCCCATGAGGAAGACATTTCTCTGAATTTCATCATGGCCTGGCATTCTCGCAATGAAGTTGCGGGCCTGGGGGGTTAGAAGCGTGAAGGGGCCGGGGTAGTTCAAAATAGCCAGGGGATCAGTGACTGTCGTCGCTGGTTGGGCCATGAGGTTCTGGAAATGGCTCAGGACCAGGGCTTGTAAAGCATCTTGGCTCTCCACCCACTCGCCATCATCCTTGTGTAGCCGGCTAAGTTTAACAATGTGACGGCGAGCCTTGACATAGGAATGGTAGAAGTTGGTGTTGCCATCGCCACACTTAAGCCATTGAATATGCACCTTTTGCTTCCAGTCCAAATCTTCCTCAAGGAGAATTTTAGAATGCTGCTCTTGCAGATTGATGGACATAAGATTGTTAGTAATACTAGGATTGAGGCTATCAGTTACCTGACAAATGTCTATTTTGGAGACGATGAATTTCTTCAAATTCAGCTTTTCCTCACGCTTCTTCTTTTCCCATTTAAGGATGACAGACTTGAAGGGAGGGAGGGCCTCTAAATAACTTTTGGAGTTGTCCCATTGTGGCATGATAGTCTGGTTGAAGTCTTCAGTAAGTTTCCAGCTTGCCTTGGTTTTGAAAACCGCCTATTTACCTGCAGCTTGTATGGAGCTTGATAAGAGAATCAGGTTGTGGTCTGAGTGTAGCCTGGGGAGAACACTGCAGTTGAACCCACCCTCAACCTGGAGCCAAGAGTCATTGGCAATGACTCTGTCAAGTTTCTCGAGCAAATGTTGCCTCTTGAAGGTGAAGAATTGTCTAGCCATGCGAACCTCATCCAAGCCACTACCCCAGAGTAGGGCATGGAACATGCGGTTGTTCGTGCGATCAAAGTGTTTACCACCTCGTTTTTCTGAAACATCAAGCATAGTATTGAAATCACCCAGCACCACCCAAGTAGTGGAGATGTGCTGTGAGATTTTAGTGAGCCTTGTCCATAGGTACTTCCTCTTCGACGGACTGGGGCTTCCACAGACAAAGGTGACAAACCATGAATGGTTTACTCTACAATGTATGAATTGTTGATGGTTGCTTATAACTTCCAGATGGCATTTAGCTTCATCCCACAGGACCCATATTCCACCTAAGAATCCAAGGGCCTCTACGCGGTGTGGAGAGGTAAAACCTAACTTCTGAATAACGTTACTCGCAGAGGTCCACTGCACCTTGTTTCAATAAGAGCTAGGATGTGAAGCTTATACTTCACCTTATATTCACGAACGAGTCTGATTTTATCTTTGGAGCACGCTCCTTGAATATTCCAGCAGATAATATTCATAAAGAAAAAGAGGGTGATGGAGTTACTGAATTACAAAGAGGAGGCCCTTTCCATGGCCGTCCCCATCAGTAGCAGTGCTTCCGGCATCACCGGCTTCATCCTGAGGACTCAAGGTCACGGTATCCATGTCTTGGACCTCATTTGTAAAAGTAAGTTGTTTTTTAGGACCCGAATGTCCTGACTGGATGATAGATTGTGCTATTCTGCCTTTCTTACGCTCTCGGCCAGGGCTCACCACCACGTTCTGGTAGACGACCCTCCTATTCCTGAGCATAACACCAGTGTTGCATTGGCCGGTGTTACCCCAAGAAAACTTGTCCGGAGGGGGAAGTAGGTTCACTTGGTCCAGCGTGCTTCCAAAGCAGAAGGCTTCTCCAGTGTTAGGTTCAAGATTCATGCCCTCAGACATCTGATCATCCACCAGGATGACCGCAGTGTCCGCTGTGCTGGCTCCCTGCACCTTGTCACTAACATTGGGTTGCTATCTTTGTTTTGGCGGCAATTTCGCTTGCCCTTTCTTCTTATTCTTTCTGCTAACAACAGTTTCCCAGTTAGAAGTATCCCCACCATCTGCCGTGGTGATCTGATCCGCGCAGGCATGATCATTATGGGTTACTTTGTCTCCTTGATTCTCAATTCTCGGTGCCTCCTTGTTGGGTTCCTGTTCTTGTCTTGGGCCATTCTGTTTTGGTGGACGACGTCGTGCAGGCTTCGGGGCGTGTATCGCCTCCGTGTACGTGCATGGGGCCAGCTGTGTCGATGTTGAAGCTTCACCAGGGACGAAGGGCAATGCATGGTTGCATTCCTTGTCTGAATGACCGATTTTGCCGCACTTCATACAGACAGATGGTAGATTCTCATACTCCAGACGGTATTGTTCCCCGTTAAGTAAGATCATCGGCAGGAGCGGCTTCATGGTGTCAACTTCAACGGCAATACGGGAGAACTTGCCGTGATCACCCGTTGTTGTTGTTTCGTCGATCTTAATCATTCTTCTGACTAGGTTACCAATGACAGAAAGGACGTGATTTTGATAGAGGAAGATGGGAAGGTCTTTCACTCGCAACCACACAACCAGTCTGCATGGGATTGGGTTTGATGGCCGAAAGTCTGCAGACCATGACTGCACTGAGAGGTAGTTGCCGAAGACGGTCCAGGGGCCTCCGGTCATAGCCTTGATGAAGTTCACTTTGTTAGATAGTTGAATAATGTAGTAACCCATCTCAAGGTTGATTGCTCAGAAGGAATCTGACGGCGACCATAATAGTGAGAGACAGTTAACCAGGGTTTGGAAGCCAATGTTCCCATCGATGAGTTTGACGATGACTGCATACCGCCATGGTTCCAGCAGTGGCGGGAGCGACTCCGGGTTGATTGTTAGGGCAGGGAGGGCTCCTGAGAAATCCACCTTGATATATTTTGTGGTGAGTGTGTCCAGGGATACAGTCTTGAGAATATTCGACGCTTTGCGCCCTACCATTGCTTCCTTATAGGACCGGTCACCTTGTTGAGCATTACCATCGCTACCTTGGTCTTTCTCTGCTTGGCTTCCACTGATGACAGTGCCAGTGGGGTCGTGCGGTGTCATTCTCATGCTCAAGGGGATGGGAATGCACCCATCGCCTCCTCTTCCTCCACTTCTTCCCCCTCGGCCACAGCCGCCGCCGCTGCCAAACCCTAGACGGCCCTCCATGTGTGAGACTTAATTTGAATTATGTTTTCAATTGTGCTTAAATCTTGATTATTTTAATATCAAGATTCTCTCTCCTCCAACGTAGCTCAAATGAGATTCCCCTCTCATTTTCTTGTCTCTAAAAGATTCCAATAATATTAAGGACCTTATTGAAGTGGTAAATTGCATATTGATCCCTGGGTTTTGGGAAAATTACACGTTACACTAAAACTAGGTTTTAATGCACAAACATTGCTTTATCAGCTCTTTCTTGGTACCTAGGCTTTCACTAGACTTACCTCAGCATCATCTTCATTCCCATGATGCTTCAACACATGAGGAACATATTATCATGCATAATTTGCAATTTAACCCCTCAACTGGTGTAATTTGCACTTTACTCCAAAGTAAGTAAAACATTACTTTCAACATTATTCAAAATGGACTAAATTTGAAATATAAGTTCCTCTTGAGCCTTAAATACTTTTCAAACGATAATATCAAGCATATAATTATCTTTCTTAAACAAAACACCTAGGGTTAAAGCATAACCCATGTCAGGGATGTTACAATCTATCTTTGATGAAAGCAAGTTGTTCAGGGGAGATAATCACAGGCATCACCCTCTTCAACCTACTCGCCAACAACTTGGCCAAGACTTTGTATAACTCCGTACAACAAGAAATAGGTCTGTAATCTGACATAGAAGCCAGCTTGCTAACCTTAGGTATGAGCCTTATGAAGGCATGATTTACTTTCCTAACCATGGAGCCCCCACCATAAGCCACCTCACCGCACAACCCATATCCTCCTCAATGATGTCCCAACAAGCTTGGAAGAACTTCCCATTAAACCCGTCGGGTCCAGGAGCTTTGGCCGCCCCAATAGTAAATACAACCTCTTTGATTTCTTTATCGAACACTGGTATGCATAACTCCCTATTCATATCCTCCATCACCCCTTTCCTTAGCATCGCTTCCCCGCTACTGGTCCCCTATTTGTTGTATAATTGATCGAAGTAGTGGACCGCCTCCTGGGCCACATCATCAGCCCCTCTCAACACCAACCCATCCTCCTTCATCAATCCATGAATGCAATCACGCATGTGGTTCTTCTTAGTAGCATTGTGATATTTTTTGTGTTGCGATCACTGATAACACCAATTTTGGTGACATTTTTGCCCTGTTTTCTGTTATCAAAATTGCCCTTTTTTCTATTTTCCTCTATTTTATAAGCACTTTTGTAATAATTGGCCAAATTAATGCTCTTAATCCAATATTTCCATCCTTTGCAGAGTTTTTCCTCTTTTGGTACAATAAGGCCGTCCCGACCCACAAATAAGTCCAAGTCTGTTTCGGCCACCCTGACGCCCGATACAACCTCTACCCGACAGGGTGGAGTGACACAATGAAGCATGACAAAGGGATGTCGCACAAGAAGAAACTGACGGACGACACGTCTTCTACCCGATAGGGAGACAAACTCGCCTCAAAAACCCAAGCTTGTCGGGCGACACAGCCACCCACCGGCAGGCTTGCCGCCCGTCACGTGACTGATAGTCGACATCCCTGTGCTGAGCGATACCAGTATCAGCCATCCACTGACCCGCGAATAAGGAGGACACGTGGCGCTTTGAGCACCATAACTTCCCCAACCACTTCCTATAAATAGCAGCTACAGGAAGCTGAAAAGACAGTTCGGACAGTTGGGGACTTTGAGCGATCTTCAGAGGAACCTGCGAGAGCAAGTGTATCGCGCCCCATTGCTAGTGTCAGGCGACACTAGGTGAGCTCTTCCTCATCCCGAGAGGGAGGGGGTGGTTCACTTAGGACTGTCCTAGGCGACATTGCGGGTCGATATCGGCCAACGTAGATGAGCGACACAAGTGCCCGGCAGTAGAACGTGTCGCTCCGTGCCCGACACGATATCGAACCCGATACGCTCCGCCCGTCATGCGTACCGCCCGAGAGGGTGTGCCGCCTGACTTGAGCGTATCGGCCAGGGTCCTTGAGTGGTATAGTCGGCAGTCGTAGTGTGCCGCCTGAGAGGGTGTGCCGCCCGACACTGCCGTATTGGGCTAGGCCCCTGACCGGTATCGGGCTAGAGAGCCGCAGTAGCCTGTCGTCCTTCTACATAAAGAAGGTGACACATATCTTTAATTCTATTATTTAATTCTTTATTTTACACAATGTATCAAGACCTTTAATGTTTATGGAAATAGAAAAGTTTATTTACTTGTTGCTCTATGCTTGGTACATATGTTGGATGACTGCTATGTTTGATATCTGAACTCTAGCTTGCATGTTTGGATCGCGTTTTGCCTAGCTACCCAATCATGTTTTCCCATCACAACAACTTCGAGAGTCGTGTTGTGGCTCTAGTGTTTGGTCCGATTCTGGAGTATGAGAGATCCTGGAACAGAGTTGCTTCAGTAACATTCCACTCCAACTTAAGTCCAGCAACCTCGAGAGAGGTGTTGATGCTTGGTTAGAGGTACTCACTCTGAGAGGAGTACAGGATGTTACTGTTGCCACTTGTTTTACTGAAGTCTTATACTTCGTACCTTGCTCTAGCTCTAGTTTTATCTTCATGTTTCTGTTGCATGAAAATCCCTAAAAACTGCTAAATGCTAAAACCTTAAATCTTTCTTGTAGCTCCAGTTGGAGATAGTTTTCTTTGTTTTATTTGTGACACCTTGTTTTTTCCCTTTTGGGAATTTATCATCTTTTATACCTATCGGAGTGTAGCGTGTGGATTCTGGATTCTCAACACTACCACCCTTGTCCCTGTGTTCGACCCCGTATGTCTACTTCAACCCCGTAAACAAAGTTGCGGGGGGTCTAGAAGGATTAGAGTTTATAAATGTAAAAGCTCGACTACCTCAAATCCGCCTCCACTTTCAGACGCGCGATTTAGGCCGGTCAACTTTTTGGCGGCGTCGTCGGGGAAAAGGAAAAAGCGGTAATGTAGACAAATCCGAATCCACTAACTACACTCCCATTTATCAAGCTTAGAAATGAGCTTGACAACACTCTTTTTCTTTCTTTTTCATTATTATTCTTTGCCTAAAAATAATAATGTAATTTTCTAAACTTGATTTTTCGTGCCATTTTCAGGATCTCTGAAGAACAGTGATCTGTTCCACCAAGCTCCTACATCATTCAAGAATCTTCTACAACAGCTCGGATGGGAACAAAAACCATCCAGTGCCATGTACATCAGAACCTTTGTCATCCGTCGAACGTTTGGTCTGAAAATACTACGACGAGGTGTCAAAGATGATCCAACCATTCCTAGACATACAAGGAGGCAAGTGGCACAAACTCCAGTTCTGCCACCGTAGTCTGCAACAACTTCCCCTATCCAACGACTGCGGCATCTACGTTCTGGAATGGATAGCGAATAAAGAAACGCATGACTAGCTCCACCACCTCGTATATCACAGCAGAATGGGAGATTGTGTGTGGGAACTTCTGTCTGACGCAGGCGCAACCTCACTGGAATAAACATTACCTCACCTTATATACTTCACAACTCTGGGACAGAGTGTGGAGTAAGTTTGGGGGGGTACCATGTACCAGTGAGGGAGGTACAAACTTTTTTGAAAATTTTTAACTCAATTTTCTCATTCTTTTGTCCCAAATTCGTTCCGAATTCGTTATTCGTTTGTTCTTTTGTGTACATATAGATGTTCATACCAAAATTTTGAAAAACCTTTTGTTTATATCAGTCCCATACATATGTACAAGGCTGTTATAATAGTAAAAATCTATTGCGACTTCTTGCAAAGTTTGTTTTCTATGTGCTTAACGAGATACAAGTTTTGTTATATCTTTTTGATAATGCTGCCTCAAACAAACAAAAGATTACACTTTTCATTGCCAAAAATTTCGAAAAATATAATAATCTCGCAAACAGCTAAGAGACGAGTATGAAGAAAGAAACAGCTACCCAAACAGCAAGAAATCTCTTTGTTTTCCCTTACCCAACGAAAATCCCAAAAAGAGAAAGAAGCCTTATGAGTGTGAATAAAAGCATAAGAGTTGTTCCCAATAAAAGAAATATATATATATATATATATATATATATATATATATACACTCGTTTTCCAAAAGTACCCATCTTTAGGCATGGTAGATCTGGGGCAGTGGTACGTAGGATGTGAAATCACTGCTCTAAAGCCAACTGGCTTGGACTGCAAGGACCACTTGCCCACTAATGGACCCTTACCTGGATGGACTGATGGGAAATGAGAAAAACCCCAAAAAGCCTTAAGCCTACCCTTTACACAACTGTCTGCCCCAAAAATAAAGCTGTTTGGTGTGTAAGCTAACTTCGAAATCATACAACAAGTCTCGCCGAAGCTGTAGAGAAGAATTTTACTTAAATAAATAAGGAAGGAAATGCAAGGTCTTTTGATTTTAATGAGACAGCATTATCCTTAAGGCATAGCGATTCTTGTTTCACCTTTTGAACTGAAAACTGCGCCAAGCAAGAAGAAGCATTACTAAATAAAGCTTAAATATTGATTGAGGACAATCAAAACGCTAAGTTTAGGGGAGTTGATAACACCAATTTTGGTGACATTTTTGCCTTGTTTTCTGTTATTAAAACTGCCCTTTTCTGCTATTTTCCTCTCTTTTATAAGTACTTTTACAATAATTGGCCAAAGCAATGCTATTAATCCAATATTTTCATCCTTTCCAGAGTTTTTCCTCTTTTGGTGCAATAAGGCCGTCCCAGCCCACAAATAAGTTCAAGTCTGTTTTGGCCTCCCTGATGCCCGATACAACCTCTGCCCGATAGGGTGGAGCGACACAATGACGCACGACAAAGGGATGCCACGCAAGAAGAAACTGACGGACGACACATCTTCTACCCGACAGGGAGCCAAACTCGCCTCGACAACCCAAGCTTGTCGGGCGACACAGCCACCCACCGGCAGGCGTGCCGCCCGTCACGTGACCGATAGCCGACATCCCTGCGCCGAGTGATACCAGTATCGGACATCCACCGACCCGCGAATAAGGAGTACACGTGGCACTTCGAGCACCATAACTTCCCCAACCGCTACCTATAAATAGCAGTTGTAGGAAGCCAAAAAGATAGTTTGGACAGTTGGGGACTTTGAGCGATCTTCAGAGGAAACTGCGAGAGCAAGTGTATCGCGCCCCAGTGCTCGTGCCGGGCAACACTAGGTGAGCTCTTCCTCATCCTGAGAGGGAGGGGATGGTTCACTTAGGACTGTCCCGGGTGACACTGTGGGCCGATATCGGCCAACGTAGATGAGCGACACAAGTGCCTGGTAGTAGAATGTGTCGCTCCGTGCCCAACACGATATCGAACCTGATACGCTCCGCCCGTCATGCGTACCGCCCGAGAGGGTGTGCCGCTCGACTTGAGCATATCGGCCAAGGTCCTTGAGCGGTATAGTCGGTCTTCGTAGTGTGCCGCCCGAGAGGGTGTGCCGCCCGACACTGCCGTATCAGGCTAGGCCCCTGACCGGTATTGGGCTGGAGAGTTGCAGTAGCCTGTCGTCCTTCTACATCAAGAAGGCGACACATATCTTTAATTTTGTTATTTAATTCTTTATTTTACGCAATGTATCAAGACCTTTAATGTTTATGGAAATAGAAAAGTTTAATTAGTTGTTTCTCTATGCTTGGTACATATGTTGGATGACTGCTATGTTTGATATCTGAACTCTAGCTTGCATGTTTGGATCGCGTTTCACCTAGCTACCAAATCGTGTTTTCCCGTCGCAACAACTTCGAGAGTCGTGTTGTGGCTCTAGTGTTTGGTCTGATTCTAGAGTACGAGAGTGCCTGGAATGGAGTTGCTTCAGTAACATTCCACTCCAACTTAAGTCCAGCAACCTCGAGAGGGGTGTTGATGCTTGGTTAGAGGTACTCACTCTGAGAGGAGGAGTGCAGGATGTTACTGCTGCCGCTTGTTTTATTGAAGTCTTATCCTTCGTACCTTTCTCTAGCTCTAGTTTTATCTTCCTATTTTTGTTGCATGAAAATCCCTAAAAACTGCTAAATGCTAAAACCTTAAATCTTTCTTATAGCTCTAGTTGGAGATAGTTTTCTTTGTTTTACTTGTGACATCTTGTTGTTTCCCTTTTGGGAATTTATCATCTTTTATATCTATCAGAGTGTAGCGTGTCGATTCTGGATTCTCAACACTACCACCCTTGTCCCTGTGTTCGACCCTGTATGTCTAGTTTGACCCCGTAAACAAAGTTGCGGGGGCCTAGAAGGATTCGGGTTTATAAATGTAAAAGCTCGACTACCTCAAATCTGCCTCCACTTTCAGATGCGCGATTTAGACCGGTCAATCACCATCATTAATCCACTAGATCCTGCTTCTCTACCAATGGTACATTTCCTCTACTTTCTCAAGTTGGAGCAATCTTTTAGCTTTACTTTCCTCCATTTTCATCCTGGAAGGATCATTGGGGTGAGATCTAAGGTCCTCTGCAGCCACCTGGTACTCGACAGACACCTTTTTTACCAAGACATGGAGGTTGGAACACTCACCTACCCACTCTTTCAGGGCAGCCTTGGTCCTTCTCAGCTTCTCCGACACCCTGAACAAAGGATTACCAACCACCCTCTCTGCCCAAGTGTGAGCCATCACCTCCTTGAACCATGGCCACTACACCCAGAAGTTTAGGAACCTAAATGGTCTATTCTTCATGTGAGTGATCGCCAGAGGAATATTGAGCCAGGCATGGTGACTGTTGGGGTGCCCACTGAGGATCACCTTCGCCACCGGAAACTTATCCAACCATGCATCGTTCACCAAGACTCTATCCATATTACTCGAAATCCTATGTTCAGGACTTCTTTTATTGTGCCAAGTAATGATACCCCCAACCATATTCAATTTCACCAGGATGGCTGCATCCACCATGTCGTTGAACCTCCCTAAGATTGAGTCAGGTATAGGTTTGCGCCCCACCTTTTCCCCCACTTTACATATGTTGTTAAAGTCACCCACCACTAGATGAGGGATCTGTTGTTGGGTTGAGGTGATGATATCCTCCCAGCATCTTCTTCTTCTGCCTTCGTCATTGTGCCCATAAACGGTGGTGATCACACAGTGGAAGCCACCAACATTGATGCAACTCAGAACCATCAACTAATCAGTAGCATGAATCACCTAGATATCTCAAATGTTCATGTCCCACCCAACAGCGATGCAGCCAGCTTCAACCTGCTCCATATTGGACTCCACACCCCAATCCATAGGGAAGGCACCAGAGAGGCTATCCCTATTAATCCTTTTCACCTTAGTCTCCACAATGATCGCCAAAGTAGCCTGGCTAGCCCCAATCACCTTCCTCTCCCTTCTTTGCTTTCGAGGCCTGGAGGCCCCCCTCACATTCCATGTGAGGACTGACATATTAACCTCCTTTGCGACCCCCTCTTCCGGAGGAGTTCACTCTCGTCGACGTACGCCTTCCACTCACACTAGAAGAAAGGGATATATATGTCTTCCTCATACAAGTGCTCAAAAGCTCCTCAAGAAGCTCATCAGCATCCAGATTCTCAAGAACGGAGAATTGGTTAGTTGTCGGTGAATTGGGTCTTGTTCTGTCACCAAGAACATCATCCCCCAAGCTCTCACTTCTCGAATCCTCCCCTACCTCCACCTCAATCATAGGGTGTAACAACGGACTATCACCGCCCTTCCCAACCATGACTGAAGCCAAGTTGGGATCAACTTCAGCATTGTCCTGATGGGGAGCTTCAGTCCTGTCCGCCGCCTCATTGCTGGACCTCCCGCCATCGTCAGGTGCCTTCGATGTCTCCTTATCGCCTCATTTAGAAGTTGACCTGCCGGCCCTCCTCAAGGATCATTGCCTAGATCTGGCCCTCTTGCTCATCTCTGGAAAATCCACAACCACCTTATCAGCAGCTGTGGTCTGATCGCCCGGGCAGCAGTCGTCATCGTGCCCGAACACCTTGCAATGCTTGCATTTACCAGGGAGTGAATCATATATGACCCTGATCTCAAGTTCCTTCCCATTAGGCATTTCTAGCATCACCATCGGAGGAAGTACCTGGTCCGCGTTCACCTCAATGCATAAGTGAGCACCCCCACATACCTCCCCTGTGACCAGAAATCAATGACCTTTGGAACACCAACTCCATAAGACATAATTGTAATGGCTCTCGTCGACCACAGGATCCCCACATCTGAAAAGGTAACCCAGACCGGAGCGGTGGTCAAAGTGGCCCTCCTGAGATCTGCCTCCGGTGACCACACCATGGTCAAGACCAGCTTGTGATCGAAGAACCAAGGACCTTAGTCAAGAGCAGTTCTCGCATCCTCTTCAGAGGCAAACCTGGAGAGGAAGAAGCCTCCCAACATTGGCGTGCACTGAATCTCCCCTTTTGGTTTCCAATATCTTAGCATCCAACCGAGCAGTTGTTCACGGATGACCCTCCGTCCCATCACCTGGACAATAATTGAGTTCTTATGTGAATCATCCATCGCCTCTGTCACCTGACCCGAGATGCACATCCAGGGGTGAGCATCATCCTTCCAGAAGTTGGGGCCCTCGGGTCACCCTCAACCTCCACCGGCTTCAAGCTCCCCTTGATTTCCCTAGTCACCGCGACGGCAGAAGCCCAAGAGCAGCTGATCGTCACATCCACCGCAAGATTGGAGATCGTATATGGACCAACTGGGAGGGTGGAGGATGGAGTGGAGGAGACCACCCCGCCCCTACTAGCCGTCGGCATGGTTCGGCAAACCTAATAAGAGAGGGAACATAGATCCTAGAGAGAGAAGATTGAAGCGCTTCTCTAAAAATACTATACCCATGGATCAAATACTTGCCATTTTTACTGAAGGATCGTGATGTTAGGATTCATAAGCTTCACATGGTGATTTCTAACTATTGGCTAGTTTCAAAAATTATCCCCCTTGAGGCTTTGCTTCAGATAAGGAGGGTATAATGATTCAAAATTGCATAGACAAAGAACTAGCCAACTAGGTAATGGCTTTGATTGAAACAAAAACGTCAAAACTTCATCAAGTTTCTATACAGTTTCTTTGATAACTTTAAAATTATAAAAATTTTGATCAAAATTGCACGATGGAATCTTAAGTCTAAAATAGATAGGAGCATGTGGAAAGTAAAGTACATACCACCAACCCTACACCCCAAACTTAGAAATTTGCTCCTCCCAAACAAACTTTGAATCTGAGATGGAGGTGAAAAATCATGCCAATTGGACCATCAGATGTGGTTACGTTCCAATCAACACATGCCGTCCATCTGAAATCTCAAAAATGAAGACTGTCATAACTTAAAATAGCATCTTGCGATGCAATATCTACCAGGTGCAAAATTTTCTAATTTAAAACTAAAAGTAAATTTTTTGTTAAGGATCATGTTGCCTCCCGACAAACTCCTTTGTTTTATGTCATTGGCTCGACATGATTCATGTAATTTTCTAGTAGATATGTTGGTTTGGTACGATCCAAAATTGCTTCAGTGCCTGCGATAGTTGTGGTGAAATATCTCTTCAAGCGTTGTCCATTTTCCACAAAATTGCCTGACTTTTCACTCCATAAAATGAAAGCACAATGTGGGTAGATTCTCTTGACAAAGTATGGTCCAGACCAGTGTGAAAAAAAAATTCTTGGGAATAACCTCACTTTTGAGTTAAAAAGTAGAACTTGGTCTCCCACTTGTATGTTCTTCCTTTTCAGATGACCATCATGCCATAACTTTGTGCGTTCGTTGTAGATTCTTGCATTCTCATAAGCTATCATCTGGAGTTCATCTAGCTCCTGAAGTTGTAGAATCATGGCTTGGCCAACTTTTTTCATCTCAAAATTCCATTGTTTGATTTCCCACCAAGCTTTGTGTTCAAGTTCTATGGGCAGGTGACATGATTTTTCATAGATTAATCTAAAAGGTGTTGTTCCAAGAGGAGTCTTAAAGCAGTTCGGTAGGCCCACAAGGCATCATTTATTTTTACTGACCAATCCTTTCTATTGCGTCCTATTGTCTTTTCTAGGATAGCTTTGAGTTGACAGTTTGAAACCTCTACCTACCCACTTGTTTGTGGGTGTTAGGGGGAAGCTACCTTGTGTGTTACACCATATTTTTTTATCAGCACTTCGAAGCTTCTTTCCAGAAAATGAAAATCTCCGTCGAATATCACTGTGTGTGGAACTCCAAAATAGGGGAAAAATAATATCTTTGAACATTTTGATGATAGGTTTCGAATCACTGGTGACGGTTGGTATGGCCTCTACCCATTTAGAGGCATAATTCACCACTACTAGAATGTAGCAAAATCCATGCGAGGATGGGAATGAGCCCATGTAGTCCACTCCCCAAACATCAAAAATCTCGACTTCTTGCCATAGATTAAGTGGCATCTCATCTCTTTTCATAATGTTACCCATTCTCTGACATTTGTAACATGACAAAACAATGTTATAGGCATATCTAGATATGGTTGGCCAAAAGAAGCCACATTGCAAAACTTTCAAAGTAGTTTTGTTAAAACTCATAGGGCCTCCAACAGGGCCCGAGTGGCATTTCTCTAGAACAATTTGTGCTTCTTCCTCAGCAATACAACATCTGTAGAGACCATCAAAACAAAGCTTTAAGAGGTATGGTTCATCCCAGTGATATTGCCTCACATCATGCGTGAATTTCTTCAGTTCATTATCAGTGCATTTAGGGTGGATGACACCATCTGTAAGGTAGTTCACATATTCCGATTACCAAAGAGTAGCTTTTGAGACTTTCATGAGTTGGTCATCTGGAAGAGAGTCATTAATCAGAATCTTCTTAGTTTCCAGAGTGAGGATATGACTGAGGTGGTCTACTACAACATTTTCTATGTCTTTTTATCTCTTATATCCAGATCAAATTCTTGCAATAGGAGTAGCCTGGGTTTTACTATTTTTTTAGGAGGTAACGAATTACAGTGTGTGATTATTTATACAATCACCTTCAAACCAATGAGGTAGGATCTAAACTTATCAGAGGCATACACAACTACTAAGAGTTCCTTCTCCGTAGTTGCATAGTTTCTTTGAGCTTCATCAAGGGTCTTAGATGCTTAGTAGATGGCATGATGTTTATTTTCTATACATTGGCCCAAAATAGCTCCCACAACGTAATCACTGGCATCACACATAATTTCAAATGGGTGATCCCAACCTAGAGCTCTAATAATAGGGGTTGGCGTAAGGGCATGGTTGAGTTTGTTGAAACTCTTGATGCATTCTTCATCAAAGTGGAAATCAGCGTCCTTTAGTAATAAGTTTGTCATCGACTTGGTTATCTTGGAGATATCCTTGATAAACCTTCTATAAAAGCCTGCATGACCAAGGAACGTGCGAACCTCTCTTACATTGGTTGGGATAGTGAGTTTAGAAATCATTTCAATCTTTGCCTTATCTACTTCAATTCCTCGATTACTGACCCTATGGCTAAGGACAATGCCCTCTTTTACCATAAAGTGGCACTTCTCCCAGTTTAGTACAAGATGTGCTTCTTCACATCGCTTGAGGACTAGGGAGATGTGCTTCATTCATGAGTCATATGAATCCCCATATATGGAGAAATCATCCATGAAAACTTCCATAATGGTTTCAGTGAGTCCAACAAATATGGCAGCCATGCAACGTTAGAAGGTTGCAGGCGCATTGCAAAGTCTGAACGACATCCTTCTAAAGGCATATGTTCCAAAGGGGCAAGTAAAAGTTGTCTTCTATTGGTCATCTGGATGTATAGGAATTTGATAGAATCCAGAGTAACCATTGAGATATCAAAAATATTCCTAGTAATCCAGCCGCTCAAAAACTTGGTCAAGAAAAGGCATCGAGAAATGATCTTTGTGTGTTTCCTTGTTTAATTTCCTATAATCGATACACATACTCCACCTGGTGATTGTTTGAGTGGGGATGGGTTCATTATTTTCATTTTGTATCACAGTAGTGTCACCTTTCTTTGGGACAACATGTACAAGATTCACCCATGACAAGTCAGAGATAGGATAGATGATCCTTGTAGTGAGCAATTTAATGACTTCACGACGGACTACTTTGTTCATATTTGGATTCAATTTCCATTGGGATTTTGTTCATACAAAGCACTTGACTGACCCCGGTGAGATCACTCATCTTATAGTCGATATCTTTTCTTCTTTCCTTTAATTCTGTACAAAGTTTATCTTCTTGTTTGGACGTTAGATCCAAATTTATGATGACTGGACAAACCTTGAGGTCATCTAGAAACACACACTTTAGTCCCTCGGGTAGGGGCTTCATTTCAGGGTCCTCTGGCTTCTCACATGGCTCTTTAGTTACATTTACAGCCTTGAGTTCCTCAAATTTAGCTTCATGATCTTCCTATGCATAGTTAAGGAGAAGAACATAATCCTTAACTTGTTCGTTGATGGAATTATCAACAGATGGGTTTGTTAGATCCACTTATAAAGGATCATCTTGTTCATAATCTTCTTACGTGAGGAGTGACATTTTCTCTATGCAATCAATCAAATAGACTTCTTCTTGCATACTCCGTAATTCGCATGCTTTCAAAAACTTTGAACTCGAGGGTTTCTTTACCTAGTATGTGGAGCAAGGTTCCTGCTTCAACATCAATAAGAACTCTTGTGGTGGCAAGGAAATGATGGCCAAAGATAAGAGGGTATCTAGAGTCCTCTTTTATGTCCATGATGACAAAGTCACATGGGACATCCTCAATGATTCCCAAGGGAAGGGTCATAGAATTGTCTGCAAGTTGTATGGTCATGCCAGTTGGGAGAAGTTTTGCAAACCCTAGCCTCTTATGGCATGATAGAGATGCTAGCACCAAGGTCTTCCAATCCCTTCTTACATGAAGAGTCACAGATATGGCATGAAATCCAATTGATCCTGGGTCTTTTTGCTTCTTGGGCATCTTGCTCTAAATAATATTGAAAGTAGTTGTTGCTAGCTTGACTGTCTCATATTCTTTAGTTATATATTTCCTAGTGAGGAGAGACTCTAAGTACTTCGTTCAGGCTGGTAACTCAGCCAGCGCATCAAGAAAGGGTATATTGAAATGAAGCTTCTTCATTGCTTCCTTGAACTTATTGAAATGAGTGTCAAGCTTTGTCTGCTTTAGTCGAGCTTGGAAGGGAGGGTGAGGCTTGTATATTGGCACATCTGGTTCAGGTGTCTCTTATGATTCTACAAGAATAGGTTCTTCTGAACTTGTTTTATCTGTCTTATCAGCGGTTGACAGTTCTTTCGGTTGAGATTCAGGTATTGTAGAATCCTAGTTTGTCACAAAGTCATCATCGTCTGTAACAACCATGGATGTCTTGACAGGAGGATCATATTAGTCTTCTCCAGAACTAGTGGTGACAGGCTTTCGTTGCTCTAGGTGTTGGTATTGTTCTCTGGTTGGCTAGCAAAAGCTCCAGCAGGCGGCTTGATGCTAGCTAAAAGTTGGGCTAGTTGAGATTCATTAGCCTTCTGGTGGGCTTGCTGGTTTGCTATCATGGTATGTTGTGACTATAACATCTTTTGAATGGTTGATAGCTTATCATCAGAAGATGCAGGACTGGCTTGTGGCCCTTGTTGTTGATATTGATAAGGGATTTGTTTTGGATTATGGACTGAGAGTTATTTTGAAACTGGTTGCAGTTTTTGTTCTGAAAGTTCCCTCTAAAGTTCCCTTGAGTCCTAAATTTTATTGTTGGTTATACTGGTATCCCAACGGGCCTCATTGTTGATTATTAGAATAGAGTTGTTGTGAGTTTTCTTCTCCTGAAGGATTTCCATACTGAAAACCTGGATGGTTCCTATTTTGGTTCGGATTATAATATTCTTGATCAAGGATAGTGTGGACAACATTTAGATTTTCCATATGACCATTACCTACTTGGGAACAAGTATTACCCAAAACGACATCATAGAGAATATTACAAACTAGAGTAGAATGATCAGTACCTTTACATGCTTCACAAAATAGTGAAGCTAACTTGACTTGTTCTTGTTGTTGAGGGGGTGAGCGCCTTCTTTCATAGGTGACAAAAGATGATTCGAGATTGTCTTGTGTGGAAACTAGAAGCTTTAGAGACTCGATGATATGCTTGTACTTGGAAGTAGCTTCTTCCATGGCTACCTTCAACACTCCTTTCTCTATGGGTCTACCCCAGTTGGCTTTATTTTTAGCTCCAAGGGTGATAACTTTCCATGCTCTATCATAACATTGATGCATGAAGTTTCCTCTAGATGAGGAGTCTAGAAACTTCTTGATATCATAATCCACACCCCTATAAAAGATATCAATGAGTTGATTCTTAGGAATGCCATGGTGTGGACATTTCAGTAGAAGCTCTTTGTATCTTTCCCATGCTTTTGTATGGGTTTCACTAGGGACCTAAACAAACTGTATTATTCGGCCCCTAATTTCATAGGTGAGGGAAGGAGGATATAATTTCTCCAAAAAAACATTTTGAAGTTGTTCCCAAGTAGTTATGGGTTTGCATTACAAGGAGTTATACCAACTCATGGCTCTATCAACAAGAGAATATTTGAAGAGACCAAGTCTAATGGCGTCATCTATGACTCCATTCTTCTTTGTTATAGCACATAGATCTATAAACCTCAGAAGATGTTCTTGACTATCCTCCCCTTGCTTACCATAGAAAGGACTGTTATGAAGTAGTGTAACCCAATGTGCTCTTATCTCAAAATTTGGAGCGTTGATGGGAGGTGGTTGTACTGGGTGGTAAACATTAGTAGCTTTAGGGATTGAGAATTCTCTAAGGTCCTTTTGTAATCAACTACTTGAGTTGCTTCTTGAGATACTTGGATTTCTTCTTGAACCGCAACTCGGGCTTCTTGCATAAGCCTATCTCTTTGCGCATTAAGGGCTTGAGCTACCATTCGGGCAATTTCCTCCTCTTGTGTTATCCTAGC
Organism: Alisma plantago-aquatica; assembly: GCA_963693085.1. Classification (NCBI taxonomy): domain Eukaryota; kingdom Viridiplantae; phylum Streptophyta; class Magnoliopsida; order Alismatales; family Alismataceae; genus Alisma; species Alisma plantago-aquatica. The sequence goes on along the minus strand of OY856410.1, from coordinate 59,144,977 downwards.
TTGGTTCTCTCTACTCTGAAGATGAAAGGTTCTTTCTATCTCAAGGTCAAAGCTAGCAACAAGGCTGAAACTATTCGAGTAGTGCATTCACTAGTCTTAGGAGTACCTAGGATGGAGAGATCTTTCAGGAGTAAGATGGATGGAGTAGAGTCAATTTCAAGTAGATGCTCAATAGTATAAAAATTAAAAACAAGATACTAGATTATTCTCAATAGAACCAGATTTAACTAGATGATTTCATGTTCCCCGACAACGGCGCCAGAATTTGACGTGGTTCTTACTGCCCTAACAAATCCACTCAGGGCTGAAATCCCTGAGTTTTTACCAAAACCTTTTGCAATAATACCACCCGCAAGTGGATGGGTCTTATCACAGTATAGTTAAGGATCGAATCCCAAGGGACAACATTTTTAAGAATCTTACTAGCCGAATCTTGTTGAATCAAGACTAATATTTAAAATAGAGGTTGATTTTATTTTAATTAAACTAATTGCAAGGAAGTAAAGAGCAAGATTAAAAGTTGATTAAAGTTTAATGATGGGGATCGATGGGATGGACCCAAATTTCACCACCGCTACACTTGCAAACATATCCAAACACACACATCTAGGCCAGATATAACCATCCAAATGGAGCTGCTAAAAACCATCCATGTAACGACCCCGTCTCCCGGTAACCCCCAATTAAGGGAGACCCGAAGGTCAGAGTCGTTATTCAATTAACAGGATCAAAGGTTCGACAAATAATCAATAATAATTAAATAAACTTTACCAACTAAAGCTAAAAACTGGTATAAAATAAAACTTTGTTTACCTTTTTAAAAGATGGGATTTCTAAACTTCTATCCATGAAGATGCTACTCTAACTAATCCTCCTGTGCACGTTAATTCTCATTTAATTTCCACATCTGCCACTATACTGTTTGTTCTTTTCATTGTACCTAAAACGCCGACAAACAAAACGTCGGTCAGTATATCGAAATATACTGGTATGTGGGGTCAACCAAAAGTTTGCACATATGACTAACAATTTAATAATCACAAGCAAATTATTTAACAATCCAGTTTACACTTTTCAATATGACATTCTCCACCGCTTTTGCCCTAACCCTGGCATACCCACCTTAGGGTGCCCTTTTGCCAATGACTTAAGGCCACCTTCTCAATCCCGAGCTTGGTGCCTGGGGGTCACCACTCATGGTGCCCACTAGTCATGCAATATCATAGGCCACCTTCTTGGTGCCTGGGGTCACCACTCAAGGTGTCCATTGGTCTACCCATCTAGGCCTGAACTTTGGCATCATCCATCAGGGTGTCATGTAGATGCGAGAATCCATAATTCTATTATTAATGTGATAATCATAGTGACTTTATAATTTGCAAATATGAATCATCCAACCAGTTTAATTGCAATCAATGCGATTAACCGTCCGACAAACATGCGGGAAACTAATGCGGTTATTCATAAGCGTAACCACATACCTGTTAAGCAGACTTGAAATAGAATAGTCCAATCAACAAGGCAAGCAAGCATTCAATAAGATCCTGAAACAAACATCCAATATCTTCTATCATGGATCATGGTATCCAAGTCTAATAGACCTATTCGAGCCCTAGGGTTACTATTTCATTTTTAGGGTTTCTATTGTAATTAGGGTTTCCTTTCATCTTTCACTATTTTAAACCCTAATTATTCACAAAGATATTAAGGTTGTCCCTTACAACATTTAACCTTATTTTCGAATTAAAGGCATCATTGTCCATTAATTAAACCCACAAAACTTATCTTACATTAAAATTGTCATTTTTTTATCCTTTTAATCCACGACAAGATTATTATGCTTATTTATCATCATTTTGTAATTCATTATGCTCTATTACTCATATTAACATTATTAATCATTAATTCTACCTTGATTCATGAGAAAACCCTAATTACTACATTTAGGGTATTTATCCACGAATTAGGAACTTTATTGCTTGAAATAGCTTATAATCAGAGAAACTCAATTCTATACATGAAATTGAATAATTAAAGCTATTAGTAATCCTAATTTCCAACATTAGGGTTTCAAGCCCCATTAAAGCTTTATTTATGCTCATGAACTCTCAATTAAGCTACTAACGTGCAAAACTCATCCTTTTTATTATTAATGCTCCTTTTTATCATTAACAGGCTAATATCAATTTTACTTATCCATTAAACCCTATTAATCGCATTAAACACATCAGAAAAGGGTTTCTTAATCATCATTACATTAAAGTTAATAATTTCTATTACTTTTCAAATTGCGATCAGAATTAAGCTTCAAATATATTTTTATTGGATTCCTCTAATTTTTCTGATCAATTTGATATATAGTTTTGCTATTTTCCGAGTTACTAATAAAGAGATATGAATTTTTCAAAACTTGCTTACTTGGACCAATGCGACGCTGACACGTCAGCGGTCCCATGCATTGCACTTGCTGCATCACGCGGCTGTTTGAAAATAGAACGAAATCCCGATTTTTCCCTTCACTTATGATTCAAAGTTGTAGCCCGCGGAGGGGCACATTGGTCCAGGGCCTCTCTGCCCTTCTTCTTCCTCGAACCGCTGGGTTGCAGCCGCCCTAGCCGCCGTTCTTCAGCCCTGGCGCAGCCCTTCCTCCCCCCTTGGACCTCGACGGTGCCTGGAAACCAACATGTTCCCTTGGACAGCCTCCGCCGCATCCCACCAAGCTCTAACTCACGGCCAGGGTGGCCGGGGTTGCGGGTGGTTCGTCCTTGATCTGCAGTCGCGCTGCAGTCCTTCCGATGGTGCTGCGCGAAGATACAGACAAGGAGATGATGACAGACCTCCCCCCGGTCGTCATGAGAGCACATTCTCTCTACTAAGATCACTCAACGGCTTCACATAGTACTAGGGTTGCTCTTTCTTTCATGGTTAGGGTTTGGTTGTCAAGATCATGAAGACGAAGAGCGAGAAAGGAGTGTTCGTGGGATCTCTCCCTAATGGACTCAGCCCAGAGTTCTCCCTCCTTTTATAGAGGGGGAAACGAAGCCTTATGATGGTTTTCCTTGGGTTGCCAAAACCCCTTCCTATTAGGAAGTTATATCCCATCATTAAAAAGCAACCTTTCCTCTCTAAACAAACTCCCTTGGTATCCGTTATTCCTTAGACATTAGGATTTCGAAAATAAATTATTTCATTCTTTTATCACTTGCCCCTTATTCCAAAGGCACGAATTTTATTTTCATTTAATAGGAAAAAAAATACTTTCTTTGTATTAATATCACAAATTTACTAATAGTGTATTACATTATCTTTTCACTTTGCAAATTTGCTATTTTCTCTTTCCTCTTTCTCATTGGGGCTCCTTGGCACCCAAGAAACTTTAAGAATTCGAAATTCCTTTTAAAGGAATACTCATTATCCTTAAATGCATCAATATGCATTATTCTCATTATCTTGTTTTATTTCTTATTAAAATATTTCCTTTTGTGGATTTCTCTTTATTTCTCTCTTATTTTCCTCATTAGTGTTACTTTTATTATTAGGAATCCTTGGGAAACGAAATTCCACTAAGGATTACCCATTTATTCCTCTTTTCACATATTTTCCACATTTCATCAATGTTTTCATTTTCTTTATTAACAAGGAAATAATTAATCGATATTTTCTTTTCTTATTGCCTTTCCTTTGCAACTTTGGACTCCTTGGAACTCAAGGAATCTAAGTGGCATGAAATCCTCCTCGGATTTGCTTTCTAAAGGTTTCCATACCTTTCTCACCTCAATTCTCAGTTATTCATTAATTAATTGAATATTCTTGTTATTGGGCCCAATGGCCAATAAAGCCCACAAATCAAACAACAAGGCTATGAAATCCATTTATTCAAAATAGATTATTTCATTTATTCATTCAAAATTCTTTAATATGAGAAATTATATTTCTCAGCAAATGAACCCAAAATTGGGGTTGTAACATCCTTCCCCTCTTATAAGAATTTTGTCCTCAAAATTCCATCAAGCAAGCAAATAAACAGGATAATCCATTCTTATGTCCATCAGGGCTACCATGTGGATTTACCCTATCCATGGTGCTTTCCAAGAACCTTCATCATCTCATATTCTTCCATCTGAGTTCTTTCTTACCTTGGTATATCGTACCCTCATAGGTGACTCAGGACATTTCAGCCTCTCAAAAGCTGAATAGGTTCAGGGCTTAACACATGGCTTGGGTACTTCACATAGTGCTCTAGATCGGACTCATGTAACACATTACACATCACGTTATCCTGTGGGGCAAGGCTAACCACAATCATATCCACCAATCCATCTCAAATGGACCCATATATCAGGGATTCAGCTCTCTCAGCTGTAGCTTAGAGGGGTCAGATTTTCACATTATATTCCTCCACAGTGAATTACATGTCAGTCTGCTTTGCATCAGCTCGTGACTCATGTCACCACTGGGCTCTCTCTCAGCCATCGCACGATCAAAGCGACTTCATCTGCACACACATGTGGTTCTTTTCTGACCTTCGCGAGGCCTTCTTCACCAACATCATCATAATGAAGTGGTGACCGGCACAACCTCCCTATAAAACTTCTTGCATCCCGATAAGGCTATGGTGGTTAACGTCACATCTTTAGAACTACTTCATGGTATCACCCTGAACAAGCACACTTGCTCTCATCAGACCCTCTAGTCTGGATCATACTAACCATTAGTATGGGGCGATAAACTGTACAAACACTGAGCTCTTCATGTATCTACTTCCACCTCATGTAAGTGAACCCTTGGGTCACATCAAAAACTTTTGAATTCACATCATGGTGTAGTTGAACCAACTCTTTCATATGTAGTTCCACCAGATCTGTCCCTTGACAGAACTCTTCCTTTCTCATGTCATCTAGGTAAGGCGATCTACCATAACCCATATTGTATCTTGACCTTTTTGGTCTAGGAGAGACTCACAACATCCATAATGATGAACTCTCATTCCTTCTCGGGAACTCTTTATACTTTACATCCATGCACTGGGTTAATGGTGTTCGTCCTTCACCTCCTGGCTTGCATGGCCACATGCTACATGCAACTTTGTTTTAAGCATCCAGAATGCTACCATCACTTACTATCTTTGTAGTATCAAGGTGTATCATGATCTTAAAACCATGATCTTCTGTAAGTCATGATTCCTCGAGATCGATACCTCAGAAACCCTAAACTATTTTCATCAGGGTTTTATTACCTCCCTATCCAAAGAAGTGTATCTGAGGTTTTATTACCATCCTTTTACTACAGCAAGGACTAAATTGGCTAACCAAATGACCATTAACTTGTTCCACATATCTCATTTTATCTGTGTGTTAGCCAAAACTCATCTTCTTTCCAAACATAGGGTTAGTTGAACAACCTCAACCTCATCTAGCCTCTAGCTAAACTAGACAGTTTATCTCAACCAGAGTATTCATTACCACTTTACCTCCTTAGGTGTCAGGTAATGTGACGATATACACTTCCATGTATTCCACTTATCGCCTTACCTCAAACCTTAAGTTTGTCTTCATTAAGAAATTCTGAGCTCATCCTCATGGTGATCAAACTCAACCTTAGTAAATTCGCACATTCCACATAGTTCATGACAAAACATCCTCACAAGATGATATCCTTATACTCTTAGTGTTTGTACACCATCCATGTATCATTCCTTCCACAAAGTTATGTTATCATCTCTATCCTTGTTCCTTATAGCAACGTTCCAACTTACAACATCTTTGTCCTTGGTGTGTGGCATGCATACTGTCCTATCTCTCACTCTCATAACAAGAATAAATAAGCATTTGGCGGCCGTCCAAATACAGAGTTCTTCCTATTCCAAGAGTAGGGATGGTACAGCCCACCTTGCCAGTACACCTTCAAATCTTAGTCGAAACGTGCAACTCATGTCTCTATATCACAATCATCATTATATTAAAGTTACTTCTATGGAAAACTGGCCTCGAACCTACTTGAGTTTACACACAATCCTTGGTCATATCCTCTAGGTCTATAGGGTGCCGGCACTTTTGGGGTCATCCTTCTTCCCTTATGCATCTAGAGAGTGCCCTACTCATCTGCCCTTTAGGTCCCATGAGTTAATGAAGGTGATCAATCTCCTAACCCATGGCCCTCAGACAATGATATATGTTACCTCCCGACCTTATGGTCATGTGCAACTAGGGAATTAGGCAACTCCATCTTTCATCGGTCTTATCCCTACCTGACCCTAGGATAGACTTGGGATTTTCTTATAGTACATGTCTGACTTAGAACCTTATCCAAGCCTTCATCATCTCTTTCTGCATTCATGACTGACTTTCATCCCTTCACAGGGGTCATGGCAACCTACCTACCTTGGTCAGGCCCCATACCGGTTACTCCCATGGTAACACGTCCATGCACTTAGAGATGGTTATCTATGGGCCTATAGGTTCATTTTCATACCATGTACTCTTCACTTAGCTTCTCAAGATCCTATGAGACCTCTTTAGGTCACCTCAAAACTGACATAACTGGTACACACCCAACCAAAGGGTCCTCTCCCAGGCTGGGAGGAAACTACAACCCGTGACAGCAAGGTCACAACCATCCTTAGGGTTTACATCCATATGAGCATGTTTAAACCAACAACTACTAAGGCACAAGCGTACCTACAAACCATGCTAAGTCACACTCGTTCTCTTTCCTCATCATCATATCAACTTATCCGTGAGGGGTTCATCAAACATACCCTTACCTGAAGGGGTTTTCCTTTACCTCTACACATAAAGAGAACCATGCTCGAAACTATAGAGACTCAAATCTCAACATGAGCATTGGGTACACCGCTTCCCCTCTTAGGCCTAGGAAACCTAGGTTCACCTCCGGGTATCCAACTGCATGCTCATTTTCTTAACCAGGAATCCAGCATGTCCAAGATATGTCATGTACTCCCATGGTCTTTCTACTCAAGCAACACTGCAGAGTTGATTCCTATTCCTGGACAACTATTAGGTATAAAGCCTCACATCTGGTGCCTTAACCTCCTCAGGGTCTAAAGCACTCTCTATCTCATCTAGTAGGTAATCACTTATACCATAGGTATCAGAAACACCATCTTCCCTCTAGGGTTTGGTTACTCTCAAGCTAACCAATACACCATCAACCTCCAGGGATCATGCATGAGGCAACCATTATCATCCACTTAGGTCACATCATTCATGACTTCCACTGTTTCTCAAGTTTCGGGGTTTTAGGCTTCCCACTTTCTTGGCCGAGGTCTGCTCCCTTTCTATAGAGCTAATCCTACAACCAACCTCTCTATAAAAGGTCATGTCTTTATGAAGGATCAAGCTCATAAGCATGCCCCTACCTGAGTGAAGCCTATACTCGAACTTATGTTTACTCAAGGTCATCCATAACCCCTTATGCTTATCTCACCATGATCACTTGACTAGGGTTTCGTCAAGCTATACCCTACCCGCCTCTGCCTATAGGGTAACTATAGGTTCTCCTCTAACCTCATCGATGAAGGAGCTATCCTTCATTCTAACATGCACGACCCTCTCTAGGGTTGGGTCGCCAAAGGTACTAGGTAATCCAACCTCTCATGGCCCGTATGACGATCCCAAAGCATGTCCAACCAAACACTCAGTCTAACTCATCATGTCATCTCTATCTCTACCCTTCACTTAGGGTTAGGGTTAAGATCATCCTCAAAGGATGTGCTAGGTTGCTACCTTTAATGGAGGTCTCCACCTCCCAGACTAACTCCCTCTACACATCCTCCTGCCAAGGAGGTCTATCCTCAAGTCTCTCCTGAGGGCAATGACAACTTGTGTCATACGACCTAAGCATGTATCTATTCCTTTACGCTTACTCTATTAAGTTTATGTCCATGACATCTTATTTACATGCTTTTTATTAATTTGGTGGAGGATTCCTTAATCCTTATCAATCTTGCCCATACCTCAAGAGGGTGAGGAAAAGAGAGAAAACCCTAATCCTTAAGGTCCTTATCAGAATTTAAGGTGAGAAAGGATGAACGAGATGAGAGAGTCCTAAAAGGTATCTTACTTCGATTCATACCCTAAGACTTTGGCCAGGCAGTCACACGGATCCGGGAGTCCTCGTATTCCGACTAGCGGTGCGGAGGAAAATCTTGCCAGCCCCCGGTCGTGATCATTTTCTAGACACCTCTGTCTTTTGGGTAATCCTCTAATAACTCCCTTGGGTTCTACGGAATTTGTAAAATTTAATAATTATTAAAGATTAAATGAGGAACCTATGCTCTGATACCAATTGTAACGACCCCATCTCCCGGTAACCCCAAATTAAGGGAGACCCAAAGGTCAGAGTCGTTATTCAATTAACAGGATCAAAGGTTTGACAAATAATCAATAATAATTAAATAAACTTTACCAACTAAAGCTAAAAACTGGTATAAAATAAAACTTTGTTTACCTTTTTAAAAGATGGGATTTCTAAACTTCTATCCATGAAGATGCTACTCTAACTAATCCTCCTGTGCACGTTAATTCTCATTTAATTTCCACATCTGCCACTTTACTGTTTTTTCTTTTCATTGTACCTAAAACGCCGACAAACAAAACGTCGGTCAGTATATCGAAATATACTGGTATGTGGGGTCAACCAAAAGTTTGCACATATGACTAACAATTTAATAATCACAAGCAAATTATTTAACAATCCAGTTTACACTTTTCAATATGACATTCTCCACCGCTTTTGCCCTAACCCTGGCATACCCACCTTAGGGTGCCCTTTTGCCAATGACTTAAGGCCACCTTCTCAATCCCGAGCTTGGTGCCTAGGGGTCACCACTCATGGTGCCCACTAGTCATGCAATATCATAGGCCACCTTCTTAGTGCCTGGGGTCACCACTCAAGGTGTCCATTGGTCTACCCATCTAGGCCTGACCTTTGGCATCATCCATCAGGGTGGCATGTAGATGCGAGAATCCATAATTCTATTATTAATGTGATAATCATAGTGACTTTATAATTTGCAAATATGAATCATCCAACCAGTTTAATTGCAATCAATGCGATTAACCATCCGACAAACATGCGGGAAACTAATGCGGTTATTCATAAGCGTAACCACATACCTATTAAGCAGACTTGAAATAGAATAGTCCAATCAACAAGGCAAGCAAGCATTCAATAAGATCCTGAAACAAACATCCAATATCTTCTATCATGGATCATGGTATCCAAGTCTAATAGACCTATTCGAGCCCTAGGGTTACTATTTCATTTTTAGGGTTTCTATTGTAATTAGGGTTTCCTTTCATCTTTCACTATTTTAAACCCTAATTATTCACAAAGATATTAAGGTTGTCCCTTACAACATTTAACCTTATTTTCGAATTAAAGGCATCATTGTCCATTAATTAAACCCACAAAACTTATCTTACATTAAAACTGTCATTTTTTTATCCTTTTAATCCACGACAAGATTATTATGCTTATTTATCATCATTTTGTAATTCATTATGCTCTATTACTCATATTAACGTTACTAATCATTGATTCTACCTTGATTCATGAGAAAACCCTAATTACTACATTTAGGGTATTTATCCACGAATTAGGAACTTTATTGCTTGAAATAGCTTATAATCATAGAAACTCAGTTCTATACATGAAATTGAATAATTAAAGCTATTAGTAATCCTAATTTCCAACATTAGGGTTTCAAGCCCCATTAAAGCTTTATTTATGCTCGTGAACTCTTAATTAAGGTACTAACGTGCAAAACTCATCCTTTTTATTATTAATGCTCCTTTTTATCATTAACAGGCTAATATCAATTTTACTTATCCATTAAACCCTATTAATCGCATTAAACACATCAGAAAAGGGTTTCTTAATCATCATTACATTAAAGTTAATAATTTCTATTACTTTTCCAATTGCGATCAGAATTAAGCTTCAAATATATTTTTATTGGATTCCTCTAATTTTTCTGATCAATTTGATATATAGTTTTGCTATTTTCCGAGTTACTAATAAAGAGATATGAATTTTTCAAAACTTGCTTACTTGGACCAATGGGACGCTGACACGTCAGCGGTCCCATGCATTGCACTTGCTGCATCACACGGCTGTTTGAAAACAGAACGAAATCCCGATTTTGCCCTTCACTTATGATTCAAAGTTGTAGCCCGCGGAGGGGCACATTGGTCCAGGGCCTCTCTGCCCTTCTTCTTCCTCGAACCGCTGGGTTACGGCCGCCCTAGCCGCCGTTCTTCAGCCCTGGCGCAGCCCTTCCTCCCCCCTTGGACCTCGACGGCGCCTGGAAACCAACATGTTCCCTTGGACAGCCTCCACCGCATCCCACCAAGCTCTAACTCACGGCCAGGGTGGCCGGGGTTGCGGGTGGTTCGTCCTTGATCTGCAGCCGCGCTGCAGTCCTTCCGATGGTGCTGCGCGAAGATAGATACAAGGAGATGATGACAGACCTCCCCCCAGTCATCGTGAGAGCACATTCTCTCTACTAAGATCGCTCAACGGCTTCACATAGTACTAGGGTTGCTCTTTCTTTCATGGTTAGGGTTTGGTTGTCAAGATCATGAAGACGAAGAGCGAGAAAGGAGTGTTCGTGGGATCTCTCCCTAATGGACTCAGCCCAGAGTTCTCCCTCCTTTTATAGAGGGGGAAACGAAGCCTTATGATGGTTTTCCTTGGGTTGCCAAAACCCCTTCCTATTAGGAAGTTATATCCCATCATTAAAAAGCAACCTTTCCTCTCTAAACAAACTCCCTTGGTATTCGTTATTCCTTAGACATTAGGATTTCGAAAATAAATTATTTCATTCTTTTATCACTTGCCCCTTATTCCAAAGGCACGAATTTTATTTTCATTTAATAGGAAAAAAAATACTTTCTTTGTATTAATATCACAAATTTACTAATAGTGTATTACATTATCTTTTCACTTTGCAAATTTGCTATTTTCTCTTTCCTCTTTCTCATTGGGGCTCCTTGGCACCCAAGAAACTTTAAGAATTCGAAATTCCTTTTAAAGGAATATTCATTATCCTTAAATGCATCAATATGCATTATTCTCATTATCTTGTTTTATTTCTTATTAAAATATTTCCTTTTGTGGATTTCTCTTTATTTCTCTCTTATTTTCCTCATTAGTGTTCCTTTTATTATTAGGAATCCTTGGGAAACGAAATTCCACTAAGGATTACCCATTTATTCCTCTTTTCACATATTTTCCACATTTCATCAATGTTTTCATTTTCTTTATTAACAAGGAAATAATTAATCGATATTTTCTTTTCTTATTGCCTTTTCTTTGCAACTTTGGACTCCTTGGAACCCAAGGAATCTAAGTGGCACGAAATCCTCCTCGGATTTGCTTTCTAAAGGTTTCCATACCTTTCTCACCTCAATTCTCAGTTATTCATTAATTAATTGAATATTCTTGTTATTGGGCCCAATGGCCAATAAAGCCCACAAATCAAACAACAAGTCTATGAAATCCATTTATTCAAAATAGATTATTTCATTTATTCATTCAAAAATCTTTAATATGAGAAATTATATTTCTCAGCAAATGAACCCAAAATTGGGGTTGTAACCATCCAAATGGAGCTGCTAAAAACCATCCATATGGACATTAGATTCGCGTAAGCATCTCCTTACGCATCAGATGTCTCATCACCATCCAGATCACGCACTTACAGCTCCGAAGATACATATATCCAAATGAATTTGTGGGCCCCTCATACGGGTATTAGGCACACAGAAGCGTCACTGTGGGCTAGATTTCTCATCCCCTCATAGATCACACACTTACAACTCCAGGGAATCCCTTTAGAAGTTCTCGTCAAGGATTCAACCATGTTAATTGACATTCAAAACCTACATATTAAAGTTCTTGCAACATAGGAACAAAATAGATCATGCAAGCAGGTGATCAATCCACAAGCAAACGTCAAATGATTAACAATGAAATGAAAAGTTATTTACAAGCCATGGAATGTTTAATAAAGGGACATGTAAGCACGGGTAGTGGGGCCAATCTTTGCATCCCAGTAAGAGGAAAATACTCGCTCATGGTGAGAGAAACAAAAAGAACAAAAGAGAGGGAAGATTCTGACATGGGCATGGTGAAGAAGATGATCGCAACTTGGTGGAGAGGCAGTCTTCTACACAATGATAGAGTAGATCTGGACAAGGAGGGAAGGACACCATTGCAGATAGCGTAGACCTTCTCTCTCCACCTTCCTTATCTTCTTGTCCTCGTTTCTTGTAGTAGGAGGAGCAACCTTTGGATGCATCGGGGAGCGTGGATGGTTGTTGAATGGGCCAGATCTAGGTTTCCACCGTAGATCTTGGAGGGCACATAGATTGGCGTATGGATTGTATGTGCAAGATGACCATAGAGGAGGTACTTGGCCGTGGATTGGACTCCCCATGGGTTGAGCACTTCGGGAACATCTTGGTGGCGGTGGAGTCGATCCCCCGATGAGACTGATATAGGGGGGTATTTATAGTAGTGGTCATCCTACTGGGTGCTGCTGGGACCTTGGGTCGAGGTCCTTGTAGGCTGGAGGGTGCAGATGTTGTTGGAGACCTCAGTCGAGGTGTATGCAATGAGGTCGCGGTGCTGTTGCTCTTGACCATGGGTAGGAGTCTCTTAGTCATGATTTGGCGGTGCGACTAATTGTGATGTTGTAGGAGTGAGTTCCATCGCGGGTTGCGATCTGACAGAGAAAGGTATTGTAGCCTATCGAGGAGTCGAAGAAGGTGAGATGGAGTCTGACATCACTGTTGGAGTGAGGTTGCAAAAGATTGTAGTATGGTGGGAAATGTTCGATCGCAGGTTGTAGAGGGGAGACGACCACGATTGGAGGGGATGCATGTGTAGGTGCAGTGGCACCGTAGGTCGCAGTTAGGGAAGATTGTAGGTGTTGATTGTGATCCAATAAGGAGTGTGGGTGGTGATCATGGTTGGAGGAAACGACCGCGGGTGTGGTGTAAAAGAGATCGTGAGCGCAATTTAGTGGAGGGAGCTTGCAGAGAGACCACGGTCTGGTTAGGGTTAGAGGTGATGACTGAGGTTGTAGTGAAAGGGTCATGACTGTAGAGGATGGACCGTGGCCCAAACTAAACTGAAGAAAGAATTATGCCAAGCTCATCCCTACATAGAGACACACAAATTCAATGAAAATAATGGATAAACCCATGAAACATAGTAGATTCGTATATGAGAAGGATTGGGAATTAAAAGTGAGTATTCATAGCAAAATTGGGCCAAACGTGGTGATGAACCTATGTGAAGGTGCATTCATCACTAAGCATACAAGTAAAGTGTTAAGAAAAAGCATATGGATATAATCTTGATATGATCATATATATATTCAAAGGGGAGCAAGAGGGTACATGTTGGGAGAGCATTATTGGCTACTCCCAACCCGAGTTAAGGGGTTAACCACACATGTTAACAGGAAGCATAATAATGTTACAAAATGATAGATAAATCACAACCATGAAGAGGGAATGGGTATAATGTAACAGAGATGATAGATCTAGATGGGGAGAGAGAAGGCGACGATACACCTATATACTCCATTGAATCTAGACCCAGAATGGATGATGCGGAGGCTTTTCCTTCTTTTGAGGAAGAGGGTTGTAGGTATTCTCTCTCCTCCAACTTCTGCCTTCAAAGATCCAAGATTTATCTAATGGACGTGGGTGGCTATGGAATTTGGCAGCACTTTGTGTCCTTGATGATCTGATGATGTGACAAGTTGAGGTGGGTGACCTATTTATAGGTGTTGCCCACCGACTTAACCATCTGAGCTGCGGTCGATGATTGATCTTCGTCGAGGCTCCCACTATGATTGGTCAAGGAAGCACCTCAGTCGAGGCTGCCACTGAGGTCGATCGGGGCTAGATCTCAATCAGGGCTGGGGCGTAATGTTGCAGTCAAGGTACAAACCTCGATTGAGGCCCGATCATAGTCGAGGTGCGTGAATCATAGGCCGCAACTGAAGGGGTGTGAGTCACCATGTTCATGAAGTTTCAGTATGATTACGAGGGCATTGATAGTGGTAGGACGGCTCGCTAGTTGTCGATGAGGCGCGGTTGAGGTGAAAACCATGACTGTGTCTTGATATGACCTTGCAAAGGTGGAAGAGGTATGCGATTGAGATTTTTGATATAAAGTGCTAAAATAAATGAAACAATTCTATAAAAGGTATGTTAGGAGAGGCATTAAACAGATGCAAAAAGTGCATAAAGCGGGATTTTATTACTAGTGTCGCATGTGATCCTACATATAAGGACCACAAAAGTTTTAGGAGTTAGCAATGTGGGCTAAAACTTCTTCCCCATTTGTACTACACACGAAGCTACATTTCCTCCTCGTACTAGTTTCACTATATTGGTCTTAACCTATGTTAAATACATGGCTGGCAACCATATATCTAACAATCCTACACAACGTCTAATATATAGTGTGCTCTTCCAATCAGTCCTCCATATTGTGCTCTCAGTAGATACCTTTCAGTTTGAATCTACTTGAGTGATCCAACTATGACCTCCCTATGAACTAGGTGAACAAAAGTCTTGAACTTGAACCATGGGTGTAAGACTATAGGTTGGTAATAACATAATAAAGACATGGAAGAAAAGAAATCTAATGCATTAAAGGACGTGCATCCAAAAGTCATATCTCATGACTAATATCAGGGAACAACCCAATTCCCCTATTGTGATCTACACAGCATCAATCATTTAGTTGGAGTCTCCAAGGATTACTACTAACATCATGTGCTAAGACTTGACACCATTCATACAATAGTGTCTTACCAACTTGCAGTCATGACACTAACAAATTTCCCTGGGGATAGACACACAAATGCAAGAAGCATCAAAAGAAATTACATAGTGTCATCTAATTCACCTGACAACTTGTTATTACCACATAGAACCCAATTCATGGGATCTCTACTCTGTTGGGTTGGGTTGATACTAGATGCGAATAATGAGGGGCTTTAGTCCCATCCCCAACCTAGATTTTTTCACCAAATCTAAAGTAAGTCTTTTAGTAAAACAATCAGTTGTATTATCATTAGAAACTAAATCCCTTGTAGACTTGAGTTTGACTTGGATGTTTCTATTCGATCTTTTATTGTACTTGGAACTCTTTATCATAGAAATAGTGGTAGTGTATCACAATGAACTAAAATTACAGGAAGCTGCTTCTTTTCAATGGGTAAACAAGACATAAGCCCTTGTAGTCGTTTGACTTCCAAACCACTTTCATCAAAAGCACACAACTCTACATTGAAAGTAGACTGAGACAATATGGTCTATTTCTTAGAACTCTAGGAAACATCTCCTCCTCCCAACAAGAATACATATTCTGAGACACCATTACTTCCAGAGTTCGTGGGAATCCAGCTTGAATCACTATATCCTTCGACAATAGAAGGACATTTGCCATAATGCAATCCAAGATAACATGTTCCCTTAGAATACCTTAGAACCCTATTCAAGAGCTTCCCAATGGATCTTGTCAGGACAACTGATATATCTACTTAACTTGCTCACAGAAAATTTAATGTTTGGACGTGTGTAGTTCATAATCCATCAAACCTTTGATAATCTGAGAGTGTCATAATTGAGATACTGGAACTCCAGTCTCATTCCTGAACAAGGCCTTGGATGAATAATATGGAGTCTTAATAGGTTCACGTGATGTCTACGCAAACCTCTCATGTATCTTCTTAACATAGTGAGACTGAGAGAGAGAGTTAT
Organism: Alisma plantago-aquatica; assembly: GCA_963693085.1. Classification (NCBI taxonomy): domain Eukaryota; kingdom Viridiplantae; phylum Streptophyta; class Magnoliopsida; order Alismatales; family Alismataceae; genus Alisma; species Alisma plantago-aquatica. Next base: position 59,129,165 of record OY856410.1, on the reverse strand, counting down.
AACATCAATAGACCTTGTGATTTTAAGCCCTAAACTCACATCAATGATACCCATTTCCTTCATCTCAAACTTGTTGCATACAAATGAATTTCTCTCATTTACTACTTTCATATCGAAACCAAAAAATAGGATATCATTGACATATAATCATAACAAAATAAACCCATCATTGACAATTTTACAGTAGAGACACTTATCAAATTCATTAGAAACAAAGCCAAATGATGATATCACATAATTAAACTTCTCATGCCATTGCTTAGGGGCTTGTTTCAAGCCATATAATTACTTAACAAATTTACACACTTCAGACTCATTCCCACGACCTACAAATGCCTCAGGTTGTTCCATATATCTCTTCCTAAATATCACCATGTAAGAACACGGTCTTCACATCCATATAATGTATATAGAGTTTATGAATGGAAGCCAATTCTATAAGCATTCGAATTGTGGTCATATGTGAAACAAGAGAATATGTATCAAAATAACCTATTCCTTCCCTATGTGTTAACCTTTAGCAACTAATCTAGCTTTATACTGATTGAATGTCCCATCTACATTAAGTTTATTCTTAAAGATATATTTTCATCCAATAGTTGAAACAACTAGGAGGCAAATCCCCCAATTCCCAAGTTCCATTAGAAAGGATTGATTGGATTTCATAATTAATGACTTCTTTCTAATAGTTATCTCCTGGAGATTTCATAGTTTGTTTGTAAGTTACATGATCATAATCAATATTGTAAGTGAGAACCAAACTTCCAAAATCCTTAGATATCCTAGGTCATTTACTTCTCCCCGGTTCAATCATTTTTTGTAGAATCATATATTTGAGAATAGATTGTTTTGAGTCACCCACCACATTTGTCATCCTTTCCATGTGCTCAAGAATGGAATCTTTAGTGAATGAATCCTCTTGAGATACTTCATTAGGAACACCCAATTTCATGAGAAACACGTCCTCAAAGAATGTAGCATCATGTAATTCCACAATTGTATTGACATCAATGCCTGAGATATCATATTTCACAATCAAGAATCTAGAGGCATAACTTGTCTCTACATAACCCAAGAATATGGCATCAACCATTTTTGGTCCCAATTTCTTCCTTTTGTGTTCAGGGACATGTTGCTTAGCAAGGCACACCCATACTAAAAAAATATTGGAGACACGTGTTTTTTTCCTTTCCATAACTCAAACAGACTAATTTCTACATGTTTATGGGGAACTCTATTTAAATATGACAATATGTATTCAAAGATTCCCCCCACATGAAGTTGGGTAGTCCTAAAGTTAGAAGTAAACAATTAATGATATCTATAAATTTTTAGTTTTTATGCTCTACAATCCCATCAGACTATTGTGAATAAGGAGTTGTAACCTCAAGAACTATACCATGGAATCAACAAAATTCCAAAATCAAGTTCGAGGTATATTCTCCTCCCCTATCATACCTTAATCACTTAAGTACTTTACTAATTTGAGTTTCAGCTTCTTTCTTATGAAGTTTGAATTTATCCAATTCTTCGTCTTTACGTTTAAGTAAATACGCATAAAAATATCTACTAGCATCATCAACAAAAGTCATTAAATAACACTTTTGATCCCTAATAGACATCTCATTAAATTCATAGATATCGAAATACACTGAATCTAATATTTCTGAATTCCTATTCACAAAATGAAAATGTTTCCAAGATAATTTAGCTTGCACAAAGATTTTACATTTATTATTGCTAATGTCATATTTTGGGATTATATTCATATTTATCATATGTTTTAACGAGACAACATTAATTTGTACCAAACTTGAATGACAAACATTAGATGATACAAGATTCATGAGTAGAAAACAATTATCATTCAAATTTAAAATAGAATTGGTAACAGATTCAAGAAGAATCTTAAACATGTTATCCATAACAAATAGATATCCCTTGTCAAAAAATAAAGAATCACGAAGGCAAGTAATAATAGCTTTATTACATTTGTAATCTATTCTAAAACCATATATAACTAAAATTGCACCACTAAGAATGTTGTGTCGTATTGGTGGAACATGTCTGACTCAATGGATCGTTAGAACCTTTCCTGAAGGAAACCTTAAGTCCACCCATCCTTCACCTTTGAATTCTACAATGCTACAATCACCCAAAGTCACCAATCGACCTCTAGAGGCTTGGTAAGACACAAATATGGACTTTTCAGTACATACATGCACATTAGCTCCAGTGTCTATTATCCAATATACTGATTCAAAATAGAAAGAACTTCAGGTTTTATAGACATGTACCCATCACTGAGGTTCAAGGATGTCGTCACCATGTTGACCACAACCTCCTCATTTGTAGATGTGGAAGTTTTCTTTGCCTTTTTTGAAGGATAATCCTTGTTCTAGTGACCAATATGTCCATAAGTCCAACAAAGTTTGTTCTTTGGTTTCTTCTAGATCTTAGCCTTAGGTTTAAGTGAATTATTTGGTTTCATAACCTTGTTCTTCGTAGTAGTAAAATTGACACGAGGATTAACATCAGTGGGTACTTTGACAGACTTATCTTTTAGGTTCTCTCCTTCTATATTGATGTTCATCTTGAGATCATTCATTGAAAAATTTCCTTGGTGATGCATAAGAGATATGCCAAACGACTTCCAAGTTATTAGGAATTTCTCAATGATTGACATCGCAACATATTTTTCAAGATGTACTATTCCCGCATCTGTGAGCTCTTGCACAAGAGTTGAAAATTGTGTGTTTGATTAGGCACACTTTTACCCTCAACCATCTAAAACTTTAGAAATTTTGAGACACAATATTATTTAGTTTTCTAATTTTTAGTATTGTATTTTTTCTCTAACGCCCCACATAGAACCTTAGATGTAGTAACAAATGGCTTTGAGTACTAAGTATACAATTTGTTGTTTATTGCAAACATAATCAACCCTCAACATGTCTTATCACCCTTCTTCTAGGTTACAATTAAATTAGCATTATTAGTGACTGTTTCATTTGGTTTGAGTTCATCTTCTTCTAAATACTGATCATATCCTACCATGTTAAACCAAATCTGCATCCTACTTTTCTAACGAGCAAAATTGGTTCCAGTAAACTTTTTTGGCATACTAGAGGTAAACAAATTCATGCCACAACCTTCAGAAACCTTAGGTAACTAACAAAATATGATGATTTCATTAATATTATTGTTGATTTTTAACTAGGTCGTTACATGCAACAATAGTATGTGCAATTTAGTTAACATATTCAGGTAGATCCAAATAAGAAATGTAGAATAAAACAATGTAGGAGAACAGAAACAAAGGTTAGAAACTCAAAACTAACCGTTCATTGAGAAATGAATGTGATACTTAAACAAATCAGAAGCCCACAATCCTTCTGGATAGGCATCGTTCTTCTAGTTGACTCGCTCACAAACCTAATAAAGATGCCTCATTCATGTTGACAACAAACAATGCAAATGTTGAAGACGTGCACCACTAGTGCAACTCATTGATCACAAGAACCACCACCTGATAGATCACATCTTTAGGGAGAGGAAGGATGGCATTCCTTCTCACATGAGAGGAATCTCGAGAAGGCAACATGAGGGAGTGACGACATCCAAATAATTTGGTTGGGGTTTACAAAACATGTACTGGAATGACTAACTGTTGAAGTTTGAGAGATTTGTTTTAACCCTTATGACCAGAGACTTATTTATATCCTTATACACACCAAAATCCTATTCCTATTAAGGCATAATCACTCGATCAAAAATATGGAAGGAAAAAATACTTTTCAATTAGGATTAATAAATCCACTTCAAAAAGAATCAATTAATTAATAATGTAGTTATATCCTAGTATAAAAAGAAGACAGAATATGGAAGACAATTATCTTAATCCACAAGCTACAAGCCCAATCCTGGTCAGATCGGGCAAGGCAAGGCATGTTGTGGGCATGTGTGCTCGCATGCATACGTGTGTTTTGTGGTCACCATACCCATCAAGGAGGTGAGCATACTCTCCCTAGGATGTTTAAACACTAGTGTCACATGTGGTCATACATAGAAGGACCATAAAAGTTCTAGGAGTGAGAATTGTGGGATAACATTTCTTCCCTATCTGCACTAGACACAAAAATACATTTCCTCCATGTACTAGCTGCACTACATTGGGATTAATCCATGTCAAACACATGGCAGACAACCATATATATAATATCATATTTATATGTACAACTCAAATTCATACAATCCAGTGATTGGTCCACATGGTAGTGAGTCATCGATGTTGATCCTTGTTATATTTCTTGAATTGTAGTTATCATCTACTTGAGGATCAGTTGGTTACTCTGGTACTTATAAAAATTTTATTGGCTTGAGGATCGAATGGTTACTTGGGCATTATAAACTTTTTGGACTTCAACTAATGTTTGTTGAGATGGACACTCCATTGGCCCTTGTTCAACTTATGGGTCAATTGGTGGGGCCATCGACTTGATGCTCGATTACTGGCTGTTACATAGGTTCCATAGTGGTTGATCATATTGATATTCTAGGTGATAGTTCTACTTGATCATAGACCATATATTGGAAATACAAATCGACGTACATGCTTGATATCATTCAAATGTAGCCCTCAACTAGTGGTACTTGATCGATATTGATTTATTGATTGACATCTCACATTGATGGTCATAGGGATTGATAAATGTAATTTGATTGAGTAACCTTTGATTTGAGAGAAATCTATTGACTTATAAAGCTATCTCCCTTAGAGTCGATTTTCTAGAAATTTTAGGGATTGGTTAATTACAAGGGTGTTCAACAACCTTGGCTTGATAAGGGTTTTCATTATGCATTTGTCTATAATATATATAAATAATAAAGAAAGTAAAGCATAAAATATCAACTAAATTTAATTTTATTAAGCATGGATGAAGTGCATTTCCCTTTAGGTTCTACAGTTTAAATTCTGCAATCAACATTTGAACAACTTTTATATCCCCACACCATGAAAAAGGTTGGGTTTTGAGTTTCCTTGTTTTTTCTTATTTTCCCTTTTTAGGGGAGATTTATAGGCTAGGACATATTTCATAGAAAACAATAATATTTACTATAAATCACCAAGAAGGATTAAATCTATAAAAAAGTTAAGCAACATAAAAATGTAAATTTTGTTATTCTAATGATTTATTTAATCTATATAGGGTCCCAAAAAAATGAAAATGTGTTCTAAAATTTGTTTATTGTTGCACTCATTTATTTTTTTTAATTTAGTGTAATGCACTCCCATTATGATTTTATATTATAATGGTCACATATTTTAAAATAAAATGTTTCCCTTTCCTAACATTTTATGATATGACATGACAATTGAAATACGCTTGCATTTTCTAAAAAAAATGTGATTGTGTTTTTGTTGCTGCCATGGCTTGAATTTGAAACCTCTTGGTAAAAAACCTTAGGATATAACCATCTAGGTGTCCCATCTTAAACTCATAAATTTAAAATTTGATACTACGTCTTAATAGTTAACTAACTTTCATATTTGGATCTCATGTAGTGTGCACAATGAATTGTTAAGTATAGATGGCAATAGAGTGGACATGGTGCATTACAGTTGAAATCATAGTCCCATTACAAAAAAGTACGAATCCTAAAATGGCACCATATCCACTTTAAAAACTATAACTAAGATTTTACTATGAATAAGGAACGGTTAATCTCGCCAAACCAAAAAATGATGTGTTCTAAGCATCATAGTATAACAAAAAATCATTTTCACCAACTTTTGGAAAAATAATACATAAATAATTAATACAAACAATTGAACCAAATATTTAAAAACTATGAGTATTTCAAAAATGCCAAAATGTACTTGTGATTACAATAGTTCATATTTACACACTTATCTACTAACAATACACTATTTTACATTTTACTTTTATTTTCTTATAAAAATCAGTTATGCCATTCAAGTAACTAAATCACATCCATACATGTATTATCTGGTTGGTTATTTTTCCAAAAAATGGTACAAATATGAAGGGATACGGTTTCTTATGCGCATCATTGCATCCATACGGTTGAGTTATTGAGGTTTTTCCTATGAGGCCACTTTAGAACACATCATTATTGTACTACGTTAATAGGAGACATCAAAATATACCACGTGCCATAATAGAAACTTTTGAATAAATAGCCTAATGTCCTGAGAGAAAACTCTTTTAAGCATAGAATTATTTCAGAGTTTAAACTAGTGAAAATTTTATGAATAGTTTCAATAGGATTCCAAAGGACATAACAACTTGGTATGTAAATAGAAAATGGGGGAATATTTAACAATTAATCTGCAAGTACTAAGGGAGAGGGACTAATAGAGGTATGACTATCTTGACTCTTAAAGCTATGTATGATTGTAGTAACCCTCCTCGACGATGATGCCAATTTGGTCCATTTATGCTTACAATCAAAGTAACAACCAAATACTAACTAAACTTTCCCTAAACATGAATTTTCCTAAAGAAAATAGAATTCACTACCATTCCTTTATGAAAGTCCTAATTATAGTCTTTTACATGAACGGGGGGCACTTACAGGATAATATGAATTCCCTACTTATTATCTTTGACATGAATGGGGAACTTGCAAGCTCATATGATACATAATAGTAATTCTTACAATTTGTAAGAAAATATAGATATATAATAAGGGTGGTATTATGTGGGTATATTTTGAAATAAATAATATGATACATATGTCCTTTCTTCACTACAAGACAAAAGGAAAACAAATAAAATCACATATTTTACTTATTATGTCTTCTACTTTTTGTGTAAAGGAATACCCATTTTTTATTCAACCTACAACCTTTTCCATGAAATATAAAGCTATACTTTGTTGTAAATTGACCTCATATATTTATCTTTTAATTAACATATATAATTCATCAATTTTGATCTCCAGTATCATAATAAGATATATCAGTTAACATGCCAACCAAAGAGCACATCACAACATTCCTAAATAGATTAATGTTTTTTCTTTGCCAAAACATATGTAATTTATATCATACTGGTTAAGCACTGACCCATGTCTGAAAATAAGTGTTCTAAGCATCAAAGTGTAGCACATAAATAACTTTTCACCATGCAAATAATACATAAGTATAAAATACAATCAAATGTACCAAATGTTGGAAACCTATTAGTATTAAAAACATGCCAATATGTACTTGTTCTTACTGTAATTGATATGTACACACCTACTTCAATGAGTCGTATAGTATTGTGTGAAATATATTACCTTAAGAATACCATAACTATACCATACAATGACTAAATCACATTCGTACTTGTATTACCTAATACAATAATTTTACCTTAAAAAGTACAAATATTAAGGGACATGGTCTTTTAAGTACATCATAGTGCATCCATATGGTTGAGATTTTTCCTATTACATCACATCATTATCCATCTACATCAACATTGTGATGTATATGTGATATAAATAGCCCAATGACCGCAGAGGAAAAACCCTTCTAAGAATATTATTATTGTGGAGTCAAAACTATGAGAAATGTTTCACAATAGTTTCGAGAGGATGCCATCGTGGACACAACAATTGGGTGTTGGTAAGGTATGCCCATAGAGAAAATCATGTGATAATTGACAAGGCACATACCATAAAGGATTTGATTAATACTCTTAAAGGCAAGCTTCTAGTTCATTTTGTTTTTAGTTATGAGATAATGAGGAAACATTATGAATGTCTAAAGAATTACAATACTCAATGACATATGTCTTCAAGTATGTGACTTGGAGAATGAGATCATAATAATGCTAAGAGTGTGTACATCTTATTATGTCCCTTATCAGTTATTACCGTGGAAGGTAGATAGACACCAGTAACACATAAGACTGTAGTGTGGGTTGGTTAATGACTGAATCTCATTAGTCATGATATGGCATATCAAAACAAAAACATAGGTACATGTTAGGAAATAATTTATCAGACAAACTCACCTTGAGAGTGACACACAAAAACCATCTTTTGTAGTCATAGTCATCTCTCATAGTGAAGGTGGTTATTGTGATTCTTAGACCTAAAATCACTACACTCATCAAATGTCATTGGGTATTCTTTGACATCATCAAACATAATCATGATATACGGGTTGTCATAAAGGTGATGATTGGGTAGCTTTTACAGATGGGGATAGACTATGAGGATGAAGATGGGATTTTTCCCTCCTATTGGAGATTGATATCCTGGCCGCTCGATAAGAGAGATTGAGAAACTCATGTGCATGCACATGTGAGTCAATATATGATATTGAGGTCACATTATCTCATATAGTCTGCTCTTAGTTCAAGGAACATGGATTGAACATTGATAGGATGATGATTCCATGCCTCAAGTCCATCTCGGATGTTAGAGACAAAAAATTATATAATCACTACAACATCTTACACATATTGTAGGTTGAAGTTGTTCTCCAACTTTCCATTCAGTTTAGTAGCACTAATGTGTGACTAGGCATTGCTCTCTTCTTGTGATGTAATAAGTTAGTTATAGACACTTACTACCAAAATGATATGGTACGTATAGAGTCACACATGAAGGAACTCATTAAGAAGAGGAGTTTAATCCTGAATCATGATTGGATTTATTACTAAAGTGGCTAGGTACTCAATTCACACAACATATTACATGACTTCACTCCTAGTCGATCATCTCACAGTGTGAGATCACCATTTAGAGTGCCAAATGATTGACTCAAATGTGGAGATGGTTGTTTGGAGTGTTAGGCTGATTGGAACAGAATTGGATGGAGTTCTGCACAAATTAGACCCAACTGGCCATCTCAATGGGTGAACTGATGGGAACGGGCAGAGCAAGATGACCAATTCACCTAGGCAATGGATTGGCTCTCTAAGGTGGGTGGAAGGTTTTATAAACTTTTGAGAATTTCTCACCAAGTTTGATTGTTTTGATTGATCAATTTTATCAATACAAGGAAAGTAATGCTCACATTAATTGGAAATGAATTTTCCAATTTCATATATGATTCGGAAACTTCTATATGACCATATCACAAAAGAAATGATGGTATCACTGCAAAGATGACCATCTGGACTGGCAGGCGATCATTTCTCATGTCATAGGTTGCAAAACTTCAAGATCTTCTGGGCCCTTCCAATCCCACACAGATCTTGAAACGACTAGGAACATTGGTCCCAACCCCACCTTTCGGTAACCCCCAATTAAGGGAGACCGAGAAGTAGAAGCCGCACCCATAATTTCTAGATCAAAGGTTCGGCACTTAACCAAGAACAATTATTAAATTTTAACAGACTAAACTGAAAAGTTATAAGAAAATAAACTTTCACGTACCTTTTTGAAAACTTGGATATCTAAACTTCTATCCACTTATGGATTCTACACTAACTAATCATCCTTGTATTTTACTTCATGTATTTCACAATATGACAATTTACTGTTTGTCCTTTTGGCTTGTACCTAAAACGCCGACAAATAAAACGTCAGTCAGCCGAAGCTGGTATGTGGGGGAAACAATAATCATGTAAATATGTGAACAATGTAATCATTAAATTAATCATTTAACAACTAAGATTACATTTTAGATATAACTACGTGATCTAAGAGTACCCTATCCTCTGTGTTGTCCCCATTAAACCCCTCTTGATTTGCATATCAAGTGAACCAATTTCTAGGGTTGAGTCACATGGAACTACTCATAGGTAGACCACTCCTTAACTCAGGGTATGCTAAAGAGTCACATGGAACTACACGTAGGTAGCCCAGTTTCTAACTCACAGCAACCTAGACCTTGCTCTAGGATTACCCCTTTTTTAGCCTTTTCAAAGCAACAGAGGTGGACTCGGATCTAGCTAATATATATGCACATTTATAGTGATAAGCATAGTCACTTTATAGTTGCATGAAATAAATAGACATCCAACAGTTATTTTCAAGAAACCGATAAAACTTCGTGAATCACTGTGAAACTAGAGCGATTATTCATAAGCGTAACCACATACATGTGATTGCAGATTTCGAGACAGAATCAAATATGTAGGGAAATCCAATCAAGCAAGAAAAGGTGAATAGAAATCCTAAAATAAAAGCACAAGTTTCCTTTTGTTAATATTTATCCAATTTTGTCATATTCCTTAGGATTTCTACTCCAATCTTAGGGTTTCCTTGTAAATTAGGGATTTTGCCTCCCCTATTTAAATTATGATCCCTAATTTATCATAACTACATAAAACCCTTAATTTCTTATTTTTAATACTCTTAACAAGTTTAGGATCCTTATTAAATAACTTATTTCCTAAATCCGAAATAAATATGGGTTTTCTCTTCTTTTATCCCAAATTAGGGTTCCCATATATATTATTCTTCATTTATGGATTAAATCCCTAAAATTACCGAAAGTGCATACAAAATGGATGAAAACTCAATATTACTAATCAACATGTTAATATCTTTCAAATTAACCTATTAATCTTCAAAGATGCATCCTTTATACTCAATTAGGGTTTGTAAGGTTTCCTCAATTATCTTCATTAAGAAATCTCTAATCCAAACTATGTTCAAGAATCATTATATTATAGTTGTATTCTTGCAATACCAGATTATGACCACTAAAACTCCTATTTACCCAAAATAGGGTTTTTGGTCCATTAAACCATGTTCATGATCATAAAACCCTAAAAGCAACATATTAGTCATCCTTTCATGATCTTACCATTCGTAATAGGTTAAGATTGACCAAAAAAATATAAAAGATTCATCAAGATTGTTTTATATCATTCTAGGGTTTTTCTGTCAATTAATGCATTAAAATATGTAAAACCCTATACTTTTTAGTTCCAAGCAGAAATAGGCTTCAAATATAATTTCTTTGTATTCATCTCATTTTGATGATCAATTTTCATCTATAACACTTTGATATATGAGCTACCAATCTTTTCCTATGATTATTTCAAGTTTTAACATAAGAGGACCGATGAAACATTGCCACACCATTTATTGACTTACTGGAAAACAAGCCCAGAACTTGGAGAAAAGATTGTGCGGCCCTTGGCTCTCGTGCATGCGTGTAGGGGTAATAGAGTCTTCTGACTCTATTCTTCTCCTTCCTCGACTCGACACAGTTCCAGGTCTGCGTGTGCATTGCTCGATGTCGTGACCCTTCGTCATTGTGTCGTGGCTGCTCGAGGTGGTCTTCACCTTCGATTCCACTTCTCCCATGGGTTCCCACCGCTCACCATCCTTCGGTGGTCGTTTTCCCACAAGATCACGCCGCAGGCGCGGCAGCTTCGTCTGCCATTGCAAACGGCCTCCTAGCACCACACAACCCCTGCAGGCCTGGCTCTCAAGCACAGCGCCATCTGAGGCGCCATGGAGGTGTCCTCCCAGCCGCCCATCATCCATATCCAAGGAGTTCGAGCATCTCCTTCCTTCCTAGACCCATAGGCACCTTTGCGCCTAGGCTCGCTTCTTCTGAACATTTGTTCGACTCCATGTTTGCAACCTTATTTGTGCACATGAGTAGGGAGAAGGTAATAGGAGGGGTGTGTCTTGCAGAGGCCACCCAGGCCCTGCAAGCCCATGGCTTCAGGCCATCTCCAGTGCTTTCCACCACTCCACCATGTCTAAGAGCCTAAATAAGATCGAGGAAGAAGGTCGACAGAACCCTATTGCTAGCCAAGGTCCAGCTATGGAGTCTCATGTCTCCCTGGATGTGAGAGTTCTCGGCTATATATATATATATACATTGAATCCGTGTACTGGTCCTACCTCTTCGGTCTCGTTTCCTCTTTTACTTACTTTCCATATCTTTTTCCATGGATTAGATCACTTATCTTAGCCAAGTATTTCTCTACTTGTCCCTCCTTTCCTATTCATGTTTAAGGCAATACTCACGGAAGAGTATGCAGGCGTTTACAAGAAGACATTCAATCCATTATCATCTATGTTAACACCAAAAACCATGATCTAATTTCAAAAGCCAAAAAGGATCATGTAATTATTTGGTCACTTAAAATAATTACTTCCTTCCTCTAATATATAAACGATTTGATACCAACTAGACATGATTATATTTCCTCCTTTCATCTTTTCTTTCTTATGCATGGAAAAAAATAGGTTGCCACATAGATCCATACTTGCCCTCCAAGTATATCTTTAATTATCTAATATCCATACATTTTATTAAAAGATTTCTTTTTAAGGATTTCTCTTAGTCTTTCATTTCCTTTTCTCTTTTCCTATTTCTTTTATTAGAAATTACATATAAACAAAATTTATTCAATTGTGGACATTAATGCCACTTTCTAGTTATTTCCAAGTATTTCCCATAAATACTTTTCTTAATATCCATTATCTTTTATCTTTTTCCCATTATTTGGACTTTTCCTCTTTTCTTTGCTTTTATATCCATTACTGGATTAATATATTAATAGGAATCACGAAATTCCCATCAAAAAGGGATATTTGCAAAGTAATCCTTTGTATAATGCAAAGCATACAATCTTTTTAATTAAGTCCAACATTCATAAAATCAATACATTTCAATTATTAGAACACATGTAGAATTGGGGTTGTAACATCCTTCCCCTCTTATAGGAATTTTGTCCTCAAAATTCCATCAAACAAACAAATCAGGATAAAACTTTTTCCATGTCCATCATTGGCCCGTATGTGGCATTACCTTATCCATGACGCTTCCAAAGAACCTTTATCATCACATATTATTTTCTCTAAGTTCCTCACAGGTGACTCAGGTCGATTTAGCCTCCCTTGGGGCTCACTAGGCTCATTGCTTCCGCACATGGTCCGGGTACCTCACATAGTGCTCTAAATTGGACACATGGAACTCGTCACACATCACATTATCCTGAGGGGTAAGGGCAGACTTAACCTTCTCCACCAAACCATATCAAAAGAACCCATGCATTGGGGACTCAGCTCTCTTAGCTATAACTTAGAGGGGTCGGATTTTCATGTCACAAATTTCTCCACAGTGAACTGCATGTCAGTCTATTTTGCATCAGTGTACAACTCATGTCATCTCTGGATCCTTTCAGCCATTGCATGATCAAAGAGACTTCATCTGCACACACTGTGGTCCTTTCTTGACCTTCACGAGGTCCCTTCACCAACATCATCTTAATGAAGTGGTGACCGACGCAACCTCCCTTGCAGGTCTTCTTTACAACCCGATACTGACTATGGTGGTTATCATTACATATTATAAAGGACAAGTCCTATCTCTATGTATTACCTTGAACGAGCATGCATTCTCTCATCAAACCCTCTAGTCTGGGTCACACTAACCATTAGTTAGGGTGATAAGGTACTAACATCGAGTTCTTCATGTACCTACTTCCACCTTATGGAAGTGAACCTTTATGTCATACTTAAGAACTTTTGAACTTGCATCATGGTGTAGTTGAACCATCTCTCTCATGTGTAGTTCAACCTGATCTGTCCCTTAACAATACTCTTTCCTTCTCATGACATATAGGTAAGGCGATCTACCATAATCCGTACTACATCTCGACCTTCCCTGGTCTAGGGGAGACTTACAACATCCATAGTGATGAACTCCCATTCCCTCTCTGGAACTCTTTATACTTTATATCCATGCACTGGGTTATTGGTGTTCGTCCTTCACCTTCTATCATGCATGGCAACATATCACATGCAACTTCTTCCTAAGCATCCAAAGTACCAATGTCACTTACTATCTTCGTAGTACCCTGGTGTATGGTGAGCTTTAATCATGATCCCCTGTATTGCCATGATTCCTTAAGGTCATTTCCTCAGAAACCCTAACCCACTCTAATCGGGGTTTCATCACCTTCCTTTCTAGAGAAGTGCATCTGAGGTTCTACAACCATTCTTTCATTGCATCAAGGACTAAACTGGCTAACCAGACAACCATTAACTGATCTCGTTACATTGGTGTTAGCCAAACATATCTTCTTTTCCAAACTTAGGGTTAGTCTAACAACCTCTTCTAGCCAAACTAGGTAGATACATCTCAACCATAGCATCCATTACCACTTCACCTTCTTATATATATTAGGTAACATAGAAATCACACACTTCCATGTATTTCACTTATCATCTCAAACTCAAACTCTAAGTCTATCTTCATCAAGAAAACTCTAAGCTCATTCCTTTGGTTTACAAACTCAACCTTGTATAACTCATAGCTCATGCTAAAACATCCTTATAAGATGACTACCTCATTCCTCTTAGTGTTTGAAAATCATCCGTGGATCATTTACTTTACTAGGGTATGTTATCTTCTTTGTCCCCATATCTCATGGCAACGTTCCAACCCACATCATCTTTATCCTTGGTGTAAGACATGCATAGTGTCCTATCTCTCACTCCCATAACAAGAGGAAATAAGCATTTGGTTTCCGTCCAAATATATAGTTCTTCCTATTCCAATAGTAGAGATGGTACATCCCACCTTGCCATTACACCTTTAAATCTAAGTTGAAACGTGCCTCATATGTCACTTCATCACAATCATCTTGATATCAAGGTTACTTTCATGGATAACTGATCTCGAACCTACTTAGGTCACTACACAATCCTTGATCATCTCCTCTAGGTCTATAGGGTGCCGACACTTTTAGGGTCATCCCTCTTCCCTTATGCATCCAGAGAGTGCCCTACTCATCTGTCCTTTGGGTCCTATGAGTTCATGAAGGTGATCAATATCCTAACCCATGGCCCTCAGACAATGATAGTTGTTACCTCCTGACCCTATGGTCATGTGCAACTAGGGAATTAGGCAACTCTTACTTCCATCAGTCTTATCCCTACCTGACCCTAGGATAGACTTAGGATTCTATTATAGTACATGTCCAACTTAGAACCTTACCCAAGCTTTCATCATCTCTCTTTCTGCATTCAAGGCCAGACTTCCATCCTTTCATAGGGGTCATGGTGACCTGTCTACCTTGGTCAGGCCCCATACTGGTTACCTCCCTGGTAACACATCCACCTACACTTAGAGATGGATATCTATGGGTCTACAGGTTCATTTTCATACCATGTACTTTTCACTTAGCTTATCAAGATCCTATGAGACTCTTTAGGTTTCCTTAAAACCACAAATTGGTATACACCCTACCAAAGGGTCCCTCTCCCAGGATGGGAGGAAACTACAACTCTTGACAACAAGGTCACAAACATCCTTAGGGTTTACATCCATATGAGCATGCTTAACCCAACAGCTACAAGCGGACCACCTGCTAAACCATGCTAGGTCACACTTATTCTCGTCCTCAACATTGGGTCAAGATTATACCTTCCCATGCCATCAACTTAGTTATAAGGGGTTCATCATGCCTTCGACTTAAGGAGTTTCCCTTTTTCCTCAACATGAGGAGTACCATACTCAAAACTATAGCAACTTAATTCTCATCATGAGCATTTGGTACACCACTTCCCCCCTTAGGCCTAGGAACCCTAGGTTCACTTTTAGGTGTCCAACTGCATGCTCTATCTCTTATCCACAAATCAGACATGTAAAAGGCATGCCACACACTTCCTATCATCCTTCTACTCGAGCAACACTTCAGAGTTGAGTCCTCCTTAAGGAAAAACAACAAGGTACAAGGCCTTTCAACCTGTTACTAAACCTCTACATGGTTTAAGGAACTCTTCTTCTCATCTATACCATAGGTACAGAGGTATCAGTAGACTCATCCTCTCTCTAGGGTTTGGTTCCTCTCATGGAAACCAAGACATCATCACCCTATAGGGATCAAGCAAGTGGCGACCACTATCATCCACTTAGGTCACATCATCCTCAACTCCCTACATATCTTAGAGTCTAGTATTCCAACCTTCTTTCTTGGTTCCTACTCTCTCTCTAGAGCTAACTTCACATCCAACCTTACTATTAGAGGTCCTCTCTCCATGAGGGATCAAGCACAAAAGCATTTTCTTACCTGGATGAAGCCTATGTTCAGCTTATGTTTGCTCAAGATTATCCATAGTTCTTTATGCTTATCTCATAAGCTATCCTGGCCAGGGTTTCAACCTATTGTCATACTAATGACGTACCATGGTTGTCTACTATGCCATGCTCATATAATCTCATGGGATTTCCATGGTTTCTTCTCTAACCTTGTCAATGAAGGAGCTATCCTTCACTCTAACATGCACGATCTTCCCTAGGGTTGGGTCTCCATAGGTACTAGGTCATCCAACCTCTCATGGCACATACATCATCCAAGGCATGTTCATCCAAACATCTGGTCTAACTCATCATGCCATCTCTCTCTCTAACCTTCACTTAGGTTTAGGGTTAACATCATCTTTAGAGGATGTGTCAGGTCTCTTCTTATAATGGAGATTTCTACCTCCAAGACTATCTCTCTTTACTTATCCTCCTTACAAGAAGGTCTAGCCTCAGGTCTCACCTGAGGGCAATGACAACTCATGTCATGCGACCTAAGCATGCATCTATTCTTTAGTTTGTGCTTAATCTATTAAGCTTATGTCTATGACATCTTATTTACATGCTTTTCATTAATTTGATGGAGGATTCCTTAGACCTTATTAACCTTACCCATACCTAAAGAGGGTGAGGAGAAGAGAGAAAACCCTAATACTTAAGGTCATTAACAACATTTGAGTTGAGAAGGGATGAACAAGATGAGAGAGTCCTAAAGGTATCTTATTTCAAATCATACCCTAGACTTTCGCCAGGCAGTCACACAGATCCGGGAGTCCTCGTATTCTGACTAGCAGTGCGGAGGAAAATATTGCCAGCCCCCGGTCGTGATCCTTTTCTAGACACCTCCGTCTTTCGGATAATCCTCTAATAACTCCCTTGGGTTCTATGGAGTTTTTAAAATTTAATAATTATTAATGGTTAAGTGAGGAACCTAGGCTCCGATACCAAATTTTACGACCCCACCTTCTGATAACCCCCAATTAAGGGAGACCGAGAAGTAGAAGTCGCACCCATAATTTCTGGATCAAAGGTTCGACACTTAACCAAGAACAATTATTAAATGTTAACAGACTAAACTGAAAAGATGTAAGAAAATAAACTTTCACATACCTTTTTGAAAACTTGGATCTCTAAACTTCTATCCACTTATGGATTCTACTCTAAGTAATCATCCTTGTATTTTAATTCATGTATTTCACAATATGATGATTTACTATTTGTCCTTTTGGCTTGTACCTAAAATGCTGACAAATAAAACGTCAGTCAGCCAAAGCTGGTATGTGGGGGAAACAATAATCATGTAAATATGTGAACAATGTAATCATTCAATTAATCATTTAACAACTAAGATTACATTTTAGATATAACTCCGCGATCCAAGAGTACCCTATCCTCTGTGTTGTCCCCATTAAACCCCTCATGATCCACCTATCAAGTGAACCAGTTTCTAGGGTTGAGTCACATGGAACTACTCATAGGTAGACCACTCCTTAACTCAGGGTATGCTAAAGAGTCACATGGCACTACATGTAGGTAGCCCAGTTTCTAACTCATGGTAACCTAGACCTTGCTCTAGGATTACCCCTTTTTTAGCCTTTTCAAAGAAACAGAGGTGGACTCGGATCTAGCCAGTTATATATGCACATTTATAGTGATAATCATATTCACTTTATAGTTGCATGAAATAAATAGACATCCAACAGTTATTTTCAAGCAACTGATAAAACTTTGTGAATCACCGTGAAACTAGAGAGATTATTCATAAGCGTAACCACATACCTGTGATTGCAAATTTCGAGACAGAATCAAATATGCAGGGAAATCCAATCAAGCAAGCAAAGGTGAATAGAAATCCTGAAATAAAAGCACAAGTTTCCTTTTATTAATATTTATCCAATTTCGTCATATTCCTTAGGATTTCTACTCCAATCTTAGGGTTTCCTTGGAGATTAGGGTTTTTGCCTCCACTATTAAAATTTTGATCCCTAATTTATCATAACTACATAAAACCCTTAATTTCTTATTTTTAATACTCTTAATAGGTTTAGGATACTTATTAAACAACTTATTTCCTAAATTTGAAATAAATATGGTTTTTCTCTTCTTTTATCCCAAATTAGGGTTCCCATATATATTATTCTTCATTTATAGATTAAAACCCTAAAATTACCAACAGTGCATACAAAATGGATGAAAACTCTATATTACTAATCAACTGGTTAATATCTTTCAAATTAACCTATTAATCTTCAAAGATGCATCCTTTATATTCAATTAGGGTTTCTAAGGTTTCCTCAATTATCTTCATTCAGAAATCTCTAATCCAAACTATGTTCAAGAATCATTATATTATAGTTGTATTCTTGCAATATCGGATTATGACCACTAAAACTCCTATTTACCCAAAACATGGTTTTTGGTCCATTAAACCATGTTCATGATCATAAAACCCTAAAAGCAACATATGAATCATCCTTTCATGATCTTACCATTCGTAACAGGTTAAGATTGATAAAAACTATAAAAGATTTATCATGATTGTTTTTATATCGTTCTAGGGTTTTTCTGTCAATTAATGCATTAAAATATGTAAAACCCTGTACTTTTTTAGTTCCAAGCAGAAATAGGCTTTAAATATAATTTCGTTGTATTCCTCTCGTTCTGAGGATCAATTTTCATATATAACACTTTGATATATGAGCTACCAATCTTTTCCTATGATTATTTCAAGTTTAACATAAGAGGACCAATGAAACATTGCCACGTTATTTATTGACTTACCGGAAAACAAGCCCAGAACTTGGAGAAAAGACCGTGCAGCCCTTGGCTCTTGTGCATGTGTGCAGGGGTAATAGAGTCTTTTGACTCTATTCTTCTCCTTCCTTGACTCAACGCAGTTCCAGGTCTGCGTGTGCGTCGCTCGACATCGTGACCCTTGGTCGTCGTGCCTTGGCTTCTGGAGGTGGTCTTCACCTTTGATTCCATTCCTCCCATGGGTTCCCACCACTCACCATCCTCCGGTGGTCGTTTTCCCACAAGATCACACCGCAGGCATGACCGCTTCATTTGCCATTGCAGACGGCCTCCTAATGCCGCACAGCCGCTATAGGCCTGGTTCTCAAGCACAACGCCATTGGAGGCGCCATGGTGGTGTCCTCCCAGCCGCCTATCATCCATATCCAAGGAGTTTGAGCATCTCCTTCCTCCCTGGACCTGTAGGCACCTCTGCACCTAGGCTCGCTTCTTCTGAATAGCTGGTTGACTCCATGTCTACAACCTCCTTTGCGCTCATGAGCAGGGGAGAAGGTAATAGGAGGGGTGTGTCCTGCAGAGGCCACCCAGGCCCTACAAGCCCATGGCTTCAAGCCGTCTCTAGTGCTTGCCACCGCTCCACCATGTCTAAGAGCCTAAAGCAGATCGAGGAAGAAGGTCGACGGAACCCTATTGCTAGCCAGGGTCCATCTATGGAGTCTCGTGTCTCCCTGGATGTGAGAGTTCTCAGCTCTATATATATACGTTGAATCCTTGTACTGGTCCTAACTCTTTGGTCTCGTTTCCTCTTTTACTTACTTTCCATATCTTTTGCCATGGATTAGATCACATATCTTAGCCAAGTATTTCTCTACTTGGTCCCTCCTTTCCTGTTCGTGTTTAAGGCAATACTCACGAAAGAGTATGCAGGCGGTTACAAGAAGACATTCAATCCATTATCATCTATGTTAATACCAAAAACCATGATCTAATTTCAAAAGCCAAAAAGGATCACATAATTATTTGGTCACTTAAAATAATTACTTCCTTCCTCTAATATATAAACGATTTGATACCAACTAGGTAGGATTATATTTCCTCCTTTCATCGTTTCTTTCTTACGCATGGAAAAAATAGGTTGCCACATAGATCCATACTTGTCCTCCAAGTATATCTTTAATTATCTAATAGCCATACATTTTATTAAAAGATTTCTTTTTAAGGATTTCTCTTAGTCTTTCATTTCCTTTTCTCTTTTCCTATTTCTTTTATTATAAATTACATATAAACAAAATTTATTCAATTGTGGCCATTAATGCCACTTTCTAGTTATTTCCAAGTATTTCCCATAAATATTTTTCTTAATATCCATTATCTTTTATCTTTTTCCCATTATTTGGACTTTTCCTCTTTTCTTTTCTTTTCTTTTATATCCATTATTGGATTAATATATTAATAAGAATCACAAAATTCCCATCAAAAAGGGATATTTGCAAAGTAATCCTTTGTTTGAAGCAAAGCATACAATCTTTTTAATTAAGTCCAACATTCATAAAATCAATACATTTCAATTATTAAAACACATGTAGAATTGGGGTTGTAACAGATAATGGGGGTTTCTTAGAATACAACACAACACATACAATTGAAAATCAATTACTTTGACAATCCTTGTCCTCACTGGTTGTGGTAACCAAGATAGAACAAGCAAGTCCTACCTGACTAGGGAGTGACAACAAGGGAGAGAACAATTAAGGATCATTGTTGTGGGAGATCAAGTTGGTGACTTGTACGCCAATGGGAGAGACACCGCCTTCATGTATGTTCTAGTAGGATAACATGAGTTCTAGTTGGTCCATGTGGACTACTCTAGAGGCATGAGTCGTTTGGTTGTTGTTAGGAGGACAACGTCAGGTTGTACTCTGTGGCGAGACCGAAGGATTTACTAAAGATGTTTTCTAGTCTGCCAATGTTGGAGAAGACTTGGAGCTGCACAATCACCATTCAAGATCAACTAGAAGATAATTCAGTAGTATAGATATGATCTTTAATGCCAGTTGTAAAACCAACACAAAAAATACAACGTTAGTTACTGAAAAAATCTGATGCATATGAGCAACGACCTACCCAAATAAAAAACATGGGTACCTCTATTATATACAATGTCGGTTGGCTATTAGATAACCTACGTCCAATGTGGCCCGCGAAATAAAAAAATTGGTGCCAAAATTTCCCACCAAAACGTTACAGGGTGTGCCATCAGTTAATTCAAAACCGACACAACAAATATTTGCGCCATGCCCCCACGCAAAAAATTGCATGTATCCTAGATGTCTGTAGTATCGGTGTCATATAGGAGAACCGACGCAAGATGTTTATAACATCTTTCATCGGTTCCTCTCGTAGAACCAACACAATAGTTGTTCGTGCCATGCCTGTGTGCAAAAAATTGCATGTACCCTAGATGTATTTAGTGTCGGTGACTTACAGTGGAACTGATGCAATAGGTTTGTAACAAAATGCATTGGTTCCTATGGTAAATAACTGACACAACTTATGTTCTTTAGTGTCGGTTTCCTGAATAACTGACACCCATGTCAAGTTAAGTGATTTTCCAAAAAACCCTGGTCTGCCTCCCCCATCATCTGTGCTCGATTACAGCCACTAGAGATGCGACAACACGGGTGATTTCTGCTACTAGAACCGCTGGAGACACTGGATACACCTACCCCACCGCCAGAGCTGCTAGCCGGAGAAGTTGCCATCGGAGAAGCAGCCGCCACCTAAGAAGCAGAGCTAGAGAAGCAGGGCTACCGAAGAAGCCGCCTCTGGAGAAGTAGGGCCGGAGAAGCCAGCCAGAGAAGTGGCGCCAGCCACGGTGGAAGGAGTAGTGGACCACTCCAGAAAGCGGCGACGACCACCACATAAGTTCCATTTATCTATACAACCTTCTTCCAAATCACCCTCGCATAAACAACATCTGGATGCTAGCTGAAAGCTTGATTATGGGGAACATGTACCTCGTACTTCTATATGGAGATAATAAGGGTCTTATGCAGTTCTTAGTAACCCTGTGTTTACAATTTTCCTCACTTAATCAAATATATTTGAAGGTAGCAATAATGGAGGATGATAATGAAATATCTACCTCCTAAATCTATGTATTCTTATAGGTGTAATGATATTAATGACATCCTAGTCCTATAAGATAACTATCCTGCAACAACATCTAGTAAGAGTATACAATTGTAGACATGATATTTGGAGTGACATATTGCATGTTAGGAATAGTATATAGACTAAAATGGTATGGTATGAAAAAAAAACATCCCCTCAACTTACTAGAACTGTATAGACAGTTTACAAGGTGTAACTCAAGACATTAGGTAATTATAGGGATTACATCCACTATAAAAACCTTGTAAACTACCTCAAAAAAAGACCTACTGAATGTACACCATGATCCTACTTGGTAAAACACAACTTTAAGAACTAATATATCATTATCATAACTTTGTATTTGTTTCATATTACTTATTAAATTAGACCTTTAAAGGGGTGGAGAGTAATTAACTAATAAGTAAACAGACAAATGATTTGAGCATGAAGTAATCAACAAATTTTGAGTGATGTAATATTCCAACACTTGGGTATATTCCCTAACCTAACCTTCATATCATTTTTTCTTTTATTTTGGTATACGTGATTTCCAATTTAGATGATAATCACGGTGCTAGGAGTCTAAAAATATAGTGTTTCGGTTTAATACCTTTTGATAGAATGTCTTGGTGAAAATTATCTAGTTTAGGTTCATGTAAATGGTTAGAATGAAAATTACACATTCAATAGCTTTTAGTTTCTTCCTAGATCTAGATTTCTAGTATATTAAATGAGATATAAACCAATATCAAAAGTTATTATAAGTATAAAAATGCAAGAATAAAATTCACATTACCTTAATTGACTTATATGTCATTTTATCTAGACCTAGTCACCCCTAGATCCTCAAACAAACACCTAACATGTTCTAATGTCCTAATAACACAATGCATAACACAATGCATAAACACAATGATGATATATAAATACAATGATGTCTGGGTTATGTCAAACCAAGTCAATGCAATGATGCTATATAAATACAATGATCTGGTATACAAGCTTGAGGTGTCAGCATTCTCTTTTAATGTTGGAACTCTTCCATAGTCTAACCATTTTGACACAAAATTTTGAAGGCGTGAAATGACCTTCTCCTTCTCTACTATAGATCATGAAAATATGTAAGACTAGTTCATCAAAAATATGGCCTTAATTTGACCTCATTTGACACAAATAGACCTATTTCAATCATAAATGACTTTATTTTATGATCCTAGGCTTGTTATCCATTTTTTACATGCAATTTAGATTTATCCATGTTTACTATATGTTATGTGTATGTTAGATGGTGTCTGACCGTGAGGTGGAGAAATGTGACGAGGAGCATCATGAGGAGGATGATCAACCTGAGGAGGATGATCAGCCTGAGGAGGCTGAGGTATTAAATATGGTTGATGCTATTTTCATGCAATTTAGATTTATTAATGTTATTACATGCTATTTGCATTTTTAATGAATGTAGTATGTTTCTTTGTCTATTTAGTTAGTGGCAGCTGAGGTACAAAATATGGCAGATGTTGTTAAAAAAGGCAATAACCAGGGGCATTACAATGATGAACAAATTATTAGCACTGTGGGGTAAAGGCCCAAAGCTACACATTAATTTTACTCCAGCAGAAGTACTATTTGGTCCTAATCATAATTCTTTTAAACAATACTTGGGAGTTCTTACTCTTAGCAAGTCGGATATCAATGTACCATGGCACCAAGTTCCCCAAGGAACAAAAGACTACATATGGAAGGAGCTTGGTGTGAGATATCATGATTTGAAATTCACTATTTAATTTTATTACAATTCTATGAATTTTTTCATCTAAATGGATTGAGTATGTATGACTTTTTTGTAGAGCATATTTGAGCTGGATGAAAAGCATCGTAAGAAAGTGATGCAATGCTTTGGAGTTGTATTAAGAATTTTAGGACCATTCTCACAAGGGAATATATCAATAATGTTGAAGCACAGAAGAAGAAAGCCACTGAGAAATGGAACTATATTGATCCTAAGAATTGGGACTCATTTGTTGCTTCCCGGCGTATTGATTATTTCAAGGTATCAATCTTCCTTATATCGAATACATTCTTATAAAAAACATTAATAATTTCTATTTGGAATTTGTTATTTATAGGCACAAAGTGATGCTCAAAGAGAAAGGCATGAAAAGAATGTGCAAATCATACGATGGGCCCAGGTGGGTATGCCAAGCTTAAAGAGAAGCTAAAGATGACTTATTCTCAGACTACTACTCCTGGGACTGGAGAGTCCTCGACTGCTCCTGCTCCTGATACTCCTAGTACTGGATCATTTCCTCACCATGATGTGTGGTTAGCTGGGAGGATGAATAAAGCTAGAGAAATAACCAACCCTGCAATAATAGCAGTGAAAGAGAAAGTGGTAAATGAAACATGAATTCAATGCTTGTTATATTTTGTTTCACCAATATTTGTTATATTTTACTTATCAATTTACTACTAATGATTTTTAGGCGGAACTAGTTGCGCAAAAGAAAGAAGGCAAATTCACCCCTGTGGGAACAAAGGATGAATTGATAGTTGCTCTGGGTAATCCAGAGCATCCAGGATGTATTAGAGCTGTTGGGGATGGTGTAGATATAAGAGCCTACTTCGGTCCTCAAGAGCACAAGAAGAGAGCCATATAGTTGGAGTTGATACGCCATGGTGTTGCATAGGCAATGGCTGAATACATAGCATCTCATGCAGCTTCTAATACAGATAGTTCTCCAGCTGAGATTGTTGGGAGTCATCCTAAAGACCCGTCACCCAGCACATCCTATATAAGTTCTACTCTTATGATATATATTATGATATATTGTTGGGAGTCATGCAGGTAGTTCTCCGGCTGTTATCTTTATGTTTTGTTATATAATGTTGACGTCAAATTTGTAGGCGTTGAAGAAATGTCGTCTTACCTTACACAACCACATCGTTGTAGAGGCTGAGGCTTTTTCATGAGTTCCAGGTGAATTGATTCATGGAGTTCCTTTGGCTCCTATTGCGGTTCATGTGTCACCGACACTTGTCTACGAGCAGTTTAAGCAAATTACATTGCCACTTGAACACCCTGATTATGAAACACTAGGTGAAATAGAAGGTGGAATCATTGTGTGGCCCAAAGATTGGGTCGTCTATACCAGTATTGTATGCACTCTACCACATAGCATTTATATATGTATATAATTTTAGAATTAATTCATATAACTTAATTTATATAATGGATATGATATTGCAGGATAAGGCTTCTAAGAAACCCTCTTCGAGTCGACCTCCACCACCTCCACTGTAGAATCTATGACT
The DNA here is from genome assembly GCA_963693085.1 of Alisma plantago-aquatica. NCBI lineage: Eukaryota > Viridiplantae > Streptophyta > Magnoliopsida > Alismatales > Alismataceae > Alisma > Alisma plantago-aquatica. The sequence continues at coordinate 59,103,916 of OY856410.1, read as the reverse complement.
ACCTAGTTGGATGGAGAGAGTGCTATACTACTCTATAGGTACATGTTGAAGTGGGTTGCCAATTTGGCTAACCAATACTGGTCTGTTAGATCTTATGATTTAAAATTCAATTTTTAGCTCTATTGCTATACGACTCTCTAGGTACACATTGCAGGGCGTTGTCAGTTTGTCTAGAAAATATTAATGCTGGTCCAAATGATCCTATGAATACATGTTTGAAGAAGGCTGATGTAGGGAAAATACATAACACAAATCTGTTTATAGCCGATGTTATAGACATGTTCACTTGGGGGTGGTTAAATACATATGTCATAGAACTTTGGATTTGGTAAGATCTTATGTCTAAATATCTTATTAATTTACATGTTGTTATAATTTCTTGTGTATTTATGCATACATTATTGCAACTACTGACATGAGATGTGTAAAGACAACTTATTGTCCAAATTTGGTTTTCTAGTGCCATCACTTATTAGTCTTGTACATAAGGACCCAACGTCTGTTACCGATTGGTGTAAAGCATCATTTGAGTATTTTGGCAAGGAGAAGAAGACTGTGATCATCTGTCCTTTCAATGTCAAGTAAGTTTCCTACATTTCTAAGATGGATTTTGACTTAAGAATGTATTTTTATTCTGGGTTTTGACGTTTTCTATTTGTTTGGCTTATTTGTAATTAGCTGATGGTAATTGTCCCAGCCATGCTAACTGTATATTATCTAGACCTGTCCGGTGTTGAAGTAGATAGTGTGGGACATGAAATGAAAGTGGCTTTATTCCTGCGAGTAAATGTTTAAATATGTTAACTTAGATTATTAAGATTACTACATGACTGATTATAAAAGTAACTCAATATATGTCTGTATTAGGGATATGAAGGAGTTCAAAAAGGCTGGAGGAAAGCTATGCAAGAAAAGAAAGATATAATGGGTCAATATTCAGGTAATTTCTTTAACTACAATGGAATTTTCAAGTTCAACATACTTAATTTTATTTATTAACCATTTCAATTGTGGCAACATTTGATAGTGTCCAATACAAAATAATGATTGGGCATGCGGCTACTATGTGATGCGCTACATGGAAAACTATTTCAGATTAGGAGGTACAATGAAGCTGGAATTATTACAAAAGGTGTATAATTTAGTGATTGTTCATTCTAATTTATAGCAATGTACAAGTAATATAAAGAACAATGATTGTTCACTATGTAGGTATTTCTGTCGACATCTCCCTATACAATTTCCGATCTTGACAAGATTCGAGAAACATGGGCACAAATTTTTATCATCCATGTTGAGCTTAGGTATGTGTGGGATGATGGAAATGAAGATGATGAGGATGAGGATGAGGATGAGGAAAACATGCAGGAAACATGAACTATATATTTATTGAACTATATATGTGATGTTGTGTTGTATGAATGTGAATATTGAACTAAAAAACTAATCTTGTGTTATATGTATGTTAATGAATGTGTTTGAGGGTACAATGAGATTGTTTTGACTGAAATAAGATTGTTTGTGGCTAAAATGAGATTGAATGAATGTGTTTGAGGCTATATATTAGATTGTTTGGATATGTGTGATTGATTGAGCAGCTCAAAATAAATTTATTAAATTGTTATATTTGCATTTGTAGGTTTAATTGGCCTATTGTTAAGCCAAGCTCAGGATGGAACCTACAGTTCAGTAGAACTGCAGGTTCTGCATCCTATTGGGAGGCCGGACTGTAGGTCTACATACCTATTATTTAAAAAAAAAAATTACAAATCTAAGTGTCGGTTATGATATTAAAATCGACAATAAAGACTTACAATGTCAATTTTTTTAAAAGGAACTGTCAATAAGACACTAACAATGTCGGTTAGATCATAGAATTGATGTTGGTCAGAAACAAGACATCAATTTGCTAAACATACCGACACCAGAACGAAATAGCAGTGTCCGTTCTTTACATAACAGACTGACGTTTATTTATGTAATATCTGTATTTTGTACCTAAATTTGGTGTGAACCTCTGATTGTTTCGTCGGTTTGACAAAAAATCAACGTAAGAATGTTCAATATAGTGGTGGTTCCTTTGAATATAATTGACAACTAAACTTGCATCATCAGTTTGTCTGGTCCAACGAAACCGACGTTACATGCTACCACTTGTAGTGTCGCCCACTTAGACATTAGTTTATAACCGATGTTATAATCCTTAAATAACTTATGTTATAGGGTGTTACTGTAGCAGAGATTGCATTGAAATGAGTTGTTGTCGTTGGACTTGCTCCAGACCAGGTATAAACTCGTTAAACTATCCTTCCTATTTCATAATAGTTGACGTGATCTTATTCTTATGGGAATACAAATAGATAAAATTTTGTTTTTGTTGCCTTACTCGATGCCGATATTTCCCAAAAGTGGTATCAGAGCCACATCAATTTACTATATTTTAGGATAATCTATATGATTAGATTTTTGGTTTTATCATTTATATATTACGTACGATGTTAATATTTATTCAATCTCATATGTGTATCTGATGAAAGACCACATAATCCCAAACTTATATATATATATATATATATATATATATATATAATTTACATGTGTCTCCCTAAAATTGATTTTGACGGTGGATGCGTAACATGGTTATAGACAATAACCAAATATATGTGTGTGATTAGATGCTTTGATTTTATTATGGTTTATCTCAGACTGTGTACCGAACCTCTACCTCCTTATTCCCAATGTAAAGTTAATTCTTTTCTACCTTTTCTCCCCTCGAATGTGTGACGTCCCTGGATTTTGATTTCTCCAAACCCGATTGGGAATGAGATGTCAGAATCCAAAAACATCATCCAATCCTATCAGAGTGTGTTTTGGAAGCATAATATGCATACATGAACATACAACCATAACGTACTCAACATTCAACATGCATATTCATACAATATGAATTATTACAACATTATTTACAGTTACATATTGAATGAAAAATCTACAAGTCTGAACATGTATGCTAACAGGATCTTAGACAATAGGTACAACCTGAACACCGCTCACTTCACGTCTTTTATCCCACGCTATCTCTGAACCTAAAACATACGTGAAACAACGAATCAACACACAAGGTGTTGTGTACGTGGGTAGAAAGATACATACTAATATGCTTGCATAATTGAAATAATCTTGACAAAGAAAGAGTAAAAGAAAACATTATTTAAAGCGATAATCAGGTAAACACATTTTTAGATGCCTTTTGATGCGTTTGTACTACTAAGTGGTATCACACTTCATTTTTCCCCGCCCCTTGGGCTATGGGGACCGAGTGTCGACCTTATATTCAGAGGGGAGAGAGAGAGATGTTGCACTTCATTTTTCCCCACCCCTTGGGCTATGGGGACCGAGTGCCGACCTTATATTTAGAGGAAGAGGGAGAGAGAGGATTGAGGGAGAGAGAGAGAGCATAAATCCACTCAGTAGCTACAAACCATCTATATTCTTTTATGTTCTGTAATGTTTTGCGGAGCATATACTACTAATACACATCCAAGAATTTATATGCAAACACAAGCATCCAAAGTACATCACATCATTATGCATTCATGAAGACTAGTCTTATACTTAATAAAAACCCACGTACCTGAGTTCATAGATTTCTAATCATATCCATGATCATCTAGATAAACTGGTCAGCACCTGATTAATAACAAAATCATATACTATCATTAGATTCTCATCATCTTAACCCTAGTTGTGTTCATTAGGGTTTATATTATCTCATTAGGATATTCCAACATTTACTTGCATTATTGTCTTATATTTGTCCTACGGATGTCATTTTCCAGATTATGATTCATTATCTGAATATTAGGTTCCATATTCTTTTTGGTGCGCATAATAACCCTAGGTTACATCATTAACCCGGATTAGGGTTTTATAGCATGTATTAAGATTCATCTTCATATAACATGGATTCTCTTTATCATTATGATCTCATAATTAAAACTGAAGTTCCATATACTGATATGACCTTACTCTTCAAATTTCATCATTTATTGAGCATGTATGCATTTAATACATTATCTTTAGTGTTATTAGCCCTAATTATCCATAATAATCAAATTACATGATTTCATGCATCAACAACATAATTATTGACATCATATGGATTCTAAACATGATTATAAACTTGCTGACATTTTATCATGATTTTAGGCCATTGTTTGATATTTATTACGCATGAAACAAGCGTAATACACTTTACATGATATCGCTGATATTAAAGTATTAAAAGGCTGATTTTATGCTTTCATTGTGTTCTACTCATTTTTCTGAGAATTTCGGTATATTATACATATTTTTCTGATCATCGAGCTATTTATTGTGATTTATGCAAGATCTATACATATTATAGGGTAATTACCTTTTCAGCCTATCATACGCCACCATGTGTCCACTGACTTGCACAGCTGGGTAGAGACCCGCCCGATCTGGTTCTTTGGTCAGATCCATGGATCTAAGGGTCTGTTAGACTGAGTCGGCTCTGCCCCCATCTTTCTTTCTCAGCTTCACGCGATTCCGACCTCGCCTGGGCTCTGTGTGAGCGCCGCCGTCGGGCGTTGTGGCAGAAGCAGGCATCGCTGCTGCCGGTGGGGTTGGTCTCCGATGTGCGATCGTTGGCCCTCCTGTTCTCCGCTGGGTCGCCTTCCTTAGGCTTGCGCCTGCTCTGCCGATTTTCAGGGCACGAGAGTGCCGCCTCCTGGGGGTCCTCCTCTCTTCTTCCTCGCACTCCTGGCAGGCCGCCACCAATCATCTGGCCAGGCCTTCGTCATCTCCGAAGCACCAGTGCCGGCTTCACCTTACAACTGCTTCATTCTGTAGGATAGGACGCCGCTGTGAAGTAGACCTACAACGAGCTCTAAAGCTGGCTCCTTGTACCTTTGCTCACCATCGAGATAGGCAATTCAGCTAGTTGCTGGAGCCTGTGTTCAGATTTGATGCCTCTATGCACAACCTTCGACGAGGCCTAGATCTGACAGGATTGACGGAATAGAAGTTGTCTTCCTCTACTCCTGATGCTGCGATTGGGTTTGTGCTAAACCTCAGGTTGATGATGGTGGGTAGTAGCCGGTCCCTGAGGTCAGCTTCTCTGGCCGATCCAAGTCTTGATGCCCTCCCTCGTATGAGAAGTGAGAAGGATGAAGGAATGCTAGCGAGAGGGGGGATTCAGTCGTCAGGTGTTATGTTGATCAACGCAAACCATAAAAAATTTCGTTGAATAAGCAGGAACGTGGCGATGACTGCTTCCTCAAGTTAATGCCTACGGTAAGAGCTATGAGTAGGGTACCACCTCCGTCTTTCTCTAGATTTCACCCAAAATAATATCAGAAGACATCCAAAGGCTCCTCTAAAGTCGGTAGATCAAACCAATCACTCTGGATCTAGTGAAACAAACTCCAGCAACGTGGACACTATTGGCTAGGTTTGTTTCCATTAGCCCCATAAGTCTCGGAGCTTGATAGATGAGAAATAATTTTGACCACTTCGTAGCCAATTCACATTCAAAGGCCACATGAACATACAAAAACCAAAACTTATTATAATTATATTTAACCATCGATCTCATGCTCAAACATTTGATGAATTTTCTAATTTGTTTTGAACCTTATAACTTTGAACAATGATTCCCCATAGAGAAGTTCACTCAAACTCCATTGTTCAACCCTTCGAATCAGTTACCCCAGAGGGGTACATATATAAGGATATTTAACTTACATATACAAAAATTGATCTCTAATATCATCAACACAAACTCAATTAGCTTAATTTAACATTATACACATCATGATACATAAATGGACCATTGGTTCCATGTTTGATATTGGGTATGAAACTCCTAAAACCAGGGTCATCACATTCACCCCACCTTATTTGGAATTTCGTCCTCGAAATTCAAATAATCTCATACTTAAGAGGTGATTTAGGAGTTCAACTTCATATACATCATCATTTCTTAGTTCTAAGACCACCATAATTGCATGCACTCTAAGTTGTCAGCTTAGGGTCTAGAGATTCTTGGGTGTGTCCACCCCACCTTATATGTATGGAAGCATCACTTAAAATCTTAACCATAACATGGCATTATGATATCTTAGGATTACATCACCCCTAAGGATACGGTTGTGTTCATACTTTTAAAGTTCAAGAGAAATTGGTTTATATGTCATGGTATTCAGATCATTTAAATCTAACATCATGAACATCTTACAATGATTTCAGCATTAGAGGAGATTTATTTTCATCCTTGATATTGAGATTTTTTTACATAAGAAGGTCTTACGTAACATGCTTGACCATTAGGGTTTCACCCTATGGTGTGATATTTACACTCAACTTAGAAGCATATATTGAGAAGGATCAAAGTTACAAACTATATTTCTGATCATATATCATATGATCCAAAAATATCTTTATATCAAGTTCATGAGTTCAAATCCTTAGGTCTTGCATGTATTATGTGAAGGGAAAAGAGAATATACTAAGTTTATCCCATGATCTCAGCATCATATGTCATGTTTCATATGAAGGGGAAGAGAATATTTTAAAGTCAAACTTATCATGATTTCAATCTTGGGTGCTACATGTATGATATAGGGGGGGATAGAATAGGTCAAGCTTATACGAGTGACTCCTCATATATAAATCTTATATATAGCTCAAGTGAGGTTTTTATCATCATATATTAAGAAAGAAAAGAAGAAGGGAGAACACGTATTTTGAGTATCTTTTGCACAAAGCATCATACTCTCATAACTAGAGTTCTTATATTACCTCACTTGCAATTAATGATGAGATTCATCAAAATATCACTCCAGTTAGGACCTAACTCAGCCAAAGGATTGACTTTATCATATGGGTCAGCTACCCATCCTTTGCTTTTTACCCAATTCTCACATATAGATTTGAATCATGCATAAGGACTCAACTCAACACTCGAGAGTAATCTAGTGTAGGATTTTTATTAACACATATCTCATATATTGGAGGCTAGGTCCTATGACCTTCTCCCTGTGGGTCTTACTCTCTCTAGAGTTTGCCGCATATCTCATCCTACCACTAGATTTCCTCCTTGTATAAGAGCTTGAGGCTCATGCACACTCTCCTCTATCTTAACTTAACTTATCATAAGTAGGAAAAGAGAATGTACTTTCATCATCAAGATTTTGCTTAAGTTCTACAAAATTGGATTTAACAAGTATACAACGTAAACCTTTATAAGGGAACTTATACCATCAGATCAAACTTAGATAAGATTTCACATGCTTATTTCAATTATCGTTCTATCATCTACTCTATGCATCACATATCTTGATAAGGCTCTAGACATCTAATCTAGACTACTCTCTCTTCTAGACTGATGTCACTCCCTTTCACTTAGATTGCATGAACACCCACTACTCTCCTGTGTGAGGGACACATTTTTATATTTACATATATATAATAAAATATTTTATAGTTTTTCTCTGAGAAGACAGACGTCAGAGAAAACTGTCGAGGCTCGAGCCGATTGGAAAACAAAACCAAATTAGCAAAATGAGTCTCCAACACACAGTAGATAGTCTTGTGCCATGTAACCTAGTGAAATGGTGAGAACATGGTGTAGACTAGTATAGCTACCCAATACATATGAGCTCTATATGCAAAGGGTTTCAGACACTTGTCTAAACCTAGTTCTCAAACATCTAGGTTCTAACCTAGAGGCTAAGTCAAACCTAATTCATGTAGAACAACTTACTAAGTTTCTAAGGTTTAAAGTGACAGGTGAAATTATGTTTTATGTTTCATGGTGAGAAATTGTTAGGCGTAGCTATTGTTTATGCTCTGATACCAACTGTGACGTCCCCGGATTTTGATTTCTCCAAACCCGATTGGGAATGAGATGTCAGAATCCGAAAACATCATCCAATCCTATCAGAGTGTGTTGCGGAAGCATAATACGCATACATGAACATACAACCATAACATACTCAACATTCAACATGCATATCCATACAATATGAATTATTACAACATGATTTATAGTTACATATTGAATGAAAATTCTACAAGTCTGAACATGTATGCTAACAGGATCTTAGACAATAGGTACAACCTGAACATTGTTCACTTCACGTCTTTTATCCCACGCTATCTCTGAACCTAAAACATATGTGAAACAATGAATCAACACACAATGTGTTGTGTACGTGGGTAGAAAGATACATACTAATATGCTTGCATAATTGAAATAATCTTGAGAAAGAAAGAGTAAAAGAAAACATTATTTAAAGCGATAATCAGGTAAACACATTTTTCGATGCCTTTTGATGTGTTTTTACTACTAAGTGGTGTCACACTTCATTTTTCCCCGCCCCTTGGGCTATGGGGACCGAGTTTTGACCTTATATTCAGAGGGGAGAGAGAGATGTCGCACTTCATTTTTCCCCGCCCCTTGGGCTATGGGGACCGAGTGCCGACCTTATATTTAGAGGAAGCTGGAGAGAGAGGATTGAGGGAGAGAGAGAGAGAGCATATATCCACTCAGTAGCTACAAACCATCTATATTCTTTTATGTTCTGTAATGTTTTGTGGAGCATATACTACTAATACACATCCAAGAATTTATATGCAAACACAAGCATCCAAAGTACATCATATCATTATGCATTCATGAAGACTAGTCTTATACTTAATAAAAACCCACGTACCTGAGTTTAGAGATTTCTAATCATATCCATGATCATCTAGATAAATTGGTCAGTACCTGATTAATAACAAAATCATATACTAGCATTAGATTATCATCATCTTAACCCTAGTTGTGTTCATTAGGGTTTAGATTATCTCATTAGGATATTCCAACCTTTACTTGCCTTGTTGTCTTATATTTATCCTACTGATGTCATTTTCCAGATTATGATTCATTATCTGAATATTAGGTTCCATATTCTTTTTGGTGCACATAATAACCCTAGGTTACATCATTAACCCAGATTAGGGTTTTGATTCATCTTCATATAACATGGATTCTCTTTATTATTATGATCTCATAATTAAAACTGAAGTTACATATACTGATATGACCTTACTCTGTGAATTTCATCATTTATTGAGTAGGTATGCATTTAATACATTATCTTAAGTGTTATTAGCCCTAATTATCCATAATAATCAAATTACATGATTTTTTGCATCAACATCATAATTATTGACATCATATGGATTCTAAACATGATTATAAACTTGCTGACATTTTATCATGATTTTAGGCCATTGTTTGATATTTATTACTCATGAAACAAGTGTAATACACTTTATATGTTATAACTGATACTAAAGTATTAAAAGGCTGATATTATTCTTTCATTGTGTTCTACTCATTTTTCTGAGAATTTCGGTATATTATACATATTTTTCTGATCATCGAGCTATTTATTGTGATTTATGCAAGATCTATACATATTAGAGGGTAATTACCTTTTCGGCCTATCAGACACCACCATGTGTCCACTGACTTGCACAGCTGGGTAGAGACCTGTCCGATCTAGGTCTTTGGTCAGATCCACAGATCTAAGGGTCTGTTAGACTGAGTCGGCTCTGCCCCCATCTTTCTTTCTCAGCTTCACGCGATTCCGACCTCGCCTGGGCTCTGTGCGAGCGCCGCCGTAGGGCGTTGTGGCAAAAGCAGGCATCGCTGCTACCGGTGGGGTTGGTCTCCGATGTGCGATCGTTGGCCCTCCTGTTCTCCGCTGGGTCACCGTCCTTAGGCTTGCGCCTATTCTGCTGATTTTCAGTGCACGAGAGTGCCGCCTCCTGGGGGTCCTCCTCTCTTCTTCCCCGCTCTCCTGCCAGGCCGCCACCAATCATCCGACCAGCCCTTCGTCATCTCTGAAGCACCAGTGCCGGCTTCACCTTACAACTGCTTCATTCCGCAGGATAGGACGTCGTTGTGAAGTAGACCTACAACGAGCTCCAAAGTTGGCTCCTTGTACCTTTGGTCACCACCAAGATAGGCAATTCATCTAGTTGCTGGATCCTGTGTTCAGATTTGATGCCTCTATGCACAGCCTCTGACGAGGCCTAGATCTGACAGGATTGACAGAACAGAAGTTGTCTTCCTCTACTCCTGATGCTGCGATTGGGTTTGTGCTAAACCTCAGGTTGATGATGGTGGGTAGTATCTGGTCCCTGAGGTCAGCTTCTCTGGCTGGTCCAAGTCCTAATGCCCCTCCCTCGTATGAGAAGTGAGAAGGATGAAGGAATGCTAGCGAGAGGGGGAATTCAGTCATCAGGTGTTATGTTGATCAACGCAAACCATAACAAATTCCGTTGAATAAGCAGGAACGTGGAGATGACTTCTTCCTCAAGTTAATGCCTACGGTAAGAGCTATGAGTGGGGTACCACCTCTTTCTATCTCTAGATTTCACCCAAAATAATATCAGAATACATCCAAAGGCACCTCTAAAGTCGGTAGATCAAACCAATCACTCTGGATCTAGTGAAACAAACTCAAGCAATGTGGACACTATTGCTAGGTTTGTTTCCATTAGCCCCATAAGTCTCGGAGCTTGATAGATGAGAAATAGTTTTGACCACTTCGTAGCCAATTCACATTCAAAGGCCACATGAACATACAAAAACCAAAACTTATTATAATTATATTTAATCATCGATCTCATGCTCAAACATTTAATGAATTTTCTAATTTGTTTTGAACCTTATAACTTTGAACAACGATTCCCCATAGAGAAGTTCACTCAAACTCCATTGTTCAACCCTTCGAATCAGTTACCCCAGAGGGGTACATATCTAAGGATATTTAACTTACATATACAAAAATTGATCTCTAATATCATCAACACAAACTCAATTAGCTTAATTTAGCATTATACACATCATGATACATAAATGGACCATTGGTTCCATGTTTGATATTGGGTATGAAACTCCTAAAACCAGGGTCATCACAAAATATAACTTGAGGTTTCTCTCTACAATGTAATAAAGTAACAATAGGATAGTTTCCTTTCTTGAAACAATGATGAAGATGATCATCGCCATACAAGACGACCAGTTCGTGATATGAGTAGACCGTCTAGAGGACCATGAAGGATAGAAAGAAAGAGCCTGACGACTACATGGTGGACCCAATCGACCTTCTAGAAGGTGTCCAGATTTTGGATGGACAGGAGGCCAGAAGATTGTCCTAGAAGCCCAACTGAATGTCTGGAAGGCGTCTAAACATTGTTTGGATAGGAGGACCGACTGAATGGCCAAGAGGTGAGACGACAGGTTCAAGATTTGAACTGATCTACCCAGTTTGGCAAGCATAGATCTACACCAATAACAGGTTCATAAATTTGATGTGATGACTGACCTATGTGGTAGTAATTCCTCACGGTTCTAAGGATTTATAGTAGACATGGCCATAACATTTGCCTTTTATTTTATATTGCATGTTTATATTATGGGATATAGCATGTATACGATACGAACTATATATGTGGTAGTTGGATACAATATATGTATATATATGTGATAAATATAAAATCCCTCAAGTAAAATATATTAATTCTAAGATTCTTTCCATTAGCAAAATACATGAAAAGCTTGTTTAACTAAGCCTAGGTTACTCCCTTGCATGGTGCGACGTCTACCTCATGGAAGTGTGATGGTAGTAATGTAGGTTCCATCTTCACGGGGTGCATTATTATCATGTTGGCTATTGGGTTAGTTTTAATTGGTGATTCTTAGAGCGTCTAAGCCCAAAAGTATATAGATGATTATGGCAAGGAGTTATGCAATTGTCTATCAAGAATTGCATATAATGCAATTGGCAAGTTGCCTACCTTATTGGTTGATTATTTATTGCGGTGTTGGTAGCATGATAATCAAATCATTTTGGATCTTATAAGAAAATTGTTCGTTGCAGATTTCCCAATTGATACTTGAGGATTATCAATTTGAACAAAATAATGAGAATGAAAATTAATAAAAAAAGTCCTAATTATTATCACCCATATTTTAATCAAATCAAAAATGATTTTTTCACAAAATCACAAATTTGTTTGTAGAATCAAATGGCAACAGACAACAATCACTTTTCTCTATAATCAGTCTTTGAGAGGGACAAACTTAATGGGAATAACTTCCATGATTGATTTATGATGTTGAGAATCATTCTAACACAGGAGTGCAAGCTCTATATCCTTGAGATTCTAGAACTAGATGAACCTCTTCTTACTGCACCTAGGCCTGACAAGGATGCTTACACTAAGGATAATGAAGATGCCATGGATGCTAAGTGTCTGATGTTATGTTCCATGAACTATGACTTGTAGAAGAAGCATGAGAATGTGGATATGGTTGAGACTGTCATAGATCTCAAGAACATGTTCCAAGATCAAGTAAGACAAGAAAGATATGATGTCTCCAAAGCACTGTTCGATTGTAACGTAGCAGAAGGAGACCCAGTAAGTCCTCACGTGCTCAAGCTTATTGATTATGTAGAGAACCTAGATAGACTGGTATTCCTCTTGGGTCAAGAACTGACCACTTATGTGATTCTACAGTCTTTGCCAGAATGATACAGTCAGTTTTTCATGAGCTACAACGTGAACAAATTTGATAAATCATTGACAAAGTTGATGGGCATGTTGAGAACAATTGAGGGATAGATGAAGAAAGAGAATCCCAAGTCTGTGATGGTGATTAGAAGACAAAGGGGAATTCTAAAGGAAAATGAAAAACTAAGAAGAATTCTAAAGTTGGCCAGAAGCCCAAATCTTTAGATCTCAAAGTAAATGGAGGAGTAAAGAAAAGAGGCAAATGTCACCATTGTCATGAGCCTGGACATTGGAAAAGAAATTGCCTACTCTAATTAGAGGAACTAAAGAATAAGAAGGAAGGTGTCGAGGCCTCCACTTCAGGTATATATTTTATAAGATAAATTTGATTACTTCTTCTTGGTATGTAATACCAAACAAAGATCTGACATACTTGATGTGAATGACTTGACAAGAAGTAAAAGACCACATGGAAGGACAAAGATGAATAAGTCAGAGCAAGAGTTGCATAAGATTTAGTATATATTTAAATTTATCTTGGTCCAATGGGCATGTAATAGAGTTAGTTGAATTACCATGTCAATAAATAGAAACATCTACTATAAGCATCTTGTATGACAAGAATGATGAATCAATAAACTAAGATATTAATGTTTCTATATAAAAAGATATAATCTTGTGGTGGAAATACCCAAAGATCTTATGATTTTTCCTTTGAAGTAATGTTGGATAATTTTTCAATGTTAATACTAAAGGATTGTAATTGATAACTCAAGATTATTATTATAAATAATCACATTGGATGTTGTTATATTAAATGTATGTCTAATATACATATTGATGTTAATCTAGATTTTCTTGGTTATCTAACATAAGGAAACATGGAAAGCCTTATGTACGCACAATATGGCATGACGACCTTCACTAGATGTTGTGGTAGGATAAGCCTTCCATCAGAGATCATACATAAGTTGCATGAAGATCTTATGGAATGAATGTTATAGATAATTGATTATACCTCGTTTTATTTTACTGGTATTATGATGATATCTACTCAGTAAAATAGAAGCATAAATCTCTTTAAGTGTTCAAGGAGATTATAAATGAAGTATAACCTAGATGAAAGTATTCAAAAACTTTGATGAGATAAAATGTTGAAATAACTTGTATTAAGACCTTGAGAACCTTCAACAAAAGAATTGTGTCAAATAAATTTGAACATGATGATGTGTTAGAATGAAGTATACCATGATGAGTTATGTTATAATTATTAATTAATCTAATCTTCTTGTATCCTTCTAAATATATGCCTATCACTAAATCATGTACAAATTGATATGGGGATATCCCAATATGTCTAAAGAATTGAAACCTACATTGAGAAAATAGTTTCTTGAAAATGGTTTATCTACAAACCAAAATTGCAGAATGTTACTATTAATTTCAATCCAATAACAAAAAGTGTTTTTTATAGGATAACTTAATTCCTGTCAAATCAGTGGGAGTAAAAATAGAACTCAAAAAGTTAGAGGTAAAAAAGGAGGTACAGTAAGAACTAAGTGGATCACAAATTGTTGTGGATTCTCAAGTTCATCATGTAACACAAAATAAAGTAGTTCTAGTTGAACACATGAAATTTAGGATTGTGAATCCAACATCTCAGACATGTTGGTCATAAGAGGTTGAGCCAACTAATCGACTAGAAACTATTAAGTACCATGATTAGAGTAATGGCTCAATACCATTATAGGGTCAATGTAAGATAACAAGGTAAGACCTTGACATCGCCACCTAAAGGGGTAATACATAAAGGGTCCAATAGGGTCTTATGGAAAAGACCTACATATATAACATAAAAGGACAAATTGGTTGAAAATATTTCATATTAGTTCAAGTCGTTGAACATGATAGAAATTGCTTCACCAATTGTCAAGCTTATTTTTTGTAGTTAAAATAGACTAAGACATTTAACATGTGTATGTGACACAACCTAGAAGATTTTTAAAACTTCAATAATGAAAATAAGTCTATAAACTATAAAGTTCAATTTGGGATTTAAATAAGCATCTTAGAGAAGAGATCTTTTAACTTTACAACATAGTCAAAGACTTTGACTTGAATCAAGATAAAAGATGAAATATGTGATAACAAAAGATTTAGTGGGATCATATTTGAATATTCCAGATATGATGAGGAATAACATCTCAATTTTGTGAATATTGAGAAATGGCATGAAAAACACCTTCAATAATGAAGGGTTAGGTGAAATATCTAATGAGATAAGGATCAATACCTACAAAGATTGTTCTTGAATGTTTTAGAATATAATTTTGAGCACATATAATAACAATATGTTGAAGGAGTTCATCACAGAAGGATTTAGTGACAGAAAATCTAGATTAATCTATCATGAACCATATGTTCTAATTCTTGTAAAGAATGAAAATGATATGATAAGATTCCATAGGTTGTGTAAATGGATTGATCATGAATGTTACAGATGAACTTGTCCCATACAATCTTGTATTTATTAGACATGACAAGATGATATTAAATTCTAATAAGGGTTATTGGAAAGTCATTAAATATATCCATTAGTACTTGTGGAGTAGTTAAGGATAAATTGTTAGTAAGACATCAATAAAAGGAAGATTTTGGTTCAAAGGGCTATAATGATGCAAGCTTCCATAATAACAAAGTGATCGCAATAAAATATGTTTGACTCAAAAGGAGAAATTTTGTTAATTGGAGGGTTCCAAACTAATAGCCATTAATTCTAGTCTACAATAGAAGTTGAGTATGCTGGTGTTACAAACACATAATGATACTATATGGATCTAGAAGCCCATGTGATGAACTAATAGATGTTCTAACCATTAATGACTCAATCATGATACTATGACAAGTATGGAACTACTTGTTAGGCAAGGAATATTAGATACCATATACAATGATTTCATCTGACAAGGAAGAAATAAGAAACATGCAATATACTGAGTAATAGCAAAATGTTACTAAACCCACTGAATTAGCAGTTGCGTAGCAGAAATGTGAGTGGCATGTTTACATCAGTAAGAATGAGATTCATGGGTGATTGGCTCTAAGTGCAAGTGGAAGTCTGTTGGTAAGGTATGCCCATAAAGACAATCATGTGACAATTGACAAGGCAGATACCAAAAAGGATTTAATTAATACTCATAAAGACATGCTTGTAATTCATTTTGTTTCATTCAGTTATTACATAATGAGGAAACATTGTGAATGGCTAAAGAATGACAATACTCAATGGTGTATGTCTTCAAGTATGTGACTTGGAGAATGAGATCATACGAATACTAAGAGTGTGTATATTTTTGTTATGTCCCTAGATAGTTGTTACTGTGGACGGTAGATATACACCAATAACACATAATACTGGAGTGTGGGTTGGTTGATGACTGCATTTCATTAGTCATGATATGGCATATCAAAATAAGAAAATAGGTTCATGTTAGGGAATAGTATATCAGACAAACCCACCTTGAGAGTGACACATGGAAACCATCATTACTGATCATAGTCATCTCTCATAGTAAAGGTGGCGATTGTGATTCTTAGACATGAAATCATTACACTAATCATTTGTCGTTGGGTATACATTAACATCATCAAACATAATCCTAAAATATGGATTGCCATAAAGGTGATGACTGGGTATATTTGACACATGGGGATAGACTCTGAGTGATAGTGATGGGATTTGTCCCTCCTATTGGATATTGATATCATAGCCACTTGATAAGCAAGACTGAGAAATGCATGTGCATGCACATGTGAATCAATAGGTCACAATATCTCAAACAATCTACTCTTAGTTCAAAGAGCATGAATTGAACATTGAGAGGATGATGATTCCATGCCTTGAGTTCATCCTGATATCAGAGACAAAGGAATTATACAATCACTGCAACACCTTACAGAGATTGTAGGTTGAAGTTGTTCTCCAACTTTCCATTCACTTGGGTAGAGCTGATGTACCACTAGGAACCACTCTCTACTTGTGACGTCATAAGTTAGTTATAGACACTCACTACCAGCGTGATATGGGACATATAGGGTCACACATAAAGGAACTTATCTAGAAGAGGAGTTTAATCTTGAATGATGGTTGGATTGATTACTCAAGTATTTAGGTACTCAACTCATACAACATGTCAGTTGAATGCACTGCCAGTCGATTGTCTCACAGGGTGAGATGATTGTTTGTAGTGCCAAACGATCATCTTAAATGTTGAGACGGTCATTTGCAGTGTTAGGTTGATTGGAACTAAATTGGATGGAGTTCTACATGAATTAGACCCAACCAATCACCTCATTGGGTTAATTGGTCGGCTTGGGCAGAGTGAGATGTCTGGTTCACCTGGTGAACCAATCAGCTCAGTTGGTCGGTGGAATGTTCTAAAAACTTTTCAAAATTCATGAGAAAGTTTCATCATTTTGATTGATCAATTCTTTTGATGCAAGGAAATTAATGCTTGCATTAATTGGAAATGAATTTACCAATTTCATATGTGATTGGGAAATTCCATACGACCGTCTCACCAAACAAAATGACAATCTTTCTAGCTAGATGACCGTCTGGACTTCCAGATGACCATATCGTAAAGAGAAACGACCGTCTTGCTGGCCAGATGATCATTTCAGATTTCACAGGTTGTGAAAACTCAAGATATTTCGACCGCTTCCACTCTGACATAGATCTCGAACTGACTTGGAACCTTGGTCCCAACTCCACCTATAAATAGAAGGAGAGTGGAGACTTCTCATAACACAACACAACACAACACAGACAATTGAGAATCAATTGCTTTGATAATTTTTGTCCTTTCTTATTGTGAAAACCAAGAGAGCCCAAGAAATTCCTACCTGACTAGGGAGGGATAGAAAGGGAAAGAGTAATTGAGGATCATTGTTGTGGGAGAGAAAATTGGTGACTAGTATAGCAGGAGAGATAATTCCTTACTATCTGTTCTAGTAGTACGATGGTTTGACCTATGTGGACTACAATAGAAGAAGGAGTCTTTTAGCTACTAGGAGGACAACGTCAGGTTGTACTATGTGGAGAGATCGCATGAGCCGTTACAGAATCTATCCAGTCTACTGTCCAGGGAGAAGACCAAGAGCTGCACAGCCACCATCCAAGAGCAACTAGAAGATAGTTGCATTGCAATGAGTTGCTGTCACTGGACTTGTTCCAAGACCAGGTATAAACTAGTTAAATCATCCTTCCTATTTCATAGAAGTTGACATGATCTTACCATTATGAGAATACAAATAAATAAAATTTTGTTTCCACTGTCTTACTTTGCCTATGTATTTCCCAACACCGGGTATGTAAAACAAAGAGGAAATTTTTAAGAATAGATCTGACAGAACTAAGAGATTCGAACTAGAGGCATGATTAGCCGACCCCTTTTTATCTAAGATTAGTTTTCATAACCCTCCTAGACTACTATACCCATTTGGTTCATTTGTTCTCACAACCAAACTAATAACTAAATACTAATTAAAGTTTCCCTATATATGAAATTGCCTGAAGACAACCCTAAGGAATGAAAGTCTTACTTATTGTCTTTGACATGAATGAGAGGGCACTCACATGCTCATGTGGAATAACAATTGTTACAATTGAAAAGGAAAATATGAAGACATAAAAAAGATGTTGCTCTGTGGATGTATTTTGGGACTCAAAATATAAAAAAAGGATGTTTCTATGTGGACTTATTTTAAGACTCAAAATGAGATATATACATAATTTCTTCACTATAAGAAAAAAGACAATAAATAAAATAATATTTTTTACATTGCAAGTCTTAGAATTTTGTTTAGATAACATTCAACATAGAAAAATAGTTCCCACTTGTGTTTCAACATATAATCTTTTCCTTGAAATTAAAAGCTACACGTTGCTATAAGTTGACCTATACTCATTACACTTAAATTGGGTTGTTCTATTCTACCTCTTATATATTATATTGAAATTTTTTCAGTACAAATGTAATTCATCAATTTTTCTCATGTAAGACAACAAAAACTAGGCATGAACTCGTGTGATGCATGGAAAATTTATTTAAGTAAGAATATTTTCAAGGCAATAGTTCAAAGTCCAACACAAAGATGAGTTTTTAGTAGAACTTGTTAGTTGTTTAAAAGCTAAATTTTTAATTAAACTCATTGGGTAACTAACACACCTTGAATATCATGTGTTGAGTTTCACAAACGTGATTTTGCATGGTGAACTTATCAAATTGTATGATGTAGAGTGAAATAAATGTAGAAAATAAAATAGTCATACATGAATTTTACATTAAAATTGAATATGTATATATGTATGTATGTATGTATGTATGTATGTATGTATGTATGTATGTATTTATGTATATATGGCTAAAAGACTTGTGTATCTGAGTACATTTATATTATATGTACCCATGTTCATTTTTTATGGTTGCACAACTATATTAAAGAATCTAACCTTATGTATGTAATGTATACCTCTTATGTAACATGTGTATCAAAAATCATCTCAATCTGACATTCCTAGACCACCTAATAAAGGAAGATGTATATTTTCGAATCAATGATAAGTTGTAGAAATTGCAGAAATCGTTGGATGATATGTTGTTATATATAATTATTTATATGAGATATTTTTGTTATTTTGTAAACACTTCTAATCCAAAAGATGTTGATTCAATCGATTTGTTTGGATTTAATTAATGGACTCCACATATGCTATTTTAATGGTCGGTACACATAGATCAGTACACACTTCCTAATCCTCTCTCTCTCTCTCTCTCTCTCTCTCTATATATATATATATATATATATATATATATATATATATATATATATATATATATATATATATATATATATATATATATATACATATATATATGTACACACACACACTCACACACACACAGATATATATATATATATATATATATATATATATATATATATATATATATATATGCTTGACAAAGTTATGGGAAGTCTCTACATTGACCCCTAACCCCTGATTCTGGCCAACTGTAGTCTGTTTCAAGGAGCCTTCTGTGATGGTCGACAAGGTAGGGATGAGCTGGTATGGGTGACCCAGACCCATAAACTCAATATACCAATTAATATTTTGACTTGACTTGTACCCACACCATTAAGAAGGAAACTATGAAAACACAATCCATACCCACCGCAATGAATAACGTGGACCCAATACACCATGTTTATCCAATTCTATAGAAACTTAAAATTGAAAAGGTAAGCATAAAAATGATGTTTGGTTTGACTCAACAATAAATGTGAGCAGGTGAAATGGGAGCAAGGCACGGATTTTCTCATATGCATGTCTAACATGTACACTCATAAACATGCAAATTAGTATCCAATTTTTATAATTTTATTATATTATAGTGAAAACGGTTGCAAAAACATATATCATTAAATATCCAATCTGCATTTATTTAAGAACATATATCGTCAAACATTATGTTTACATTAGTCCAGGGGGTGATACACATACAAGGAAAACATCATTTGAAAATTTAGATGTGTATACAACAATTTATAAAGTAAAAAAATAAATGAAAAACATACAACTATGATATTTGTTAGTCTTACAAACATGCCCATGGATAACTTGCCTTACAAACAAACAATTACTTAGTTGTATATCCAAATTAATTTATGATCCATGTATGCATAAATCAAGTTGTAAAGTCATACCAAATCCGAGTTGCAAAATATGTCATGGACTTTAAAGTCATCAAACGTCATTGTCAATAGATTAATGACCTTAGGCCTAGTTTGGGTAAGCACTTCGGAAATGCTGGAAAAATTCTACGCATAGTACCCCATATACCCGGCGACATACCCGGTCATCGGGACTCATCAACTGTTGTTTCTCCCAGCTGCTGCGCCAGCCCACTAACTTCTGCTGCTACATGCACATTTAAGTGGATATCTCCAGCAGCGATTTTATATGCTTTTACATGCAAAAAGGATGCATGAAATAAGTATCTTGTCACCAAATAAAAATCCATCATAATTTGATTTCCCTCTACTCATTCCCTCCATTTAATTTCAAATCACCTATATAGATGTGAATCTCCTCAATTAATGATGTTTGACAAACTTGGTTGGAAATTAATAATGGGGTACAATACTTATAGATGCATTTTATAGTTGATTATGGACCAGATGTGCACTACATTTTTGTAAAAAAATTATGTCCAGGCGAAAAATATTGTTATTGGATTCCGTAGGTACTGTACTTATGCTTCCAGATCAGTTATACAATTATGCTTGATTTTGTAATTTGTTAGGTAATGTACTTATACTTGGTTTTATAATTTGGTAAGTATTGTACTTATGTTTGAAAAAACTGAGTTGGAATTAACAAGTGGGTATTGTACTTATTTTACATGGATTTCGTAGGTACTGTACCTATGTCCAGATGAATACTGTACTTATTTTGCATGGATTTCGTAGGTACTGTACTTAGTTGGAATTAACAAGTGGGTACTCTCTGACCATCACATCCTTTACATGATGTACTGTACTACACATCATGAGTACATACTCATAAACAGTGTTGGTCAAGTACTGTACTTATTTTGGACATTCTCATAAACTGTGTTGGGCAAGTACATTACTTGTGCTTCAACTCTCTGACCATCGCAACCTTTACATGATATACTGTATACAATACTTATAGATGCATTTTATAGTTGATTATGGACCAGATGTGCACTACATTTTTGTAAAAAAATTATGTCTAGGAGAAAAATATTGTTATTGGATTCCGTAGGTACTGTACTTATGCTTCCAGATCAGTTATACAATTATGCTTAATTTTGTAATTTGTTAGGTACTGTACTTATGCTTGGTTTTATAATTTGGTAAGTATTGTACTTATGTTTGAAAAAATTGAGTTGAAATTAACAAGTGGGTACTGTACTTATTTTGCATAGATATGTCCAGATGAATACTGTACTTATTTTGCATGGATTTCGTAGGTACTGTACTTAGTTGGAATTAACAAGTGGGTACTCTCTTACCATCACATTCTTTACATGATGTATTGTACTACACATCATGAGTACATACTCATAAACAATGTTGGTCAAGTACTGTACTTATTTTATAGTTGATTATGGACTAGATGTGCACTACATTTTTGTAAAAAAATTATGTCTATGCGAAAAATGTTGTTATTGGATTTCGTAGGTACCGTACTTATACTTCAGATCAGTTATACAATTATGCTTGATTTTGTAATTGTTAAGTACTGTACTTATGCTTGGTTTTATAATTTGGTAAGTATTGTACTTATGTTTGAAAAAAATGAGTTGGAATTAACAAGTGGGTACTGTACTTATTTTGCATATATTTCGTAGGTACTGTACTTATGTCCAGATGACAAATGTTACTACTGGATTTCGTAGGTACTGTACTTATGCTTCTAGATCAATGTTGTTATTGGATTTCGTAGGTACTGTACAAATACGGGAATGCAGGTGGGTGGATTAGAACGAGAGAGAATAATTACAAGAGAAAAAATGAATTAATACACTTTGCATGGACTTTGCATGAGTATTAATACTCTGGAGAGAAGAGTGAAGAGACATATTGTTGCATGGACTTTGCATGGACTTTGCATGAGTATTAATACAAAGACAACTGCAAATCGACGTACTGTACTTCCGCAAGAATGTAGGGGTGTGGAATATGACCAGGAGAGACCCAAGTAATAAAAAAAATCATTTTAACAAAGATTTGGACGGTAGAGAGCAGTTGAGAGAAGTTTGGGAGTCTTGAACGTCTTTTCGGCTTCCGAGGTACGCAGAAGATTCATATTAATTAAATACGGCTGGCTGAGTGTAGATTTTTGTAGGTTATCAAAAACTGAGTGGGCTGCCGGGTCTATAAGAACGGTGGGTAGCGTAACTCAAATGCTGGAAGTCGTGTGTGTAATGGTAATTTTCTGGTATTCCGCGATAAAGGAGCTGAGGGCAGGCTGGGAAAGCGGCCAGCTCCGCATGGGGGGAGAACATACAAAATTGGTGATAGCACGGATCCGCTTTTCTAAAAACTGTCGTTCCTGGCGTGATTGGTGATTACCAGATTTTTATTAAATCATATACACAACGGTAAACAATCAATACCGTAGGACGACTGTGTACACGCCGTGCATCAAATACATGTAATCAGAATTACGGCGGCCAAACTACGCCTTACTCTATTTTGTCCATTTACAAAAGTGAGTGGAATAATCATGTACATTACCATTCGTAGATAGTCTACATATATTATCTTATTTATATTAAGACAACAAATAAAAACAACATAAAGGTGACATAATGTACAATTTTACAATGGTAAGTCTACCAAACTGATATCATTTCAATGACTTGTACTATAATGAAAACAAAACTTCTCTTAAGTATAGATTAAAGAGGGATCAATAAGAGAATTATGCAGGTCCATATTTTTACATTTTTCCAAATCTAATACATAATTCCTTGACTGCAAAAAAATGTCATTGACTTTCCCTCTTTATATATCCAAGCTGCGTCACAGGACTTCTATCAATCAGGAGACATTCACATAAATGAAAATGGGAAGCTCTGACTAAATGGAACGAAGAAAATGCAAGTGTTATATTTTTTGGTGTTGATAAAGAAATCTTGGCGATAGCCACTGCATGATGTGATTCTCCCATAGGCAGCATTAGTTCCTCGCTATTCCACATGCGTAGTGTGGTAGTTGCTAGATAAGGAAATCGCAGTGATCTTGGTGAGTGTGACACTCCTCTTCATCGTCGTGCGACTGGACGAAATTAGAAGCAGAGATTGGAATAGAATTCCGCATACAATGTGAGGTGGGGAAGTCACTGGAGATGGTGGATGGGAGACAGGAGCTGCAGACCGGAGGTGGAAGTGGATAATACGGGTCGAACTTTCGAAGATGACCGGGGACAGAGGGATCATTTCATAGCAACCAGATGGGCACCTGGATCAGTGTCGTGCTCTGTGACGCCTCAATCAATCATGATCCTTGAGCTGCATCTGATGTCGCCATGAACCTCAACCTCGGGATGGCGTTGGTGACCGAAGAGCATCTTCTCGCCCTAGTTCCCATCATGGCCGGCTTGTGGCTTTCTCCAACCCTAAACCAGGCCAGGAAGCAAGCTAGAGCGAGCAGTCGATTTTTGTGGTCACCGTCTTGGCGGATTGGCAGCAACGATAATGCAGCCGACAAACACAGTAAGACCATGACGGTTGTTCTGCAATGACAAAAATCATGAGATCAATCCGATTAGAACATAAAGGCTGTAAATATTAACACACCCCCACACCCCACAAATGACACCCTAACCCCCTGATAGCTTGTGTAACAAAATTGAAATTAACAAAAATATTACAGAGGAGGGAGCCACGATCCTTCTTTACCTGAATACTGCTTGGTTTCTTCCTGAATTTTGTCCTTTTCTCTGTCTTCTATTTCAATTTTAGGATCTTAGGTAAACATTGATTTTCTTCACACAACTGCAGTGATAGGGCTAGGAGGTCTCCACATCTGCGCCCTCTTTTTCCTCGAGGAAGCTGACGTTGGAGTCTTGCTGTTCCAAATCACTTATTGGATCCATTCAGTGTCCCTTCCGGCCAAGGTGGCGACCAAACGGAAACCAGGCGCTTTTTGGCGATGTCAACATGGGGTTCTCCCTGCGACAGCTGTGCTGCTGATACACTGAGCCGCACAACAAAATGTGCAAAAATTGCAAGAAATCCCTCGAATTGTCAATGTTAGAATTGTCCCACACCGCTGAGCTCTGGGAAAGGTCATGGGCTTATAAGGTGTGTGGTCTCTTCACCCATTACCAATTGGTTTTGGGTTGAATACCACACATTCTAATATGGTATCAGAGCGGACCCCATTAGACAAGTGTGAGGACCACATCCTACCTAAAAAAAAAGAACAAGTGCTGCGCTTGAGGGGGGATGTTAGAATTGTCCCACATCGCTGAGTTCTGGGAAAGGTCCTGGGCTTATAAAGTGTGTGGTCCCTTCACCCATTGTCAATTGATTTTGGATTGAATACCACACATTCTAATAGTCAAATGCTCTCTTAGTACTGAGTAAGGATGGTTGTGTAATTTAGAAAAATGCTGACAAAAATTGCAGTATTAATGGTTTGATTTTGCCGAATTGGTGGCGCAGCTAGTAGATTACTGTATTTCCTTTGTGAAGGCATATGTGATTGGTGTCACATTAGATCGGTATGTGTAGACAACTATTCTTCTTATTACATCTGAGAAACGGTAACGATTATCCAATACCGGCCCTCGGTCGAAACCATGGCTGGGCGATAGGGAGGAAGAGCTCGAGCTGCTCAATTGTGGGTCAAGCTATGATCATGCATTGTATCAGTCATCTATGACCTATGGCAACACATCACGCAGCTTCCTCCCCAGTGCCCTGCGCAGCACCAAGCACCGTTATAACATGCACCTGTACAGATCGGAAGAGGGGGCGGGATTAAGTTTAAGCTAATGCTTCGTGATTTGAAAAACACAGAACTACACACACATATACAACCAAAATAAAGCAACATGGCAACATACCACCACGGGACACTGTCAAGCACAGCACAACCAGCAGTTGCACCGCTAGCCTCGTGATGAGAGTTAGCACCGGGTAGGCTGCTCGTTTAATATCAGGGGACATATCGATTGTGTTTCTCTCGCGCCCAACCTTGAGCTGCTTAACTCCGTTAAGGAGGAGCGACTACTATTGTTGGTGATTTCTAGTATTGTGAGGAAGATCGCTTCTGCTTGACAAGTTTGTGAGGGTTTATTTATAACGATCGAAACAGATAAGCAATATGTATGCTCACATTTTTCTTTGAATCAGTCAGCAGGAGTATAATAACTGACAATAATGACAATAGTGTACCGCAACAACTGACATACAAGTGGGCTTTGAAATGGTCAAAGGAACATACAAGTGGGCTTAGAAATTGGACCACACAACTGCAAAATGATAGTCTCCTTCCTGTGTGAGAATGCGGACAATGGTGTACCGTAACAACTGGCATAGACGTGAGTCTCGAAGTAGTTGGATAAAATGAATTCTAGAGGTCTGAGCTAAAGCCAAATTGTTGACAGACCGCAGTTCAGATCATCCACGAATGCATAATTTCTCAAAGCTATGACTGTTACGTTCTGAAATGCATTATTTTTCAAAGTCGTTGCAGAAGATAAGGCGTACGTGGACGGGTAGGGCAAAAACCAGCCAAATTGTTGACAAACCGCAGTTCAGATCATCCACGAATGCATAATTTCTCAAAGCTATGACTGTTACGTTCTGAAATGCATTATTTTCAAAGTCGTTGCAGAAGATAAGGCGTACGTTGACTGGTAAAGCAAAAACCAGCCAAATTGTTGACAGACCGCACCACGAATGCATAATTTCTCAAAGCTATGACTGTGACGTTCTGAAATGCATTATTTTTCAAAGTCATTGCAGAAGATAAGGCGTACGTGGACGGGTAGAGCAAAACCCATCCCGTACGATTAATCATTATCATATCATTCATATATACAGTTCACTCAAGATAGCCTATAACTAAAAGAAATGTGATCGACTATATCAAGAAAGTTTACAAAAAGCAATTGTAACGTCCCCGGATTTGCCTACCAAAAATCCCTTGGGGCCGACAAGACGGACCTTAAAAATGTAATTCAGAGTGCATGCGGAAGCATTACATGAATATACAACAAAAATATACATCACTAACCACCATTGACATTCAACATATAATTTACTACGACATGAATTATCACAAGTTATATTTACACACTGAATGAAGAACTTTAAGTCTATGACCATGAATGCTAACCAGTATCTGAGACAAAAGGTACAACAAGTGCATTACTCACAATCCATCTTTTCTTCCATAGTAGCTCTGAATTTAAATTTTATGTGAAACCCCAGATCAACGCACAAGGTATTGTGTTCATGGTAAAAAAAATACATATATTTATGATTTTCGTAACTTAAAAAATATTTTTAGAAGGAAAGAAGATCATATCAAACCGCTCTTGGAAAAGTAAAATATGTTTATTTTAGTCAATTTTCAAGACGAGTTACATTACTAAGGTGGACTAATACCAAAATATAAATATCGACCCTTTCTCCGTGTATCAAGTACTTTAGGGAACTCCTTACACATCTTGTGCGCTAGGAGTTGTACTAGTCAATATTATTTGAAGCTCCCCTTGTAAGGGGGATAATGAACATCATAATAATTACAAAATATCTACTCATAATTTATGTTTTCAAGTGACAAAACACTAAGTACTTATAATAATACTGCATCTAATATATGAAAATAAAGGTCATACTTTGATATCACAATTCAACTAAGAAAATCATACTCATATAATTAAATTAATCCATGTACCTAAGTTCGAAGATATCTAACATATCGATGATGATCTACTACTTTGGTCATCTCCTAATTAATAAGAATTTGTCATCATTAATAAAGATGCACAGTTGCTCTTGATTATTTAAGTCACAATTAGGGTTCAGACAATCCTAAGTTTAGACTTACACTAATCTTATATATGATATGTTTCTGATCTACATATCATATTTTACGTATTGTTTGATTTACATAATTGTTTGATCATTTATCTATTTTTTAGAACTAATATGAGGTTTAAAGCATTTGATTGTCCATTAATGAGGAAAGACCTAGTATTAAGCAAGATTCGTAAGTAAAAATATGGTACAATAGTAATTTTTTCAGATATAATGATCACCATTAGACAATTATTCCAATTTTTAAACCTTAAAATGGAGCATTATAATATAAGTTATATACCATCAATATTAATGTCCCAAAAGTTTGACCTAGCGAGACTTTCACAAAGTTTTTTTTATTTAAGGGTATTTTTGGGATGTATTACCCAAGGGATCTATTTTTAATCATATTTGTAAGGTTTAATTTGAGTTTGGGAAATTAAAAGGAATTTATATTTTAAGATTAACAACGGTTGGCAAAACTTGTCCATGCAGCATGGATTTGTGCCATCTTGCTCTCAATAGTATTTAGCTACATTCTTTCTTGGATCATTGAACCGGCTCAAGCTAGTGAACCAGACACGTAGTT
The DNA here is from genome assembly GCA_963693085.1 of Alisma plantago-aquatica. Lineage (NCBI taxonomy): Eukaryota > Viridiplantae > Streptophyta > Magnoliopsida > Alismatales > Alismataceae > Alisma > Alisma plantago-aquatica. Next base: position 59,076,091 of record OY856410.1, on the reverse strand, counting down.
TGCCTGGGTCATCTTAATCCCAATCTCTCTCTCTCGTACGTAATTTGTATCATACATAGGAGTCAGAAGTGCTATTATCTAGGGTAGGGTGTCTCCTATGCTACCTCTCTAGTGAGGCTTGGCATCACAAAACATGAAGGACCTTCTCATATACCATTCACTAGAACTTTGGATTTGAAATTAGAGATTAGAGGAGTTGTATCCCAGTTGTATAATGGCTGCACCAACGCCATAAGGAAGAAGAAAGGAGGAGGCCACATAGCTCTAACCTTATGTCTGAGACCTTCTAAACGTCCTCCAATGTGCCCACAATAACCAAAAGCGTCTTGGAGGAGCTCGAGGTAATGTTTCACTAAAGTCAGGGTTTCAAATGAGTTTCTAGTTATCTATACCAGTTCCCCAACCTTGGCTAGCACCTTGATCACGGATGATTTGGGCTACATTAGTTGCACCTCTACACTAATCAATGAGCCTTATTCTAACCTCATATGAACTCACTAGTTCTTTTCTTCAATCTCCAAATCTTCCTCACCCTTCTTTCAATCTATTTTCTATTTCCTCCTACCTTCCTCTGCATTCTGTATCACCATGTTCATCAATGAAGAAGAGGTGAGATGAGAGTTGGGCACCATCTATTAGATCTAAAAGCCTTACAACATACGTCAGGGCTCTAAAGATGGATTCTAAAAATATGTTCACAACTAATCAACTACGGAAACACTCTCAGAAGTGGAAATTACACATGTTACAATGGGAGGTTTCCATCTCAAATCTACTTGGTCCTCAATTAATTTTGAAGAAGATGGGTCTTTCTTTGTCACCTATATCTATTCTAGGGACAATATGTAGCCACAAGCATAAATTACAATTGAGCACAACCATGTATCCTTTAAATCAAAGGGTCTATGTGATGTGAATGAGGATCAACCTCATGACTCATTTCAATTTAGACTTTATTCACTTATTTGAAATCTAAACATCAATCTCCCCCAAGCCAATCTTCAAATAAGATGCATTTTTTTTAAAAAAGTGTCTACCATAGACTAGACTAATGTTCGATTTAGAACATGATAAGAATATAGCTTTTGACCGCTCACATAAACACCTCAAACAAGATAATTCTAGTGACTATATAATCTAAGATAATTAACGAATCATAACATCTTGAAATAAACTAACTAAGACTAGTCATGTACTTCAAAAACTATATCAGATATGAAACCCTAAAATCAGGGTCTTCACATTCACCCAACCTTATAGGGAACTTAGTCCTCAAAAATTGACTAGTGTCATACCCAAGGGGATAAAAGGAGTTATTTTTCTACCTCTATGCCACTTTTTCAGTTCCAAGGCTATCATAGTTATACTTTTTCCCTAAATTGACATATTAGGGTTTTTGAGCATTAAGGGTGTACCCACCCACATTATATAGAGTGGATCATCATTTAATGTCTTAGTCATACCTCATCATTCTTACATGTTAGGATTTATATATCATTATTCCCCTTATAAATTATGATTTTGTCACATATTTGAAATTTAGGAGGTTATGCTCAAGGTTTCATATTTCAACCCACTCAGTTGGATGAAGTAAAATCAATATTACATGTAACAAATAAACTAATTTCCACATTTAACACCATTATTGTGATTTAGGATCAAAATAATTAAAGGATATCATGGTTAGAGGAAATTGTACATATTAGGGTTTTTACCCTATTATGTGAATTATCATTAAACTAGGAGCTTATATTTATAAGGATTGAGGTCCAACATATTTTGTGATCATGTAATATTTGATACAAAACATCTTTATTTCAATCTCATGATTCCAAACATATATCTTTTATGTGTGATCGGGGGAATATATATATTAGGTTAATCTTATCAGAGTGATTATTCATACATAATCATCCAAACAACTCAAGTGAGGTTTCTAAAATCATATATAGGGAAAGAGAAGAAGAAGAAATTGACATGTGTTGCTTAGTATATTATGCACATGGCATTTTACTTCAAGGACTAGAGTTTCATGTACCATCTTACTTGTAGTTTTATTATTGAGGTTATGCCTTTGACCTTCTCCTTGTGGTTTTAATTCTCTCTAGAGTTCACCATGTATCACATCCTCACACTAGATGCCCTCCTTTATAAAAGAGCTTGAGGCTTATGCATGTTCAACCTTGTCTTAACTTTGATTACCTTGTGTAAGAAAAAGCCTACATACTTTCATCATTGAGACTTATCTTAGATGCTTCAAATTTGAATTCAAACCTAAAATCCAATCTTATGTTGCAAACAAACTTGTATCAACATAAATCAACCTTATATAATATCATCCAAACCCTTATCACACACATTATTCTATCATCTAACTATCCATCACATATCTTAATAAGGATCTAGATATCTTATTTAGAACTAGTCACTTTTCCTAGACATATGTCACTCTGAATCACTTAGGTTGCATGCCTACCTCCTACTCTTCTATGTGTAGGGATACACTTATATATTTACTTACATATATCATAAAATATTATATAGTTTTACTCTGATAAAATGAGTATCATAGAAATCTTTCGAGTCTCGAGCTAATTGGAAACACAATCAAATCAACAAAATTAGGTGTCCCATACACAATAGAAGGTCTATAGTCATGCTACCAAGTGAAATGGTGAGAAAAGGTGTAGACTAATGTAGCTACCCAAAATATATGAGCTCTATATGGGAAGGCTTTCACACACTTGTTTAATGTTAATTCTTGAACATCTGGGTTCTATACTAGAGTCTAAGTGAAACCTAATTCCTATATGATAACTTAGTAAGTTTATATAGTTTAATTTGAAAGGAAAAATCTAGTTTTATGTTTCATGGTGAAAGATTGTCAGGTGTAGCTTATGTTCATGCAACAATACCAACTGTGACAACCCTAGGTTCCACCTTCCCAAAACCCTATGGGGCCAAGAGGAAAAACCCAAAAACATTACTCAAAGTGTGATGTAGAAGCATAAGTACATACTTGAACATAAAACTATAGCCATACACAATAAACAACCTTCATCATTCAACATATAACTTTTCAGGACATGAATTACTACAACTTACATTTACACAATTAGAGGAGGATTGAAAATCAATGTCAATGTATGCTAAATAGGATGTTTAGAAAATACATAAAACATGTTCATTTCTCACTTCTTGTCTATTATCCCATGCTAGCTCTGAACCTAAAACATACATGAAATAACATATCAACATGTAAAGTGTTGTGTACATGGGCACAAAGATACACATAGTTATGATTTTCATAACTTAAAAAGATTTGTAGAAAGATAAAAGTATTCAAATGAAACACTTTATTATAAATTAAAATACTCCAATTATAGGCATTTTTATAGATGAGTTGCATGAGTAAGGTGGAATGGTACTAAAACATAAAGATTGGGTACATCCACGCGTACCAACTACTTTAGAAAACTCCTTGTATGCCTTGTTCTCTAGGGAAGTGTACTAGTCAACATTGATAATTCTCTCATAAGGGGGCAATGGACAACCTTAGTAACTATAAAATATCTACTCATCATTTATGTTTCAATTGGTAAAAGACCAAATAATATAGTAATATTACACCCAATATTTCAATTAAAAGATCATAAATGGATATCATGATTCAACCAAGAAATCCATAGTCATATAATGAAATAAAGCTATGTACCTAATTTCAGATATTCCAAACATATCCATGATCATGTACTACTCTAAAAATCACCTTATTAATAATAATCAATCATCATTAATAAAGGTACACCATTGTTCTTGGTTATTTAGGTCCAAATTAGGGTTTATCTAATCCTAGGTTTAGACGAACCTTAATGTTTTCTATGATATTTTTTTACCAATCTTATATCATAATTTAGGCCGCATTTGATTTTCATAATGTGTTGATGTTTTATGAAATTCTAGAATTCAATTGAGGTTTAAATCATCGAAGTGGACATTAATGAGGTACGCCCTAATTTTGAGTAATAAAACCTAGATCAAGGTCCATATCACATATCTAAGTTACACGATGGTCCAATAGTAATTTTCTCAGATTTAATATTCATCATTATACAATCTATTACCCCTAAAATTTAGCACTAAAATCTAAGCTAGATATGATCGATCATAATGTCCCAAAAGCTAACCAAGGGGGATTATGATAAAGTAGATATTGTTTAGTTGAGTGGTACATTTGAGGTATTTATTCGGCAGAGGAAGATATTTTAATTTATAAGATCTGGTCAAAATTAGGGAAATTAAGAGGAATTTAGCTTTCTAGAATTATAGTGGTTGTTGGATCTTTTTGGTGCGGCATGGATCTGCACCTTGTTGCTCTCAACAATATATGGCTAGATTCTATCCTAGGGTCTTGAACTGCCACTTGGACTGGTAAATTAGAAAAGTAGTTGGCCTGGGTGATTTAGCGCCCACTCTCTCACTATCACACAATCTTTTAGCACCCAAGAATATGAAGCTCTATCATTTTGAGTATGGCTTTCCCTGCACTACCTTTTTGGTGAGTCTCGGTGCCACAAGACACTAGGGGCCTTCTCATCTACCAAGTTGTCATTTCAGATCGACAACCTGAGATATGAGGAGACTGTCACACCCAATTTTTCACAACTAATTTAAAACTTGAAATTAATTTATAGAATAAATTAGTTGAAGGGCTTATGTAAAAGACAATGAAATTATACTTCTTTTAGAAAGAAAAAAAGAAAAAAAAAACACTTTCTCTTATACATATGCCATCATGTGTTGCAATTAACTTAAAATGTTGAATAAATGTTTTCCCTTCTCTTTTTCTCCCACTCATCATTGAAAATGTATGATAGAAACAAAAGATCAAGGTAAAAGGAGTAGAATTCGTAATTATAGAACATATAGCTTGAACAAGAAGTATTCTTTCTCTGATAGCTTTTTACATAAAAGGGAAACAACATTATTCACAATTTCTCTCTCCTCCTCTTTGGATTACCTAAAAGACATAAAGAAAAATGTAAAGAACTTAATGGCTTAATTTTTAATGCATAGAAAATAATATTCATTCAATAACATGATGTTGATATTACTTCTTTCTCCTATTCAATACATATAACATTATCTTCTATTTTCCTCTCCATTAAAAAAATCTCCAAAAGGCATAAAAAGGCATATAAAATAAATCTTGAGATGACATCATTGCTTATTTCATGTTTGGACTCGAAGAAAAAATCAAGGAAAGTTGGTTCACATTATCATCCTTCAAATACATAAGTATTAAGTTAAATGACCAATATAGAAATTGTGCATAAAAGATATGTCAATCTCAGATTTCATTGTCTAGGAAGGATCTAGACAAACTAGTTAACATGTGGTCCAAATTTGGTTTGCTTTCGAACTAGGTTGACCTCTCAAATAAATGTAAACATAATTTCAATTCATTTAACACATGCAAAACAAAAATAATGTAGACATTGCTGCCTCAATACTTGATCGATAGGAATTTGTGCTAGCTTTAATTTAGGGTGATTAGTCTCGTTTTTCCTAGGAATATGAGTAGGATCTCCTATAAGATAAAGGTAAGTGGTCCGTGCTAATTGATCATAAGTATTGTTTGCTTTTGTGTATGTATGTGTGATATAAAATGAATGATATGAATGTATTACATATTATTTCAATTGTTTAAAGTCAATGAATCTATAATGAACTGAATGTCATGTTTTATGTTCATATTATTGTATCACCTTCATTAATATCAAAGATAAGGTTACAAAGAAGACCTAAATAAAACGTTAAGAGTTGTTAAGAGAAATATAATGAAAAAAGATAACTTATATAATATCCTCATTAAGAGGCTCCTCAGAGCAAAATAAAGAGGCACCTTGTTGCATAAGAGAAGAGGCAATTCAGTGCATAAGAGAAGAGGCACTTTAGTGCATAAGAGAAGATGAACTTATTTGCAAACTTGGGGATTCTTATATATGTCAATATAAAAGAAACCATTTAAAAGAAATTGATTATCTTTTTTCATGTTTAATGATTAAAGTCTATTTTTAGTTTACATGTTGCCTTTAAGCTACAATGTGTTCAGTTCCACTTACCACTGGCTTGATGCTTAGATGGGAGCATGATGCCCACTGGTAAGGATCAAGATTAGGAGCAGGAAGCTATCCAATATGTATGGATTGGCCCAAGGAATCTTGAAGAATAAAAGACCTGGTGAGTTTCCATCTAGTAATCTAATCCAATATTTATCTTATCTTTCACATCATGCCTTAGTTATGTTTTCCAAGTTTGTCATAGTAGATCTACATTTCAAGACAAACAAGTTGTAGTATTCCTATGTATAAATCAATTCAAAATAATGTAGGTGATTCATTGACTGTATTTTCTAATGATTAGACTTTTGTGACATACCCCTTGAGAAAAATGCTTCCGCTCAACAATTGTGTATGATTTAGAAAGTGGGATGTTACATTATGGTATCAGATTAGATAGGTATATGGGAACTAGGCAAAGTTGATTCTCAAAGTCACCCTATAATGAAGATATGAGATTAGGCATAGCAATGGATTCCCAAGGAAAGATACAATAACCTAGAATGACTAGATTTCCCCCCTAAGAAGAGATAGAGATGTTAGAGATATATGTTTGCATATTTTAGAACTCAAGTATCAACCTAAGCTTTGGTAAATAAATAGCCTCTCCATTCTCAATTGTCATGGCCACCCAATTGATAATTGAAGAGGGATGTCATAAGCATTATACTTTTAAAGCATATCTCCTTTATTACTAGTCCATGTAGTATGGGATATGTGCAATTGTAGGTTAGTGGTAGGCGTCAATACAAGCACTTTGGATTTGAAATTAGAGATTAGAGGAGTTGTATCCCAGATGTATAATGGTTGTGACACCACCACAAGGAAGAATAAAGGAGAAGGCCTCATAGCTCTAACCTTATGTATGAGACCTTCTAAACATCCTCCAATGTCCCCACAACAACCAAAATCATCTTGGAGGATCTCAAGGTCATGAGTCACTAATGATCCATACCAGTTCCCCAACCTCGGATAGCACCTTGATCACGAACGATTTGGGATGCATTAGTTGCATCTCTACACTAACCAATGAGCCTTCTTCTAACCTCACATGAACTCACTAGTTCTTTTCTTTTCTTCAATCTTCCAATCTTCCTTACCTTTATTTCAATCTATTTTCTATTTCCTCCTACCTTCCTCTGCATTGTGTTTCACCATGTTCATCAATGAAGAAGAGGTGAGATGAGAGTTGGGCACCATCTATTAGATCTAAAAGCCTTACAACATAGGTTAAGGCTCTAATCATGGATTCCAAAAATATGTTCACAACTAATCAACTACAGAAACACTCTTAGAATTGGAAATAACACATGTTACAGTGGGAGGTTTCCATCTCAAAGATACTTGCTCCTCGATTAATTTTGAAGAAGATGGGTCCTGCTCTATTACCTATATCTATTCTAGGGACAATATGTAGCCACAAGAATAAATGACAATTGAACACAACCATGTATCCTTTAAATCAAAGGGTCGATGTGATGTGAATGAGAATCAATCTCATGTCTCATTTCAATTTACACTTTATTCACTTATTTGAAATCTAAACATCAATGTCCCCCAAGCCAATCTTCATGCAATTTTTTAAAAGAAAGTATCTATCATATACTAGACTAATATTTGATTTAGAACATGCTAAGAATATAGATTTTGACCGCTCACATAAACTTCTCAAACTAGATCATTCTAGTGACCATATAATCTAAGATAATTACTGAATCACACCATCTTGAAATAAACCAACTAAGACTAGTCATGTCCTTAAAAAATTATATCAGATATGAAACCCTAAAATCAGGGTCTTCACATTCACCCAACCTTATAGGGAACTTAGTCCTCAAAAATTGACTAGTGTCATTCCTAAGGGGATAAAAGGAGTTATTTTTCTACCTCTATGCCACTTTTTCAGTGCCAAGGCAATCATATTTCTACTTTTGCCCTAAATTGACATCTTAGGGTTTTTTAGCATTAAGTGTGTACCCGCCCACATTATTTAGAGTGGATCATCATTTGATGTCTTAGTCATACCTCATCATTCTTACATGTTAGGATTCATATATCATTATTCCCCTTAAAAATTATGATTTTGTCACATATTTGAAAGTTAGGAGGTTATGATCAAGATTTCATATTTCACCCCACTAAGTTGGGTGATGTGAAATCAAGATTACATTTAACAAATTAACTAATTTCCACAGCTAATACCATTATTGTGATTTAGGATCAACATAATTAAAGGATATCATGATTATAGGGAATTGTACATATTAGGGTTTTTACCCTATTATGTGAATTATACTTAAAATAGGATCTTATATTTATAAGGATTCAGGTCCAACATATTTTGTGATCATGTAATCTTTGATACAAAACATATTTATTTCAGTCTCATGATTCCAAACTTATATCTTTCATGTGTGATAGGGGGAATATATATTAGGTCGAGCTTATCTGAGTGATTATTCGTACATAATCATCCAAACAACTCAAGTTAGGTTTCTAACATCATATATAGGGAAAGATAAGAAGAAGGATTGATATGTATTGCTTAGTATATTATGCACATGACATTTTACTTCAAGGACTAGAGTTTCATGTACCATTTTACTTGCAGTTTTATTATTGAGGTTATGCATTTAACCTTCTCCTTTTGGTTTTCATTCTCTCTAGAGTTCACCATGTATCACATCCTCACACTGGAGGTCCTCCTTTGTTAAAGATCTTGAGGCTAATGCATGTTCAACCTTGTCTTAACTTTGATTACCTTGTGTAAGAAAAAACCATCATTGAGACTTATCTTAGATTCTTCAAATTTGAATTCAAACCTCAAATCCAATCTTATGCTGCAAACAAACTTGTATCAACATAAATCAACCTTATATAATATCATCCAAACCCTTATCACATACATTATTCTATCATCTATCTATCCATCACATATTTTAATAAGTCTCTAGACATATTATCTAGAACTAGTCACTTTTCCTAAACAGATGTCGCTCTGAATCACTTAGGTTGCATGCCTACCTCCTACTCTCCTATGCGTAGGGATACACTTTTATATTTACTTACATATATCATAAAACATTATATAGTTTTTCTCTGATAAAATGAGTGTCATAGAAATCTTTCGAGTCTCGAGCTAATTGGAAACAAAATCAAATCAACAAAATTAAGTGTCCCATGCATAATAGAAAGTCTATAACCATGCTACCAAGTGAAATGGTGAGAAAAGTTGTAGACTAATGTAGTTACCCAAAATATATGAGCTTTACATGGGAAGGCTTTCACACACTTGTTTAATGCTAGTTCTCGAACATCTGGGTTCTATCCTATAGTCTAAGTGAAACCTAATTCCTATATGATAACTTAGTAAGTTTCTATAGCTTAATATGTAAGGCAAAATTTAGTTTTATTTTTCATGGTTAAAGATTGTTAGGTGTAGCTAATGTTCATGCAACAATACCAACTGTGGTGTAGCTAATGTTCATCCAATAATACCAACTGTGACATCCCTAGGTTCCGCCTTCCCAAAACCATGTGGAGCCAAGAGGACAAAGCCCAAAAACATTCCTCAAAGTGTGATGTAGAAGCATAAGTAAATACTTGAATATAAAACTATAGACATACACAATAAGCCACCTTCATCATTCAACATATAACTTTTCTAAACATGAATTATTATAACTTACATTGACACAATTAAAGGAGGATAAAAAATCGATGTCGGTGTATGCTAAATAGGATGTTTATACAATACATAAAACATGTCCATTGATCACTTCTTGTCTATTATCCGATGCTAGCTATGAACCTAAAACATACATGAAATAACATATCAACACGTAAAGTGTTGCGTACATGGGCACAAAGATACACATAGTTATGATTTTCATAACTTGAAAAGATTTGTAGAAGATAAAAAGAACATCAAATGAAACACTTTATTATAAATTAAAATACTCCCATCATCGTAATTTTTATAGATGAGTTGCATGAGTAAGGTGGAATGGTACTAAAACATAAATATTGGGCACATCCCCGCATACCAACTACTCTAGAAAACTCCTTGTATGCCTTGTGCTATAGGAAAGTGTACTAGTCAACATTGATAATTCCCTCATAAGGGGGACAATGGACAACCTTAGTAACTATAAAATATCTACTCATCATTTATGTTTTGAAATGGTAAAAGACCAAATACTTATAGTAATATTACACCCAATATTTCAATTAAAATATCAATAAATGGATATCAAGATTCAACTAAGAAAACATAGTCATATAACTAAATAAAGCCATGTACCTAAGTTCATATATTCCAAACATATCCATGATCATGTACTACTCTAATAATCACCTTATTAATACTAATCAATCATCATTAATAAAGGTACACCATTGTTCTTGGTTATTTAGGTCCAAATTAGGGTTTATCCAATCCTAGGTTTAGATGAACCTTAATGTTGTCTATGATATTTTTCTACCAATCTTATATCATAATTTAGGTTGCATATGATTTTCATAATTTGTTGTTTTTTATGAAATTCTAGAATTTAATTGTGGTTTAAAACATCAAAGTGTACATTAATGAGATACACCCTAATTTTGAGTAATAAAACCTAGATCAAGGTCCATATCACATTTCTAAGTTACACGATGGTCCAATAGTAATTTTCTCAGATTTTTTATTCATCATTATACAAATACTCCAATCTATTACCCCTAAAATTTAGCACTACAATCTAAGCTAGATAATATCGATCGTAATGTCCCAAAAGTTAACCAAGGGGGATTATGATGAAGTGTATATTTTTAGTCGAGGGGTACATTTGTGGTATTTATTCGGCAAAGGGAGATATTTTAATTTCTAAGGTCTGGTCCAAAACAGAGAAATTAAGAGGAATTTAGCTTTCTAGAATTATAGTGGTCGTTGGATCTTTTTGGTGTGGCATGGATCTGCACCTTATTGCTCTCAATAATATATGGCTAGATTCTATCCTAGAGTCTTGAACTGCCACTTGGGATGGTAAATTAGAAAAGTAGTTGGCCTAGGTGATTTAGCGCCCACTTTCTCACTATCACACAATCTTTTAGCACACATGAGTATGAAGCTCTATCATTTAGAGTATGACTTTTCCTGCACTATCTTTTTGGTGAGTCTCGGTTCCACAAGACACTATGGGCCTTCTCATCTACCAAGCTATCATTTCTGACCGATAACCTAAGATATGAGGAGATTGTCACACCCATTTTTTCATAACTAATTTAAGACTTGAAATTGATTTTTAAAATAAAATAGTTTAAGGGCTTATGTAAAAGACCATAAAATTATACTTCTTATAGAAAAACAAAAGAAAAATAAAAAAACACTTTCTCTTATACACATGCCATCATGTGTTGCAATTAACTTAAAATGTTGAATAAATGTTTTCCCTTCTCTTTTTCTCTCAATCATCCTTGAAAATGTATAATAGAAACAAAAGAGCAAGGTCAAAGGAGTAGAATTCGAAATTATAGAACATATTGCTTGAACAAGAAGTCTTCTTTCTCTGATATCTTTTTACATAAAATGGAAACAACATTTTTGATAATTTCTCTCTCCTCCTCTATGGATTACTCAAAAGACATAAAGAAAAAATGTAAAGAACTTAATGGCTTAAATTTAAATGCATAGAAAATAATATCCATTCAATAACATGATGTTGATATTACTTTCTTTCCCCAATTCAATACATACAACATTATCTTCTATTTTCCTCTCCATTAAAAAAACAATCTCCAAAAGGCATAAAAAGGCATAGAAAATAAATCTTGGGATGACATTCATTGCTCATTTCATTTTTTGACTCAAAGAAAAAATCAAGGAAAGTTGGTTCACATTATCATCCTTCAAATACATAATTATTTGTTAAATGACCAATATAGAAATTGTGTATAAAATATATGCCAATCTCAAATAAACTAGGTTGACCAATCAAATAAATGTAAACATAATTTCAATTCATGTAAAACATGCAAAATAAAAATAATATAGACATTGATTAACTTTTGGTTAAAATTAGTCAACATGGAAACATATATTTAAAATTGTTGAATGGAAGTTAGAAGGAGAGTTTATTATTTTCATTTTAACGTTAAAAATTTTGAATAATTGAATACAATGTGATAAGATGTACAAGAGAAATATATTAATTGGAGACTTATGAAAAATGTGGGTTTTGACTGGTAATCTTCCCAAAACAACTAGGAGGCATGTTATGGATAAGGAGATGCCATTATGGATGACAATATGTTATGTATGTCAGAAATAAAATTCATGTATTTAACATGGACAGTTAAAAATGGTTTTTTGTTCCATAATCATAACATCATTTCTAACAAATATGAATTATTAAAGTGACTAATGGCAATAAACAATTTTGAAATGACACATTAATATCATGTTCTATATTCTTTCAATGTATTTTATTCATGTAAATGTAAATTAAATTTCTTTTTCTCTTTCCTCCCTTTTGTGATTTATTAAAATTGAAAAATGTGTCTTGAGCTTAGTTATATAAAAATAAGACATTATGTAATTATGAAAGGAATGGTACAACTCTGTCATTATTCTCTCTCTTTCTTTGTGATTAAAAATAAAACGTTATGGTAATTTATTTAAGGTCATAATTTTGATAAAAAAAGTAAATGATAATTCATTATCCATTTTTTCTCTTTCCAATCACCCTAATGTAACTCGTTCAAAAGATATTGAAAAAAGTAAAGAAACTAAAAAAAGAGATAATTCGTGTGACCACAAAATTGGACCTATGTAACTAATAAAGGAAAAGATATTTCACCTCTTGTTATATTTTAATATGGTAAAGTTAAGATAATTTTTGATGTTAAATTGAAGGACAAAATATATTCAAAGTTTTAAATCTTGTTGAACTAGAAAATTCTAGACCCCTAAAACCTATAAAAAGGGTCCTTCCTCATGATCCAATCATATCAAGGAAAAGGACATTGGCCTATATTCTTGAAAATCACATTCAAGCATTGCCTCAATACTTGATTGATAGGAATTTGTTCTAGCTTAAATTTAGGGTGATTAGATCTTGTTCAACCTAGGAATATAAGTAGTATCTCCGATAACATAAAGGTAAGTGGTCCATGCTAATATCATAAGTATTGTTTGCTTTTGTGTATGTATGTGTGATATAAAATGAATGATATAAATGTATTACATATTATTTAAAGGGTTTAAAGCCAATGAATCTATAATAAGTATAGTGATAGGTTGGTTTCATAAACCACAAGTATAAGTTGGGAAGAAGACCAAAGTAATGATTAATCTATATTTGCATATTTTGTTATAAAATTAGATGTCATATGTTACATATTTCTTTTCATGAGAAATTTTGAACACAAATCAACCATGAAATATCAACTATCATTAAATGAAGAGGTAAGAAAAACCCTAAGGTCAGTAGTAGCCTACAAAAAGTTCGAGGACAAAATTTATTTTAAGGTGGATATAATTGTCACCCCCAATTTTCACAATTCCTATGAAACTTAAAAAATGATTTTATTAAATTAAAATAGTTGAAGGGATAATGTAAAATACGATGAAATTATACTTTTTATAGAAAAACAATAGAAAACTAAAAATACACTTTGTCTTATCCATATGCCATCATATGTTGCAATTTACTTAAAATGTTGAATAAATGTTTTCCCTTGTCTTTTTCAATCACTCATCCTTGAAATTTTTTAAAATAAATAAAATTGGAAGATAAAAGGAGTATAATTCGAAATTATAGAACATATATCTTGAAAAAGAAGCATGCTTTGTTTGATGGTTTTTGACATAAAAGGGAAACAACAATATTCATTGTTTTGCTCTCCTTATGTTTGGAATATCCAAAAGACCTAAAGAAAAATGTTATGCACTTAATGTCTTAATTTTATAAATCATGGAAAAGAATATCCATTCAATAACATCATGTTGATATTACTTTATTTACCATATTTTATTATGTGTGAAGGATGTACACTAACTATTTAATGTGTGGTCCAAATTTGGTTTCCTTTCAAATTTGTTTGCCCAATCAAATAAATGTGAACATAATGTCAATTCATTTAACACATCCAAAACCAAAATAATGTAGGCATTGATTAATTTTTGGTCAAAATTAGTCAATATAGAAACCATATATTTAAAATAGTAGAATGGAAGCTTGAAGGATATTTTGATTATTTTGTTTTGAACTTTCCAAAGTTGAATAATTGAATACAATATGATTAAATTTACAAGGGCAGTGTATTAATCTGAGAATATAGAGAAGTGTGGGTTTTGACCAGTCACCTTGCCAAAAAACTAGGATGTGTGCTATAGAAAATAAGATGTAATTATGGATGACAAGATGTTATATAAGTCATAAGTAAAATTGATGTATTTAATATAAACAATTAAACTGGTTTTGTTGTTCCATAATCATATCATCATTTCAAAGAAATATGAACTATATGGGAGTGACTAGTGGCTTTCAAAAAAAAATTAAATGACACATTAAAATCAAATTATATGTTTTTTTCTATATATTTAGTCCGTGTAGATGTAAATTAAACTTCATTTTCTACTTCCTCTCTATTGTGATTTTTTTTAATGAAGTAACGTGTCTTGAGCTCAGTTGCATGAAAATCACACATTATTTAATTGTGTAAGGAATGCTACAACTATCTCACTATTTTCTCTCTTTCTTTGTGATTAAAAATAGAAATTAACAATAATTTGGTTAAGGTCATACTTTTGATAAATTAATAAAATTAAACGATGATGCATTCTCTCTTCTTTATGTCTTTCCACTAACCCCCAAAGTAACACATTCAAAAGATATCGAAAGATAATAAAGGAACTCCCAAAAAAAGATAATTATTTTGACCACAAAGTTGGATTTAAATACTTAACAAAGGAAAAAATGTCTCACCTATTCTTACTATTTAATACATTAAAGTTAAGATAATGTAAAATGTCTATTTGAAGGAAAAAAATTCAAAGTTTCAAATCTAGTTGGACCAGAAAAATTCTAGACTCCAAAAACCTATAAAAAGGGATCTCCCCAATGATTCTAGCATACCATGGAAAATGACACTAGATGGCCTATGTTCTTGCAGATCATATCCAAATGTTACCTTAATCCTTGTGATCGACATGGATTTCTTCCAACCTTCAGTCTGGGTAATTAGATCTCTTTTGACCTAGGAAGAGAAGTAGAATCTCCTATAAGAGAAAAATAAATGGTCCATGCTACCCAATCACAAGTATTGTTTCCTTTTATGTATATATGTATGTATGAAATAACATGAATGAATGCTATGAATGTATTACATATTATTTCAATTGTTTAAAGTCAATAAATATATAATGTACTGAATATCATGTTTTATGTTCATCTTATTGTATCACCTACGTGCATATTCAAGATAAGTTTACAAATAAGATCTAAAGAAAAAGTAAAGAGTTTAAGAGAAAGATAATGATAAAAGATAACTTATATAAGATCTTCATGAAGAGGATCTTCGGAGCAAAACTAAGAGGCACTTCTGTAAAGAAAAGAAACACTCTAGTGCATAAGAGAAAGACACTTCAGTGGATAAAAGAAATATATTTCAATGCATAAGAGAAGAGGCACTTATGTGCAAACCCAAAGATTCTTATATAGGTCAAGATAAAAAACTAATTCAAAAACAATTATATGTCTTTTTTAATGCTTAATGATTAATTTCAATTTTCAGTTTATATGCTTTCTTTATGATATAATGTGTTCAGTTCCACTAACCATTGGTTTGACGCATGGCTAGGGGTATGATGCCCGCAGGCAAGGAGCAATCTTAGGAGGAAAAAGATATCTAGTGTGCATGGACTAGCTCAAGGAATCTTTAGGAAGAAATGACATGATGGGGTGCCATCTACCAAGACGATCCAATTTTTTAGCGATCTTTCACATCATGCCTTAGATATGTTAGCCAAGTATATCTCTATAGATCTAGATATCAATACAAACAAGCTGTAGTATTCCTATTTATGAATCAATTCAAAATAATACATGGTGATTCATTTACTATATTTTACAATGATTTTCATTTTGTGATATCCCCCTTGAGAATAATGCTTCTGCTCACTAATGTGTATGTTTTAAAAAGTGGGATTTTATAGAGATGAATCTAGGTAGTCTTTTGGTTGCACCACCGCTACAAGGGAGAAGAAAGAACCATACCTCACAATTGTAACTGTCACGAAACCAGAATCCCAGTCTCATGAACCAAACGTATACCAAAGGCAAAATGTGGAAGCGTAAAGCTTAGCACACATGAACAGATAACAAGATAAAGGCACTGACACAGTCTCAACATTCAACATGTATAAATTAAGCAACATCATTATATTACACGATTTGAATTACATATTCAAGAGTCACTTTGTACAAGTCTGCTCATGTATACTATATCTGGATCTTACAACAAGTACACCAAGCATATCTCACCAAGCCCTACATCTTTCTAGCCATCTTTGAACCAAAAAATAACATACGAGAAATGGGTCAACACATGAGGTGTTGAGTATGGAGCTGAAAGATACACACATATATAAGTTTTGCATAATTTTGAAAAGATTTCAAGACTAAACGAACAAGAATAAACAAGATAATTGTTTAACAAATGTGAAACCATATTTTATGTCATTTCACTCCATTATATCAACAATATCAAGCATATTTAAGGCCTTTGACCATCTTCCCGTCGGAAGGGTCCGTAAGGGTGCTCAAGCTAAGTTAACCCTTTTATACGAGAGGGACCTCGTGGACGTAACCAAGAGTTAAAATTTTATCAACAATATTATAATGGAGTTCTATCTATATATGTGTTCAAGTTATAAAACTGACGAGGCAAACATTGAGTAAGACATAGCAATAGTACATGGCAATATTTGAGAAAATAGACAAATAAGCATACAATATATGTCTTTTCAAGCAAGAAAGTGGTAGTCATATAACTAGATAAGGCCCATAACTGATTCAAAAATTTCATAACCTAACATATCCTTCACCATCTAGCCACATGCCAAACCTGATTAACAACAAGATTACATCTATGCATTAGATTCTCATCATTAACCCTAATTAAATGCATTTTAGGGTTTTGGCCAAGATGGGTTCCAAGTTGCTTATTAGTTCATTATATGCTATTGTGCTGATCTAGAGGTCATCATGATGGTGTGGTTCAAGTTTCATGCCATTATGACGTTCCATGCTCTTTCTATAAACATAACAAGGTTTAAAGCATTTACATGCATTCTAGGGTCAAACGACTCACAATAGAGTAATCAAGGTGAAAGATCATCAAAGAATAAGAGCCAAGCATAAGGGATGGTTTGTATCAACAACATAAGGTCATAAGAAACATATAACAAGATTAGGTGGTTGTCCATTAGAAACAAGATTAGCAATTTGGGGTAACGTTCATCATTAAAGTCCAAACAAAGCACATATGTACAAAAAGGGTCATGATGAACAATAGGGAGAGTAGGACCTTCATTTAGTTCAAGTATATATCACGAGTACTAATTTAAGGATCGAGTTAGATTGAGCATCAAGATCCAATCATTAATCATAATCATGTGTTAAGCATATTCAAAGTAGTCAAAGGTTACATCTTTATCAATATAATGAAACTAGAAGAAGATTCAAGGTCTGGAAATAACCTCATGTTGTAGGCCTTTTCGAGAGGATCAATTTGATATATAATTTTGTATATTTTGGCAAAAGGACAAGAGAGATACACATTTTAGAAGTTTTAGGACAAAACTATCGAGAAAGGCAATAACTTACCTTGACTCAATGTCACAGGCGCCTTGTAACAAAGTTGGGGTGACTCCTGACCACGGATCACCCATCCAATGGACCAGTTGGACCCGCACATTCTAGGCCGCGCCTGGGGCCGATGGGTTGCGGTCTATCGTGGCTGACCAATCTGGGTCCCACCACCAGGGATCCCTCGCCGCTCACAATCGCGCCCGATCTCAACCGTGTGGGTATTTGATCCCCGCGAGGCCGCGACCTCTGTTCTTGATTCGAAATAGAGAAGAAACAGTGGGGACAAGAAGGTGTTGCCCCAGCAGTTGATGGAGGAGTCCCCGAAGACGAAGAGAGGCCTCACCACGCGATTCTCTTTCTGCCGAGGACTTCGGGGATGGGGGAGGATCTGGACCAGGTTTTTGACGCCTCCGATGGTGGCAGGAGCGTAGCCACTGCCAACGCAAGGACAACGACAAGAATAAGGCGCACCAGGGAACAGAGGGGATGCCGCCACATCGTCACTAGTGATTGTTGCGCCTGGAAAAGCCTAGAGGCATCACGAACAAGGTGGTCGGGGTCTAGAGTACGCTAACCATGACCCAAATGCTCGGTGAAGTCATCCCCGACCCCATAACCTCTGAACACAGTGGGGATTACAAAGGCCTGTTGCTAGGTATCTATGTTCAAGAGAGGGTAGCTTGGTCATGAATCAGAGCATCGGCGGGCTCCTGCTCCGGGAACTAGTACCTCGCAATGCTACACCAAGGGGAGGGAGTGGCAGCCTGAGCCTTGCAGCCAGCCGGGGTGGCGGCGCCACACAACGACAAAACAAGGAAGGGTAGAGGGAGAGGAGCATGAGAGACTGGGGAGGTGGGGTAACAATGGAAAGTAAAAGGAAGAGGATTGATGGCTACGAAACATGTGTTTATAAAGGGCAAAAAAAACTAGGGTTGTGCCATCCGTTACCCAATATGGATGGCGGTGGGGAAGCTCTTTCCCTGTTGTTTGCTGGTTTCCTGAAGAGGAAGGAGGACAAGCAACTGGGCCCCGATTTGTATTTGGGCCCAATAAGGTTCCAAAATCCAAATAACATAATACATTAGATGGATGCATTCAAATAGCCATATCTAATGATTTATAATCCCGATTTAGGTGATTTTTGGGCCACTAGATTTGTATTCGAGTCCTCTAGAACATTATACATAATTTGTGTCGAGGAGAGTTTATTGAAGTAGGTTCAACATATATAATAATATGGTGACACATTGAAGTGTGGAACTTAGCTCGAAAAGGCCAATTAATGTCAAACATCTCAAATGATCATTGGTGCGATTAATGGAAGGATAACCATACTCAAACTATGTAATTGATATTCAATTGAGTATAAGTCACTTCATGAGAGAGGAAGAGTACACTAAAGGAGAGAGAAAATAGAGGTTGACACATCCTTCCCTCCTTACAAGGAATTTCGTCCTCGAAATTCGTCTAAGATCATAGTTAAAAGTCTAGTCAGGATCCATCGGGTCTGGTTATTCAACCATGGTTGTCAAGGAATTCGCCACAAAGTGATGCAGACTTAGGATATCATCATCAAGGGTGTATTCATATTGATCATATATGTGTTACTTCATGTTTTATCACATAATAACATCATTATGGCATTAAGGTTTTTCTCAATCCTTAGTATCCCTCCACTAAGGTTTTGTTTATATCTCCATATGAGACCAAGGTGTATTATCAACATATATGTTTATCAATTCTCAAGTGAACATGTTTGTGATCATGACTTCCAAAAGTGATCACCACGGGATGTGTAGACTTCATTATTATACTAGATTTCATGCATGTTTTAAATTTTTCCCCAGAATTCTATCAACTTTTCCCAACCATGTTCATCATTTCTCATTTTGGATCTAAATTTAAGCAATGTATTCATCTTGTTTATTTGAGTTATCATACCAAGAGAAACATCATATCGAGTTTGATTTAATTTCATTTAGGTATGATATTAGGCATGTTACCCCTAATTATTGAAGGTAAGATCTCTAAACATCATCACATCAAGTTCATGATTTCAAGGGTACATCTTTTATGTATAGTTTGATTTCATACAAGGTCTAGCTTATGAGAGTGGCTTATCGTGCATATTCAAGTTTTTAAACATAAGTGAGATACTTCATGTATCAAACATCATTCCAAGAACAACATTATCATCAATGTTAAGATTTTTGTATTCTCTTACTTATATCTAGAAACAACTCCACAAGCTCAAGCCACTCAAGCTAAGACATATGTGATGCGATGACTTTGAGTCGCATTTATAGATTGTTTTTATATGTGTTTTGTGCTTTAATTACTCATTTTCATGGATAATATTGCATAATTCACTTAATTCGGTCTTTGCCATCATATCATATCGAATCCCCTTTGTTTCACTATTTTGAGCATTATTTATCATCTTATTATAAATTGTGTGGATTTACTTGGTCTTGTTGTGAAATTTCAGGAAAAACAAGTATCTGCTTCCGTCGATACCATCGACAGAAGTCGATACCATCGACCAAGCCACAGGTTGCCAGCCGAGAAGAGCAGAACAGAGTCGATACCATCGACATCCAAGTCGATGGTATCGAGATCACTTCGATTTGCTGGCGAGGAAACTGTCGATACCATCGACGAAAGGTCGATGCCATCGACACAAGGAGAGCTACAGCGTCACTAAAAGACAAAACCGACGCTACAGAGAGTCGATACCATCGACACCCAAGTCGATGGTATCGAGATCACCACAGGCGCTCAGACTAAAAGAAAGGAAAGCTGCCGCTAATCCGCTGGGTCGATGGTATCGACGCCGGCAGATATGCGTTGGATCTGTTTTGATCTCGATCGGACGGCTGTTGTTATTTGACGACCTAATTAGGGACTTATACCTAATGACGGCCGCCCAGACGAGGGGACATCTCATTTTTTAGGATTACACGAGTGCCGAGGAAGGAGAGAAAGGAGAACGGAGGCCAGAAGCTCATCCCGGGTGATTCGGACGCTGCCGAAGACGATTTCCACCACCGACAGGCGGGGAAGCTCGTGTTCTACGCCAAGGATCTACCGGTTCTTCTCCGTTCAGGGGTTTTCCCACTTGTTTCACGTTTTTCTTATGAAATCCCCCATTTCTACCATGTATTCGTGTGAGATGAACATGAGAGGCTAAAACCCTCAATCTTTAGGACCGGGAGTAGCCCGGGAATACATTGTATGACATTTTTATATTGATAATTCATATTTTCTCTCTCAAATCCGTGGTATAGATTCGTTTTCTTCATTTCTATTGTTATGCTTGATCACCATAATAATAATTTAATGCCCTTAATCACTTCGACAGAAGGATTAACGGTTGAAAAGAGACGAAATCTACATTAATTAATAAAACCCTTGACAAAGGAGTTGTAAAATTAATGGTGGGAACTGAGGGACCGTTTATAATGCACTTAGTTTAGGGGAATGATTACTACGACGGTGGAATCAACCTAAACCTAAGTAGTGACTTACACCATGACAGTGGGTAATTCTGTATTCAGGCCACTACCTGGATAGAGAGAGAAGTGTGAGGAATTATATGAAACCTAATACAATGTTGACCCGCGGTGAAACTGCCATCCTAAAGATATCCCTTTGAATTGATTAAATTAACCTTTAATCGATTGTTTTCTTTGTTTGATTTTTATTTTCTTTTAATTTCAACAACAAAACCCTACTTTGTTAATCGGCCTAGCTGATTGCCATTAGTTAGTAGAAGTCTCCAATAATTCACGTATCCCTGAGTTCGACTCGGGCCTCACAAGGCCTATATTACTCGACGCGTATACTTGCGTTTAAGCGCGTAGTAAAATACACGTCAAGTTTTTGGCGCCGTTGCCGGGGATACGGCGAATTATTGGCACTTTGAGTGCTAAGAGCGGCCACTCTAGGCCACATTTTATTATTATTTTAAAACAATTTTAAAAATTCCTATATTTCTCTATAATTGTGTTTACTCGTTCAAAGCATTGTACTGAACCCCGATTTTCATATTTCAGGTACTTTGCATGGTACATACACGTAGTACCAACTACGCGAATCGCACACCTGAGGTCCCACATCCGGGACCTGAGGACGAGGACTACTACGAGCAGGAGTACCAAAGTGATATAAATTCTGAATCAGAGCAAGAACAAGCAGAAGAAATGGCTGAAGCACAGACAATATGGGAGAAGATCAAGGCGTCTTCTTCCTCAGCATAAAAGGGGCCCATAAAGAAGCAGACGATCAGCATACCGACATACAAGATCGACCCGGCACTGATTAATTTGGTCAAATCCAACGCATTTCACGGGCTGAAAAATGAAGATCTGGTTGCCCACATCAGCCAGTTCGTGGAGAACTGTGATATGGTGAAGATAGACCGATTTCCTCAAGATGCGTTGTACCTCAAGCTATTCCCAAGTTCGTTGGCAGGAGCAGCGCGAGAGTGGCTACACAACCTCGACGATGAGTTTGTTGAATCATGGGATCACATGGTGGAAGTTTTCTTCGAGAGGTTTTTCCCTCCTGAGAAGACCAATGACATGATCAGGAAGATTCACAATTTCACCCAACAAGCGGGTGAAACATATTCTGAGACTTGGGAGAGATTCCAGGTCATGTTGAGGAGATGTCCACATCATGGATTGGAAAAGGAGACACAAGTGAAAATCTTCTATTTTGCTCTCTCCGAGCACGATAGAAGTAATCTCGATTCAGCCAGATCCGGATTTTTTCTGAATAATACGCATACCAGATGTTGGGAGATACTGAAAAACATGGCTAGGAAACAATCATGGGGTGATAGAGGGGCTGTGGAACATGTCAAGGCTGCTGGTGAATCCAGAATAGTGAGGGAGATGAATGATAAGTTAGGTCTTCTAGCCAAGAAGGTGCTAACTAAGGAGGATGCATCTGATGATGGGGAGGCCCAAGTGAAATTCATGCAACAACAGGGCTATAGAAACAATGACTATGCATGGAGGAAAGATAAAAAGTTTTCATGGAAGGATCCAAATAATTTTCTACAGGATCCGGATGCCAAGCCACAGCAGAAAGCCGAGGACAAGAACACTGAATTACTAACTCAAATGGTCCAGCAAAACCAAGAGATGATGGCCATGTTTGGAAAACAATTGCAATCTCAAGGTGATATTCTAACCAAGTTTGGGCAGACGCTGCAAAGCCATGGAGCACAAATGCGGGCATTAGAGACCACCGTGGCACAGATTTCGAGTGAAGTGGCGGCCATTAAGCACGCCAACCAACAGAAACCAGCCGAGAATGCAAATGTGGCTCAAGCACACCATCAGGTCAAGTACATGTCTGTGGTAAGCACTGAGGAGGAATCTCAGGTGCAAGAAGTTGTAGAAGAAAGAAAAATGACTTTCAATGTGAATGCAACACCGGCGATACCATATCCACGCACTTACTATGGACTACCAGGCGGAAGCACTTTTTCTTTTTGGAAAAGACGCCAAGAGCCCTTGGTGGTCACGCCTCCACCTAGGCGAGAAGAGCAAGTCAAGACTGTTTGTCAAGGTGCTGATATATCTATTGTTGATATTAATGTTGATGATGTTTCACCAAAGCCCACGCCGGAGGGAGTAATTGAAGCAAGCTTAGGGGAGGTACCCCCAAAAAGCTCTTATGTGCCACCTCATAGGCGTGTTGAGGCAGCAGATGTTTCAAATGTGGTTAATCCTAAGTCAAAGAAAGAGCATCGTCACTTTAAAAAATTCCTGGAGATATTCCGAAAACTCCACATCAATATTCCATTAGTGGAGATGATCGAGAAAGTACCCGCCTATGGGAGGTTCATCAAGGAAATCATTACTAAGAAGAGGCGGATAAAAGATGATGAAATTTATTGGATGAATGAGACGGTGAGCTCTATGATTCACGGGAATTCACCAAAGAAGAGAAAAGACCCAGGAGGTTTTTACATTCCGTGTTCAATAGGTGGTCAACATTTTCCTAAAGCACATTGTGATTCTGGCGCTAGCATAAATCTCATGCCTTTGGCGACATTTCAAAAGCTGGGGTTAAAAGAGATAAAGAAGTTGGCCGCAACAATTGAATTGGCGGATGGGTCTACTGTGAGACCCTATGGAGTATGTGAAGATGTTCTAGTCAAAATGTACAGATTCATATTTCCGGTGGACTTTGTCGTCATGGAAATGCCACCGCTCCAAAGCTGTGAAATTCTCCTAGGAAGATTGTTTCAAGCAACAGCGGACGTCGTGACTGCCTTAGGGAGAGGGACTTTGTCCTTGGGTATTGGAGGAGATCGTGTTGAATTCAAATTACCGAATGATCCTCTAAGTGCAGTTCCCAAGGTGAAAAGATGATGATTGTCACACCGTCTAGCCTAAGACGTTAAAGAAGGGCGCTCGTTGGGAGGCAACCCAACCATTGGTACATTAGGATAGTTTAATTCTAGTCATAGGTTGCTTTAGTTTCGTTCAATTTTTAGTATAAAAAAGGTACCGTGATCGGTTTGTTTAATGTGCAGGAACAGGCAGGGTCGATACCATCGACACACTGGTCGATGGTATCGACATGGGTGTAGGTTGATTGATGCAAAAATCGCACTGCGTCGATACTATCGACACCCCCGTCGATGGTATCGACATGGTCACAGGCAGGTCGCAATGAAAGTGTCGATGGTATCGACACCCCAGTCGATACCATCGAGATCTCTGGAGAAGTTCAGATGAAATTTGCTCAGTCAACTTGATACCATTGACGGCCTCGTCGATGGTATCGACATCATCACAGGGTGAATGCAACAAAACGGCGGTGTCGCAATAAGCAAGACGATACCATCGACACCCGTCGATGGTATCGACGGACATGTCACCGATCCGCACACAGACATCGACGACGCTCGCAAGATCCACGTCAGCGATCCGGGTGCTGCGTCGATACCATCGACTTCCGTCGATGGTATCGACCCGTCAGCAATCCGGGTTTCTCGATCCAGCAAACGTCAACCAAGCTTATCAGGAGTGCTCACTGTCGGACGACATCTTCAACATCGAGGGTGCGCAACATTTCAGGTGGCCAATCATAGCCATCGAGTCCTCCGAAGAAAAAGGCGGAGGTGACGAGCAAGAAGGCGAGGCTGCAGAGGAAGAGGAGGCTTTCACACCTCTTCGTGCACGTGTGGCACCACAGAAGCGTCCTAGGATGCATCCGGGTGCATCTTCATCATCTCAGCCCCCGCCGCCATCACCACAGCACTAGCAGCCAGCCGAGGATCCCTATTCCATGTAGGGGATGTACACCATGCTGCAGGATATCCAGCAGACTCAGTAGCAGCACATGGCTATGTATACCGGCACTCATGAGACTACGAGCCGGGTACTTGATAATCAACGGGCTATGTTCGAGAACGAGCGGCTCATCCTCGCCAACCAAGAGCAAATACACAACCGGTTGCAGCGGATAGAGACGCAACAGGAGCCCTTCTTCGACCATTACTGGAGTCGAGATTACTTTGGAGGTTATCCACAGCCTCCGCTGAGGACCCAATATGATCCAAGCTTCCAGGGGGAGTATCCGTCTTGGGATCCTACGGCCCCGCAGTACCCGCCTCCGCCTCCACAGGATTGATCAGGGTATCTCTGTTCCACCCTTAGGTTTGTTTTTGACTATGAGGCCATGGTCGAATTCAAGCTTAGGGGGGTGGCTGGAACAGCTCTATCTTTTATCTTTTCTTTTGTTATTTTTAGTTTTTGCTTTGTTATTTGTTCTTGCAATTTTAGTTTTTGTTTAGGATCCACATCTATCTAGTGTAACCATGGATGTCTTAAAAATTGTCATCTCGCTGTTTTCATGGGAAATTTTAAGGGAATTTAAAAATTTTTGTGTCTTTTGGATAGCTTGACTTGGTTGTCCTTGGGAAACTTGTCCTATGAAAAAGATTGATTATGTCAACTCTAAAGCAATATGTCACACCCACACCCCCGTTGACTCATGAAAAGTGGATAGTAACGGTTGTTTGAGCCTAACCTAATCAAATGGTAATGAGACCTTAATTGGATATAAGAGAGAGAACCCTTTGAACTACTACACATGTCAGTAAGGAGGGACACATAATATTCTTCTAAGGTTCAGTCACTTAGTCTTGTGATCATTCCACTTCATATATTTTTTTAATCCACCTAAGAATTGGAAGTAAAGTACAGTTTTAATTCCTTTTGCGTGCATAGCATTTAGATAGGACTTGCATTGATATTTTCCATACTTTTGCATAAAACGAAAAATATATAGTGATTCATGCACATTACCTTTAGGTGCATGCCATGTAGTTGCACTCATAACTTTCATGATTTTCATGCTTAAGTACACCATGTACCTCAATTTTTCCTAAAAAGTGATCTAAACTTTTCCATACCCTCGAAATAATGCAAAGATTTCCAATCGTGAAGAAAATGGCCTTATACATGTATCTCTAAGAAATTATGGAGATGTGGGCTAAAAGAAAGAAAAAAAATTCTGAAAATCTGAAAAAAAAAATTTGAGAAAAGAAAAAAAAAAGAGAAGTTGGAAGGAAATGGAATAAAAGGGAGAAAGGATCATGATATCACTTGCATAACAGGGAAATTGAGTACATGAGGTGGCTTAATTAGATTTCCATCTCATTTTGAGGTGGAAGGTTAGTGCATGCATCATTCCACCCAATTTTAAGCATTAGGGCATTTTCAATGTGCATTTGCATCATTTAGGACATTTTGTTATGTGCATGTTGAAACTGTGTAATACTTCCAAGATTCTTCCATGAACCACCCATTCCATCCACCCGTTGCTCGGATTGGTAGGCCATTGTGATTTTCTCCTCACTCATGTTTATCAGGAGAACTGCTTCCATGTAGATGGTAGTTAGGGCGAGCAACGTAGTGTAGGCGATCACAAGATGCATCAAGGCTGAATCGGCGAACTTTATTATGTTAACTGCCTTATGTGATAGTGTTCATCGGTTTGAAGGATAATTTCTCTTATTGATGATTATTGTCGCCTGTAGGGTAATTACTGTTCTGTGATTAGGAAAGGCCGGTTTGAGAACGTCCAGTGGGAGTCTCATGGGATGTGGGGTGATGTGTTGATTTTTAGTTGACATCTGCAATTCTATTCTAAGGATTAGTTGCTCGAGGGCGAGCAATGTTTAAGCTTAGGGGAGTTTTATGCGATGACTTTGACTCGCATTTATAGATTGTTTTTATATGTGTTTTGTGCTTTAATTACTCATTTTCATGGATAATATTGCATAATTCACTTAATTCGGCCTTTGCCATCATATCATATCGAATCCCCTTTGTTTCACTATTTTGAGCATTATTTATCATCTTATTATAAATTGTGTGGATTTACTTGGTCTTGTTGTGAAATTTCAGGAAAAACAAGTATCTGCTTCCGTCGATACCATCGACAGAAGTCGATACCATCGACCAAGCCACAGGTTGCCAGCCGAGAAGAGCAGCACAGAGTCGGTACCATCGACATCCAAGTTGATGGTATCGAGATCACTTCGATTTGCTGGCGAGGAAACTGTCGATACCATCGACGAAAGGTCGATGCCATCGACACAAGGAGAGCTACAGCGTCGCTAAAAGACAAAACCGACGCTACAGAGAGTCGATACCATCGACACCCAAGTCGATGGTATCGAGATCACCACAGGCGCTCAGACTAAAAGAAAGGAAAGCTGCCGCTAATCCGCTGGGTCGATACCATTGACCCGCGTCGATGGTATCGACGCCGACAGATATGCGTTGGATCTGTTTTGATCTCGATTGGACAGCTGTTGTTATTTGACGACCTAATTAGGGACTTATACCTAATGACGGCCGCCCAGACGAGGGGACATCTCATTTTTTGGGATTACACGAGTGCCGAGGAAGGAGAGAAAGGAGAACGGAGGCCAGAAGCTCATCCCGGGTGATTCGGACGCTGCCGAAGATGATTTCCACCACCGACAGGTGGGGAAGCTCGTGTTCTATGCCAAGGATCTACCAGTTCTTCTCCGTTCAAGGGTTTTCCCACTTGTTTCACGTTTTTCTTATGAAATCCCCCATTTCTACCATGTATTCGTGTGAGATGAACATGAGAGGCTAAAACCCTCAATCTTTAGGATCGGGAGTAGCCCGGGAATACATTGTATGACATTTTTATATTGATAATTCATATTTTCTCTCTCAAATCCATGGTATAGATTCGTTTTCTTCATTTCTATTGTTATGCTTGATCACCATAATAATAATTTAATGCCCTTAATCACTTCGACAGAAGGATTAACGGTTGAAAAGAGACGAAATCTACATTAATTAATAAAACCCTTGACAAAGAAGTTGTAAAATTAATGGTGGGAACTGAGGGACCGTTTATAATGCACTTAGTTTAGGGGAATGATTACTACGACGGTGGAATCAACCTAAACCTAAGTAGTGACTTACACCACGATAGTGGGTAATTCTATATTCAGGCCACTACCCGGATAGAGAGAGAAGTGTGAGGAATTATATGAAACCTAATACAATGTTGACCCGCGGTGAAACCGCCATCCTAAAGATATCCCTTTGAATTGATTAAATTAACCTTTAATCGATTGTTTTCTTTGTTTGATTTTTATTTTCTTTTAATTTCAACAACAAAACCCTACTTTGTTAATCGGCCTAGCTGATTGCGATTAGTTAGTAGAAGTCTCCAATAATTCATGTATCCCTGACTTCGACTCGGGCCTGACAAGGCCTATATTACTCGACGTGTATACTTGCGTTTAAGCGCGTAGTAAAATACACGTCAATATGTTTCCATCAAGACATGTTAAGCACAACCTTATACGTGTAACAGAATTTCTATTCATCTTTCGAAAAAACAAGGATAACCTCTAGATTCCTTTACATCAACCCACTAACCTGAGTATGAGGCTCATCATGAATATCACAGATCGTATACATCATCTAAGGGTCTTGGGACATCTCCCTCACCTATATATATCAAGCATCAAATTTTCAATTGCCTCTTTCTCTAGGGTTAGACATTTTCATCATTCCTATTTTCAACATTTCAAATATTTTGGAGTTTAGGTCTCTAACCTTCTCCCGAGGTGGGTCGACTCATATCAAAGGTCACCCTATACATATGTCCCATGCTAGAGGTCCTCCTTTGTAAAGATATTGAGGCCCGTGTTGGTATCGAACCATATATCATATCTCCACACATACAAGACTAGGTACAAGCAAGCATGTCCACCCACTAGATATGTTTAGCACATCAACCAAGTGGTATGTATCATACAAGGTTCTAGGTTTAGCTAGGGTTGCATGGTCAAACTCATCTCCTATCGTCAAACATACTTAACCTTAATCAAACATCTTGGGTCCTATAAAACATCAACATCATCATCAATATCATAATCATCATCTTAGGTTTCTAGGTTACTCACATGCCTAACCTATATCATGGATCTAGACAACTCTAGAGACTAGCACTATCATCTAAACTCTCTCATATAGACTTGATGTTACGTCTCTTTCTCCTAGGTTGCATGAAACTCACTACCTTTCTGTGTGTGGTAACATGTTTCATATGTACATATAATAATACTTGAAATATGTTTTCTCCAACGTTTAAACAGGTGATGAAAACCACCATACTCCATCCGAATAAAACCAAAACCAAAACGAGTTACCACACTCATTAGGTAGTCTAGTAAAATGACACCTAGAGAACTAGCAAGAACATGGTGCACACTTGTATAGACATCCTAAGCACATGTCACGAATCATGTCTATGGAGGTAACTTACACAAGTCTAAATCTAGTTCTAGAACATCTAGGTTCTAACCTAGAGGCTAAGTCAACCTAGTCCACAAAGGACACCTTATTAAGTTTCTAGGGTTGAGATGTAAGGTGAGTTTAATTTGTGTTTCATGTGAGTAATGTTTGGTGTAGTTATTGTTCATGCTCTGATACCATCTATCACGAAACTGGAATCCCAGTCTCATGAACCAAACGTATACCAAAGGTGAAATGCGGAAGCGTAAAGCTTAGCACACATGAACAAATAACAAGATAAAGGCACCAACACGGTTTCAACATTCAACAAGTATAAATTAAGCAACATCATTATATTACACAATTTGAATTACATATTCAAGAGTCACTTTATACAAGTCTGCTCATGTAATCTATATCTGTATCTTACAACAAGTACACCTAGCATAGCTCACCAAGCCCTGCATCTTTCTAGCCATCTATGAACCTAAAAACAACATACGAGAAATGGGTCAACACATGAGGTGTTGAGTATGGAGTTGAAAGATACACATATATATAAGCTTTGCATAATTTTGAAAATATTTCAAGACTAAACGAACCAGAATAAACAGGTTAATTGTTTAACAAATGTGAAACCATATTTTAAGTCATTTCACTCCATTATATCAACAATATCAAGCATATTTAAGGCCTTTGACCATCTTCCCGCCGGAAGGGTCTGTAAGGGTGCTCAAGCTTAGCTAACCCTTTTATACGAGAGGGACCTCATGGACGTAACCAAGAGTTAACCCTTTATCAACAATATTATAATGGAGTTCTATCTATATATGTGTTAAAGTTATAAAACTGATGAAGCAAACATCGAGTAAGACATAGCAATAGTACATGGCAATATTTGAGCAAATAGACAAAAAAGCATACAATATATGTCTTTTCAAGCAAGAAAGTGGTATTCATATAACTAGATAAGGCCCATACCTGATTCAGAGATTTCATAACCTAACATATCCTTCACCATCTAGCCACATGACAAACCTGATTAACAACAAGATTACATCTATGCATTAGATTCTCATCATTAACCCTAATTCAATGCATTTTAGGGTTTTGTCCAAGATGGGTTCCAAGTTGCTTATTAGTTCATTATATGATATTGTGTTGATCTAGAGGTCATCATGATGGTGTGGTTCAAGTTTCATGCCATTATGACATTCCATGCTCTTTCTATAAACATAACAAGGTTTAAAGCATTTACATGCATTCTAGGGTCAAACGACTCACAATAGAGTAATCAAGGTCAAAGATCATCAAAGAATAAGAGCCAAGCATAACGGATGGTTTGGATCAACAACATAAGGTCATAAGAAACATATAACAAGATTGGGTGGTTGTCCATTAGCAACAAGATTAGCAATTTGGGGTAACGTTCATCATTAAAGTCCAAACTACGCTTATATGTACAAAAAGGGTCATGATGAACAATAGGGTGAGTAGGACCTTCATTTAGTTCAAGTATATATCACAAGTACTAATTTAAGGATCGGAGTAGATTGAGCATCAAGATCCAATCATTAATCATAATCATGTGTTAAGCATATTCAAAGTAGTCAAAGGTTACATCTTTAGCAATATAATGAAACTAGAAGAAGATTCAGGGTCTGGAAATAACCTCATGTTTTAGGCCTTTTCGAGAGGATCGGTTTGATATATAATTTTGTATATTTTGGTAAAAGGACAAGAGAGATACACATTTTAGAATTTTTAGGACAAAACTATCAGGGAGGGCAATAACTTACCTTGACTCAATGTCACAGGCGCCTCATAATAAAGTTGGGGTGGCTCCTGACCATGAATCTCCCATCCAATGGACCAGTTGGACCCGCACCTTCTAGGCCGCACCTGGGGCCAATGGGTTGCAGTCTACGATCGTGGCTGACCAATCTGGGTCCCACCACCAGGGATCCCTCGCCGCTCACGATCGCGCCCGATCTCAACTGTGTGGGTATTTGATCCCCGCGAAGTCGCGACCTATGTTCTTGATTCGAAATAGAGCGGAAACAGAGGGGACAAGAAGGTGTTTCCCCAGCAGTTGACGGAGGAGTCCCCGAAGACAAAGAGAGGCCTCACCATGTGATTTTGTCTCTGCTGAGGACTTCGCGGGATGGGGGAGGATCTGGACCGGGTTTCTGATGCCTCCTATGGCAGCAAGAGTGTAGCCGCTGCCAGGGTGAGGACAATGACAAGAAGAAGGAGTGCCAGGGAATAGAGGGGATGCCATCCCATCGACACTGGTGACTGTTGTGCCCGTAAAACCCTAGAGGCATCACGCACAAGGTGGTCGGGGTCTAGAGTACGCCGACCATGACCCAGATGCTCGGTGAAGTCATCCTCGGACCCATAACCTTCAAACACAGTGGGGATTACAGAGGCCTGTTGCTGGGTATGTATGTTCAAGAGAGGGCAACTTGGTCATGAATCAGAGCGTCAACGGGCTCCTGCTCTGGGAACTAGTACCTCGCAAGGATACATCAAGGTCAGCCTGAGCCTTGCAGCCAGTCGGGGTGGCGGCGCCGCACAATGATAGAAAAAGGAAGGGTAGAGGGAGAGGAGCATGAGAGACTAGGGAGATGGGGGAACGATGGAAAGGAAAAGGAAGAGGATCGATGGCAACGAAACATGCGTTTATAAAGGGCAAAAAAAACTAGGGTTGTGCCATCCATTACCCAATCTGGGTGGCGGTGGGGAAGCTCTTTCCCTGTTGTTCACTTGTTTCCTGAAGAGGAAGGGAGGAGGGAGGACAAGCAACTGGGCCCCAATTTGTATTTGGGCCCAATAAGGTTCCAAAATCCAAATAACATAATACATTAGATGGAGGCATTCAAATAGCCATATCTAATGATTTATAATCCCGATTTAGGTGATTTTTTGCCCACTAGATTTGTATTCGAGTCCTCTAGAACATGATACACAATTTGAGTTGAGGAGAGTTTATTGAAGTAGGTTCAACATATATAATAATATGGTGACACATTGAAGTGTAGAACTTAGCTCGAAAAGGCCAATTAATGTCAAACATCTCAAATGATCATTGGTGCAACTAAATGGAAGTATTACCATACTCAAACTATGTAATTGATATTCAATTGAGTATAAGTCACTTTATGAGAGAGGAAGAGTACAATAAAGGAGAGAGAAAATTGAGGTTGTCACATCCTTCCCTCCTTACAAGGAATTTCATCCTCGAAATTTGTCTAAGATCATAGTTAAAAGTCTAGTCAGGATCCATCGGGTCTGGTTATTCAACCATGGTTGTCAAGGCATTCGCCACAAAGCGATGCAAACTTAGGCTATCATCATCAAGGGTGTATTCATATCGATCATATATGTGTTACTTCATGTTTTATAACATAATAACATCATTATGGCATTAAGGTTTTTCTCAATTCTTAGTATCCCTCCACTAAGGTTTTGTTTATGTCTCCATATGAGACCAAGGTGTATTATCAAAATATATGTTTATCAATTCTCAAGTGAACATGTTTGTGATCATGACTTCCAAAAGTGATCACCACTGGATGTGTAGACCTCATTATTATACTAGATTTCATGCATGTTTTAAATTTTTCCCCAGAATTCTATCAACTTTTCCCAACCATGTTCATCATTTCTCATTTTGGATCTGAATTTAAGCAATGTATTCATCTTGTTTATTTGAGTTATCATCCCAAGAGCAACTTCATATCGAGTTTGATTTAATTTCATTTAGGTATGATATTAGGCATGTTACCCCTAATTATTCAAGGTAAGATCTCTAGAAATCATCATATCAAGTTCATGATTTCAAGGGTACATCTTTTATGTATAGTTTGACTTCATACAAGGTCTAGCTTATGAGAGTGGCTTATCGTGCATATTCTTGTTTTTAAACATAAGTGAGATACTTCATGCATCAAACATCATTCCAAGATTATCATTATCATCAATGTCAAGATTTTTGTATTCTCTTACTTATATCTAGAAACAGCTCCACAAGCTCAAGCCACTCAAGCTAAGACATATGTTTCCATCAAGACATTTTAAGAACAACCTTATACGTGTAACAAAATTTCTACCCATCTTTCAAAAAAACAAGGATAACATCTAGATTCCTTTACATCAACCCACTAACCTGAGTATGAGGCTCATCATGAATATCAAACATCATATACATCATCTAAGGGTATTGGGACATCTCCCTCACCTATATATATATCAAGCATCAAATTTTCAATTTCCTCTTTCTCTAGGGTTAGAAATTTTCATAGGACATCTAGGGTTCAAAATTTTCAAGGAAACCGTCCACTAGGTCACTCAACTCATATACTTAGAAGTATTCTAGCTAGGGACTCATCATCAAGTATTTCATCATTCCTTATTTTAGCATTTCCAATATTTTGGATTTTAGGTCTCTAACCTTCTCCCGAGGTGGGTCGACTCATATCAAAGGTCACCCTATACATATGTCCCATGCTAGAGGTCGTCCTTTGTAAAGAGATTGAGGCCCGTGTTGGTCTCGAACCATATATCATATCTCCACACATACAAGACTAGGTACAAGCAAGCATGTCCACTGACTAGCTATGTTTAGCTCATCAACCAAGTGGTATGTATCATACAAGGTGCTAGGTTTAGCTAGGGTTGCATGGTCAAACTCATCTCCTATCGTCAAACATACTTAACCTTCCTCAAACATCTTGGGTCCTATAAAACATAAACATCATCATCAATATCATAATCATCATCTTAGGTTTCTAGGTTACTCACATGCCTAACCTATATCATGGCTCTAGACAACTCTAGAGACTATCACTATCATCTAAACTCTCTCATCTAGACTTGATGTTACATCTCTTTCTCCTAGGTTGCATGGAAACTCACTACCTTTCTGCATGTGGTAACATTTTTCATATGTACATATAATAATACTTGAAATATGTTTTCTCCAACATTTAAACAGGCGATGAAAACCACCATACTCCATACGAATAAAACCGAAACCAAAATGAGTTACCACACTCATTAGGTAGTCTAGTATCATGACACCTAGAGAACTAGCAAGAACATGGTTCACACTTGTGTAGACATCCTAAGCACATGTCACGAATCATGTCTAGGGAGGTAACTTACACATGTCTACACCTAGTTCTAGAACATCTAGGTTCTAACCTAGAGGCTAAGTCAACCTAGTCCACAAAGGACACCTTATTAAGTTTCTAGGGTTGAGATGTAAGGTGAGTTTAAGTTGTGTTTCATGTGAGCAATGTTTGGTGTAGTTATTGTTCATGATCTGATACCATCTGTCATGAAACTGGAATCCCAGTCTCATGAACCAAACGTATACCAAAGGCGAAATGCGGAAGCGTAAAGCTTAGCACACAAGAACAGATAACAAGATAAAGGCACCAACAGAGTCTCAACATTCAACAAGTATAAATTAAGCAACATCATTATATTACACGATTTGAATTACATATTTAAGAGTCACTTATTACAAGTCTGCTCATGTATACTATATCTGGATCTTACAACAAGTACACCTAGCATAGCTCACCAAGCCCTACATCTTTCTAGCCATCCCTGAACCTAAAAACAACATACGAGAAATGGGTCAACACACGAGGTGTTGAGTATGGAGCTGAAAGATACACATATGTATAAGCTTTGCATAATTTTGAAAATATTTCAAGTCTAAACGAACAAGAATAAATAAGTTAATTTTTTAACAAATGTGAAACCATATTTTATGTCATTTCACTCCATTATATCAACAATATCAAGCATATTTAAGGCCTTTGACCATCTTCCCATCGGAAGGGTTTGTAAGGGTGCTCAAGCTTAGCTAACCCTTTTATACGAGAGGGGCCACATGGACGTAACCAAGAGTTAACCCTTTATAAACAATATTATAATCGAGTTCTATCTATATATGTGTTCAAGTTATAAAACTGACGAGGGAAACATTGAGTAAGACATAGCAATAGTACATGGCAATATTTGAGCAAATAGACAAATAAGCATACAATATATGTCTTTTCAAGCAAGAAAGTGGTAGTCATATAACTAGATAAGGCCCATACCTGATTCATAGATTTCATAACCTAACATATCCTTCACCATCTAGCCACATACCAAATCTGATTAACAACAAGATTACATCTATGCATTAGATTCTCATCATTAACCCTAATTAAATACATTTTAGGGATTTGGCCAAGATGGGTTCCAAGTTTCTTATTTGTTCATTATATGATATTTTTCTGATCTAGAGGTCATCATGATGGTGTGGTTCAAGTTTCATGTCATTATTACGTTCCATGCTCTTTCTATAAACATAACAAGGTTTAAAACATTTACATGCATTCTAGGGTCAAACGACTCACAATAGAGTAATCAAGGTCAAAGATCATCAAAGAATAAGAGACAAGCATAAGGGATGGTTTGGATCAACAACATAAGGTCATAAGAAACATATAACAAGATTAGGTGGTTGTCCATTAGTAACAAGATTAGCAATTTGGGGTAACGTTCATCATTAAAGTCCAACCTAAGCATATATGTACAAAAAGGGTCATGATGAACAATAGGGAGAGTAGGACCTTCATTTAGTTCAAGTATATATCACAAGTACTAATTTAAGGATTGCAGTAGATTGAGCATCAAGATCCAATCATTAATCATAATCATGTGTTAAGCATATTCAAAGTAGTCAAAGGTTACATCTTTAGCAATATAATGAAACTAGAAGAATATTCAGGGTCTAGAAATAAGCTCATGTTGTAGGCCTTTTCGAGAGGATCAGTTTGATATATAATTTTGTATATTTTGGCAAAAGGACAAGAGAGATACAAATTTTAGAATTTTTAGGACAAAACTATCGGGAAAGGCAATAACTTACCTTGACCCAATGTCACAGGCGCCTCGTAACAAAGTTGGGGTGACTCCTGACCATGGATCTCCCATCCAATGGACCAGTTGGACCCGCACCTTCTAGGCCGCGCCTGGGGCCGATGGGTTGTGGTCTACGATCGTGGCTGACCAATATAAGTCCCACCACCAGGGATCCCTCGCCGCTCACAATCACGCCCGATCTCAACCGTGGGGGTTTTTGATCCCCGCGAGGCCGCGACCTCTGTTCTTGATTCGAAACAGAGCAGAAACAGAGGGGACAAGAAGGTGTTTCCCCAGCAGTTGACGGAGGAGTCCCCGAAGACAAAGAGAGGCCTCACCACACGATTTTGTCTCTGCCGAGGACTTCGCTGGATGGGGAGGATCTAGACTAGGTTTCTGAAGCCTTCGATGGCGGAAGGAGTGTAGTGGCTGCCAGGGCGAGGACAACGACAAGAAGAAGGCATGCCAGGGAATAGAGGGGATGCCTCCCCATCGACACTGGTGACTGTTGCGCCCGCAAAAGCCTGGAGGCATCACGCACAAGGTGGACGGGGTCTAGAGTACTCCGACCATGACCCAGATGCTCGGTGAAGTCATCCCCGACCCCATAACCTCTGAACAGAGCGGGGATTACAGAGGCATGTTGCTGGGTATGTATGTTCAAGAGAGGGCAGCTTGGTCATGAATCAGAGTGACGGCGGGCTCCTGCTCTGGGAACTAGTACCTCACAAGGCTACACCAAGGGGAGGGAGTGTCATCCTGAGCCTTGCAGCCAGCCGAGGTGGCGACACCGCACAACCACAGAACAAGGAAGGGTAGAGGGAGAGGAGCATGAGAGACTAGGGAGTTGGGGGAACAATGGAAAGGAAAAGGAAGAGTATCGATGGCTACGAAACATGCGTTTATAAAGGGCAAAAAAAATTAGGGTTGTGCCATCCGTTACGCAATCTGGGTGGCGGCGGGAAGCACTTTCCCTATTGTTCGCTGGTTTCCTGAAGAGGAAGGGAGGAGGGGGGACAAGCAACTGGGCCCCAATTTGTATTTGGGCCCAATATGGTTCCAAAATCCAAATAACATAATAAATTAGATGGAGAAATTCAAATAGCCATATCTAATGATTTATAATCCTGATTTAGGTGATTTTTGGGCCACTAGATTTGTATTCGAGTCCTCTAGAACATGATACACAATTTGTGTCGAGGAGAGTTTATTGAAGTAGGTGCAATATATATAATAATATGGTGACACATTGAAGTGTGGAACTTAGCTCGAAAAGTCCAATTAATGTCAAACATCTCAAATGATCATTGGTGCGACTAAATGGAAGTATAACCATACTCAAACTATGTAATTGATATTCTATTGAGTATAAGTCACTTGATGAGAGAGGAAGAGTACAATAAAGGAGAGAGAAAATTGAGATTGTCACAGTAACCTCACTCCTAAGACATTCTAGACTTCCAACAACATCCCGAAAACTACCAAAACCCTCTTAGACGAGTGCTAGGTCATGTTGCACTCAAGTTTGAGTTCCAAAATGGGTTGTTAGTGCTCCATACAAGTTTCACAGCCTCAGATAGATCCGTGATCATGGTCCAGTTGGGCGGCACTAGATGCACCTCTACACCAACCAAGTAGCCTTATGGTAAGCTAGTAGGGCCTCATTGGTTCTTTTCTTTAATCTCTAAATGTTCATTTTCCTACTTTCCATCTTTTTTTCTCTTTATTCCTTCCTTCCTCAACATTCTATATCATGTGATCTAGAAGTCTTGCACTGCAAGTTAGGTCTATATACATGGATTCCACAAATATGTTCAAAACTAATCATGTATGGATACACTCTCAGAAGTGAAAATGACACATGTTTCTACAAGAGGTTTCGATCTCATATCTACTTGGTCCTCCATTTTGTTTAAAAAAGATGGGTCTTTATTTGTCACTTGTATCTATACTAGGGTGCCACCTCCCTAAATGACAATTAGTACAACTACATATCCATTAAATTGATAAGGTCTATATGACATGAATGATAACTAAACTTAAGTCTCATTCATTTGAAACTTGATTCATTTATTCAAATTTAAACATCAATATCTCCCCATGACCAATCTATGCATGTGGTCCTTTCAATTAACACTATTTAGCTTTCTTTTTGTAATAAGTGTATGTAGCTTGTCTATCAACTTTCACAATATAGTACACTACATAGCTTAATTGATAGTCCAATTTTACAACATTAATACAAAATGGGTAAATGATAGAATGTCTCTTTTTGGACAAAATAGTTCATAGTTACTATCCCTCTTTCGCACAATTTTATTGACTTGATGATAAACACTTTTCTAACAATTAACTCAATTTCATAGCAATTGATGACCTAATATAATATTCTAACAACCTAACACATATTCATGGTGATCAAGCATAAATAAGGGAATAAAGCTTTTATGTTATAAAAATCCAAACCAAAAGATAAATTGTATTGAATCAAACATGAACATGCATAGAGTCAACATTAGACTACTCCCATGCCTAAAGAATGAGAGTTTTGTCCCTCATGGTCAACATCGAATAAAAGGAAGGGAAGAAATAGGAGCACCCAAATAAAACTCATGTAACATGGTGCAAGGTTGACCTAAGAACTACAAATGTATGATGAATGTGCAACTACTCCTCAAGATGTACCTAACTCATAAAAGGAAGGGAAGGAATAAGAGCATCCATATAAAACTCATGTAACAATGTGCAAGGTTGATGTAAGGACTGCAAATATATGATGAATGTAAAACTACTCCTCAAGATGTGCCTCACTCCATGTTTCCTTTTCCATGCACTCTTATCCCTCCAAGAATGGTTGATGCAATGACATCCAAATGAGAATCCCCTGAATGGGATGCCCTTTATTTTCTTCCCCCCATGGTTGATAAAGGAACTAGAAATGAACCACTTCTCAAATAGATCTTTGAGTGTGGCTCGTTAAATCTTGGTCGTCAGAAAAATGTCTATGCCATTGACTCGGGAGTTGGTGCCACCAGATTCTCCAATTATATGTAATTATAGAACATAAAAGGGAAGTTGGTGGAAGATAAAAGGAGTATAATTCGAAATTATAGAACATATAGCTTTAAAAAGAAGCATGATTTCTTTAATAGTTTTTAACATAAAAGGGAAACAACAATATTCATTGTATCACTCTCCTTATCTTTGGAATATCCAAAAGACCTAAAGAAAAATGTAACACACTTAATGTCTTAATTTTATAAAGCATGGAAAAGAATATCCATGCAATAACATCATGTTGATATTACTTTATTCACCATATTTAATGTGTGGTCCAAATTTGGTTTCCTTTCGAATTTGTTTGCCCACTCAAATAAATGTGAACATAATGTCAATTCATTTAACACATGCAAAACCAAAATAATGTAGGCATTGATTAATTTTTGCTCAAAATTAGTCAATATAGAAACCATATATTTAAAATAGTAGAATGGAAGCTTGAAGGATATTTTTATTATTTTGTTTTGAAATTTCCAAAGTTGAATACACTATGATTAAATTTACAAGGGCAATATATTAATATGAGACTATAGTGAAGTGTGGGTTTTGACCAGTCACCTTGCTAAAAAACTAGGATGTGTGGTACAGAAAATGAGATGTAATTATGGATGACAAGATGTTATATAAGTCAGAAGTAAAATTGATGTATTTAATATAAACAATTAAAACTGGTTTTGTTGTTCCATAATCATGTCATCATTTCAAAGAAATATGAACTATATGGGAGTGACTAATGGCTTTCAACAATTTTTAAATGACACATTAAAAGAAAATTATATATTCTTTCTATATATTTAGTTCATGTAGAGGTAAATTAAACTTCATTTTCTACTTCCTCACTATTGTGATTATATTAAAATGAAGTAATGTGTCTCGAGCCCAGTTGCATGAAAATCACACATTATTTAATTATGAAAGGAATGCTACAACTCTCTCACTATTTTATCTCTTTCTTTGTGATTAAAAATAGAAAATAACAATAATTTAGTTAAGGTCATACTTTTGATAAATAAATAAAAGTAAACGGTGATGCATTCTCTCTTCTTTATATCTTTCCACTAACCCCTAAAGTAACACATTCAATAGATATTGAAAGATAATAAAGGAAACTCACAAAAAGAGATAATTTGTTTGACCACAAAGTTGGATTTAAATACTTAACAAAGGAAAAGATGTTTCACATATTCTTACCTTTTAATACATTAAAGTTAAGATAATGTAAAATTTCAATTTGAAGGAAAACATTCAAAGTTTCAAATCTAGTTGGAGCAAAAAATTCTAGACCCCGAAAACCTATAAAAAAGGAACTTCGCAATTATTCTAGAAAACCATGGAAAATGACACTAGCTGGCCTATGTTCTTGCTCATATCCAAATGTTTGATCGACATGGATTTCTTCCAGCCTTTAGTCAGGGTGATTAGATCTCTTTTGACCTAGGAAGAGAAGTAGAATCTCCTATAAGAGAAAAATAAATGGTCCATGCTACCCAATCACAAGTATTGTTTCCTTTTATGTATGTATTATGTATGAAATAAAATGAATGAATGCTATGAAGGTATTACATATTATTTCAATTGTTGAAAGTCAATGAATAAATAATGTACTGAATATCATGTTTAATGTTCATCTTAATGTATCACCTTCATGCATATTAAAGAGAAGTTTACAAATAAGATCGAAATAAAAATTTAAGAGTTTAAGAGAAAGGTAATGATAAAATATAACTTATATAAGATCCTCATGAAGAGGATCTTCGGAGAAAAACTAAGAGGCACTTCTTTACAGAAGAGAAGAAACAATTTGGTGCATAAGAGAAAGACCCTTTAGTGCATAAGATAAAGACACTTCAGTGCATAAGAGAAGAGGAACTTATGTGAAAACTCGAGGATTCTTATTTAGGTCAAGATAAAAAATTAATTCAAAAAAATTATATGTCTTTTTTAATGCTTAATGATTAAAGTCTATTTTTAGTTTATATGCTTCCTTTATGCTATAACGTGTTCAGTTCCACTAACTATTGGTTTGATGCATGGCTGGGGGTGTGATGCCCGCAGGCAAGAAGCAATCTTAGGAGGAAGAAGCTATCTGGTATGCATGGACTTGTTCAAGGAATCTTTAGGAAGAAATGACCTGGTGGGGGTGTCATTTGTCAAGTCCATCCAGTTTTTTAGCTCTCTTTCACAACATGCCTTAATTATGTTAGCCAAGTATATCTCTATAGATCTAGATATCAATACAAACACGTTGTAGTATTCTTATTTATGGATCAATTCAAAATAAAACATGGTGATTCATTTACTATATTTTGCAATGATCTGCATTTTATGACACCCCTCTTGAGAATAATGCTTTTGCTCAACAATGTGTATGTTTTAAAAAGTGGGATTTTACTAAGATGAATATGGGTAGTCTATTGGTTGCACCTCCACTACAAGGGAGAAGAAAGAAGCATACCTCACAATTGTAACCTCATTCCTAAGACATTCTACACTTTGACCAACATCCCGACAACTACCAAAACCCTCTTGGACGAGTGCTAGGTCATGTTGCACTCAAGTCTGAGTTCCAAAATGTGTTGTTAGTGCTCCATACAAGTTTCCCAGCCTCAGATAGATCCTTGATCATGGCCGAGTTGGGCGGCACTACATGCACCTCTACACTAACCAACTAGCCTTTTGGTAAGGTAGTAGGGCCTCATTGGTTCTTTTCTTCAATCTCCAAATGTTCCTTTCCCTACCTTCCATATTTTTGCTCTTTCCTCCTTCCTTCCTCAACATTCTATATCACTATGATCTAGAAGTCTTGCACTACAAGTCAGGTCTCTATACATGGAGTCCACAAACATGTTCTAAACTAATCATGTATGAAAACACTCTTAGAAGTGGAAATGACACATGTTTCTGCAAGTGGTTTCCATCTCAGATATACTTGGTCCTCCAATTTTTTTAAAGAAGATGGGTCTTTATTTGTCACTTGTATCTATACTAGGGTGCCACATCCCTAAATGACAATTAGTAAAACTACGTATCCATTTAATT
This sequence comes from Alisma plantago-aquatica, assembly GCA_963693085.1. Lineage (NCBI taxonomy): Eukaryota > Viridiplantae > Streptophyta > Magnoliopsida > Alismatales > Alismataceae > Alisma > Alisma plantago-aquatica. The sequence goes on along the minus strand of OY856410.1, from coordinate 59,033,266 downwards.
GATAGGGTCTATATGACATGAATGATAACTAAACTTAAGTCTCATTCATTTGAAACTTGATTCATTTATTCAAATTTAAACATCAATATCTCCCCATGACATCAATATATGCATGTGGTCCTTTAAATTAACACCATTTAGCTTTCTTTTTGGAATAAGTGTATGTAGCTTGTCTATCAACTTTCACAGTATAGTATACTACTTAGCTTAATTGATAGTCCAGTTTTACAACATTAATACAAAAAGGGTAAATGATAGAAAGACTTTTTTTAGACAAAATACTTCATAGTGACTATCCCTCTTTCACACAATTTTATTGACTTGATGATAAACACTTTTCTAACAATTATCTCGATTTCATAGCAATTGATGACCTAATGTAATATTCTAACAACCTAACACATATTCATGGTGATCAAGCATAAATAAGGGAATAAAGTTTTTATGTTATAAAAATCCAAACCAAAAGATAAATTGTATTGAATCAAACATGAACATCCATAGAGTCAACATTAGACTATTCCCATGCCTAAAGAATGAGTGTTTTGTCCCTCATGCTCAACATGGAATAAAAGGAAGGGAAGAAATAGGAGCACCCATATAAACACATGTAACATGACGTAGGGTTGACCTAAGGACTACAAATGTATGATGAATGTGGAACTAATCCTCAAGATGTGTCTCACTCATAAAAGGAAGGGAAGAAATAAGAGCATCCATATAAAACTCATGTAACAATGTGCAAGGTTGATGTAAGGACTGAAAATGTACGATGAATGTTGAACTACTCCTCAAGATGTGCCTCACTCCATGTTTCCTTCTCCATGCACTCTTGTCCCTCTAAGAATGGTCGATGAAATGACCTCCAAATGAGAATCCCCTACATGAGATGCCCTTTAGTTGCTTCCCACCTTAGTTTATAAAGGAACTAACAATGCACCACTTCTCAAATAGATCTTTGAGCGTGGCTCATTAAATCTTAGTCGTCAGAAAAATGTCCATGCCATTTACTCAAGAGTTGGTGCCACCGTCTTCTCCAATTATATGTAATTAGGACTTGTGATCTAGGTGCCAACAGGTTGGTCGTAGGTACTGATAATCCTTTTAATGCTTCTTCTTCATTTCTCTCAATTCCTCCTTTTTTGTTTCTGGTTCCCCTCCTCTTATTGGTGCCACATAATTTATTTTGTGATACTATTTATCTTTGGTTTGTACTTTGTTTTCTCTATAATAAAGTAGAAATGCATTAGTTAAACAATACAATGCAATAATTTCGAGACAAATACATGAGTACTACATAAATTAGTACACAAGAGCTATATTACACAATTTAGGCAAAGCATAAAATATATGAATATGAGGGGAATCCCTTATGAAAACAATCCTAAAGTAGAGCCAATTTTGGTAGTGAAATTATGTGCATGAAAATCTTCTAATCTTGGATGTTGCATGCCTTCGAGCAACTCTATTTTGGATATGGATGAAATGTCCAAATAGAGACACATGTAAACTAGATCATTCCAATCCTCCTTAACTCAAAGGAACCAAACTAGTACTCTCCAACCACATAACACATAAATACTATACAAGAGACCAGTTATGGAAAAAAACATCAATTCATATTACTTAACCAATAAATGAGACAAAGTATAGATATATTTTGGCAGCTCTGAGCCATTGTGGGTCTGGTGCATGATCTCCCTACCAACATTGCCCTAGTGAAAAAAATTCATCTAATATGGATTTTATACCATGTATACTGTCGATAGAAGGGAATAAATATCAATTGGTGGCCTACCCTATAGAGAAGTGGGTGGATAGAATGGGTGTCCAAAAATAGAAGTCACACACAATCCATGTCATTTATGCAAGAGAACAAAATGATGTACCTAGATCATGGATGATGTTGAATGTGTCACAACGCCTACTATTGTTTGGTGGAATGAAAGATGATTTAGATCCCTCATCCTAATTATGAGTTGCAATGGAATTTTATTTAACATAGAATTATTCAATCCTATTCCTTATACAACAAAGATTTTTTTCTTTTCTTCTTCATAAATTTTCTCCATTCTCACTTTTTGTCCTTTTTTTGTTCTTTATCCCTTTGTTAAACATATAAAATTGATCTATAACTCAGTCCTTTTAAAACCTAGAGAACAAGTAAAGACAATCTACACCTTTCTTTCTCTATGTATTCATATTAGATGTCAAAAACGTATACACCCTTATGAATAATGCAATGAAGACTGCAACTAAAGGGATTTTTCAAAATAACATATATCAATAGCTACTTATGAGACAATATCTTTATTACCTAATGCAAAACTAAACTACTGCAACTAATGAAATAAATGACTTGTAGCACATATGGATTCTTTGGTGATGATGAAAAGAAATGGATGTAAAGGACATCAGGATACTAAGATATAAACTCTTCCCATCCATGGTACATCTTTCTTTTACTAACTTGTGTGTCAGGGTGATCCAAAATAGATTCTTGAATTAGCATAAATGTTTACACAAATGATTTTTTAGATCTGGCTCAAACCCCATCTTATTTCAAAAGCCAAGGGTAGAGTTAGATGTTTAGTTTTACCACCTACATGTCAGAAATGAAAATCCCCTCAATTCATCATGCAATGTACTCTTAAATAACCAATCTAAAAATTATAAGGATTAGGGTACAGAAATATGATAAGTTCAATTGATACATATGAGAATTTTCTCTAAGGTCCACTTTTACATTAGATAGATATGTGTACATAGAAGAAAAATGATTGAAAATAAAAGTAAACATAAACTAGGTAAGATGCAAAAGCAAACTAAGATGCAAACAAAACAAAAACTAAAAATAGAAAAGTAAGATTGGTGGGTGCTAGACAAAACAAATGCAATACAGATCTCATTCCTTACACCCCTAAGATTGAATTAGACAACATCCTCATTATTAAAAAAACTTAGAGATGGAACAAGTGTACTAGATGATCATAATCAATCAGGTAGAACATTGTTGGTTCCATGTTGGGTCAAAAGAATGGAGTGTACCAGTGAACTAGGGTGGGTAAATTGACATGGGTGGTGTATGTGAGTAGTCGGGGAACTACCCATGTCTCCAGTAGTGGTTGTACAAAGATTGTTATTTTTGTGGAAAGATGATATTAGTGGGAAAGCTCCCCTTTCGTGTAGAGTTTTTCTTATTGATATAAAGGAAACCCACCTTTCTTATATATATGATAGCGGGAAGCATACACATTCAAGAAAAATCCTAATGGTCCAAGGAACACTTGATTCCATATTAAAAATAGACTAAACAAAGTAACTAAATAGACTCAATAATAGTTTGTACTCCACACACTATAGGTGTTGATGGAAGTTATTATAGTTAATTAGGAGAAGTCACTCATTATTGAACATTGCCTCCTGATGTGTGTAGGTAGGATCCTAGTTGTGGATTATTATCTCTTAAACTGAGGCAAGTTGAGTAATTGTCTCCCGCTATAGATATTGACCATATGAATTTTATTAAGCATAGGATACATGCCCTCAAATGAATATGGGTCCTCCTATGATGGATTCAGTGTAGAACAACAGGTGATGTAGGCATGAAACATATTGTGTGCCCTCTTGTGAGTCCCTACAAGTATATCTGCTGCCTCCTTGACCTCATCATTGTAGACCTCATTGGATTCCTCATCAGTGTTTGCCTCCTCCTATTTAGTCTCTCTCATGTTGTCTTCTGGCCATTATATGTTACACAAATTGATGACATCGAAGATGAGATTTGAAAGTTCTATCATACCCATTTTGGTGATGGAATTAATTCTACCTCCAATCTTATCAAAGATCTCGAAATTGCTAAAATTTCTAAAACCAAAATCCTTGTTCATCTCTAATTACTTAAGGTTAGAGTAATCAAGGTTTATCTAGATGACAAGTCTTGTGATGAGACGACCCAAGTGGATGGGCAACTTGTTATTTTCTCATTTCGTAACCGAGTGTGCATGTCAAAAGAGCAATTCACACAAGTTGACCTTCTCACTTTCTAATGAGGAAAATGTGTTGGTTATGCGTGCCGAAAGAGCCATCACTAGTACAGAAACAGCGTTCAACGTCACTTCTAGAGGCATCAATTTTTTAGTAAAACCGATGCTACTCACATTAAACGTCCGTTAATAAGGACATCCCACATCTATATTTGAAGACCAGCCAGACACGGGTATCACTTTCAATTCAGTGTCGGTTGAAGAAAAACAACAGATGCCTAAAGTAACCCGTGAAATCCAATTTTTTCGAGCAAAAAAAAACTACGCCAAAGTATCATATACAACGTCGGTGTTTTAGCTAATAACCGATGCTGAATGAAGATAAAACTTGTGCCAAAAGTTCTAATATGGGCGTCGGTTGTCTTATAATAACCGACGTTATAAGTATGCACGCGTCGTCCCCGCCAAAATTTTTTACACCCCTATTGTGTTGATTTTTTATGGAAACTGACGCTGTTAGGCTGTAGCGTCGATCATTTAAACAAACGACGCTTATGTTTAACTTAACAGCACCAGCGCGAGCGACTCTTCCCCTTTCTTTGTTTCATTCCCAATTCTTCAGTTAGGTCTGATGATTTCTTGCTCATCGTCGCTCGTTGCTTCTCTTCTCACTATCTCTCGGTGTTGCCGCCAATCGTTGCTCCTCTCCTCTCGTCGTCGCCGCCCCCGCCAGTAGCTTCTTCGGTGCTCTCCTCACCACCGCCAGCTACCTGTTAGGTCTCTGCTCCGCCAGATTCTTGCAAGGTAACCCTTCGGTGCTCTCTCTCGCCACCGCAGCTTGCTTTCTCTGCCGCCGCCGTCCTGGACCTCACCCAGGCGGCGCCTAAGCAGGTGCCAGGGCACGCCTAGGGTCCCAAGCCCAGGTGCCCTACCTAGATAGGCCTCTGGGTGGATGCTTGAGCAGCGCCAGGGCACGCCTAGGCTGTTGCTGGGGTTTGGATTCATCTACTGGATGGAACCCTAGATCAACCTATACAAAGGATGCCCAAAACATGCACTGATTTCACCAAGTCACCCCAAAAGTCATTGGAAAATATTCTTATTGTGTTTATTTATGTACTTATTTCACCAAGCTAGTGGAATTTTTTTAAAGTTATTTACTGATTGTGTTTATTTAATTATGTACTGATTTTTTTATGATTTAATCATCTACTTATTTGTATTTGTCATCTACTTATTTGTATTTTTTTGTCTACTATTTTTTATTTAGTTATCTACTCATTTGAATTTATTTGTGTACTGCTTTTGAAATTATATAATCATCTAGTGATGTTACTTTATCACATGCTCATTATGAACCATTAGATCTAGATCTTAGGGTATCTCTACCGTCCTAACTATGAAATTGGTAGCTTGTTTCCTTTTTGAGTATATTGACAATGTTAATCACCTAACTTGAAGAACTAAGATATGAATGATGAAACTAGGATTGTAGGTATAAGAATGACAGCACATGTATTTGTTGGCCTAGAAACCCGTCCAAGATTTACTCATTAGGAGTAAGATTTACTCATTAGGAGCAAGATTTACTCATTAGGAGTAAATCTTATATAGTCCCCGGTTTGGGACTGTTCTTGAACACCTAATCTCACTTAGGATGTAAGTGTATAATGTGTATTGGGTTTTCGAGAAAATTTTGATAGCATTTTCCCATTTGTTCTCTAAGTACATATGTACTTAGAGAACAACAGGGAAATGCTGCCGAAATTTTCTCGAAAACCCAATACACATTATACACTTACTAGTGAGATTAGGTGTTCAAGAATAGGATAGGTAGTACACATTTATTATATATAAGAATGACAGCACATGTATTTGTTGGCCTAGAAACCCATCTAAGCTTTACTCATTAGGAGTAAATCTTGGATAGTCCCCAGTTTGGGACTGTTCTTGAATACCTAATCTCACTTAGGATGTAAGTGTATAATGTGTATTGGGTTTTCGAGAAACTTTTGATAGCATTTCCCCGTTTGTTCTCTAAGTACATATGTACTTAGAGAACAGTAGGGAAATGCTTCCGAAATTTTTTCGAAAACCCATTACACATTATACACTTACTAGTGAGATTAGGTGTTCAAGAATGGGATAGGTGGTACACATTTATTATATATAAGAATGAAAACACATGTATTTGTTGGCCTAAAGTTTTAACCATGCAAAAACTCTAATCTGTTAACCCTATACCCTAATTTTGTTGTAATATATACTTGTTTTCTCTTTGATCATAGAGTGTATAGATCATGGATGTCCATTCATGAATTGGACCTAGGAGCAAATTTAAAATTCACACATATAAGTAATTCCCCTAATTTCCTAGGTGATTTCAAGCACAAACTAATAAGCAATTCGTGAAGAGTGAGATAGAATATAACATAATCATTAGCAAATGAAATTACAATGTTTACATATCATTTTTCCCCCAACATGGTATCAAAGTAACATTTTTGGCCCCAAACAACCCACATAAGGGGCCTAGCTACTAATGGAAATGCAAAATACAAAAATAAAGGAGAAAGGGGAAGAAGTAGCCATGGAGCTCAGTGTAGATGAGTGAATCCTCCTCTCCATCTATTATAAGGTCGACCTCCTCCTTCTTCTTGGGTGGAATGATGTGGAATGGTGGTAGGAAGTAGATGGAAGGCTTGGAAATGGGGGGTTTTGTGGTGGAAATGGAGAATGGAGTGAAATGGAGGTCAAAATGAGTGGAAATGGCTAAGGGAATAAAATGGAGTGATAGGAGGCAACTAGGGGTGGACAACCTCATGCTCCAACCGCCACCTAGGTATATATAAGTCTGGGAGAAGCAATATGTCAAGTAGGGATAAAGTGGGGAATGTAGTGGAAAAGTATCTAGGTTTTTGTGAGTAGCACGGCTATGGTGGGTACCACGGCCGTGGTGGGAAGGGGTGAGAATGGTCGTGGTAGAGTGGAACGACCATGGTGAAAAATGGGGAAAAATTACAGTAACTTGGGTGGTTTTGAATTAAAAGTGGCACGACCATGGTAGTCGCCACAATCGTGGTGGAGCAAGGGTAGCACAACCATGGTGGCTTGGAATGCTCTGCCCGTTCTAGGCTCCACAGTCATTCTGCATCAGCTGCCACATGGTCGTGTAAGGTGGAACGGCCGTTCTGGGTCCATCTACCATGGCCATTCTGAGTGTCACAGCCGTGGTGATTCTTGCATTGCTTGAAGTTGACTCTGTTGATTTTGGATGAGCCAGCACAGCCATTCTAATGTACCACGGTCACACCTTGGCTTGATTCATTGAATTTTCTTTGACCTCTTTGCTTCAATGGAGCTTTGGTGACTATGGGTAGGTTGAGGGAGCCTCGAACTTTACTTTACCCTCTCCAAGGATAGAGAAACCCTATGATCACTCCTTCTCCCTCTCTTGCATCCAAGTGTGGTCCAAATGCCTAAAAACATGCAAATAATGTCCATAAGTGCATTTTACATGAAATCACATATTAGGGGAAATAACTTGTAATCTAATAGGTATAGATGTGATTGAAATGCAATATGACACAAGTTGAAGCCCTAAAATATTGCTGCATCACCACCCCAAACTTAAACATACTTATCCTCAAGTATGCTCCGACTCAATCTCTCTGCAATCTTTCCATTATCAAGAAATGACAAATGTAATGATATAGATGAATATTGACTAAATGGGTTCAAAGATGAATAGGTACATGCAATCCACCTCTCTCCTCTCCTCTTTCACTAACCAATCATGATTAGAGCAATGAGCTTGTAAACTTCAAATATAGAGCATAGAAAACACAATCAATCCATGTGGTTGTCATATCACTCTGGGTAAACCGTTTCATGGTAGTAGAGGTCAAAAATGACTAATTTTTCTATTTTACATTCATGCATTAAATCCCATATGTCCATCCACACTAAGTAACCCATGTGGCTATGAAAAATGGCAAAATGAGCTAGGTTTGGCATTTCCTAGCTCCATGGCCATGCAGAAGAAAGCAATCATTGTAGTAAGATATTGGAGTGCTTTTACACACTCATCTTTTTTTATTTAGATGCTCTTAAATAGGAGCATCTTTTATTTTCTTTCCTACATTTTTTCTTTTTTTTTTGTCTTTTCTCTTGGTGTGGATAGGGCGTATGGTGATGAGAGTGAAGGGGGAAATATAGATGTGGCCACCCTAGACTTTTAGAGGTGGCCACAGCTGATCACTTTGGCATCCTTTCATGAGGTGAAGAGGTAAGAAGATGGTAGAAGAAAAGTGAGTCAAAGAGGGGTTACTAGTGTGGACATCAAGAAATGACACACTTCATGAATGAACAATATTAAAACCACATGTCTATCATGAGATTCTACAAAACTCTACGCGTTTGCGACTTGGTTCAATCACAATTAAACCAAATAGTTCACAAGCATAAGAGAGGTGCTTCACATGTAAAAATCAAGATTGAGGCCATCTAGTAATAAACCATGATAATTCACTTGCTTATGTCTAAGGTCATCATTTTCAATCCAAAAAGTAGAGATTGGGTTAAAAACACACTTTTAGGCAAGAAATTCTAAATTTGGGCAAAATTGGCCAAAATGGTTCCAAGTTGCCTTCAATCACATATGATGGAAAATAAAGTAGGAGACATGCAAATCCTAGCTAAAAATGCCAAAAATTACACAAAACTACATGATATGTGATGCATGATAAGCAAGTAAAATCTAATCTAAATAGCAAGAGCAACAAAACAAAACAAGAAAACAAAACTAAATGGCAAGTGAAATGCAAAATGAGTGAAATGAGAAAATGGCATACCACCCTACATCCCAAATTTTTGAATCATGTTGTCCTCAGCATGACACTAAAGTATAAGAGTGATAGGGAAGATGATCATTGTGGTGGCTTCATTGGTGGTCCTCCCTATGGTGGAGGATGTTGGAAGTAGGTGCCCCAATAGTCTGACTATGGAGGCGGGTAAGAATCTCAGTATGTAGATAGTGCACCCTACCAATCTTCCCCCCACTGGGGGTCCCTCTGGGCCTAGGCATGCTGAAATTGGTACATGTGGTTGATCTGATAATGCATATGTTGATGATCCAACCACATTGCATCCCGTGTGCGCATGTAACATCCTAGGACTTTGAGGCATCAGATAAGATGATCTTAAAAGGAATGATTGGACTACCCATATCACCAAGGTGCACCTCCTTTTCTAAGAGCTCATCACTAAAGAACTCCATAGTTAAGCATGCTCAACTTGGAGTAGTACTAGGATGGGTGACCAGTTTAGAAGTTGACCCCAGCTTGCGCGTGAGTGAGGAAAAAGCATGCAGTTAAGGTTAATGGTGGTCTGTGGGGCCATTCGACATTTCTAAAACTCTACTAGAGACGTGCGAGGTGGGCCCGAGTGTTACAAATGGTATCAGATCTGAAACCCCTCCAGTAGGTGGGGCCCACATGGACATGCGGCATGCCAATCTTGAGTCGTGTGGTCCAGGCATTTCAGACAGGATTGTCCATTGTTGACATAGCCACCCTTGTGCTGGTATTTCATGATCAAGAGTTGGGTTTCCATGGGCCATTATGGGTCTACACTGAAATGGGAAATGATTATGAGGCCTTATAGTTGAGCCTTGACGAGGACGTTAAGAGTCTAAGTGGGGGAGATTGTAACATCCCAGGACTTTGAGGCCTCAGATAAGATGATCTTAAAGGGAATGATTGGACTACCCATAGCACCAAGGTGCACCTCCTTTTTAGGGAGCTCATTACTAAAGAACTCCATATTTAAGTGTGCTCAGCTTGGAGTAGTACTAGGATGGGTGACCAGTAGGGAAGTTGACTCCAGCTTGCACGTGAGTGAGGAAAAAGCATGCAGTTAAGGTTAATGGTGGTCTGTGGGGCCAGTCATCATTCCCGAAACTCTACTAGAGTTGTGGGCAGTGGGCCTGAGTGTTACAGTGCCATTTTCCCTCATGTGCCCTCAGTATCCTATCATGTGTGCTTTAAATGCCCTCCAATTGTGCATGTATAGTCGAAATGTCGTATGTATTCACTTAAGGTTGGTGTGGCTGTTGTGATGTTTATGCCTCTCCTCACCTCACCCTACAAGCCTATCTCTCATCAATTTTCCTCCTCCTCTTGGCGGCTGCCTGTGACTCTCCAAGTCTTTCAGGAAGATCTCTGGGCTACTACCACCATGTGTCTCTAGGATTCTCCTCTTCCCACCTCCTCAAGATACCAAAAAAATCCAGAGATGAACTGCACCCCTCTAGGAAAGGTGTGGCATGGTAGGAGAGCTCCAGTGAAACTCCTACATAAGGAGGGTTGACCTGGTACAAGATCTTCTGATCAATCATTGAAATCATGGATGAGCGAGTCAAGCAGTGTAGGTCCACGAGCTTCCCTCCTTTTGCCTTGGTGTAACTAGATACATCATGATCCAGGGCCAGAGCAATTGAAGTCACAATCCCTCCCATAATAAAAGGATTATGGCTCTTAGACGGGATTGTCTTCATGAGATCAATGATGAGTGACCTCAAATTTACATGTTTGCCCTGCACCATCCATCCCAACACAAAGAGGTATTTCTTTGTACAACTACCTTGATTCTCATACCAGGAAAAGATGGTGTTGGGAAGATCTTCTGAATGTATCTCAAGACAGGATTGTGAATCTAACTTGTATTTGATTTTCCCACCACAAAGTTTCTTTTCCCTATAAGCCTCTTCCACATTGTTGTGTATATTACAGTGGGTTCTCTAGTTATGCTCCCTTGATCAAGTAATTTTGTTGCCTTAAGGGTGGGAGAAAAAATGCCATTGGGAAAGAATGTAGTGACAAGGTAAGTGTCATTCCCCAATGTGACATTAATGGTGTCCTGTGAGATTTTCTCTAGGGTTGTAAAGAAATACTATGTAAGCTCAACATAAGTCTCTTAGACGGTGGTCAACACCTCAAATAACCCAACGGGTTCTAAGATATCTTAAAAGAATCAAAGATGCCCAAAGTCTTCATCGTCTCCTAGAAAGCGTAGTGAGTGGAAATCACTCAATGTGTCAGGCACTCTGAGTGCTTTGGCTTCTTCACCTTCTTTCTCTTACCCTTGGGCATTGTCTCTTGATGCGCATCATGTGCATTGTCCTATCGTGCATCTGGTATTGCTTCATCTTCATCATCTAAAAGTAGTTGCCATCGTGCTCTCAGTTGTGGATGTGGTGCTGCATATGCCAAAGGATGGGTCAAAGTCGATGCCCGAGCCACTAAAGTAGATGGTCGAGGCGGTGATGGTGATGGTGCTTCTCTAGAGGAAATGGGCTGTCGAGCTGCTATCCCACCTTTGCTAGGTAATCTAGAGGACTCCTCCGTCATGGGATCCACTGATGCCTCCATACAGGGTTATTCTCCATGTGAACTGGAGGCTACCGGTGGTGGTGGAGGGACTAGGGATGCCGACAGAGCTGAAGACAAGATGTTCTTGGGTCGATGACCGTAGTAGATCACATCCTTAGTCTTAGAAACCACTTTCTTGGTGAGTTTCTTCATTGTGGATGGATTTTGGTGGAGAAACATGGGGTTTTAGGGATTTTTGTAGTTCTACGTATGTGGGGCGGAATGGAGAGAAAGTGGAGAAATTGGTGGGTGAAATTGGGTGGAAATGATGGGTGGAGGTAGAAAAAATGGTAGGAAGATGATTTGGAATGGATTGGACGTGATTTTGTAAAGAATTGGGGGTGGAAGAGGGTTGGCGCAGTGATGCACGGCTGCTTTTATGCGTGGAATGGCCATTCTGTCGCTGTGAAGTTGAATGAGAAAGTGAAATGAATAAAATTGGATTGGTGACTTATGTGTTGGATCGGACTGTAGCACGATCATGCTGCATGGCACGGCTGTGGTGGCTCGCATGTTGCATGACCATGGCACCCCACATAGCCATTTGGATTAGATAGCTACAGGGTCTTTCTAAGTCTATTCTTCAATTCTTCAATTTCCTTGATTTCTCTGTTGATTTGAGTGTACTACCATGGCCATTCCATGGTACCACAGCTGCGGTGTTTACTATAGCAGGTCATTTCAACTTGAAATTCATCAAAACACCAAATCTTTGGTGCAAAGTGATTTCTCATGAATTCTTTGTCTAAATTTCATTTAATTTTCCTCATTTCAACCTGTTTTCACCTGCACATCTTAAAACTAAACAAAAACTACTAAAAACAAAAGTGTGTGTGTGTTTTCTTAAAAAAATAACTAAAAAGTATCAAAATTAAGAGGTTGGGTGAAAAACTCCCAAAACCTAGGTGGATTGCCTCCCACAAGTGTTGAGTTTCATGCCTTCACCTGGGATTCTTGAAGATTCTTGTATCATTCATCCATTTGGAGTTTTCATTTGTTCATTCTTGCAATAAATGTGTCTCTCATTTACACTCAACCTATGATCTTCATCCCTTTGACCACCAAAGTTGTCATCAAATCTTTGATCTAGATCTTTTGCTCTCAAATAACCAATCAAACTCTTGAAGTGACCATGTCCAATATCCTCATCTTGAGCTTGCCGATCTGAGGACTTATATATGTTGATCTTTATCTTCAAGTTCATGAAAGATTCATTATGCCACTATGAACATGTATCTTGGCATCAGCTATAGATAAGAATGGTCTTCCCAAGATGATCGGAATCTTCCTATCATCCGGCTCCATGTCAAGGACAATGAAATCAGTCGAGAACACAACTCCCCTTTCCTTGCCAACCATCACCAAAACATCATCCACTCTTCCTCTTGTCATTTGATGAAACAGTCTACCAATTTGAGAGTGCAATGTGTTGGTTTCAACTTGCCTAAGACCATATCAACATAGATATTATGTGGCATCAAACTCACATTATATCCCAAATAAAGTAGTAATTTGTCTATGTGATGTCCCCCAATGTAGCTAGGTATGAGTGGGGCTCCTAGGTCTTTCCTCTTTATGGAAAGTGAGTGTTGGAGGATTGAGCTTACTTGTTCAGTCAACTTGACTCTCTTTGGTATTCTCCTTGTTGACCTTCTCTTTGCAATGCATAAGTTCTTAAGAAACATGGAATCTGATGGGATTTTCTTGATAGAATCCAACAATGGAATGTTGACCTTCACTTTGCGAAACACCTCAAGAATGTTAGCATTGTGTTTTTGCCTCCTCCTTACTTCCAGTGGCTCATCTAATGCTTCAGCAAATGGTGGCTCACTTGCTTTAGCCTTACTTGCATCAACATGATTTTATTGTGGTATTCTAGTACATGGAATACTAGGGATGGTAGGACCTATAAATGTAAGTGTGAGGTGGAGCACATGGTATCACAAACTCCATATGAGGTATCACAAAATCATCTTCGGAAATCTCAATCACAGTATCACCACTTGGTTGTCGTTGCTTTGCTTTATCGAAATTTATTTGACTTACGGGCTTCTCAAGAGATTTCCCACTCCTTAGAACTATCATAGAACTTCCTTTCTCATGGTGGAGAGGGGGATCTAGTTGTGGTTGTGGAGGATGTGGGGGTGGTACTTGGTATTCAAATTGATGTGGAGGGGGGAATTGAGGTTGGAAGGTGAATTGGTTGGAAAGTTGTGGTGATCGAGGGGGAGGAGGAGTGTAAGGCTTCGGATTTCCTTGGAAGTGGTATATGGGCTGCACTTGCATGGGAGGTGGACTATAGAAAACTTGAGTGGATTGCGTAGGTCCACTTGCTTCATTGAAACTCATTATGGGCTTTAAAGACAACTTATCTTCTTGGAGAGCATGTATGGAAGATACTGCTCTATTCTTTCCTCAAGTCTTGTCACATTCATTTGTATGTCATCAAAGCTCTTCAACCTAGAGAGAACCTCTTCCTCAAACCTTGAGCTATATCTTGGACTTTGTAGTTCTGTGTAGCCAGTGGAGTGAGGTGTCTTCTTTTCTTCACCATAGAACTCAATAGAATTGACAGAGTCGCAAGGAACATTTGTCACTTGGTTCTTCATGAAGCTCTCCATGTCACCAAAAATCTTCATCACTTGCGGGCTTGCATCACTATGAGTCGGAGATGTCACACCAATGGGGTGGACACCGTCATTCATCATGCTAGAAGATCATATTCTTGAACCTTCCGCCATCTGCTCATACAATGGCCATATCTCCTCGGGTGGCCTAGCCATGAAATCTCCTCCATAAGAAGAATTTGTTGAAGCTTAACTCTTTGGAGATAGACCAGAGTAAAAGGATTGAACTAGCAACCATAAAGGGGTCTCATGATGCGGGCACTCTCTCAACATGTTCCTAAATCTCTCCCAAGAATTTTGAAACTACTCATTGCCCATTTGACTAAAACTCACTATGGCACGCCGCATTTGTGTCAAAATTACAATAGAGTAGAACTACCTTAATAATGCATTCTTCATCTCTTCCCAACTCATGATGTCTCTCCTTGAATCATACCAGTCTTTTGTTTTGTCTTTGAGGGAGAAAGAGAACAAGGTCAACTGAATTGTGTCATTACTAGCTGTCAGTGTCCTGAAGGTGGAGCATACTTCAAGGAAGGAGTCTACGTGTTTGCAGGGGTTCTCATCCTTTGATCCATAGAAGGTGGGTAGGATCCCAAGAAGACCTGAAGGGATGGAGAATTGCTCCTCTAGCATTTGATCAACTGCGCTAGCAATTGATGATCTGTAGTTGCTAGGCATGAAGTAATCTTGAACTGGCTTGTGAGGTGCATTTTGGAAAGCTCCATTCTAAGCACACTAAATTCATCTAAACTAGATACTTAGATCTTTCAATAGGGTTAGGGTATTTGATTAGCATGTAGGAGGATGAGTATCTAGCTAGGGATCCATGAATTGGACCTAGGAGAAAATCCCAAAATTCACACATATAAGCAATTTCCCTAAATTCCTAGGTGATTTCAAGCACAAACCAACAAGCAATTCATGAAGAGTGAGATAGAAATAGAACATAATCATTAGCAAATGAAATTACAATGTTTACATATCATTTTCCCCCAACATGGTATCAAAGTAACATTTTTGGCCCCAAACAACCCACCTAAAGGGCCTAGCTACTCATGGAAATGCAAAATACAAAAAGAACAGAGAAAGGGGAAGAAGTAGCCATGGATATCAGTGTAGATGAGTGAATCCTCCTCTCCAGGTGCTTCAAAGTCGACCTCCTCTTTCTTCTTGGGTGGAATGATGTGAAATGATGGTGGGAAGTGAATGGAAGGCTTGGAAATGGGGGGTTTTATGGTGGAAATGTAGCAATGGAGTGAAATGTAGGTGGAAATGATGGCTAAGGGGCAAAAATGGAGTGACATGAGGTAGCTAGGGGTGACAAACCTTGTGCTCCAGCTACCACCTAAGTATATATAGGTGTGGGGGGAGAAATAGGTCAAGTAGGGGTAAAGTGGGGAATGCAGTGGAAAAGTAGCTAGGTTTTTGTGAGTAGCACGGTCATGGTGGGAACCACAACCGTGGTGGGATGGGGTGAGAATGGTCATGGTGGAGTGGAATGACAGTGGTGAAAAATGGGGAAAATCACAGTAATTTAGGTGGTTTTGAACTGAAAGTGGCATGGCCATGGTGGTCACCACGGTCGTGGTGACTTGGGATGATCTTCCCGTTCTTAGCTCCACATCCATTCTGCATCAGCACCACACGGTCGTGCAAGGTGGCACAATCATTCTAGGTCCATCTACCAACACCATTCTGAGTGGCATAGCTGTGGTGTTTCTCGCATTGCTTGAAGTTGACTCTTTTGATTTTGGATGAGCCTGCATGACCATTCTGATGTACCACAGTCGTGGTGGTCTCTGTTGCAGCACTTTGACTTGATTCCTTGGATTTTCTTAGACATCTTTACTTCAATGGAGCATTGGCCACTAGGGGTAGGTTGAGGGAGCCTCTGACTTTACTTTAGGCCTCTCCAAGGGTAGAGAAATTCTAGGATCACTTCTCCCTCTCTTCCATCCAAGCATGATCCAAATTCAATATGACACAAGATGTGATTGAAATGCAATATGACATAAGATGAAGCCCTAAAATAGGACTGCATCAACGAGACACGCCCAATTTGATGACAGTTGGGAAAGATTTTAAAAGCTCCTAAGAGAGAGTCCACTCATGAAGAACTACAATGGCAATTGGTTCAATCTTTCTATGCACGGATATTTCTAATTCACCAAACTATGGTGGATTCTTCCTATTGTGGTATTTTCATGGCTTAGAAGCTTGAAGCATGAATTTTGTTTGAACATCTAGTGGAGAACTCAATGTGCCATTCTTCCTTATCAATTCTTAATTATAGAGAAAACATGGTATGATGCCTCCTAGGGTGAATCCCAACTATTAATGACACCAACCCCAAACTTATGAAGATTCTTACAAAATTGATGGGGAGGATGAAAAATCAAGGTGGCAGTACTTTAAGTGGCTCGGTTCAAGTTGATGATACTTATACTAAGGTATTATAGGCACAAGAATCTTTTGGAAATAAAAATTCGAATTCCTACATGTCTCAATGCTGCACTCCAAAATGGGAGGAACAATCATCACTTCTTGTGTAGACAACATTAATATGCCCAACCATTACTACACATTAGTAAAAGAAGTTTCGAAGTTAGAAAAGGAAGTACTTACAAGGATGCTTACAATCAATGGAAAAATAATTAATAGAGGAGCCTATATGAGGTAATAAAGGTTGTTTACAATCAAGGGAAAACAATTAATAACCCAGAGAAAAAGGCTTTATCAATTGTCTAAACAATGACAAATCCCAATAGATCAAGTGGGGAAATGAATGTAATATAAATTCTATCCACAAGCATATAAGCCTCCACTTTTCTAAAGGCTAGCATGTTTCCTCAATTTCATATGCAAATCCGGAAGCAATCCTACAATTTCCAAGTGACCCCTCAACCACAACATCAACCTAACCAAGGCCCTCCACCTCACCACCAACACCAAAGACCACCTCCATAGATGCAACGAGTACCCATATCCTTTCATGAACAAGTAAAATCAATGACGATACTTCTAAGTGGGAAGACACTCAACAAGTCAAAGAAGAGGTTGAACTATTATACTTCAACAAAGAAAATGTTGATATTTTGATTCCTAGAGGAAGTTTTATCATGAATGATATTGTGACAAAACAAGTTGTGATTGACATTAGGTCGTAACATTGTGAAACATGATGTATCATGATGTTGAGTATTCGTAATGTGGTCTTGGGTAATGAGAATGAGAGTGAGACACCATATCCAGATGCATTGGATAATCCACCACCACCAAGAGGAAGAAAAAGCATATTGAAGATATCTTTGACACCTTCAAACAAATGCAAACAAATATCGTCTTAGTGGATGCCATCAAACAAATACCTTTGTATGCCAAATTTTGAAGGATATGTGGACATTTTAAAGAAATACAACTGGAAGAATGCCTCTAAAAGTTAATATTATGAAGCAAGAGAGCTTCATTCTACAACACTCTACCCCAATGAAGAGGAAAGGTCCCAATGCCCGTAATATTCCATGCTATATTGATGGGCACTGCATTGATCAAGCCCTTTTTTTATTTGGGTTCTAGTTTCAATCTTATGTTGCATTGTGTATATAATGATCTAAGACTAGGCCAACCAGATCTAGTCAATTGTACTCTTTAAATGGATGCTTTATTTATCAAAACTCTTAGGGCCAAGTTGACGATATTCTTGTAAAAATTTATGCAAATAACCCAGATATCTTTCTTTTGATTTTATTTTACTTAACATGGAGAAGGAAAGTAGAAAGATCCCCATCATCTTGGGAAGACCATTTATATCTATGGTTGATGTCATTATTCACATGGGATTGGCACCATGTATATAATTTTCATGCATGTGAATATTATATTCGACCCATTTGCGCCTCCTCAAGGCCCAAAGTCAAAGGGGTAATAGATCAAGATTGTTATTTTCTTGATTGTATTGGTGACATAGTTGATGATGTTTTCCATCATGGACAGGAACAGAAAAAAAGGTAAAGGACTTTAGAAAGGTTTCAAATTTCCTAAAGAACTAGGCAAAGAGATCAAAGAGGCAAAAATGGTGGCTAGTAGAGAGAATCTTCCATTTTTGGCAATTAAGTCATTAAATTTTTTTATAAAAAAACATATTCTATAGGTGAAAATCCTTCTTGAGGGTTTGAAATATGCACTTCTTGGCTGAATGACACCCTCTTGGTGGTCATTTTTTGTAACGAACTAAAATCTTGGACATATTCTCTTTTTGGCCCTTTTCCAAGCTTTTCCTTTCATTTCTATCCTTTTTGGCTTTAATGTTTAATTTGTGGAAATAATAGTGGTTTGGTGAACATTTGATCACCACTTATGCCCATGTTTGGGTTTATGAACAAATACCTCAGTTCATTTGTCAATCAGGGTCTAGTATGAAAATTTACAACTTATGTGACTAACTAATAAAAGGAATTCCTTATAGAACATTCCTTAGCCTTTTGGAGAAAGGAAGAGATAAATGGATCGATAATAATGCTTTAAACATGTTAATATGATATTGAATTATTTAATATGTGAAATAGTGATAATAATGGATAATGGCCTAAAATTCATAAAAGGAAGATTGATTGGTTAAAGATAACTTGAAATTCATTTACCTTGGGTTTGCCTTAGCTTGGAGACCAAGTTTCATAATTTTGGAATAATAATAACTATATCTCTTTTATTTTGAAAAGAAAATGTGAGTTTTCCTCAAAATATGAAATAAAATACTTAATGATTCCAGAATGGAAAACAATCTTAGATTCGTAATCTACACATTAAAAATAGTCTTTGGGTGGATTTTCATGTAATTTGGATAATCTTTAATATACATGTGAAGTTAGGAGAGAGAAAGTGTGTCGAACCTTCAAAATATTAAATAAATGTACAAACAACCTCAACATGTAAAATTGATGGAAAATTCGTATCCAAGACAGTTAATATGACTTGTGGGTGAAGTTTCATCAAATTTGGAGAATCTTATAATCATTAATGTTGGAGGAAAGAGAAAATAGGATTTGGTTTATTTAATAAATCAAAAGTTCTCAAAAGGAAAATCTGATTGCATATCCAAATTCCTCGTGTCCAAAATAGGTTAGGTGCCAAATTTCAATTACAAATTTTTTTCACCCTCAAACAAAGAGAGAGAAAAGGAGAAATTAATGCATACACACTTTATTTGATTCGGTTTAGGAATGCATTTAATCTGTCACATGCCCTTTTCATTTTCACATGTGATTTTGACCGTTCAATTTTGACCTAATGACCGATAGATTGTCACCTTCCTTTCACTCGCGATGGAAACAGGCGTCATTTTGGCAGCCTGGTGTTTTGGTCTTTTCTCTCCCATTTCTCTATCATTCTTCAAGATTATTTTTGCTATAAAGATGTGAGAGAATTATGCATCCAACAACCCCTTACAGATGATCTATCGACGTGTATATTAATTTTTCCCAATTCTTGGGGCAGATTTCTCCACTCCCACTTTGCTTTATCCCTAACACTAAACCATACAAATAGGGGAATATATCCCCAGTTCCGTAGCCACCCGTACTACTTCTCTCTCATCTCAATTTTCTCGGTTGCCTCATTCTTTGCCATCTCAAGCTTGCACTTAGGGGATCACCACCAACAGACCATGCTTTCTTCTCATCTATTCTCTGTCCAATTCAGCTTGAGGTATGTTTCGACAACCCCTATCCTTCGTTTCGGCACGATTAGTGCGGCATTTGGTCATCACCATGAGATTCCCCCAATTCACGTATGTCTAGCAGATCTTCAGCTCGTGGACATGGCATGGGTGTGGTGAAGGGGATGAATCCCCCGAGTGATATTACTTGTCTACCCTCTATTTTCCTCTTTCATTTACTTTTTCCGCTAAGGGCATAAAAGTCTTTTTGCCCTATTTTTCTTTGCCTTAGTGCAAGTCAAACACGACCTTTGACCATCCGACTTGTATGCCCCTAATTGGGCCAAGTCAACGGGTGGGTTCTCTCTCTCTCTCTCTTCCTCTCTCACAAGCTTATTGCTTATTTGGCATTTTTTTATTGACGAATTTTATAAAAATCATAAATTTTGCTCTACATGTCCAAAAAATTAAAAATAAATATGTTTTAGAATATAAAATTTGTGATATTTCTAATAAAAATACCTTCAAGGTTTGGTTTTTATTTTTGTTAAAAGGTGGTTTCTAAAAAATGATTTTAATACATAAAAATCACCAAAAATACACTTTTATCATCATAACTCCAAAATTGACAAAATTATAAATTTTCTTAATCAGAGAACCTAATAAGATCAATGGTGATGTATTCAGAATCTAAATTGAGGTTTTGTTCAAAACGTCCAAAAGTTAGGGTTTCTTTACATTAATGCATGTGAAAATCCCTAATACATGATCTTACATTGAAAATAGGAAAAGTGGACCTTGGACTCAATAAAACTGGTGAAAGTGAGTTGTTGACATCGATAAAAGAGGTATGTGTAAATCTTACCTTTAAGTTGTGATATTTGTGAACCAACCCTATTTTCCATAATGAGGCATGAGAATAACCATTTTTCCTTTATTGTTGTTTCTCTTGTTCTAATTGCCTCAAAATCAGATTTGATATATTTTTCTTGGGTCTTGGAACCCCACTGTCATGTTGTAATTATTGATGATTTATCTTGTCACATTACTATTCCTTGAGCATGATGTTTTATTTGACTATTTAGATATAGTAGTGGTACTTATATACAACCATCCATAGTTAGGGCATGTGTTATTTCACCCTAGGGAATGTGCTTACTCTCCCCCTAGGGAATGTGTTATTTCTTCCTAATATAAAATATTTGATAGGTGATTGGAAATGTGATTACTCTCCCCTCATCTATTTGGTTGAGGTCCGGTAGGTGCCTCAACCCTACTTAGTTAATTTAGTCCAATATTAATCATTCATGCAAATTCATTATTATTTATTGGTTTCTACAAGAATCTTTTGTTATATGCCTCATTCTCTTAGCCTTCTCATCTTATGATGAATTTATATCCTTATTTCATTGTTGTTACTATATTTGTTTCATGTTCATGTTGTTGACGCATACCTTATTTTCTATCTCTTGTTGGGTGACTTCCCAACCAGCCAGGTAAAGCACAAGGTGTTGAAGAAGATCAAGGGAAACATAGCTTTTGGCATGGACCTAGCTCTTAGAGATGTTGCTTTGGAGACAAGACTTGAAGTAGTTTATACTTCCCTCTATTTTAGATAATTTTATGTATCTTACATGTAAACCCTATATGGGAGATATGATGGAAATTTTGTAATCTTTTATGAAAAATGAATGTAATCATTACTTTTATTCTGTTGTTATAAACTTTGGTCTTTTGTATACCATTATATAAAGATTTGAAAATTTACACTTGTTCCAACATACCTTTTGAGTATGTTTGGGATGGATGTTTTATTCTTAAAATTTTTAGTAAAGGGATGATTTCACTCTTTTACCGCATGGTATTAGAGCCCATGGTAGTTGGAATCTGACTATTTGAATTTTGTCTCCCTAATTAGAAACCTTGCCTTACATAGTTCTCCTTTAAGTGACATGTTTGCCCTAGAATTGATATATGCAACCCTTGAGATGATGAAAGGTTGATGTAGGATCCTATGAGTTTCACATTAGAATCATGTTGCTTAAACCCTCTAAAACATTTACAATTAAAACACGTAAGTAACTGTAGTAACTTGAGGTTGTTTAGTTTGGCCTTTAGACAGCTACTAGGACATGAAGTTGAAAGCAAAGATGTCTAGAAAGGACCAAGGTTTAGGGGCTGGAAAGATTTTCCTCCACACTACTAGCTTGGTTTACGAGGACTTTTGGATGCATATGATACATGCCTGGCTTGAGATGATATGGATTGTCTGAAATATCATGCTTTTAGGAAATAGTAACCTTAGACATCTATGTTGGATACTCTTGGGAACCTTATATGTTGACCTTGTGGCTTGTTTGAGGATGGATACTAATATTGTTCCCTTATTTACTTTAGGACCACATGTTTATTCAGACTATCCCTAGAACCTAGACTTTGAAGTATGGTATTTACTAAGATATCAGAGTGTGCAGTGGAAGCATAGTGGATCGTATACATGGTTTAGTTAGATTAATCCTTTACCTCTAGTTTAGTTTGCCTTGGTAGATCATGGCCATGCTAATTTCGAGGTCAAAATCCTTTTTAAGGGGATGGAGTCATGCATCGTACTAAAATCTATCTTCTCTAACTTTAGAAACCCTAACTCCATGACTAGGAGGTTAGTATGCGTGGATCCTTAGTATTGACCAAACAAAGTTATAGTTGTAAACCCACATGCTTGTAAACATATAATGATCATCTAATGGATAGTTCATATGTTTGAACCCTAATGAATATTAAATGCACATAATATGAATAACTCACATAATAATACTAATAGTGGATACACATGATGTTGACCATGTCATCAACCAATAAACCCTAATGTTATAATGAGCAAGATAGTTATAACCTAATCTTGTACTTAATACATGCTAGGAAGGTATAAGTAAAATATAATGATCATGTTACCTTGAACCCTAAGTTGTAATTATCTAACCTTAACCTATGCATCATTAATGTCATTAATGATACATTAATGACATTAGGTGTCATAATCAGATAATATACTTTGATACACATAAATGGTATATAATCACCTAATCACAGATTAATGTCATTAATATGAAATTCATATCACCTTGTTATCTAATACAAACCTAATTAATAACCTAATCATGACTTAGTGTGGCATTCAACTTATAAAAACGAGATTAACCAAAGCGGAAGCTAATTATTAGCAGCGGAATTACTGAAAATCACTAAAAAAATTAAAACTTTTTGCAATGAGATCCACAAACTGTAAAACTCTATCACAAAGAACCAAAGTAAGTTATTTACATTCTGATTCATCAGTACATCTCATCTTGAGAGTCATAATATTGACAGCCCTGTTAAACTGTACATGAGCAGTATACAAAAAAATCTCGAGGCTTCAAGTCAAAAATCTCATATCGACATCAAACTCTCTACTGACTCCTAGGACCTGAGAGTACAGAGATGACACATAGGACTCTCTATATACAAGACCTATCAGACAGACAGTGTCTCCACCTATGGATCACTGTTGTCCTTGTTGTTGCTGCTACTGCTGTGGCTGTTGTTGTTGCTCACCCACTGAAGGGTTTCTTCTTCCTCGGCGTCTACCTAAAAAGTTGAATTCCACGGGGTTGAGACAATTGAAAATTGTCCCAGTGAGAGATATAACTCTCTTCCAGAAACAATGTTATTGCTGATAATAGAATAACATTGAGCAATAGAATTATAAATATTTAACAGCAGGTAAATCATTGATTGAGCTAAGTAGATCAGTATTCTCTGTGCAATCATTTCAATTATAACTTGATTAAGTAGCAAGTCATTCATTTAATAAGGAATATGAAGAACATGTATGTCCTTTATCTTTCTAAGATATAATAAACAATGTATCAATAATCATTGTTTCTCATAGTTCAACCCTAAGCAAATATGCTACACGGCTGATTACATTTTACAAACAACTTATGCCCTGAGGAGATGAGGTATACCGCTCATACTCCAACTGACCATTGTGAAATCGAAATCGGTACCTTACATAGGTCATCACAAGAGCCGGATTTATATGACCTCATCTTCCTCAGTCAGTGTGAGGAACAACATGCAGGACATCTTGTGTCTCTACTATAGATATAGCTTTCCAGGGTATACTGCCAACTTCGCTATTAGAGTTACAGTGGCATGTTGTACTCTCTTTGCAATCGAGGGATTTCTTGTTTATCTCACATTGATTTGGCATTAATATCATCATCGGGAGATTAGTGATACATCATCCCAGCATATACATATAATGAAGGATTGAGAGATTTAGTGTTTATCTCACATCAATTCCTCCATTAGGGCATAAGGATATTCACGCCCATTACCCCCACATACTCAAAAGTATGCTCTCCAGGAATTCCCTTAGGAAAACCTATTTCACCATCACCTAACTGGTGATGATGATGGATCTATGGTCAGGGCTCTCCATGATATCACACTTGATTATTTAAGTACATTACAACATTCTTTTAGAATCAGGCATGTTTTCAATCATAAACTATAATAACAATTGCTATAAATAATGAGTACTATTTCTATCAAGTTCATTTCACAGTTTGTTAACATTGGGATCTCAATCCTTTATCATCTCATCATCATAATCCAAGAATATGGGTGTTCAAACCCTTAGATCATCAATATACTTGTTACGACTTTAACAGGTAACATAATGCTAACAAGTCATTTGACAGTGTAAACATGATAATTGCAATGCATGTATTTCACATGGCTCTTACAGCCTATCAATCTCTTTTGTTACCTTTCACTAGGTAACATAGCATATCATTGCTTACAAAGATCATAACGTACTTTCAATAAACAAAGCATCATAGCTCATACCTGGCTATGTTCAATATCTCATAAGACCTACATGATTAGTACATATGATAATAGATACATCAATTTCCTATCAGCACAATGTAAAACAATTATGACATCATTGTTAAAGGGTTATACCACTATGCCCTTTCTAGGGTTAGGGTTTCCCTTTTCAATTTAATTAGGGTTAATCATCCCCTTTAGCTCAAATAGGGTTAAGGACTCATCATGTCATTGTCTAACCTTAGAGCTTCTTAGTATAAAGTATAACCCAGAATTAGGGTTTTACATATTCATTCACCTTATTTGGAATTAGGGATAACTATTCCCATCACATAACCCTTGATTACAGTTTATAACCAACAACCCATAATTAGGGTTTACTATTCACATCACATCACCCTAGGTTAGGGTTTTCTATTCATATCACATCACCCTAGATTAGGGTTTTCTATTCATATCACATCACCCTAGATTAGGGTTTACTATTCACCCTAAGTAGGAGTGATCATTAGAGTACCTTGAATAAAGGTTTATCATGTCATCACTATGAATTAAGCTCATACCATCATCATGTATTAGGATTTCACCTATCAATACTCTTAGTTAGGGTTATGATTCATTAGCCTTCATAATTAGGGTTTCATGATCTCACTATGATGGCTCATACCCTAATTAGGCATTCATTCATTTTGGAAGTCCACTACTTGATTATCATTCATGTAAGAAGTCTTTTCTCTCTTTCATCCTCTATAGGTTGATATTTACTTCAACCTTGATAAGACTAAGTCGCTCAATCTTGAAGAAGGATTGACTTCATGGGTTATGCTATTGTCACCATGATCGTTAAGGCTTAATTATTCAAAGGGTACTAATCACCTCACCCCATTAAGATGTAACTACTATAATCATCTTTGATCACATCATGTATTAGTCAACTAATCACTTTGTCCGTTAACCACTTTAAGTACCCATGTTGTTTTGGTTAATTATCCACTAAACGATCTTGGCCTTATAGACCCCAAACGGTCTTGACCAAAAACATCCAAATGGTCTAATACTGTTTAGACCTCCAAACGGTCTTGAGCAACCAATGAAACCGTTTTCTAAAGTACCACCTTGAAATTGTTTAGTAAAGTAGGTGGTGAAGATTGTTTGCCCAAAGTGGACTTTTGAAACCGCATGAACTCAATCGGTTTGGAAACTGCATGAACCTAAATGGTTTGGGATCGTTTGGTCCCAAATGGTCTTGAGACTGTTTGGTCCCAAATGGTCGTTTGGACTCAAACGGTCTTGAGACCGTTTGGTCCAAACCTTCTCAAAACCGCAAGGACCAAAAATAGTCTCAACAAGTTAAATTGAATTAGGGTTTCCAAGATTGATTCCTTCATTGATTGTGATCATGTTATCACTCCTCAAGTGGACCTATCACCATGCTTCAATTGAGTTAATTAGGTCAACCTTCAAATGATTTGACCCTCAATTAATAATCAATTAGGGTTTGAATCAATTGGATTAGGGTTTGGAATTGATGATTCTTCAACATTAATCAATGTGGAATTAGTTATTTTGAAACCATTGAACCTTCATTCAAATTGGACATGACCTGACCCCAAACAGTCTTGAGGTCGTTTGGATGACCTCCAAACGGCCTTGAGACCATTTGCCCATGTCCACATCAAAATCCAAGTCAACCAATTAGGGTTTGGTTCATTGGATTGCTCACCAAATCAGCAATTGATTACTCTTCAACTCAATACCTTTAGATCTCCAAACACCTAACCATAGTCAACCCTAGACCTCCAAACGGTCTTGGGTGACCCCCAAAAGGTCTTGGGATCGTTTGTATGACCTCCAAATGGTCGTGAGACCGTTTTCCCATCACATCATCATCAACCATGCCATTCAATTAAGGTTTGGATCCTAGGATTGGTCACCAAATCAGCCATTGATTGTACATCAACTTAATATCTTTGGACCTTCAATTTCTCAACCATACTTAAAAATAGACCTACAAACGGTCTTGGGTGATCACCAAACAGTCTTGAGACCGTTTGGGTGATCCCCAAATGGTTTCAAAACCATTTGGGTCAATCAACCCAAAACATCAACTCATTCCAAAGCAAAATCAGCACTTAGCCGATTAGGGTTAATACCATATCTTTTGATCTTCAAACACTTAACCATATCCAACCCTAGACCTCCAAATGGTCTTGGGTGATCACCAAACGGTCTGGAGACCGTTTGGGTGATCCCCAAACAGTTTTGAAACCGTTTGGGTCAATCAACCCAAGTTTCAAACTCAAACACTTATGAAATCAGCACTCAACCCGATTAGGGTTTTGGTGATTGTTGGACCTTCAACTCATGAAGCAATTGGTACTAGTCAATTATATTTAGTGGATAAATTACCAACATTATTAGCAACAAATTCCCAAATGTTCAACCCTGGTCAACACCTCGAAACGGTCTGAAACTGTTTGTCCTCATGCGGTTTGGTAAAACTGTTTCATCTCAAACGGTTTGAAACTGTTTGCTCCCAAACGGTTTGGGAAACCGTTTGAGCAACTTATGCAAACCGTTTGACCTAATAATTTTCTTGGGAAATGTGTCAATATGATGTCATCATGTTCTTCCTTCATACATCTAAAAACAGCAACCGTTTTTCATGGAAATTGCAGCAATGCATCAAAAGAGTTTGAAATAGAAGAAAATAACCAACAAATCATAGAGAACTTGATGCAATATCAATGTTTAAGGGTTAAAGTTATCAAAACCACCTCAAATCTGATCTCCAAGATCCAAGATCCACTTCTATAATGGTGTATGGAGTTCCAGCAACTGCCCAAGGTCCGTTCTTGAGCTATTGGATGAAAAAGATGGCTAGAAATGGAAATCGGGTGAAGAAAACCAAGAATCAAGCATTGCTTTAGGGTTTCCACCATGAATCCGAGGTAGAAGATGATCAAAACCTTACCAACAGGTTGTGTTCATCCTTCTCCTGCTCCTGAGATCTTCCTTGGTCGGCCAAAGCAAAGTGATAAGAGAAAAAATAAGGAAAGGTCCTTATGTGTATTGGAAAAAGAACACGTATAAGGGATTTTCAAGGAAAGAGAAAAGAATTATTTTCCTTAAATCCCAAAATAATTTCCATCAAACTCTCCTCCATTTCTTGGACACGAAGCCATCTTCATTTTCTTGCAAAACTTCATCATTATCCAAGAATTAATGGAAAAGGAATTAAGCACCTTAAAGAGTTTTATATTAGTATCCAACCTTTTAGTGGATATTACTTTTTATTATCTTAATGTGAGTGGCTTCCACTCAACCAAGATCTTTTTGTGCCATATCAAGGCACAAGCTCGTCCAACACTATTGTAAACACATCCTTCAACTTTTGTTTGAAGGGCTCCTCAATTAATTTATTTCTTTTTGTATAAATTAAACTAAAGTTCCATATATACTTAATCTTGATTATTTTAATGTCAAGATTCTCTCTCCTCTAAGATAACTCAAATGAGGCACCCCTCTCGTTTTATTTTCTCTACTTGATGCCAAGAAACATTAGAGACCCTCTAGAGGTTGTATTTTTCATATTGAACCCTAGGTTTTGGGTAATTTGCACATTACACCAAAATTAGGATTTAATGCACAAGGGTTGCTCTACAAGCTTTATCTTGATACCCAAGCTTGTGGAAACCATACCACTACATCATATTCATTCTTATGATGTCTCAACATCATATGAACATCTTATCATGTGGAATTTGCAAGTTAACTTCTCAACTTGGGTAATTTGCACTTTAGTCCAACATTAACAAAACAATGTTTCAACATTATTCAAAAGGGACTGAAATTGAAATATAAGTTCCTCAAAAGCCTTAATTACTCTCAAAAGATAAGAGCAAGCATCTAATCATCTTTATTAAACAAAACACCTAGGGTTAGTACATAACCCAGGTCAGGGATGTTACAAATTATCCACCCCTTACAAGGATTTCATCCCCGAAATCATAAACAAAACATTAAGAGAAAAGAGTAGGATATTTCCTCCTCATTTCTTCCTCTAGTTCCCATGTAGCTTCTTCAATGCCACGATGATTCTAGAGGAATTTTACAAGACTAATGTCTTTCTTCTTCAACTTCTTGATCCTTCTGTCAAGAATCAACATAGGTCCTTCAACATAGGATATATTATCATTTAACTCTACTTCCATAGGCTGCAGAACTGATTCTGTGTCAGGATGACATTTCCTTAGCATGGAAATGTGGAACACTGGGTGCAACTTTTGCAACTCAGGTGGTAACTCCAGTTTATAAGCTACCTTTCCAATCCATTTAATGATTGGATAAGGCCCCATAAATCTTGGAGCTAACTTTTCTTTCCTTCCAAACCTAAGAACTCCCTTCCAAGATGAGACCTTGAGGTACACTCTGTCTCCAACCTAGAATTCTAAAGGTCTATGACACTTATCAGCATAAGATTTCTACCTATCCTGTGCAGTCTTTAACTATTGTTGTATTATTTTAATCTTCTCGGTGGTCTACTGCACAAGATCAGGACCCAAAAGTTGATATTCACCAATTCATACCAACATAGGGGAGATCTACAACGTCTTCCATACAAAGCTTCATAAGGTGCCATGTCAATACTGTGTTGATAGCTGTTATTGTAGGAAAACTCTATCAAGCTTAGATGCAGATCCCAACTTCCTATAAACTGAAGAACACATGCCCTAAGCAAGTCCTCCAAGGTCTGTATAGTCCTTTCTTATTGTCCATCAGTCTGAGGATGAAAAGTTCTACTAAACCTTAACTGTGTGCCTAAAGCTTTATGAAGTCACTCCCAAAAACGACTCGTAAACAGGGGACCTCTATCAGAAACAATGGTAACTGGGACCCCATGCAGCCACACTATCTCATATACATATAATCGTGCCAACTGCTTAGCAGAATAGGTTGTTTTGACAGGTAAGAAATGTGATGTCTTTGTCAACCTATCAACTATTACCCAGATGGAATCATGACCTTTGGTTGTTCTGGGCAGACCAACCACAAAATCCATAGTCACATGATCCCACTTCCACTGTGGTATGGGTAAAGGTTGTAGTGTTCCTACATGCTTCTGGTGTTCACCTTTAACTTGTTGACACAACGGACACCGCATAACGAACTCAGCAACATCCTTCTTCAAACCAGGCCACCAATACATATCTTTCAAGTTATGATACATCTTGGTGCTTCCTGGATGCATAGCATACATTGAAGAATGAGCTTCTTCCAGGACTAACTTCCTTAAGTTATCCACATCAGGCACTATCATTTTACCATGATAACAGGCTACCTGATCATATGAATCATGGAAATCATCTCATTTCTCACTACCATACTCTGATCTAGTCTCCTGAACTACAGCATCAGCTTGTTGTGCCTCCTTAATCTGCTGTCTCAGAGTAGGTTTTATATGCATCTCAGCTAGCAACCCAGATAACAATGATACTTTTAACTGTACATTGTCTTGCCTTAAAGAGATAAGCATATCCCACCTAGAGCACACCAAAGAATTTAACAGTGCTCTATCTAAGGCTGGTGTTGCTGATTTCCTACTCAAAGCATCAGCAACCACATTGGCCTTCCCTGGATGATAATCAATCGTACAATCATAGTCCTTGATTAACTCCATCCAGCGGCGTTGCCTCATGTTAATCTCATGTTGAGAGAAGATATACTTTAGGTTCTTATGTTCTGTGAAAATCTGGAATGTCTCTCCATAGAGATAATGTCTCCAGATCTTCAAGGCTTGGACAACAACAACTAGTTCTAGATCGTATGTCGGATAATTCTCCTTGTGTTTCTTAAGCTATCGAGAAGCAAAAGAAATCACTTGTTTATCCTACATTAACACACATCCTAGTCCATTCTTACAGACATCATAGAAAACTATGTACCCTTTCCCTTGCTCAGGTAACACTAGCACTGGTGCACTTGTCAACCTTTCCTTCAACAGCTGGAATGATTGCTAACACTTGTCATTCCAGGCAAAAGGAACATCCTTTCTAGTCAACTTGGTTAAGGGTAAAACTATAGAACTGAAGTTCTTAATGAACCTCCTATAATAGCCTGCCAACCCTAAGAAATTGTGAATCTCCGTTGGTGTCTTCGGCTGTTCCAATTGCAGGACAGATTCTACCTTTTTAGGGTCAACACGAATCCTGAAGCAGATATTACGTGTCCAAGAAAAGAAACTTCTAGTAACCAAAACTCACACTTGCTAAACTTAGAATATAACTTATGCTCTCTTAGTAAAGTTAGAGCCTGATGAAGATGTTGCCCATGTTGTTGAGCATCTCTATTGTAGATCAGTATGTCATCTATAAAGACGACTACACACTGATCGAGAAAAGTTTGAAAGATTCTATTCATGAGTTCCATAAATGCAGCTGGTGCATTAGTTAGTCCAAATGACATAACTGTGAACTCATAATGACCATACCTTGTTCTAAAGGTAGACTTAGGTATGTGACCCTCCTTAATACGCAGTTGATGATATTCTGACCTCAAATCTATCTTTGAGAAGATGGTTGCACCACGCAACTGGTCAAAGAGATCATCAATCCTAGGCAAAGGATACTTATTCTTTATCGTTACTTTATTTAACTGCTTGTAATCAATGCACAATCGCATTGACCCATCCTTCTTTTTAACAAAGAGGACCGGAGCACCCCAGGGTGAAGTCCTTGGTCAGATGAAACCCTTTTCAAGCAACTCTTGCAACTATTTCTTGAGTTATTCCATCTCAACATGTGTCATCCTATACGATGTTTGGGCTATTGGTTGTGTGCCCGGGGTTAGATTAATCTCAAAATCAATCTCTCAGGGCGGAGGTACACCTGGAAGTTCTTCAGGAAATACATCTTCAAATTCCCTAACTATAGGAATTTCAGCAGGATTAGAACTCTCCATGGTGGTATCTACCACATGGGCCAAGAATGCATAACATCCTTGCCTCATCAACTTCTCAGCTACCATAGCTGATATAAGATAGGTTGGAAGAATCTTTCTATCTCCTTGAAAGATCCATGTGTCACTATTATCTGTGAACATAGCTTGCTTGGATTCACAATCCAAGACAACCTTATACCTTTCTAAGGTATCCATCCCAAGAATTATATTGAACCCATGCATTTCAAGTGGTATAAGATACACTTGAATGTGATGTTCAGAAAAGAATAGAATGCAGGGAGAACACACCTCCCGCAACACAGCAGATCCCATCAAAGGAGTTTCTAACAACAGACTATATGCTCTATGACTTGTAGTCATGTTGCAGTCAAGAATCACTCTTTGAATGATAAAGGAATG
Source organism: Alisma plantago-aquatica (assembly GCA_963693085.1). NCBI lineage: Eukaryota > Viridiplantae > Streptophyta > Magnoliopsida > Alismatales > Alismataceae > Alisma > Alisma plantago-aquatica. The sequence continues at coordinate 59,001,330 of OY856410.1, read as the reverse complement.
TGTAGCACCCGGATCAATTAAAACAGATACGATCTAGGATGTAGACATATCAGAATAAAATAGTTTCATCTGACCTGTCACAACACGAGGGTTGATCACTGCATCAGGTGGATTCATCGCATAGAATCTCATCATTGCCTGAGGTTGATTCGGTGTTCGATGACTGGGTGCCGATGACCCATCTTGGGATGCTTGTCCACATCCTATAATGCTACCTGGGAACTGTCTCCTTTGAGAACCTTGCTGACTCTGCCTTTGGGGTTGAGTCACACTTGCCTCTCGGGCTCTGCAATCCTTCATCAGATGTCCCACCTTTCCACATATAAACAGCTTCTGATCCCCTGCTGTGGTCTGGATGGTCCTGTAACCAATATAGATGCTGAGATATGGGCTCCTTCTGGTGGTAAACTTCGTCCTCTACCCCTATTTGACGTCTACTGTGTCTGGGTACTGAATCTAGGTGGTGGTGTAGGCACGGAAAACCTTGGTTTCTTGAAACCTTTGGATGAGGATCCTTGGAACTGAGGGTACACCTTCTTGTCCCTGGTCTGTCGCTTCTCTGTCATAGACCTCTCTATCCTTCTAACATACTACACAAAAGTAGCAAATCTTTCCCTATTCTCCAGAGCAGACACAGGGGTGGTCAACTCAGTGTTTAATCCCTTCTCAAAATGTTGAATCCTTTCTTCATCTGTGGCTACCATATGTGGACAGAACCGTAAAAGTTCCATGAACTTAGCCTCATACTCGCTAATGTTCATTGGTCCTTGCCTTAACCTCTCAAACTGAGAGATTTTCTCATCTAGAAATGTTTTAGGAGAGTATCTATTGACAAACTCTCATCAAAATACTTCCCATTCAATCTCCACATTTGGCCTTTTTCCCTCCTCTATGGCCCACCAGTGACCAGTACTCCCCTTCAGAAGGTACACAGCATGTCTATCCTTCTCAACTTCTGGGATGTTCAGGATTCTAAAGGCCTTCTCTAACTCTGTTAGCCACATGTCAGCATCTGCTAGGTCAGCTGTCCCAACATATTTTGTGGCTCCAACCCGGCGTAGTCGTTCAAACGTCTTGCCGGCTCCATGTCCTTCAGGGTGGGTAGGTGCCCTAGGTGCAGGTATGGGCATTCTATCAGTCATGTGTGTCATGGAAGTTATGAACTACCCAAACATAGCTTGGAAGGCTGGATTCCCTATGTCAGCTTGATTGAACTGGGGTGGTTCAGGCACAGGTTCCTCCCTTCCTTGGTCTCTTGCACCTCCTTCGTGTGCAATGACACTACTTTCAGCAACATGTTCATCATGTGATCCAGACATCTTTAGTTTTCTCTTCTCCTCCTATATGAGCAGAAGACACTATCAGATAGACTGGAAGACACTAGAACAGACTCAACATCCTTAGTCATATGTCTATGTAGACTCAGTGAGCCTAGGGCTCTGATACCACTTAATTGTGGCATTCAACTTATAAAAACGAGATTAACCAAAGCGGAAGCTAATTATTAGCAGCGGAATTACTGAAAATCACTAAAAAATTAAAACTTTTTGCAATGAGATCCACAAACTGTAAAACTCTATCATAAAGAACCAAAGTAAGTTATTTACATTCTGATTCATCAGTACATCTCATCTCGAGAGTCATAATATTGACTGCCCTGTTAAACTGTACATGACCAGTATACAAAAAAAAATCTCGAGGCTTCAAGCCAAAAATCTCATATCGACATCAAACTCTCTACTGACTCCTAGGACCTCAAAGTACAGAGACGAGACATAGGACTCTCTATATACAAGACCTATCAGACAGACAGTGTCCACATGTGGATCACTGTTGTCCTTGTTGTTGTTGCTGCTGCTGTGGCTACTGTTGCTGCTCACCCACTGAAGGGTTTCTTCTTCCTCGGCGTCTACCTAAAAAGTTGAATTCCATGGGGGTGAGACAATTTAAAATTGTCCCAGTGAGAGATATAACTCTCTGCCAGAAACATTATGATTGCTGATAATAGAATAACACTGAGAAGTAGAATTATAAATATTTAACAGCAGGTAAATCATTGATTGAGCTAAGTAGATCAGTATTCTCTGTGCAATCATTTCAATTGTAACTTGATTAAGTAGCAAGTCATTCATTTAATAAGGAATATGAAGAACATGTATATCCTTTATCTTTCTAAGATATAATAAGCAATGTATCAATAATCATTGTTTCTCGTAGTTCAACCCTAAGCAAATATGCTACACGACTGATTACATTTTACAAACAACTTATGCCCTGAGGAGATGAGGTATACCGCTCATACTCCAACCGACCATTGCAAAATCAAAATTGGTACCATACATAGGTCATCAGTAGAGTCGGATTTCTATGACCTCATCTTCCTCAGTCAGTGTGAGGAACAACATGCAGGACATCTTGTGTCTCTACTATAAATATAGCTTTCCAGGTATACTGGCAACTTCGCTATTAGAGTTACAGTGGCATGATGTACTCTCTTCACAATCGAGGGATTTCTTGTTTATCTCACATCGATTCGACATTAATATCATCATCGGGAGATTAGTGATACATCATTCTGGCATATACATATAATGAAGGATTGAGAGATTTAGTGTTTATCTCACATCAATTCCTCCATTAGGGTGTAAGGATATTCGCACCCATTACCCCCACATACTCAAAAGTATGCTCTCCAGGAATTCCCTTAGGAAAACCTATTTCACCATCACCTAACTGTTGACGATGATGGATCTATGGTCAGGGCTCTACATGATATCATTACACTTGATTATTTAAGTACATTACAACATTCTTTTAGCATCAGGCATGTTTTCAATCATAAACTATTATAACAATTGCTATAAAGAATGAGTACTATTTCTATCAAGTTCATTTCACAGCTTTGTTAACATTGGGATCTCAATCCCTTATCATCTCATCATCATAATCCAAAAATATGTGTGTTCAAACCCTTAGATCATCAATATACGTGTTACCACTTTAACAGGTAACATAATGCTAACAAGTCATTTGACAGTGTAAACATGATAATTGCAATGCAGGTACTTCATATGGCTCTTACAGCCTATCACTCTCTTTTGTTACCTTTCACTAGGTAACATAGCATATCATTGCTTACAAAGCTCATAACCTACTTTCAATAAACAAAGCATCATATCTCATACGTGGCTATGTTCAATATATCATAAGACCTGCATGATTAGTACAGATGATAACAGATACATCAATTTCCTATCAGCATAATGTAAAACAATTATAGCATCATTGTTCAAGGGTTATACCACTATGCCCTTGCTAGGGTTAGGGTTTCCCTTTTCAATTTAATTAGGGTTAATCATCCCCTTTAGCTCAAATAGGGTTAAGGACTCATCATGTCATTGTCCAACCTTAGAGCTTCTTAGTATAAAGTATAACCCAGAATTAGGATTTTACATATTCATTCACCTTATTTGGAATTAGGGTTAACTATTCACATCACATCACCCTTGATTAGGGTTTATAACCAACAACCCATAATTAGGGTTTACTATTCACATCACATCACCCTAGGTTAGGGTTTTCTATTCATATCACATCACCCTAGATTAGGGTTTTCTATTCATATCACATCACCCTAGATTAGGGTTTACTATTCACCCTAAGTAGGAGTGATCATTAGAGTACCTTGAATAAAGGTTTATCATGTCATCACTATGAATTAAGTTCATACCATCATCATGTATTAGGATTTCACCTATCAATACCCTTAGTTAGGGTTATGATTCATTAGCCTTCATAATTAGGGTTTCATGATCTCACTATGATGGCTCATACCCTAATTAGGCATTCATTCATTTTGTAAGTCCACTACTTGATTATCATTCATGTAAGAAGTCTTTTCTCTCTCTCATCCTCTATAGGTTGATATTTACTTCAACCTTGAAAAGACGAAGTTGCTCAATCTTGAAGAAGGATTGACTTCATGGGTTATGCTATTGTTACCATGATCATTAAGGCTTAATTATTCAAAGGGTACTAATCACATCACCCCATTAAGATGTAACTACTATAATTATCTTTGAGTACATCATGTATTAGTCAACTAATCACTTTGTCCCTTAACCACTTTAAGTACCCATGTTGTTTTGGTTAATTATCCACTAAACGATCTTGGCCTTATAGACCCCAAACGGTCTTGACCAAAAACATCCAAATGGTCTAAGACCATTTAGACCTCCAAACGGTCTTGAGCAACCAATGAAACCGTTTGCTAAAGTACCACCTTGAAACCGTTTAGTAAAGTAGGTGGTGAAGACCGTTTGCCCAAAGTGGACTTTTGAAGCCGCATGAACTCAATCGGTTTGGAAACTGCATAAACCTAAACGTTTTGGGATCATTTGGTCCCAAACGGTCTTGATACCATTTGGTCCAAACCTTCTCAAAACTGCAAGGACCAAAAATAGTCTCAACAAGTTAAATTGAATTAGGGTTTCCAAGATCGATTCCTTCATTAATTGTGATCATGTTATCACTCATCAAGTGGATCTATCACCATGATTCAATTGAGTTAATTAGGTTAACCTTCAAATGATTTGACCCTCAATTGACCCTCAATTAATCATCAATTAGGGTTTGAATCAATTGGATTAGGGTTTGGAATCGATGATCCTTCAACATTAATCAATGTGGAATTAGTTATTTTGAAACCATTGAACCTTCATTCAAATTGGACATGACCTGACCCCAAACGGTCTTGAGGTCATTTGGATGACCTCCAAATGGTCTTGAGACCATTTTCCCATGTCCACATCAAAATCCAAGTCAACCAATTAGGGTTTGATTCATTGGATTGCTCACCAAATCAGCAATTGATTACTCTTCAACTCAATACATTTAGATCTCCAAACACCTAACCATAGTCAACCCTAGACCTACAAACGGTCTTGGGTGACCCCCAAACGGTCTTGGGATCATTTGGATGACCTCAAAACGATCTTGAGAACGTTTTCCCATCACATCATCATCAACCATGTCATTCAATTAAGGTTTGGATCCTAGGATTGGTCACCAAATCAGTAATTGATTGTACATCAACTTAATATCTTTGGACCTTCAATTGCTCAACCATACTTAACCCTAGACCTACAATCGGTCTTGGGTGATCACCAAATGGTCTTGAGACCGTTTGGGTGATCCCCAAATGGTTTTGAAACCGTTTGGGTCAATCAACCCAAAACATCAACTCATTCCAAAGCAAAATCAGCACTTAGCCGATTAGGGTTAATACCATATCTTTGGATTTTCAAACACTTAACAATATCCAACCCTAGACCTCCAAACGGTCTTGGGTGATCCCCAAATGGTCTTGAGACCGTTTGGGTGATCCCCAAATGGTTTTGAAACCATTTGGGTCAATCAACCCAAGTTTCAAACTCAAACACTTATGAAATCAGCACTCAACCCGATTAGGGTTTTGGTGATTGTTGGACCTTCAACTCATGAACCAATTGGAACTAGTCAATTATATTTAGTGGATAAATAACCAACATTATTAGCAACAAATTCTAAAATGTTCAACCCTGGTCAACACCTCCAAACGGTCTAAAACCGTTTTCCCTCATGCGGTTTGGTGAAACCATTTCATCTCAAACGGTTTGAAACTGTTTGCTCCCAAACGGTTTGGGAAACCATTTGAGCAACTTATGCAAACTGTTTGACCTAATAGTTTTCTTGGGAAATGTTTCAATATGATGTCATCATCATCTTCCTTTGTACATCCAAGAACAGCAACCGTTTTTCATGGAAATTGCAGCAATGCATCAAAAGAGTTCGGAATAGAAGAAAATAACCAACAAATCATAGAGAACTTGATGCAATATCAATGTTTAAGGGTTAAAGTTATAAAACCCACCTCAAATCTGATCTCCAAGCTCCAAGATCAACGTATCTAATGGTGGATGGAGTTCCAGCAACTGCCCAAGGTCCGTTCTTGAGCTATTGGATGAAAAAGATGGCTAGAAATGGAAATCGGGTGAAGAAAACCAAGAATCAAGCATTTCTTTAGGGTTTCCACCATGAATCCGAGGTAGAAGATGATCAAAACCTTACCAACAGGTTGTTTTCGTCCTTCTCCTACTCCTGAGCTCTTCCTTGGTCGGCCAAAGCAAAGTAATAAGAGTAAAAATAAGGAAAGGTCCTTATGTGTATTGGAAAAAGAACATGTATAAGAGATTTTCAAGGAAAGAGAAAAGAATTATTTTCCTTAAATCCCAAAATAATTTCCATCAAACTCCCCTACATTTCTTGGCCACGAATCCATCTTCATTTTCTTGAAAAACTTCATCATTATCCAAGAATTAATGGAAAAGGAATTAAGCACATTAAAGAGTTTTTTATTAGTATCCAACCTTTTAGTGGATATTACTTTTTATTATCTTAATGTGAGTGGCTTCCACTCAACCAAGATTTTTTTGTGCCATAGCATGGCAGAAGCTCGTACAACACTATTTTAAACACATCCTTCAACTTTTGGTTGAAGGTCTCCTCAATTAATTTATTTCTTTTTGTATAAATTAAACTAAAGTTCCATATATACTTAATCTTGATTATTTTAATGTCAAGATTCTCTCTCCTCCAAGATAACTCAAATGAGGCGCCCCTCTCATTTTCTTTGCTCTACTTGATGCCAAGAAACATGAGAGACCCTCTAGAGGTTGTATTTTTCATATTGAACCCTAGGTTTTGGGTAATTTGCACATTACACCAAAACTAGGTTTTAATGCACAAGGGTTGCTCTACAAGCTTTATCTTGATGCCCAAGCTTGTGGAAACCATACCACTACATCATATTCATTCTTATGATGTCTAAACATCAGATAACATCTTATCATGTGGAATTTGCAAGTTAACCCCTCAACTTGGGTAATTTGCACTTTAGTCCAACATTAACAAAACAATGTTTCAACATTATTCAAAAGGGACTGAAATTGAAATATAAGTTCCTCAAAAGCCTTAATTACTCTCAAAAGATAAGAGCAAGCATCTAATCATCTTTATTAAACAAAACACCTAGGGTTAGTACATAACCCAGGTCAGGGATGTTACAAATTATCCACCCCTTACAAGGATGTCATCCCCGAAATCATAAACAAAACATTAAGAGAAAAGAGTATGATATTTCCTCCTCATTTCTTCCTCTAGTTCCCATGTAGATTCTTCAATGCCACGATGATTCCAGAGGAATTTTACAAGACTAATGTCTTTCTTCTTCAACTTCTTGATCCTTCTGTCAAGAATCAACATAGGTCCTTCAACATAGGATATATTATCATTTAACTCTACTTCCATAGGCTGCAGAACTGATTCTGTGTCAGGATGACATTTTCTTAGCATGGAAATGTGGAACACTGGGTGCAACTTTTGCAGCTCAGGTGGTAACTCTAGTTTATAATCTACCTTTCCAATCCTTTCAATGATTGGATAAGGCCCCATAAATGTTGGAGCTAACTTTCCTTTCCTTCCAAACCTAAGAACTCCCTTCCAAGGTGAGACCTTGAGGTACACTCTGTCTCCAACCTGGAATTCTAAAGGTCTACGACACTTATCAGTATAAGATTTCTACCTATCCTGTGCAGTCTTTAACTATTGTTGTATTATTTTAATCTTCTCGGTGGTCTACTGCACAAGATCAGGACCCAAAAGTTGATATTCACCAATTTCATACCAACATAGGGGAGATTTACAACGTCTACCATACAAAGCTTCATAAGGTGCCATGTCAATACTGTGTTGATAGCTGTTATTGTAGGCAAACTCTATCAAGCTTAGATGCAGATCCCAACTTCCTATAAACTGAAGAACACATGCCCTAAGCAAGTCCTCCAGGGTCTGTATAGTCCTTTGTTATTGTCCATCAGTCTGAGTATGAAAAGTTGTACTAAACCTTAACTATGTGCCTAAAGCTTTATGAAGTCGCTCCCAAAAATGACTCGTAAACTGGGGACCTCTATCAGAAACAATGGTAACTGGGACCCCATGCAGCCACACTATCTCATCTACATATAATTGTGCTAGCTTCTCAGCAGAATAGGTTGTTTTGACAGGTAAGAAATGTGATGTCTTTGTCAACCTATCGACTATTACCCAGATGGAATCATGACCTTTGGTTGTTCTGGGCAGACCAACCACAAAATCCATGGTCACATGATCCCACTTCCACTGTGGTATGGGTAAAGGTTGTAGTGTTCCTACATGCTTCTGGTGTTCAGCTTTAACTTGTTGACACAACGGACACCGCATAATGAACTCAGCAACATCCTTCTTCAAACCAGGCCACCAATACATATCTTTCAAGTTATGATACATCTTGGTGCTTCCTGGATGCATAGCATACATTGAAGAATAAGCTTCTTCCAGGACTAACTTCCTTAAGTTATCCCCATCAGGCATTATCATTTTACCATGATAACAGGCTACCTAATCATCTGAATCATGGAAATCATCTCATTTCTCACTACCATACTCTGATCTAGTCTGCTGAACTACAGCATCAGCTTGTTGTGACTCCTTAATATGTTGTCTCATAGTAGGTTTTATATGCATCTCAGCTAGCAACCCAGATAAAAATGATACTTTTAACTGTACATTGTCTTGCCTTAAAGAGATAAGCATATCCCACCTAGAGCACACCAAAGAATTTAACTATGCTCTATCTAAGGCTGGTGTTGTTGATTTCTTACACAAATCATCGGCAACCACATTGGCCTTCCCTAGATGATAATCAATCGTACAATCATAGTCCTTGATTAACTCCATCCAGAGGCATTGCCTCATGTTAAGATCATGCTGAGAGAAGATATACTTTAGGTTCTTATGGTCTGTGAAAATCTCGAATGTCTCTCCATAGAGATAATGTCTCCAGATCTTCAAGGCATGGACAACAGCAACTAGTTCTAGATCGTGTGTCGGATAATTCTCCTCGTGTTTCTTAAGTTGTCGGGAAGCAAAAGAAATCACTTGTTTATCCTGCATTAACACACATCCTAGTCCATTCTTAGAGGCATCATAGAAAACTATGTACCCTTTCCTTTGCTCAGGTAAAACTAGCACTGGTGCACTTGTCAACCTTTCCTTCAACAGTTGGAATGATTACTGACACTTGTCATTCCAAGCAAAAGGAACATCCTTTCTAGTCAACTTGGTTAAGGGTAAAACTATGGAACTGAAGTTCTTAATGAACCTCCTATAATAGCCTGCCAACCCTAAGAAATTGTGAATCTCCGTTGGTGTCTTCAGCTGTTCCCATTGCAGGACAGATTCTACCTTTTTAGGGTCAACACGAATACCTGAAGCAGATATTATGTGTCCAAGAAAAGAAACTTCTGGTAACCAAAACTCACACTTGCTAAACTTAGCATATAACTTATGCTCTCTTAGCAAAGTTAGAGCCTGATGAAGATGTTGCCCATGTTGTTGAGCATCTCTACTGTAGATCAATATGTCCTCTATAAAGACGACGACACACTTATCGAGAAAAGGTGGAAAGATTCTATTCATGAGTTCCATAAATGCAGCTGGTGCATTAGTTAGTCCAAATGACATAATTGTGAACTCATAGTGACCATACCTTGTTCTAAAGGCAGACTTAGGTATGTCACCCTCCTTAATACGCAGTTGATGGTATCCTGACCTCAAATATATCTTTGAGAAGATGGTTGCACCACACAATTGGTCAAAGAGATCATCAATCCTAGGCAAAGGATACTTATTCTTTATCGTTACTTTATTTAACTGCCTGTAATCAATGCACAATCGCATTGACCCATCCTTCTTTTTAACAAAGAGGACCAGAGCACCCCAGGGTGAAGTGCTTGGTCAGATAAAACCCTTTTCAAGCAACTCTTATAGTTGTTTCTTGAGTTCTTCCATCTCAGCAGGTGTCATCCTATACGGTGTTTTTGCTATTGGTTGTGTGCCCGGGGTTAGATTAATCTGAAAATCAATCTCTCAGGGTAGAGGTACACTTGGAAGTTCTTCAGGAAATACATCTTCAAATTCCCTAACTATAAGAATTTCAGAAGGATTAGAACTCTCCATGGTGGTATCTACCACATGGGACAAGAATGCATAACATCCTTGCCTCATCAACTTCTCAACTACCATAGATGATACAAGATAGGTTGGAAGAATCTTTCTATCTCTTTGAAAGATCCATCTGTCACTATTATCTATGAACACAACTTGCTTGGATTCACAATCCAAGACAACCTTATATCTTTCTAAGGTATCCATCCCAAGAATTATATCGAACCCATGCATTTCAAGTGGTATAAGATCCACTTGAATGTGATGTTCAGAAAAGAAAAGAATGCAGGGACAACACACCTCCCGCAATACAACAGATCCCATCAAAGGAGTTTCTAAGAACAGACTATCTGCTCTATGACTTGTAGTCATGTAGCAGTCAAGAATCACTCTTCGAGTGATAAAGGAATGTGTAGAACCCAGATCAATTAAAACAGATACGATGCAGGATGTAGACATATCAGAATAAAATAGTTTCATCTGACCTGTCACAACCTGAGGGTTGATCACTGCATCAGGTACATTCATCGCGTAGAATCTCGTCGTTGCCTGAGGTTGATTCGGTGCTCGATGATTGGGTGTCGATGACCCATCTTGGGATGCTTGTCTACGTCCTCTGACGCTACCTGGGAACTGTCTCCTTTGAGAACCTTGTTGAGTCTGCCTTTGGGGTTGAGTCACACTTGCCTCTTGGGCTCTGCAATCCTTCATCAGATGTCCCACCTTTCCACATATAAAACAGCTTCTGATCCCCTGCTGTGGTCTGGATGGTCCTGTAACCGATACAGATGCTGAGATACAGGCTCCTTCTGGGGGTAAACTTCATCCTCTACCCCTATTTGACGTCCACTATGTCTGGGTACTGAATCTAGGTGGTGGTGTAGGCACGGAAAACATTGGTTTCTTGAAACCTTTGGATAAGGATCCTTGGAACTAAGGGTACACCTTCTTGTCCCTGGTCTGTCGCTTCTCTATCACAGACCTCTCTATCCTTCTGACATACTCCACAAAATTAGCAAATCTTTCCCTATTCTCTAGAGCAGACACAGGGGTGGTCAACTCAGTGTTTAATTCCTTCTCAAAATGTTGAATCCTTTCTTCATCTGTGGTTGCCATATGCGGACAGAACCGCAAACGTTCCATGAACTTAGCCTTGTTGGCTAAATTGACATTAGCATAATCCCTATGTTTCGATGATGACAAACATTTCATTCTTGTCGATCTAACGTGCTACTTGAGTGTTGCAGGAATAAGGCGAATGACAAAGTACTAGGGAATCTATATGCTTGAATGATTGTAAATGTCATGAAATGTAATCAATTGTAAACTTGTACAAATATATAATGTACAAGTACTTAGACTTCATGTAAATCAAGCGTTAGATCTTCCCTAGCTAAACACCACATTTAGATAGGTCATTCCCTTCAATAGTATCACATATGCACACTCATACACACACTTAATGTCTTTATTTGAAACATTGAAACAGGGTCAATCTCGGTCGACAAACTCCTCGACCGAGACACTCTCGGTCGACAAACTTCTCGACCGAGAATAACCCAAGTAGCCGTTAGACACAGCTGAGAAAGTAGTTGGCAGTTGGAAATGAACGTTGCTAACACTTGATCCAGAGAGCCTGTCGGTCGACAAAACTTCGACCGAGTAGGTGTCTCGGTCGACAATTCCTCGACCGAGATGGACTCTGACAGCAACTGCAGAATTAATTAACTAGCCGTTGCTAAAGCAACTAACTTGTACCTAACGGCTAGTTAAGCACTTAGAACCCCCTAGAAAGTGTCTAGAACGTCCTTAAGCACTTGTAGGACATTCCTATAAATAGGACATGCCTTAGGACATCTAAATACACCTAAGCTACACTTGTGCTATACTTGAACTTGAATACTCATTAGCAATCTGTTTTGAGCAATAGAGAAATTCCAACATTGGCTATTCATTCCCATTGCTCCACTTTCATGTCCTATAGGCTAGCATCTCCTTTCCACAGCACATACACTTCTACACTCATTGGTTAGGAGATCAATACGCTTGATATAGGCAAATCAAGCCTTGTGCTTAAAAGGATAAGTTTTAATTTCTGTTTTCCTTCTTGTTCCTTTTATTCTTTGTATTCTCCTTGCTACTCCTAGGGTTGGAGGTTGCAGATTGGAGAAGGTTCTTCTCGGAGGAGAAGGTGGACTTCAAGCTACTTCAAGAAGGCTATCGCAACGGGAAGCTACTTCAAGAAGGCTATTGCAACGGGAAGCTACTTCAGGAGGAAGGCTGCTTCAAGGTTGGTGCAATTACTTCTAGGTGAAGGCTGCTTCAAGGTTGGTGTGATTACTTCTAGGTGAAGGCTGCTTGAAGGGTTTAGGGAAAGAATTGTAATTTTATGTAAAGTCCTTGCGAGGTAATAAAATTAAATTCTTTCCAAATCTCGATTGGGTAAGCAACCGGGTAGTGGACTGACAACTTTAGTATTTGCTAAAGTTGGAACCACTCTAAATCCTTGTCCCCTTGTCCAATATTTTTTGGTTGGTTGTTTGAGTTCAATAATTGTTAAAATATTTTAAAACCCTATTCACCCCCCCCCCTCTAGTGTTTTTCAATTGGTATCAGAGCAGGCTTCAAGGAACCCTAACCAGGTCTTGAAGAATGAAGGGTAATGGTGATTACAATCACAACAAAAGGTGCTGCTTGGACAAAACTACAACATGTTGCAATTGGTGCTTAGGAACAAGCCACACAACAACTAGATGCCCATGGAGATCAAAGAAAGAAGATGAGAACAAAGACTGTCTCATTGCTACAACTAGCGAGGAAGAAGAAGAAGAGGTAAGTCTTTTTGATTTATCTAAAGAAGAAGTAGTTGCTAGTCTTGAAGAAACACATATTAAATATGTTGAATGCAAAAAGAAATTAAAGAAATCTAATAAAGCAAATGATGAATTACATGCTAAGCTTCTTGCTATTACATCCGAAAACGAAGATCTTAAAAAGATCATTGAAGATCATGATATTGAGATAAAGTCTATAGAGGCAAATTGTAATCTACTTTCTTTAGAGAAGAATAATTTGCAAAGTCAAGTAAATGATCTTCAAAAACAACCCATTTTATGCAACCATCTAGATTATGATTCTATTGTCAAAAAAAAAATTCATTGTCATCTAATCTAGATCAAGCAAAACTAGATATCAAGAAGAGAATGGAAGAGATTGCCAAGTTACAACAAAAAATTAGTAATTTGAATAATAATGGCATTCTTGATCAAATTTTAGATAATTCCTATCATCAAATTGGGAGAAGAGGACTAGGTTACAAACCTAAAGGGAAATCCTATCAACAACCTAGTTGGAGAAAGTCACAAAGCTCAAAGAGTTCTATATATGTACCTAAAGGAACATCTTCACCCAAGGACAACACAGAACACAACCATAGAAAAAGATATGAGGTTGACTCAATATGCTGTCATTATTGTTTGCGCCTTGGTCACTATTCTTTTTCATGCCCTTACAAGAGAAAAGATGTCGAGTTAGTTTGGGTTCCAAAACCTCCAAACTAAATGAACAGAATCAAGTTGAGATATGACCAAGAACCTTAGTTGCATATTTCTACGTCTATCTCAACTCAACATAATGGGATAACAAATAAATTTAAGTATCTAATTATTTAACTTGCATAGTTATGTTTTATTTGGAAGAAATTAACAGTTCCAGAAATATTGTCGGTCGAGAGTCCGTCGACCGAGACACTGTCAGTCGAGAAATTGTCGACCGAGCATGTCACTGATTTCCAGTCTGCTGTAAAATTACTGAATTCTTTTTGTAATTGATCAAATTTCTATCTATTTGTGATTAATGACTGTATATATTTTGGAAATCATCCTTGAAAACTTATATGAGATTAATTTGGTTTGATTAAAACTGAAATTATGCTTAGCTTAATAAAAAGGAAATTTCTGTTTTATCATTATTCACATGATTTTTCCTAAAGTATTTTCTGGTATACCCATATAGAAATCATGTGATTACAATCATGGAATTATCATTTTCATCATGATGATGTTGTGTTAGCACGAATAGATAATGATAATTGTATGCATGGATCCTTGATGATACATAGGCAAGCAAAATAATTCAATGATGATATGTCTCTTAGAAATGCTTGCAACACATAAGATAAAAATTTCTCAATTGGCATCTTTAAAAGACTTGAGATATTAATCGTGCTTTCATTTTTAAGAGGATGTTTTTATATTGAGTATCACTAAACATGCTTCAAAATTGATATCTAATCAAGTACTTCACATATGAGTGCTTAAATTGGAAATCTACAATTTTTGCCTCTTGGTTGAAATAAAATTTGACCAAGGGGCGCTATGGTCGTAGTCAAGGACGACCTAAAATAAGCTTTGACAAAATGCTTATTTGGACATCATTTTATTGAACTTAACCTTAGTATCTTGATTCAAAATGTGTTCATCATATTGCAAATCACAAAGCTCTAATAAAAGGTCAAAATCTTAAAAATCATTTGTGACCTTAGAATCCCTAAATTGTCTTAATTATAAAATTAAGGGGGAGCTCACAAAAACTATTTTTGATTATAAGATCAAGAAACTTACAAAACTTTGCAAACATAAACTCGAAGCTGGTTATGACCTTAGTATTTTTAAGATAAAAATAAACCATGAATGTGATATGTATTATGTTCTTAATGGAACTCTCTAAACAAATCTGGGCTTAACATCCCATGCATTTGGTTAGAGATACTTTTTCATGCAATCTACTATAAGCTTAAAAGGATTCTCACATCATTTTCAGGGCTTAACATCCCTTGTAAAATGGATGAGAAATCAATACACAAATGCCATGAACCTAAAAGGAACTCATATCATTTCAAGGCTCAACATCCTTTGCAAATGAGTGAGAAATAAATTGTGGCTAAATTTAACAATAATTGCTTTGCTTTAATCCCTTGTTTTTTTTGAATATCTCTTTAAGGGGGAGCATATCATAAAATTAAGGGGGAGAAATAAAATCTATTATATTGGATATCTTTTTGAAATGACAAAGGGGGAGAAATAATATAAAACATAAAATATGAGTTTCATAATATCTCGGCCAGCATTCACTTGCAAAACAAGAAATGCTACAAAAGGTAATCTTCAGGTATGAAACTCACATGATTTATATTTCCTTATTTTATATTTAGGAAATGTTTGTCATCTTCAAAAAGGGGGAGATTGTTGGCTAAATTGACATTAGCATAATCCCTATGTTTCGATGATGACAAACATTTCATTCTTGTCGATCTAACGTGCTACTTGAGTGTTGTAGGAATAAGGCGAATGACAAAGTACTAGGGAATCTATATGCTTGAATGATTGTAAATGTCATGAAATGTAATCAATTGTAAACTTGTACAAATATATAATGTACAAGTACTTAGACTTCATGTAAATCAAGCGTTAGATCTTCCCTAGCTAAACACCACATTTAGATAGGTCATTCCCTTCAATAGTGTCACATATGCACACTCATATACACACTTAATGTCTTTATTTGAAACATTGAAATAGGGTCAATCTCGGTCGACAAACTCCTCGACCGAGACACTCTCGGTCGACAAACTTCTCGACCGAGAATGACCCAAGTAGCCGTTAGACACAGCTGAGAAAGTAGTTGGAAGTTGGAAATGAACGTTGCTAACACTTGATCCAGAGAGCCTGTCGGTCGACAAAACTTCGACCAAGTAGGTGTCTCGGTCGACAATTCCTCGACCGAGATGGACTCTGACAGCAACTGCAGAATTAATTAACTAGCCGTTGCTAAAGCAACTAACTTGTACCTAACGGCTAGTTAAGCACTTAGAACCCCCTAGAAAGTGTCTAGAACGTCCTTAAGCACTTGTAGGACATTCCTATAAATAGGACATGCCTTAGGACATCTAAATACACCTAAGCTACACTTGTGCTATACTTGAACTTGAATACTCATTGGCAATCTGTTTTGAGCAATAGAGAAATTCCAACATTGGCTATTCATTCCCATTGCTCCACTTTCGTGTCCTATAGGTTAGCATCTCCTTTCCACAGCACATACACTTCTACACTCATTGGTTAGGAGATCAATACGCTTGATATAGGCAAATCAAGCCTTGTGCTTAAAAGGATAAGTGGTAATTTCTGTTTTCCTTCTTGTTCCTTTTATTCTTTGTATTCTCCTTGCTACTCCTAGGGTTGGAGGCTGCAGATTGGAGAAGGTTCTTCTCAGAGGAGAAGGTGGACTTCAAGCTACTTCAAGAAGGCTATCGCAACGGGAAGCTACTTCAAGAAGGCTATTGCAATGGGAAGCTACTTCAGGAGGAAGGCTGCTTCAAGGTTGGTGCAATTACTTCTAGGTGAAGGCTGCTTCAAGGTTGGTGTGATTACTTCTAGGTGAAGGCTGCTTGAAGGGTTTAGGGAGAGAATTGTAATTTTATGTAAAGTCCTTGCGAGGTAATAAAATTAAATTCTTTCCAAATCCCGGTTGGGTAAGCAACCGGGTAGTGGACTGACAACTTTAGTATTTGCTAAAGTTGGAACCACTCTAAATCCTTGTCCCCTTGTCCAATATTTTGTAGTTGGTTGTTTGAGTTCAATAATTGTTAAAATATTTTAAAACCCTATTCACCCCCCCCTCTAGTGTTTTTCAAGCCTCATACTCTCGAATTTTCATTGGTCCTTGCCTTAACCTCTCAAACTGAGAGATTTTCTCATCCAGAAATGTCTTAGGAAAGTATCTATTGACAAACTCTCATCAAAATACTTCCCATTCAATCTCCACACATGGCCTTTTCCCCTCCTCTATGGTCCACCAGTGACCAGTACTCCCCTTAAGAAGGTACACAACATGTCTATCCTTCTCAGCTTCTGGGATGTTCAAGATTCTAAAGGCCTTCTCTAACTCTGTTAGCCACATGTCAGCATCTACTGGGTCAGCTATCCCAGCATATTCCGTGGCTCCAACCCGACATAGTCATTCAAATGTCTTGCTGGCGCCATGTCCTTCAGGGTGGGTAGGTGCCCTAGGTGCAGGTATGGGCATTCTATCAGTCATGTTTTTTTTTAGGAGAAGTCAGGGGGAAATCTGATTCGTCCCGCCCCCCTCATGCAGGCAAAAAAACATTACAAGCTCGGACGCTCAAACGCAACACCACATATATCCTCAAGAAGAAAAACTCCAGGAGTCTTTCAGCTCAGAAAAGCCTATGCCAGACTCCAGAGTCATTTTAGCAAGCCAATCTGCCACTCTATTTGCCTCACGAAACACATTTGTCATGGCAGTCATGAACTGCCCAAACATAGCTTGGAAGGATGGATTCCCCATGTCATCTTGATTGAACTGGGGTGGTTCAGGCATAGGTTCCTCCCTTCCTTGGTCTCTTGCACCTCCTTCATGTGCAACGACACTACTTTCAACAACATGTTCATCATGTGATCCAGACATCTTTAGTTTTCTCTTCTCCTCCTATATGAGCAGAAGACACTATCAGTTAGACTGGAAGACACTATAACAGACTCAACATCCTTAGTCCTATGTCTTTGTAGACTCAGTGAGCCTAGGGCTCTGATACCACTTAATTGTGGCATTCAACTTATAAAAATGAGATTAACCAAAACGGAAGCGAATTATTAGTAGCGGAATTACTGAAAATCACTAAAAAATTAAAACTTTTTGCAATGAGATCCACAAACTGTAAAACTCTATCATAAAGAACCAAAGTAAGTTATTTACATTCTGATTCATCAGTACATCTCATCTCGAGAGTCATAATATTGACTACCCTATTAAACTGTACAAGAGAAGTATACAAAAAAATCTCAAGGCTTCAAGCCAAAAATCTCATATCCACATGAAACTCTCTACTGACTCCTAGGACCTGAGAGTACAGAGACGACACATAGGACTCTCTATATACTAGACCTATCAAACAGACAGTGTCTCCACCTGTGGATCACTGTTGTCCTTGTTGTTGTTGCTGCTGCTGTGGTTGTTGTTGCTGCTCACCCACTGAAGGGTTTCTTCTTCCTCGGCGTCTACCTAAAAAGTTGAATTCCACAGGGGTGAGATAATTGAAAATTGTCCCAGCGAGAGATATAACTCTCTGCCAGAAACATTGTTATTGCTGATAATAGAATAACACTAAGCAGTAGAATTATAAATATTTAACAGCAGGTAAATCATTGATTGAGCTAAGTAGATCAGTATTCTCTGTGCAATCATTTCAATTATAACTTGATTAAGTAGCAAGTCATTCATTTAATAAGGAATATGAAGAACATGTATATCCTTTATCTTTCTAAGATATAATAAACAATGTATCAATAATCATTGTTTCTCGTAGTTCAACCCTAAGCAAATATGCTACATGGCTGATTACATTTTACAAACAACTTATGCCCTGAGGAGATGAGGTATACCGCTCATACTCCAACCGACCATTGTGAAATTGAAATTGGTACCATACATAGGTCATCAGAAGAGCCGGATTTCTATGACCTCATCTTCCTCAGACAGTGTGAGGAACAACATGCAGGACATCTTGTGTCTCTGCTATAGATATAGCTTTCCAGGGTATACTGGCAACTTCGATATTAGAGTTACAGTGGCATGATGTACTCTCTTTGCAATCGAGGGATTTCTTGTTTATCTCACATCGATTTGGCATTAATATCATCATCGGGAGATTAGTGATACATCATCTCGGCATATACATATAATGAAGGATTGAGAGATTTAGTGTTTATCTCACATCAATTCCTCCAGTAGGGCGTAACGATATTAGCGCCCATTACCCCCACATACTCAAAAGTATGCTCTCCAAGAATTCCCTTAGGAAAACCTATTTCACCATCACCTAACTGCTGACGATGAAGGATCTATGGTCAGGGCTCTACATGATATCATTACACTTGATTATTTAAGTACATTACAACATTCTTTTAGCATCAGGCATGTTTTCAATCATAAACTATTATAAAAATTGCTATAAAGAATGAGTACTATTTCTATCAAGTTCATTTCACAACTTTGTTAACATTGGGATCTCAATCCCTTATCATCTCATCATCATAATCCAAGAATATGTGTGTTCAAATCCTTAGATCATCAATATACTTGTTACCACTTTAACAGGTAACATAATTCTAACAAGTCATTTGACAGTGTAAACATGATAATTGCAATGCAGGTATTTCACATGGCTCTTACAGCCTATCACTCTCTTTTGTTACCTTTCACTAGGTAACATAGCATATCATTGCTTACAAAGCTCATAACGTACTTTCAATAAACAAAGCATCATAGCTCATACCTGGCTATGTTCAATATCTCATAAGACATGCATGATTAGTACAAATGATAACAGATACATCAATTTCCTATCAGCACAATGTAAAACAATTATGACATCATTGTTCAAGGGTTATACCACTATGCCCTTGCTAGGGTTAGGGTTTCCCTTTTCAATTTAATTAGGGTTGATCATCCCCTTTAGCTCAAATAGGGTTAAGGACTCATCATGTCATTGTCCAACCTTAGAGCTTCTTAGTATAAAGTATAACCCAGAATTAGGGTTTGACATATTCATTCACCTTATTGGTATTAGGGTTAACTATTCACATCACATCACCCTTGATTAGGGTTTATAACAAACAACCCATAATTAGGGTTTACTATTCACATCACATCACCCTAGGTTAGGGTTTTCTATTCATATCACATCACCCTAGATTAGGGTTTTCTATTCATATCACATCACCCTAGATTAGGGTTTACTATTCACCCTAAGTAGGAGTGATCATTAGAGTACCTTGAATAATGGTTTATCATGTCATCACTATGAATTAAGTTCATACCATCATCATGTATTAGGATTTCACCTATCAATACCCTGAGTTAGGGTTATGATTCATTAGCCTTCATAATTAGGGTTTCATGATCTCACTATGATGGCCCATACCCTAATTAGGCATTCATTCATTTTGGAAGTCCACTACTCTATTATCATTCATGTAAGCAGTCTTTTCTCTCTCTCATCCTCTATAGGTTGATATTGACTTCAAGCTTTATAAGACGAAGTCGCTCAATCTTGAAGTAGGATTGACTTCATCGGTTATGCTATTGTCACCATGATCATTAAGGCTTAATTATTCAAAGGGTACTAATCACCTCACCCCATTAATATGTAACTACTATAATCATCTTTGATTACATCATGTATTAGTCAACTAATCACCTTGTCCCTTAACCACTTTAAGTACCCATATTGTTTTGGTTAATTATCCACTAAACGATCTTGGCCTTATAGACCCCAAACGGTCTTGAAAAAAATCATCCAAACGGTCTAACACCGTTTAGACCTCCAAACGGTCTTGAGCAACCAATGAAACCGTTTGCTAAAGTACCACCTTGAAACCGCTTAGTAAAGTAGGTGGTGAAGACCGTTTGCCCAAAGTTGACTTTTGAAGCCGCATGAACTCAATCGGTTTGGAAACCGAATGAACCTAAACGGTTTGGGATCATTTGGTCTCAAACGGTCTTGAGATCGTTTGGTCCAAACCTTCTCAAAACCGCAAGGACCAAAAATAGTCTCAACAAGTTAAATTGAATTAGGGTTTCCAATATCGATTCCTTCATTAATTGTGATCATGTTATCACTCATCAAGTGGACCTATCACCATGATTCAATTGAGTTAATTAGGTCAACCTTCAAATTATTGGACCCTCAATTGACCCTCAATTAATCATCAATTAGGGTTTGAATCAATTGGATTAGGGTTTGGAATCGATGATCCTTCAACATTAATCAATGTGGAATTAGTTATTTTGAAACCATTGAACCTTCATTCAAATTGGACATGACCTAACCCCAAACGGTCTTGAGGTCGTTTGGATGACCTCCAAATGGTCTTGAGACTGTTTTCCCATGTCCACATCAAAATAAAAGTCAACCAATTAGGGTTTGATTCATTGGATTGCTCACCAAATCAACAATTGATTACTCTTCAACTCAATACCTTTAGATCTCCAAACACCTAACCATAGTCAACCCTAGACCTCCAAACGGTCTTGGGTGACCCCCAAACGGTCTTGAGACCGTTTTCTCATCACATCATCATCAACCATTGTTGGGTTTTAGGGGAGGCAGATAAGGCAGCGGAAACAAAAATTTTCCTCCCCAAACCCAGAACAAGGAAACGCGTCAACGTCTATACAATAGGAAAGGATGGTTTGTGGAATCATACCTTGTCCTGAGGCTTGCTCGGCGACAATACCTCGCGCCTTGCGCGGTCTTCACCTCTGGTCTTGGACGGTGTCTGTGCAGCTCCTGGTCGCTTCGGGACTGACAACTCCTAGTCTCACCGGGACTGTCGGGATTGACACTTGTCCTCCTGAGCGGCAGAAATCTCCCGCCTCTGAAGTAGTCCACACGGACCACCTGGAACTCCACACTCCTTGTCCCACAAGGAGTTGGAAGGAGTCGCACCCTCCTGACAATGTACTAGTTGCCAACACACTCTCCTGCCACCAGTCGCAACTGCAGTTGTCTTTCCCTTATTGTGCCTCCCTTATCGGGTAGCACTTGCTCGGGCTCTCTCTCAGTTACAAAAACCAAAGAGAACAACAACTTTGTAGAGCAACTGGTTTGCACTGAGTTGTACTTTGAGAAGCCCCCAATACCCCTATATATAGGAGGGTCATGGGACAGGGTTCTCTATCCCGGGCAATATGGGACTAAAGCAGGAGTAGAAGGGTTCGAGATTTTCCACAAAAACAACCAACTCGCAACCTGAACCGATCGTTTCATTTCTGAAATGGTCGGTTGGGGACCTGAGCCGGTCGGTTGACACTCAACCGATCGGTTGGGACCCATGAGCCGGTCGGTTCACTTTCTGAACCGGTCGGTTCATGGTTCTGATCAGTTCCCCATTGACTTTCCTTCTTTTGTTTCTAATTGGTATCAAATACCAATCCTTGTTCCAATCAAATTGGGAAAGTGAAATGCAAGGAAAATTCTCACCAATCCTACTTTCCCAACTTGCTCGGTTGTAACAGTTGAACCGATCGTTTCAACACTTGAAGCAATCGTTCACCCTGTCCATGAACCGATCAACTCAACACTTGAGCCGACCGGTTCACCAAGCTCAGTCGATCGGTTCATCTCATGAGCCGATCAGTTGGGAGTGCAGATTGTGCAGAATCAGTCAATTGCGATTTCAATCAATCCGATACTCCAATCAATGTGTCCAACACCTTGAACATTATGACATTGAGCTATCAATTGATTGAGTGTTTAATTGAACTACTAAACTCCTTTAGTAATCAATCTAAACATTGTTTGTGGAAAAAACTCCTCTTCCAGGTTAAATCCTATGTGTGTGACCCTGCATGTCCATTTCACATTGGCATTGAAAGTCCATAACACTTATGACTTCACAAGCAAAGAGTGGTGCCTAGTCACACATCAGTGCTACCCAAGTAAAAGTAGAAAGTTGGAGAACAACTTTCAATCCTACAATCCATGAATGGTGTTATAGTGAATGTATAATTCCTTTATCACTAATATCCCGAATGAACTCGAGGCATGGAACAGTCATCCTGTCAACATTCATTCACTTTCTTGATCTCAGAGCAGATTGGAAGAGATATGTATGACATCAATATCACATATTGATTCACACATGTGTGCGCACGCCTATTTCAATCCTACTCATCAAGTGGCCTTAGATATCAAACTCCCTCAGGAGGGACAAATCCCATATCTATCACTCACCCCTCAAAAGCCCCATGTGTCAAAGCCACCCAATCATCACCTTTATAACAACCCATGTTTCAGGACTGCGTTTGATGATGTCAAAGTGTGCCCAACAACATGTGTTGAGTGTAGTGATTTCAGGTCAAAGAATCACACTCACCACCATCACTGTGAGTACTGACTGTGACTACCATGTCATGGTTCCATGTGTCAAACTCACGGTGGGTCTGTCCGGTACACTTGTTCTCTAACAAGTACCTATGTGTTTGGTTTGATATGTCTATATCATGACTAATGAGATTCTGTCATCAACCAACACCACAATCTAGTCTTGTGTGTCATTGCTGTCTATCTACCTTCCACAATGACATCTGACTAGGGACATAACAAGAGTGTACAAACTCTTAGCATCCGTATGATCTCATCGTTTAGGTCCTCAACCTGAAAGCATACGTCATTGAGTACTGTCATTCTCTAGACATTCAATCTGTTCTGTCACTATCTCATATGATTGAACCAGAAAGAATTGGAAGCTTGCCTTTGATGTTTATCAAATCAATCTTAATGTATCCCACCAATCATCCCATGATTGGCTCTCAGGGCATACATACCAACAGACTCCCACTTGCACTGCGAGCCAATCACCCTTGAATCATATTCATAGTGATCTTCAAACATGTCACACATGTTACTCTGCTCTAGTGCGATCATAGTGAGTAATGGCAACACCTTGCCAAAGTCAGTATAAATTGCATGTCTCACATCTCTTCGTTGTACGTCACATGTATGAGATGGAGTTGCCGTAATATGCGATCTAGTATTCCTTTGCTAACCTTTAGCCACATTGCATGATCAAGGATTCCATACTTGTCATCAATGATCGGAATATCTATAAGTTCATCTCATGAACTTCCAGATCCATATAGTATCCACTATTGTTCTCTAACACATGGATACTCGGAATTTCCTTTTAAATGGTTTTATTGGAACACTTCCAATCTACAAACTTTCACTTTTATATATCCTATATATATTTTTTGCGATTAATTTTCTGTCCTTTTCGGAAGTTCGCATCAATGTAACTCTTTACATTGAACTCTTCCTTATCTCCATAGAACTAGTACTTCCCAAGTACTTATCAAGTTCTCATGGTATTCCAGTAACCCTTATTGGAAGTAGACAGACATCCACTTGTCATGTCCCACATACGAGTTATCAGGATGAGCACATCATATTGCCATGTCCTACATACAAGATGATGAATGCATATTGTTCTTGCCATGTCGATACATGCAAGATAATGGGATGATTACATACATGATAGATCCATATCTATTCTTAGTGTTCCCATTCTTCATAAGAATTGGACACTTGGCCTTGGGATAGTAACTCCATGTAACATGGACAAGTTTTCTCCCAAGGAATCTGTGCATACTGAACCCTTTAGTATAGATTGCCAATGTATGCTTTCTCTTTTTAGGTCAAGAGGTTTTTGAGAACTATCTCTATAGATCTCTGTTCCTATCACGTAGGAAACGTCTCTATCTTCCTTAAAGATAATTTCCACTTTTGGATTTCCATTCTAGAACATTTCCATTTCACATCAATATGTGGAATGTGAACACACTCCCACTAAATCACAGATCCCTTCTTTATCTTTGACATATCAGTCAAACCCTTTGACTATATCATCAAAGTAAAGATCCAATTCTGAGTTGCTTGTACTCAATCAATCATTTTGATTAGTCCATTGTAACTTATAGACTTCATTTGCATTAGTGGATTCATAAATCTTATAGGTTGTGTCACGTACACATCCTTATTTTATTCCTCACAGGAATGCGGTTTTAGTATCCATATGCCAAATATCTTAGTCATTAAGTTGCAATCAACAAGCATCATCCTTCTCAAAATGTTATCCACGTGTCTTAACACTTAAGACTTATTCGCACTTATGGATTTTATACCAATGGGTGCTACCATCAAGGTCATACCTTATGGTTCACATGGATGTCATTTAGGATGTAATGGTCATAAACCATAACTTAAAATTTGGTTCCTCATATTTATCTGGATAGTTGACTCATCACATGAACAACTCATCACATAGATAATTGAGGTGTATCTGTCAAGGATATAAGAACTCACAACTCCTTGTGATTCTTAATGTCCTTTATTAGCAAAGTGTATTCTTTATTTAAGAAGAATCTAGTTATTTGATAATCATTCTCTAACTCCTTAGAATATGATTCCTTCTTGATTTAGACATCACCATGCCTTAATCATGAGTTCTCTATGATACACTATCATAATCACTCATAAGGATCTCAAACATTTGGTCCAAGTATTTCATTCATTGATCTCGTCAAGAATTAAAACTTTACCAAATTTCCACTTCATCTATGATAATCTTGAACACTTCAAGATATTCATATTGGTATTTCTCTAAACACCATTTGAAGTATTAGCATTTTTTCTAATAGGTATTTAAAAACATCACATGTATCATACCTAATAGGATAATCATTCTCCCACTACCTTTAGTGAAGATTGATTAATCATGTCCAAGATATTCATGTCTCTTACTGGTTCTCTAACCAAAAGAGTCTAGATTTATCCATCACATGGAAACTAGAAATTAATTTCTTATGATTTTTGCTAATTTGATTGTTTGAGTTATCTATAACTTTTAGGTATCATTTTATCTTATGCATACCATGTATCACAAGATAAACAAGGCATTGCCACAAAGATCATATCTTTAAGATTGAAACATCAACTTTATTAATTGCCATCATTGTCATACAATATTCAAAAATAAAGTGTTTCTATCTATTGGCAATATATGAAATAGCAGTTCTCAACTCTATTCCGTGCCCTTTAGGCTGAAATAAACTGAAAGATACTCCTATCTATGGCAGCAACACTTGCTCCAATGATGGGTACTTCTTTCTTGGTCCTTTCATAAAGGCCATCACTTCTTTGCGGATCTTGCATATCATATATGACATATCCATATCTTGGTATCATATACCTCAGATAAAGAAGCGGTTCATTTCATGATACCTTAGGTGGAGATCTCCATCCCCTCCTTCATCTTCTTTTGTTCTTCTAGATATAGAGGGCAATTCCCTCATACACCCTTTCCCCATGTGCCTTGAGGCTGAAGACAGCTTGGATTGCTGGATAGCATTAGAACACTTCTTTGCTTTGCCCTTATCCTTGCCCTTAAGAATTACCTTTCTCTTTGATCACATCAAAGATTATGGTTTGTCTTTCTTCATCTTTGCCTCTACTATCCTCAACATGTCCAATAACTCTGTCAACGCTTGTCAAAGTTGTTCATGTTGTATCTTACCATGAATTGTATGATTCTCGCAACATTTGCAGTATCATACCAATAGCCAACTCTTGGCTCAGAGGGAATACTTCTTAGTTAGGTTTTCCACATACCCAATCATATTGAGTGTGTGAATACCCTGGTGGATCTCCTTCTTTCATGACATACTAGGACAGTGTCCTTGAGACATCATATGTCTCATGTTGTCTCTGCAACTCATAGTTCAGAGAACACAACATCAAGCACTCCTCATCAATGTAATCCTCGGTATGCTTCCATAAGCATACTTTCAGCCATTGATGTGGTGGGATCGAGTTCATCTGGTTCTGGTATAACTAGGACTTAGAGCTTTCACTCTTTGATTGAGAACACTTCTCATCATCCTAACCAGTCATGGAATTATTCCCATTTAATTTGTTAGTCTCAAAGACCGATCGCAAATAAAGTGATTTGTTGTTTGTTTCCCATTGTACTACAAAAGGAAAATATGCAATTTTAGTCCAAAAACTCATTTTTGACTTATTTGATTGATTTGAAAATTGACGATATAATTAGGCCTTTAATTAATTATCGCTCCCACTATTTAATTCAAATTGATAGCCCTCACCATCAATTCGGAAGATTGCAGCGTACAACCTTCTAGTGGGCAAGATCCTGAAATCCTCGAAGTCATGGACCAGCTAGGGTTGTCACCCACAACTTAGATCTCTCAGGTAGGCAACTTTTGCCAATTGCATCATATGAAACTCTTAATAAGATGCCATATGCAACTCCTTGCCATGATCATCTCCATGCCTCAAGGTACTAGATCCCATCTAGATCACCTTGTTAAGTCCGACCCAAAGCAAACATGATGAATATGCACCCTACTAGGGCAGACCCACATATCCATCCTTCACTCTTCCACGAGATAGACGGTGCACCACGCTAGGGCGTGCCCACACTTGGTCAATCAAGCTTTTCATGTGTGTCACATTTGGAAGGCATCTAAAACTTAATTTTTTAATGAGGGATTTGGTTTTTTTATACATATACATATCCAATCACCACAATATATAGTATGTATCATATACATGCTATATCCCACAGAAAACATGCAAAATGATAAAAGCGATGATTATGGCCATCCTAATATGATTCCTCGAGCCAAGAGGAATCACGGTCATCTAGGTCTACATCACATGCAACCTGTACAAGATGAACTATGTGCTTTGCCTTTCTGGGTTTGATCAACTCACCACATGATTGATCGGCTCGCCATCAGGCCGGTCGGATGGGTGCCACTAGCCGATCGGTTGGCTCCTCCAACTGATCTGTTCACCTAGTTGTCGTGCATCTCTTCATGGCCGCCACCTGCTCGTCTCGCTCCTCGAACCGGTCATCAATCGATCAGTTCACTCCTTGAACCGATCGTCTGGAATGTCAACCGATCGGTTCATGCCTTGAACCGATCGTCTCAGCTGTCGTCAGGATGTCCGCCGTTCTTTGACATAACAGGAAATAAAATTCTATCCTATTTTACAATGTAAAAAGGGAAACCTCGAGTTACATTTGAGGGGAGCAAAGGTAGGAAAGAAATCTCGAATTATTTCGAGTTACATCAGGAATAGGAGAAGGAAGATCGGTGTGCAGACCGAGATGCAAGAAACCACATACAACCATACACAGATAGGGTTTATTGGCCATAACCATGCTATACATCCACAACAAAACTCGTTTAAGGGCGACGCGTATCGAGTGCATTCATAATACATATCATATATGTAAATTGGGATTTGTGGATTTAGGATTGGACATGCATAAAGCCAATTTTATTCACATCGTATGCAATAAATAAAGGCAACAAACCAAAATCGATCATATCGATATTCCTAAAAATATAGAGCAGTTGACGTGGCTCTGATACCACTGTTGGGTTTTAGGGGAGGCAGATAAGGCAGCGGAAACAAAACTTTTCCTCCCCAAACCCAGAACAAGGAAATGTGTCAACGTCTATACAATAGGAAAGGATGGTTTGTGGAATCATACCTTGTCCCGAGGCTTGCTCGACGACAATACCTCACGTCTTTCCTGGTCTTCACCTCCGGTCTTGGACGGTGTCTGTGCAGCTCCTGGTAGCACCGGGACTGACAACTCTTAGTCTCACCGGGACTGTCGGGATTGACAGTTGTCCTCTTGAGTGGCAGAAATCTCCCGCCTTTGAAGTAGTCCACACGGACCACCTGGAACTCCACACTCCTTGTACCACAAGGAATTGGAAGGAGTCGCACCCTCCTGTCAGCATACTAGTCGCCAAAACACTCTCCTGCCACCAGTCGCAACTGCAGTTGTGTTTCCCTTGTTGTGCCTCCCTTATCGGGTAGCACTTGCTCGGGCTCTCTCTCAGTTTCCAAAACTAGAGAGAACGACAACTTTGTAGAGCAACTGGTTTGCACTTAGTTGTACTTTGATAAGCCCCCAATACCCCTATATATATAGGAGGGTCATGGGACAGGGTTCTCTATCCCGGGCAATATGGGACTAAAGCAGGAGTAGAAGGGTTCGAAATTTTCCACAAAAACAACCAACTCGCAACCTAAACCGATCGTTTCATTTCTAAAATGGTCATTTGGGGACCTGGGTTGGTCGGTTGACACTCAACCGATCGGTTGGGACCCATGAGCCGGTCGGTTCACCTTCTGAACCGATCAGTTCGTGGTCCTGATCAATTCCCGATTGACTTTCCTTCTTTTGTTTCTAATTGGTATCAAATAC
This sequence comes from Alisma plantago-aquatica, assembly GCA_963693085.1. Taxonomy (NCBI): domain Eukaryota; kingdom Viridiplantae; phylum Streptophyta; class Magnoliopsida; order Alismatales; family Alismataceae; genus Alisma; species Alisma plantago-aquatica. The sequence goes on along the minus strand of OY856410.1, from coordinate 58,972,354 downwards.
CAATCCTTGTTCCAATCAAATTGGGCAAGTAAAACGCAAGGAAAATTCTCACCAATCATACTTTCCCAACTTGCTCAGTTGCAACAGTTGAACCGATCATTTCAACACTTGAAGCAATCATTCACCCTATCCATGAGCCGATCGACTCAACACTTGATCCGACCGTTCACCAAGCTCAGCCGATCGGTTCATCTCATGAGCCGATCGGTTGGGAGTGCAGATTGTGCAGAATCAGTCAATTGCGATTTCAATCAATCCGATACTCCAATCAATGTGTCCAACACCTTGAACATTATGACATTGAGCTATCAATTGATTGAGTGTTTAATTGAACTACTAAACTCCTTTAGTAATCAATCTAAACATTGTTTGTGGACAAAACTCCTCTTCCATGTTAAATCCTATGTGTGTGACCCTGCAGGTCCATTTCACGTTGGCAGTGAAAGTCCATAACACTTATGACTCACAAGCAAAGAGTGGTGCCTAGTCACACATCAGTGCTACCCAAGTGAAAGTAGAAAGTTGGAGAACAACTTTCAATCCTACAATTTGTGAATGGTGTTACAGTGAATGTATAATTCCTTTGTCACTGATATCCCGAATGAACTTGAGGCATGGAACAGTCATCCTGTCAACGTTCATTCACTTTCTTGATCTCAGAGCATATTGGAAGAGATATGTATGACATCAATATCACATACTGATTCACACATGCGTGCGCACGCCTATTTCAATCCTACTCATCAAGTGGCCTTGGATATCAAACTCCCTTAGGAGGGACAAATCCCATATCTATCACTCACCCCTCAAAAGCCCCATGTGTCAAAGCCACCCAATCATCACCTTTATAACAACCCATGTTTCAGGACTGCGTTTGATGATGTCAAAGTGTGCCCAACGACATGTGTTGAGTGTAGTGATTTCAGGTCAAAGAATCACACTCACCACCATCACTATGAGTATTGACTGTGACTACCATGTCATGGTTCCATGTGTCAAACTCACGGTGGGTCTGTCTGGTACACTTGTTCTCTAACAAGTACCTATGTGTTTGGTTTGATATCTCTATATCATGACTAATGAGATTCTGTCAGCAACTAACACCACAATCTAGTCTTGTGTGACATTGCTGTCTATCTACCTTCCACAATGACATCCGACTAGGGACATAACAAGAATGTACAAACTCTTAGCATCCGTATGATCTCATCGTCCAGGTCCTTAACCTGAAAGTGTATGTCATTGAGTACTCTCATTCTCTAGACATTCAATCTGTTCTGTCACTATCTCATATGACTGAACCAGAAAGAATTGGAAGCTTGCCTTTGATGTTTATCAAATCAATCTTAATGTATCCCACCAATCATCCCATGATTGGCTCTCAGGGCATACATACCAACAACCATGTCATTCAGTTAAGGTTTGGATCCTAGGATTGGTCACCAAATCAGTAATTGATTGTACATCAACTCAATATCTTTGGACCTTCAATTGCTCAACCATACTTAACCCTAGACCTACAAATAGTCTTGGGTGATCACCAAATGGTCTTGAGACCGTTTTGGTGATCGCCAAATGGTTTTGAAACTGTTTGGGTCAATCAACCCAAAACATCAACTCATTCCAAAGCAAAATCAGCACTTAGCCGATTAGGGTTAATACCATATCTTTGGATCTTCAAACACTTAACCATATCCAACCCTAGACCTCCAAACGGTCTTGGGTGATCACCAAACGATCTTGAGACCGTTTGGGTGATCCCCAAATGGTTTTGAAACCATTTGGGTCAATCAACCTAAGTTTCAAACTCAAACACTTATGAAATCAGCACTCAACCCGATTAGGGTTTTGGTGATTGTTGGACCTTCAACTCATGAACCAATTGGAACTAGTCAATTACATTTAGTGGATCAACAACCAACATTATTAGCAAAAAATTCCCAAATGGTCAACCCTGGTCAACACCTCCAAATTGTCTGAAACCGTTTGCCCTCATGCGGTTTGGTGAAACCATTTCATCTCAAACGGTTTGGTGAAACCATTTCATCTCAAACGGTTTGAAACTGTTTGCTCCCAAACGGTATGGGAAACCATTTGAACAACTTATGCAAATCGTTTGACCTAATAATTTTCTTGGGAAACATGTCAATATGGTGTCATCATCATCTTCCTTCGTACATCCAAGAACAGCAACCGTTTTTCATGGAAATTGCAGCAATGCATCAAAAGAGTTTGAAATAGAAGAAAATAACCAACAAATCATAGAGAACTTGATGCAATATCAATGTTTAAGGGTTAAAGTTATAAAACCCACCTCAAATCTGATCTCCAAGCTCCAAGCTCCACGTCTCTAATGGTCGATGGAGTTCCAGCAACTGCCCAAGGTCCGTTCTTGAGCTATTGGATGAAAAAGATGGCTAGAAATGGAAATCGGGTGAAGAAAACCAAGAATCAAGCATTGCTTTAGGGTTTCCAACTTGAATCCGAGGTAGAAGATGATCAAAACCTTACCAACAGGTTGTGTTCGTCCTTCTCCTGCTCCTGAGCTCTTCCTTGGTTGGCCAAAGCAAAGTGATAAGAGAAAAAATAAGGAAAGGTCCTTATGTGTATTGGAAAAAGAACATGTATAAGGGATTTTCAAGGAAAGAGAAAAGAATTATTTTCCTTAAATCCCAAAATAATTTCCATCAAACTCCCCTCCATTTCTTGGCCACGAAGCCATATTCATTTTCTTGCAAAACTTCATCATTATCCAAGAATTAATGGAAAAGGAATTAAGCACCTTAAAGAGTTTTATATTAGTATCCAACCTTTTAGTGGATATTACTTTTTATTATCTTAATGTGTGTGGCTTCCACTCAACCAAGATCTTTCTATGCCATATCAAGGCAAAAGATCGTCCAACACTATTGTAAACACATACTTAAACTTTTAGTTGAAGGGGTCCTCAATTAATTTATTTCTTTTTGTATAAATTAAACTAAAGTTCCATATATACTTAATCTTGATTATTTTAATGTCAAGATTCTCTCTCCTCCAAGATAACTCAAATGAGGCGTCCCTATCATTTTCTTTGCTCTACTTGATGCCAAGAAACATGAGAGACCCTCTAGAGGTTGTATTTTGTATATTGAACCCTAGGTTTTGGGTAATTTGCACATTACACCAAAACTAGGTTTTAATGCACAAGGGTTGCTCTACAAGCTTTATCTTGATGCCCAAGCTTGTGGAAACCATACCACTACATCATATTAATTCTTATGATGTCTCAACATCAGATGAACATCTAATCATGTGGAATTTGCAAGTTAACCCCTCAACTTGGGTAATTTGCACTTTAGTCCAACATTAACAAAACAATGTTTCAACATTATTCAAAAGCGACTGAAATTGAAATATAAGTTCCTCAAAAGCCCTAATTACTTTCAAAAGATAAGAGCAAGCATCTAATAATCTTTATTAAACAAAACACCTAGGGTTAGTACATAACCCAGGTCAGGGATGTTACAAATTATCCACCCCTTACAAGGATGTCATCCCCGAAATCATAAACAAAACATTAAGAGAAAAGAGTAGGATATTTCCTCCTCATTTCTTCCTCTAGTTCCCATGTAGCTTCTTCAATGCCACGATGATTCCAGAGGAATTTTACAAGACTAATTTCTTTCTTCTTCAACTTCTTGATCCTTCTGTCAAGAATCAACATAGGTCCTTCAACATAGGATATATTATCATTTAACTCTACTTCCATAGGCTGCAGAACTGATTCTGTGTCAGGATGACATTTCCTTAGCATGGAAATGTGGAACACTGGGTGCAACTTTTGCAGCTCAGGTGGTAACTCTAGTTTATAAGCTACCTTTCCAATCCGTTCAATGATTGGATAAGGCCCCATAAATCTTGGAGCTAACTTTCCTTTCCTTCCAAACCTAAGATCTCCCTTCCAAGGTGAGACCTTGAGGTACACTCTGTCTCCAACCTGGAATTCTAAAGGTCTATGACACTTATCAGCATAAGATTTCTGCCTATCCTGTGCAGTCTTTGACTGTTGTTGTATTATTTTAATCTTCTCGGTGGTCTGCTGCACAAGATCAGGACCCAAAACTTGATATTCACCAATTTCATACCAACATAGGGGAGATCTACAATGTCTACCATACAAAGCTTCATAAGGTGCCATGTCAATACTGTGTTGATAGCTGTTATTGTAGGCAAACTCTATCAAGCTTAGATGCAGATCCCAACTTCCTATAAACTGAAGAACACATGCCCTAAGCAAGTCCTCCAGGGTCTGTATAGTCCTTTCTTATTGCCCATTAGTCTGAGGATGAAAAGTTGTTTTAAACCTTAACTGTGTGTCTAAAGCTTTATGAAGTCGCTCCCAAAAACGACTTGTAAATTGGGGACCTCTATCAGAAACAATGGTAACTGGGGCCCCATGCAACCACACTATCTCATCTACATATAACTGTGCCAGCTTCTCAGCAGAATAGGTTGTTTTGACAAGTAAGAAATGTGTTGTCTTTGTCAACCTATCAACTATTACCCAGATGGAATCATGACGTTTGGTTGTTCTGGGCAGACCAACCACAACATCCATGGTCACATGATCCCACTTCCACTGTGGTATGGGTAAAGGTTGTAGTGTTCCTGTAGGCTTCTGGTGTTCAGTTTTAACTTGCTGACACAATGGACACCGCATAACGAACTCAGCAACATCCTTCTTCAAACCAAGCCACCAATACATATCTTTCAAGTTATGATACATCTTGGTGCTTCCTGGATGCATAGCATACAATGAAGAATGAGCTTCTTCCAAGACTAACATCCTTAAGTTATCCACATCAGGCACTATCATTTTACCATGATAACAGGCTACCTGATCATCTGAATCATGGAAATCATCTCGTTTCTCACTACCATACTCTGATCCAGTCTGCTGAACTACAGGATCATCTTGTTGTGCCTCCTTAATCTGATGTCTGAGAGTAGGTTTTATATGCATCTCAGCTAGAAACACAGATAACAATGATACTTTTAATTGTACATTGTCTTGCCTTAAAGAGATAAGCATATCCCACCTAGAGCACACCAAAGAATTTAATTGTGCTCTATCTAAGGATGGTGTTGTTGATTTCCTACTCAAAGCATCGGCAACCACATTGGCCTTCCCTGGATGATAATCAATCGTATAATCATAGTCCTTGATTAACTCCATCCAGCGGCGTTGCCTCATGTTAAGCTCATGCTGAGAGAAGATATACTTTAGGTTCTTATGGTCTGTGAAAATCTGGAATGTCTCTCCATAGAGATAATGTCTCCAGATCTTCAAGGCATGGACAACAACAACTAATTCTAGATCGTGTATCAGATAATTCTCCTCGTGTTTCTTAAGCTGTCGGGAAGCAAAAGAAATCACTTGTTTATCCTGCATTAACACACATCCTAGTCCATTCTTAGAGGCATCATAGAAAACTATGTACCCTTTCCCTTGCTTAGGTAACACTAGCACTTATGCACTTGTCAACCTTTCCTTCAACAACTGGAATGATTACTGACACTTGTCATTCCAGACAAAAGGAACATCCTTTCTAGTCAACTTGGTTAAGGGTAAAACTATAGAACTGAAGTTCTTAATGAACCTCCTATAATAGCTTGCCAACCCTAAGAAATTGCGAATCTCTGTTGGTGTCTTCGGCTGTTCTCATTGCAGGACAGATTCTACCTTTTTAGGGTCAACACGAATACCTGAAGCAGATATTAAGTGTCCAAGAAAAGAAACTTCTGGTAACCAAAACTCACACTTGCTAAACTTAGCAGATAACTTATGCTCTCTTAGCAAAATTAGAGCCTGATGAAGATGTTGCCCATGTTGTTGAGCATCTCTACTGTAGATCAGTATGTCATCTATAAAGATGACTACACACTGATCGAGAAAAGGTGGAAAGATTCTATTCATGAGTTCCATAAATGCAGCTGGTGCATTAGTTAGTCCAAACGACATAACTGTGAACTCATAGTGACCATACCTTGTTCTAAAGGCAGACTTAGGTATGTCACCCTCCTTAATATGCAGCTAATGATATCCTGACCTCAAATCTATCTTTGAGAAGACGGTTGCACCACGCAATTGGTCAAAGAGATCATCAATCCTAGGCAAAGGATACTTATTCTTTATCGTTACTTTATTTAACTTCCTGTAATCAATGCACAATCGATAATAATGAATAAAATGATTTTATTCAAAGACATATAGGTATCTCCACTATCGTTCTAGAACATTCCTTAGACTTTTGGATCAAGGAAGAGAAAAAGGAATGAATAATAATGCTTTAAACATGTTAATGTGATATTGTATTATTTAATATGTGAAACAGTGATAATAATGGATAATGGGCTAAAATTCATAAAAGGAAGTTGATTGGTCAAAGATAACTTCAGATTCATTGTCCTTGGGTTTGGTTTGTCTTGGAAGCCAAGTTTCGTCATTTTGGAATAATAATAACTATATCTCTTTTATTTTGAAAAAAAAGTGAGTTTTCTTCAAAATATAAAATAAAATACTTAATGACTTTAAAAGTGGAAAATAATCTTAGATTCTTAATCTAAACATTAAAAATAGTCTTTGGGTGAATTTTCATGTAATTTGTATAATCTTTAATGTACATGTGAAGTTAGGAGAGAGAAAGTGTGTAGAATGTTCAAAATATTAAATAAATGTACAAACAACTTCAGTATGTAAAATTGAAGGCAAATTCCTATCCAAGACACTTAATGTGACTTGTGGGTGAAGTTTCATCAAATTTGGATAATCTTATAATTATTAATTTTGGAGGAAAGAGAAAATAGGATTTGGTTTATTTAATAAATCAAAAGTTCTCAAAAGGCAAATCTAATTGCATATTCAGATTACTCATGTCCAAATTAGGCTACGTGCCAAATTTCAATTAATTTAGAATTTGTCTGCACCCTCAAATGAAGAGAGAGACAAAGAGAAATTAATGCATACACACTTTATTCGATTTGATTTATGAATGCAGTTACTCTATCACATGCCCTTTTTATTTTTGTGTGATTCTGACTGTTTGATTAGACGGTCGATAGATCATCACCTTCCTTGCACCCGCGATGGAAATAGGCACCATTTTGGCATCCTTGTATTTTGGGATTTTCTCTCTCATTTCTCAACCGCTCTTTAAGATTATTTTTTCTTTAAAACCATGAGAGAATTATGCATCCAACGACCCCTTGCACATGATTTATCGTCATGTATTTTAAATTTGCCCAATTCTTGGGGTGGAAGTTTTCCACTTCCACTTTGCTTTAGCCCTAATCCTCAACCATATAAATAGGGGACTATACCCCCAGTTCCGTAGCCACCCTTACTAATTCTCTCTTGTCTCAATTTTTTCTTTTACCTCATGCTTTTATATTACAACCTTGCACTTAGGGGATCACCATCGGTGGACCATGCTTTCTTCTCGTCTGTTCTCTGTCCAATTCAGCTTCAGGTATGTTTTTTCAAGTCATGTCCTTTATTTTGGCACAATTAGCTCGGTGTTTGGTCATCACCATGTGATTCCCCCAATTCATGTATGGCTAGAAGCTCTACTGCTCATGGCCATGGCATGAGTGTGGTGATGGGGATGAATCCCCCGAGTGATATTACTTGTCTACCCTCTGCTTTTCCTCTTTCGTTTCCTTTTTTCACTAAGGGCATAACAGTCTTTTTGCCCTATTTTTCCTTGCCTTACTGTGAGTCAAACCTGAGCTTTGACCATGCAATTTGGCACCCCTGATTGGGTTAAGTCAGTAGTTGGTTCCTCTCTCTCTCCCTCTCTTGCAAGCTTATTGCTTATTTGGCATTTTTTATTGGCTGATTTTATAGAAATCATAACTTTTGCTCTGGTTGTTCGAAAATTAAAAATGAATATGTTTTGGAATCATAAAAATGTAATATTTCTCAAAAATACTTTATAGAATTTATTTTGAGTTTTGTCGAAAGGTGTTTTCTAGAAAATGATTTTAATACATAAAAATCACCAAAAGTACATTTTAATCATCATAACTCCAAAATTGACAAAATTATATGTTTTCTTAATTAGGAGAACCTAATAATATGAATGGTGATGTATTCAAAGTCTAAATAAATATTTTGTTCAAAAAGTCCAAAAGTTAGGACTTATTTACATTAATGCATATGAAAATTCCTAATACATGATCATACATTGAAAATAGGAAAAGTGGACCTTGGACTCAATAAAACTGGTGAAAGTGAGTTGTTGAAATAGATAAAAGAGGTATGTGTAAATCTTACCCTTAAGTTGTGATATTTGTGAACCAACCCTATTTTCCATAATGAGGCATGTGAAGAACCCTTTTTCCTTTATTGTTGTTTCTCTTGTTCTAATTGCCTCAAAATCAGATTTGATATATTTTTCTTGGGTCTTGGAACCCCACTGTCATGTTGCAATTATTGATGATTTATCTTGTCACATTACTATTCCTTGAGCATATTTTTTTATTTGACTATTTATATATAGTAGTGGTACTTATATGCCACCATCCATAGTTAGGGCATGTGTTATTTCACCCTAGGGAATGTGCTTACTTCCCCTCCCCTAAAAATGTGTTATTTCTCCCCAGTATAAAATATTTGGTAGGTGACTATGAATGTGATTACTCTCCCCTCATATATTTGGTTGAGGTATGGTAGGTACCTCAACCCTACTTAGTTAATTTAGTCCAATATTAATCATTCATGCAAATTCATTATTATTTATTGGTTTTGGCAAGAATCTTTTGTTATATGCCTCATTCTCTTGGAATTATCATCTTATGATGAATCTATATCCTTATGTTTCATTGTTCTTCTTATCTTCATTTCTTGTTCATATTTTTGACACATACCTTGTCTCTCTCTCTTGATGGGTGACTTCCCAACCACCCAGGTAAAACACAAGGTGTTGAACAAGATCAAGGAGAACATAGCTTTAGGCATGGAACTAGATCTTAGAGATGTTGCTTTGGAGACAAGACTTGAAGTAGTTAATACTTACCTCTACCTTAGATCCTTTTATGTATCTTACATGTAAACTCTATATGGGAGATATGATGAAAATTTTGTAATCTTAATGAAAATTGAATATAGTCATTACTTTTATTTCGTTGCTATATACTTTGGTCTTTTGTATACCATTATATAAAGATTTGAAAATTTTACACCTGTTCCAACATACCTTTTGAGTATGTTTGGAATGGATGTTTTATTCTTCATATTTTTAGTAAAGGGGTGATTTCACTCTTTTACATTTTTTTCTCCTCTCTCCCTAGACCATGTGGTTGCCCTTGTTTATGTCTTGAAGAAAACTATATAGGTCACTAGATGGTCTAGTGCTAACATGAAGGAATTTGATCCCTCCATTTGTGTTCATCACATATACTTGGAGGAGGATGCCCACTCTAACTAAGAAATGCAAAGGAGACTAAATCTGAAGCTAAAAGAGGTAGTGACATAAGAGATAGTAAAATTGGTTGATGTGGGTATCATATACCCAAATTTTGACAATTAATGGTGAGTTTCACTCTAGTTGTACCCAAGACGGATGGGATCACCAGATCATCTAATGAAGAAGTAGAGCATATTCATGTGAGAGAGCATTCTAAATTTAGGATGTGGGCAGTTTTTAGAATTTTGAATGTGTATACCAAGGAGGATCATTTTCTATTGCAATACATTGATCATATTATTGAGAAGCTATCTCGGAAGAGTTTTTTTTATTGTCTAGATGGTTAATCTAGTTGCATCCAAGTCGTATTTCACCTCATATCATGACAATGAAAATACTACTTTCACTTGTTCATTTGGTACATTTTCTTATATGAGAATTCCATTTAGTCTTTCCAGTGCTCCCTTCCCATTCTAAAGATGAGTGGCATCTATATTTTTTGACATTATTGATTCACCTCATGAAGCATTTTAGACCATGTTTCCATCCTTGGAAAGTCATTTGATGATTTCCTAGTTCACCTCGTTGCAGTGTGCCCGAGAGGTGTGTGAAAGAGTGGTTGGTCCGCTCTTGGTAGAAGAGATATTGGGGCCACTCTGTTGCCAAAAACAGATTCAATGTTCACAAGGTGATAGCTAGATTCATTTCTAATTCGAGTATCTCATCCACTGTGAGTCATGTCTGCTCTTGTAGGGATGTTGCTTTCTATCATTGCTTCATAAAAGACTTCAACAAAATATCAAGACCATTGTGCCTCCTACTTGAGAAAGATGTTGAATTCCAATCTGATGACAAATGTATTAAGGTCTTCAACTAACTGAAGTTGAAGTTGATTTCTTCTCCTTCAATACAGACCATATTTTTCTCTATGACATTTGAGATCATGACTAATGCATAAGATATGGAAGTGTGGTTTGTTCTTGGACAAAGAATTCATTTGATACCTCATGTAGTTTGCTATGCAACAAAGAACATTGAGTGTGCCCAATGAAATTACATGACTACTAAAAAGGTGTTATGCTATGGTGTTTTATATTTACAAGTTTTGTTCATACTTTCTCAAAAAGAGTTATAATATACATTGATCATGCCACTATAAAGTAACTTATTTGAAGCAGGATTCAAATCCAAGATTGATTAAATGGATTTTATAGTTTCAAGAATTCATCTAGAGATTTTTGACAAAAAGGGTTATGAAACTTATGTTGTTGATCACGTCTCTCGCATTGAAGCACCATATGATGGGGTGAAAAGGATAAAAGAAACCATGCCATATGAGAAATTATGTTAGTCAATGCTACCCAGAGATCATGGTACAAACATTTTGCCAACTTTTTGGCTAGTGTAAGAGTGCCACAAAATTGGTCAAATAAAGAGAGAAGAGTGGGATTCAAGAGGTGATCATTTCTCACTAAGCTTATGAATAAAACCATTTAAATCAAAACATTCTACAACTCATGAAGGAAAGGAAGTATTTCAAATAATTTTTCAAATGGTATTAATCACCATAATAACATCAATATAAAGGAGAGAAAATGTAACTATCTACACCATCACAAGATATACCTATATAGTATGCCTTGCTTTAAAGGTGGTATTACACATAAAATGGTACATCTAATTATACACAAGTCTAAATACAATCGGTAACCTAGCCATACCAAGATATCCTCAAACTCAAAAGCTTATTTATCCTCTTGGGTCCTTGTCTTCTAGGGCACCTACACCTAGGTGGTTTTAGAACAATACACAAAAAGACAAGAAAAATGTATGGATCAATTAAAATTATTATGTGTGCATTAATTAAAAACATGTTTGTGCATTTATTTATTCAGGTACCAAAGTAAGATTGTTTTAGATAGAAAGAGGACTATATCAATTGGGTAAGTATAAAGAAATCAATCAAACAAATAAGAAAGGATGGAGTAACAAAAAATTGAGGCATAATAAACTTTGAGTGAAAATTCATGTACAATTAATATCTTGTTTGTTAACAGTTCACAAATAAGACAAATATAATTTGCATGTAGTCCAAACAAGATGAGGATAATCTAAAATATGGTAAGGGTACCATAAACCATCATTCATGGTAGGAGGAATAAAACCTCAATGTCCAAAATATAAAATATCACAAGGGGAATAGAACCCTAATTCCTGGTAAAACTTTGTTGTCTAATTATTATCATGTGGCAGGGGAATAAAACCCATTACCTAGAAGGATGAATAGAACATCAATGCCTAAATATATCACATATGGTAGGAGAGTAAAACTCAATGTCTGGTAGGATAAATGAAATCTTACTGTATAAAGCATGTTTAAACTACTAATAGATATTATTAGTCCAAGTATCACATGCATAATAGAGTAGGTGAGATCATAAGTGTGATTCAATTATTGATCATGTACAAAAGGATGAGAACATCCAACATATGGCATTTGGAATCACATGACTTATGTAAAAGAGAAATATGATTTTAATAATTTAATAATGGAGAATTTAGTTTTGGCTGGTCTCAATGTTTACTCTTGAGTGGGTCGGGTCAAATAGTGGCCTTGCCTTGGAGGGGTTCCTCATTAACAAAAAAATAAAGGAGAATTTAGTAGATAATAATTGATATTTCAATAGGATTTCAGGATATTCAATAATAGGATTGTAATATGAAATTTGACTCATTGATAAAAAAAGATTTAGTCATTATATGACCAATTAATATCAAGAGAAACACATGCCTAAACTTTGGTCCTAAAGAATCCAATTCCAAAACCCTAGGTCAAACCAAGGTCATACCTCACCTACCAACATTTATACAAAATTAGGGTTAAAATCACACCCAACATTGAAACCATTGAAGTTGATTTTTCATTTGTATCAATAGGTCACAATACCTACACCATTATATTGGATATATTCCCTAGATTTCACAACTTATTGTATTGTATTTTTCTAACACTCCTAAAGATAGTTATGACTTTTTTAGGAAATATGTATTTATTAAACTATGAAACAAAAACATCAGATGAAATGACAACATTGCCCTTGAGTTTAGATTTATGAACAAAGGTGGATATGAAATAGAATAATAAGATGACTGCCTTCAAGCCTTATGTGTTAATCAAACTACAAATGGTTGAAAAAGACTAGATTACCCATGAAGAACATGAAAAAATGAAATCACTAGGGGGAACTTATCAAATAACCTATCTTCGTGGTTCATAGAACCTATGCTTCTCAAGGTAATGACTTGTAGCATGGTGTCCCTTATATAATTTTTTATTAAATGATTCATGCCACTAGATAACACCTCCAGCAAGTCCTTGAGGTAGATCCAGAGCCAAAGATTCAAAACATGGTGACAAAACACAGTTAGAACCACCCATGGATCTTCCCTTCATGGAAGCTGAGGGAGAAAAGGTTGAAACAAATAGAAAGAACACTCTAAAGACTAGTGCATACAAAACCTTTCAGAAACCTTCAAAGAATCCTAAGTAATAGGGATCAAGAGAAACACGTTTGTAATTTATGTCATATTGACTCAATTGATTGTGAAGGATACACCTAGATAAAGCATAAGAGATATGAAGAGTAGTGGATTAATGAGTCCATAGTGGAAAATGAAAGGTAGTGTGTGATAGGGAACTAAACTAGAATTTTTGGGAAGACAAAGTTATACATTGATTGTATTCAAGAACCTAGGTTTTTCAATGGATTTCTTTCTTATTCAACTGAGTGAGTAGACATCACCCTAATAATATGAAGTTCTTTAGGTAGGCTAGTTAGTATGTGAGGAATTCAATTCTAAAGTTTTTGGTAGTATATTTCAATACTTGTAGGTTTAGTCTTCACTTAAGGCATTTGTTCCTCGTAGATACTCAATTATGACACCATATTTCTGATCATTTCAATTTTGTTCATATTTTGATTCTAGAAAGATGTAAGAGTTTTAAAATTTAGCCAAAACTTATTTAAAGGTGAATTGAATAGTTAACCCCACTATAACTTAGTTACTAATTCATCCTAAAATTGGTATGAAAAGATAGTTATTAAAACTTCATAATATTTGACTCCAATTACTACTAATTTAATTTAAATCATGAGGAAAAGGAATTGATGCAAACATACTAGACAAAATGCCTAGGAAAAGGGGGATCAAGCTTTATACCTATATTAACGTATGTTACAAAGAGGTTGTAGGCATTCAACAATAATTATATATTGGATGAACCAATTCTCTTCAAGTATTTCTCTAGTTAACTCATCAAAAGATGTGTTACAACCCCAATTTTTGGGCTTGTATGGTTTGAAGTGCAATTTCTCCAATAAAAGGTATTATTATGAAATTGAATGATTTATGTGTAATAAGTGGATTTCTTTGATAATATTTCCTTTAAATGAATGCTTTTGTGGACCCTAATAAGTTAGTGAATCCAATATGATAAAAAGAAAGAAAAGTTGAATGAAATCAAATAATGCATAAAATGGAAAAGGAATTAAGATAATTATGAGATATATGTGGAAATATGTATGATTGATCAGCATGGTGTGGATTTTGACAGAACATGGTTTCTTCTGATACAAGGAATCCAAATAAAGAAGATAAAACTGAAAGACAGAGAAAATAAGAATAAGATATGATTTAATGAATAATAACTTGCATGTGAAGAAAAGACCTTTATCCTTTCAAGTTTGGGACTCAAACTTGGTATATGAGTAGATAATGTTAATACAAGGTTTCTCCTTAAATTTGGATGAAAAGGGATAAATGAGGAGAAAGTGATAGTTTTTGCAAGTTTTCCTAAAGTGATAAGTTAATCGATCAATTGCATTAAATGTCACAATATTAATCGAATTAAAGTTTTGATTTATAAGAACGCGGGTGACATTGACCGTTGGATTTGAGACCCAATGGTGTTGGACAAGTTCTTGCCTTATTCAGAAGTGAAAACCAACGGCCAGTCCCTTTTGTTTTCCAAAACTAATTGTTGGCCATTAAGAGCACGAAAGGAGTTGGGAATAATCCCAACATCTTTGGGAGCACCAGGTGAGGTGTACGATCCTAGGTTTTTAGTAGTTTCGGGAATCCTATAGGATTAGCCCAATGCACTTAGAACCTGGAGCATGAATCATAGCTCAGGGCTATAAAAGGGGGACCATAGACCCCTCTGGGAGATGATGACGTCTCTGCAAGGCTCTGTGCGACCATCGTTTCCCTTCCCCATCTCCAATTGCTTTGCTAGCCATGACCATGAAGTCGCCCAAGACTTGCTTCCTCATCAAGATTCAACCTTACGGTCTTGTAAACTCCGACCACTGTTGAAGGAGATGAAGGTGTCATTGAGTTTGTCGGAATGGGGAGAAGGTGAAGGACTTCTTTTGTACGAGGACTGGATCACAAAGTCAACTAGTAGGTTAACCACCGGTTCATGAATAGGAAATGAGTACGAGGTATAAGATGAAGAAAGGATGAATTACCACTTTGCGCCCACGTGAACTAGTCCCAGGCTCAGGGTCACTCGAGGGTAGAACTGTCCTTTAGCCTGAGTCAGAGTGTTGCTCACATGGAGCCTGGTTAGCTGACCTGGTGCTCTGCTATTGGCCCAAAGGTAATTTATTTTGTGAAAATCATAACTAATGATTGGCAACTCATATCAAAGCATGCTATATATGGAAATTGATCAGAAAAATGCAAGGAACTTCACTAAAAATATAATTGAAACCTAATTATGCTCGCATTCAAGAAGTATGTAAAGTTGTCACCTTTAATGCTCTTATGAATAAGAAGCCCTAATTTTTGTGTTAATGAGATTTAATGAAGTTCTCTGAATGATTTAAGATTATATTTAACCTATTGTTAATAAAAAGAGAGATTAAGATCTAAAAGGGGTGATCTTTGTGCTTATTTGGCCTGATTTAGGGTTTCATGTTTATGGTGTGCATTGATGGGCTTAGAAACCCTAATCTAGGTGATTATGACTTCTAATGATGTATGTTTTGAAAACCCATGAATTAGATAGAGATAGGATGATCCTAAGCCAAATTGTGAATAAAGAACCTTTAATATGGATAGTTTGAGTAATTAGGGTTTTTATGAGTAGAAAAGTTTTTTTAGGGTTTGTTGACCTAAAAAGGATAAAGTTTGTGAAATTGATCTAAGAAGCCCTAATGATTCCTAATGATACTTAGAAACCTTAGAAAGGTGTCCCAAGTCAATGAAGAGTTGTTTGGGATGTGATGGTAACAACTAGGTGTTATACATGTTTTTAGGATCAAGGGTTGCTTGATTTGGTTGCTTACCTTGCTTGATTGGACATCTATTTGGATTTGGATATCTTGCTTCTTTTGACTCATAATCAGATATGTGGTTACACTTATGACTAATCGCTCTAGTTTCACAATGATTTCTGAGGTTTTATCTACTGCTTAAAAATAACTGCTTGGTTGACTTTTATTTCATGCAACTATAAAGTGACTATGACTATCGCCATAAATATATGTGCATGATTAGCTCAGATCCTAGTCCTCCTATGTATCTTTGATGATGATGAGATGGATGACCTAGTACATGGTCTACCCTTGGGATAGGATCATCAGGTTATGTTGATGTGTTGGTATACCCTTGGGTAGGACCATATGACTACACAGTCCTAGGTCGTGGTCTACCTATAAGGTAGGATCATAGGGGCTATTTGAGATCTACCATATGAGAGAGGTAGTATCTATGTCCACTGCAGGGACAGCACAGAGGCAAGGATATGTAGGGATTGAGTAGTTATGTTTAATACATAAAGTTTGATCTGTTAAACAATAATTTGGTTGCATTATGTTGTTACAAATAGATGCAAAATTTTGGTTACCCCACATAACAATATAATTCATTATACTTACCAATATAAGAAGCCTCTAGGAAGAGGAAGAGACTTGACACATCCTCTAAGGATGATGCTCAACCCAAAACATTAAGCGGTGGATAGAGAAAGAGAAGACATGATGAGTTGGATATCATAGTTTACCATGCATGCATGTGTGTGGGTTTGACATGCATGCTTTACGTAAAGGCTTTGGATATGCACAAGAAACATAGACTATGTGTGGCTGTTTGACCCCTGGTGCCTTGTGGTGACCCGACCTTGGGTGGGTCTTTCCTGTTGAGTGTGAGTGATACCTCCCTCATTGAGAAGGTTAGTGGTGACCATATAGGAACCCTAATGAGCATATATTAGTAGGAAGAGGCATGCACCTATGTATAAGTAAGTGATAGCAAGGCTGGAAGTAGGTTTTAGACCTAAGCTAGATAGGTTATGCCTGATACTTTATGAGATAGACATGTAGAGATTTCGATGGTCTTGGCCAAACATAAGTTTTGATAGTACGTTTCACCCAGGTGGGGATAGATGTGTATCCTTAAGAGCTTGACCCATCTTTTGAGAGAGAACCTCCAGTGGTAGGACCATTTGTAGGGTTATCTCTAGAGAGAGAGAGTGAGACCCGATGAAGAAGGTTGGAGACCTTAACTCAGAGACATGAGGAATCATGAGAAGTTGGGTATAATATGGCCTAGAATAGACGATCCTGAGTAGATATATGTGGTTGCCTCATGCATGATCCTTGGAGGCTTATCGTACCTTGGATGCCTTTAGAGGAACCAAACCCTAGAAGAGAGAAATAGGCTTTGTGAACAAATGTACAGATGATATAAGTGCCTACCTTTTAGGTGTAGGAAGGAGAGTTCCATAGACCTTGAAGGGGTATAGTAACAAGTTGTGAGGCCTTGCACCCAGTTGGTTTTACTGGTGTAGGACTCTAAAGGTTGTTCATGTGGAAGAATGTTAGGATGTATATGCCCTATCTGGTATAGGTTCGGAATATGGTTGAACAGTTGAACATACATTTAGACAGTTGATGCTTAAGAGGTGAACCTGGGGTTCCTAGACCAAAGAGGGGAAGTAGTAGTACCTGGTGCACATAATACTCATGAGGTTGAGTGAGTTCATAAGTAATTAAGTGTGGCACCCCCATGTATTAGAGCCAAGGGAAACCCCACCTCAATTGATTTATATGTTTTATAAAGCACTCTCACAAGTTGGTGACATATGCATGTATGATATTGGTCCAACCTGGAGGAATGATGAATATGTATGACATACCAAGGAATTTAGCATGGTTTAGTAGATTGTCTTCTTGTTAAATACATGCATGAGTATCATGTTAGGAGCTAAGCATATACATGATGATGTAAACCTTGGAGGTA